>JAVJIX010000066.1:502500-1102500 GCA_036785185.1 Paratrypauchen microcephalus | reverse complement strand
CTTTGTACTTTTTATTTTTATTTTATTTATTGCTTTTTATTTGTGGATTCAAATAAAGGCCGTTGATGTTCTTACAGGTCATTTAAGTGCTTAACAAACAATTTCAAATCTAATTTATCTTTCTGACAAAGTATAAAACAGTGACTTGGGCATGCAGCCAAAGGTCAAGACCATGTCAAAAATGTTTTGTTTACAGCACCCTTTGTGTAAACTCAAATATTACAAGACCAACAAAAACGAACATATTTTCTTTTTTAAAGGCATTTGATGCCTGCAAATTGTACAAAGTTACTGAGTATAAGGTTACCCTAAAAGTCTGTCCTTTTTATTAGTTAAAAATGTAATAGATTGTTTTCAGGCTCAAACATGGCTGTCCAATCAGATTTGTTTATTTCAGTGATGCATGTGAAATGAAGGAGCTCATTGGTCACATATTTAACAAAATTGAACTTCTCTCACTTCAAATTAAGAGTAAACTCAAAATTCAGTTCAGTCTTGTAGGACCAGTACTCATCACAACAATGTACATTCTATCTCCAAACTAATTATTCATGGCATGTTTTCAAGCCAATTGGATGTGAGCTTTTGGTCAGAGCCTCATATATTTAGTTACACTTGCACTTGACTCTTTGTAATTGAATGGAAGCATGGCAGCAAAGACGGGATTTTCCATTGGGGAGAGAGGGCTGCAGTATTCTGTCATTGTAGTGCTACATGATATAGATATAATTCTGTCAGTGAAACTCAAGAATCAATTTCAATATAAACACACATACAAACACACAGGCTTTACACAGTCACAATGGCTTCTTATTTTAAATGTGATTATTGAGTAATCCTAACATTGGTATGTAAAAATATTATGCTTGATATGAGCCTCACATGAGTCTTTCATTTGGGTTACCAGTTACTATACTGAAATCCAGTTTGTTTAAATCTAAAGGGACTCTTTCTGATCTGAATCACCACTACCTAAACCCCATAACCTGGCTCACGCCACACTGATATGTATGTAACTCTCAGTTGTATACATTATCAGACAAGGATGGCTCTCACTGAAATAGACTGAAGTACGTCTGTTGCCGTCGTCATGTTTGTTTTGGTTCATTTGCTTCACCTTTGGCTTCCACACAAACCTCAATGCTGAGATGTGATTGGTGTGTCACATATCGCACCAGCGGGGATATGCCACGATGGATTCTTGTCAGTTTGTGAACTTACAAATATCACGAGAATCTGTCTAGCCGTGCAAGGTCACTAAACCCCAGCATCTGCAACCAATCATGAATCAGTCCAAATGCAGCCCCTGCAGCTCAGTGAGGGAATTCTGGAGGTTCTGAGCTTTCACGTCAAGCATGGCCTGTCCATGTATTAAGAATGAGAAAAACTTGGAAGTGTCCAGGCACTAAAAACATAGGTTCAGTTGTGATTGCAGTTTGTTTTTTAAAACTGTAAGACCGCATGCCTTATACAGTTGCTGAATTGACTTATAACTATGTTAAATTGGTTTTCTCTAATTAACAACTTACTTAGACTTGTATGTTGATAGATTGCTCCATGTTCGCCTTCTTCAGTGTTTTATACCCTTTGTCCCTACTCACAGACTTTCCAGTACTAATGACTGAAATTAGGTAATACAAATACACATACTAAAAAAATGACACTTAAATGACACTGACACTGCTGCTTAAATGACACCATTTGAGCTTTATTACGCTACACATTGTGTGTTTGTACTTATTTACTTATTTGTATTATATACAAGTTCACTGTACTTTTACGACGGGTATATGTGATGTTTTAGTCATTGTGTTTATTGTGTTGTTGATGTTGATGTTTTATGTTCACTCTGGGCCTTGGGGGGTGTTGCAGTTTCAAATCCTGTGTGTGCAACCTGTACATATGAACTTTGAAAATGAATAATGTTAGTAGGACTCAGTAGTTTAACAAAATCTTCAATCACAATTTTGTTATTATCTTATTTATTATCTTATTAATATTAAATAAAAATGTCTCTCAGTATTCATTTCCAGAACATAAACAAAACCACCTTTTAATCAGTGCCATGTCTTCCTCACACGTCTGAACTCTGCTGTAGCGCATGCTTTAACTGACAGAGGATGGGCCTGTAGACCTCTATATTAAAAACACTGACAAGAAGATGATTATAATACTTCATCATTCAAGTGTGTTAAAAGCACTTTTATTTTAGACTGTACCTTACAGCCACTTGGAAATGTTCAAGTGTCTTATGCATTGAGTGTACTCTACATATGGAACTCAATGGAAGAATGATGTACCATTTAATTTAGTCTATAAGCACGTCTCGAAACAAAACACAATAATGGCTTCTGAAGTACATATATCCATACGAATAAATAAATAAATGACTGGGATTGTCAATACATGTACATTTCTATAAACTGCAGTTATAATTTTTACCTTCCCTACCTAAATACACTGCCATATAAGTCCTTTATAAACTCACAGACCAGCTCCACATAGCTCCCCTTCCAGTCAAGTGAACATTACCTTCTCCTCACAATAGCTAATAAACATTGAGCACACTGGTTAAAGACGTGTACTGCGGCCGGATAGGGTACAGCTTGGAGACCCATTACAAACGAGCAAGCAATAAAGCTACCTCATTTAGCTCTAACAGCCTAAGTAGCCTCAGAATGGCTCCCCTGCCGCACCGAGGAGTGGTGATTACACTTGTGACTAAGTGCCAAAATGGGACCGCCTCTTTTGTTTACTTTTCAGGTTGCGGGAGAATTGTGGCTTGACGGATTAGTTTCATTTCTGTCTGAATCTGGTGTGATGTTGTGTTGACGTACGCTAAAGGAAGTATGTGCCATATTAGCATAGATAATAAGATCAGGTGGAGGCATAAAACTGGCATTGTTGGCAGGATTTGGCTCCAGGATAAAACGTGAAATGATAATCCTGTTTTTATTGGGATTTTATGTTCTAGTTCTCCTTTAGTCTTTATGACAGCTTTTGGCAAGTAATTTAGTTCAGAGGATATTTTGCATAAAAATTTAACCTTATTTGTAGGTTATTATTTGGTTCAACTAAATTGAGTATCTAAACAGAGAATATTTATCGACAGTCAGTAGTACTGCTGAACTTTTGATCACAGCTCCAACCATCACAAACAGATATTTTATTGTAGTAGTGTAGTACCCAGTTACATTTACTTAATAGACACTTTTTTGGAAGAAATTGTACTTCTCGTGGTTTATTTAGTTGATAGGGACAGTGCATATTACGGGTCATCAGTAATGACAGTGTAAATAGGTACGTAGCTTTTACTTGAGTCATATTTTCTTTGACTTAACAGTACTCTTATTTGCATGAATAAAGCTTTATGTTGACAGTGACAAATAATTTCAACTATTGCTGTCAGGCAATTAAAAAAAATAATCTAATTAATTACAGGATTTGTAATTAATCTAATTAATCCCATTTTTAAATAAATGTTTTAGGTGGTTTATTGTGCTCTCCCACAGTGCAAAAAAGGTGTCAAACGTGTGATTTACAGTGGTACAGTGAAAAGATTTGAAGTCTTTCAGTGTTTGGCTTCTCTCCGTGCATGTTACCTCCACTGTAACCAAGACAAGACTGCTGGCAGACCCCCATTCACCTCCCACATTACGTAACATTCATTCGAAAGCTCATTTACACCATTCCACTATTACATGGCGAATATTTCTGGTGCCAAAAGGTGAGCACGTACAGTAGCTTTCATGCAACGTCAATAAATAATATACAAAGCTTCAAATATACAGAGAATACAAATAATCCATCCATCCATTTTCTTCCGCTTATCCGGGGCCGGGTCGCGGGAGCAACAGTCTAAGCAGGGACGCCCAGACCTCCTTCACCCCGGACACTTCCTCCAGCTCCTCCGGGGGGACCCCAAGGCGTTCCCACGCCAGCCGGGACACATAGTCCCGCCAGTGCGTCCTGGGTCTTCCGGGACATGCCCGGAACACCTCCCGAGGGAGGCGTCCAGGAGGCATCCGAAACAGATGCCCGAGCCACCTCAGCTGACTCCTCTCGACGTGGAGAAGCAACGGCTCTACTCCGAGCTCCTCCCGCGTGACTGAGCTCCTCACCCTATCTCTAAGGGTGCGCCCAGCCACTCTACGGAGGAAACTCATTTCGGCCGCTTGTATCCGCGATCTCGTCCTTTCGGTCATTACCCAAAGCTCATGACCATAGGTGAGAGTAGGAACGTAGATTGACCGGTAAATTGAGAGCTTCGCCTTTCGGCTCAGCTCTCTCTTCACCACAACGGTCCGGTACAACGACCGCATCACTGCCGAATGGCTCACATCACCCCTGGAACCCGCGAGGAGGATTTAAACTCCCTGTGCGGATGTGTCCGGACCATCGCACCACGGGAGGAGGCGGCAGTGCGGGGTGAGTAAATGATCGGGTTTAGCGTGATTCGGCTGGGCAAAACTGACTAAGTCAAAACTTGTAAGTATGCACCCTTAGTTGCGGCAGAACACGCTGGAGAGGTTATGGGAATTAGCTGATAATGAAAAGGGTTCGGCGCGTGGAGCGCAACAAATACGGAAACGGGCGCGCGCATCTTCACGTGCTCTCCCCGGGGACAAGACGGACCTGCTCCATCACATTTTTATAAATAAACTCGCCGTTCAAAGGCCTTGCACGCCAAATTTTAAATTATATTTATATTTTAATTAATTGTGTTAATTTTTATAACGTGTTAATTAGCAGTGTAATTAATTAATCTAATTAAAGCGTTAAACTGACAGCCCTAACTTCAACATTTGCATGTCTTGCACGTTAGCTCTCGTACTTTCTTGTTTGTTTTGGTTGTATAGTTGAACTTTGCTGGGAACATTTCTTAAAGACATGGGAGAGACTTTAATTTTTCTTTGGATTATAAGGACAAAAACGTGGAGTTGTGGACAGCTAGTAGATGGACTGGATTTATATTGGACTTGGGACAAGGTGGAACTGGGACAAAATGGGCAATTTGGGATGTTAAAAAGACTTTGGGACAATTTGGAAATGAGACTCTCTGGACGTGGGAGTTATTGGACTTATCGATTAGAGTCAGAATGTGTGTCTTCTGTGCGTGTGTGTGTGGTGGTCCAATGCATGCATGTGTGGGTATGTGTGTATTATTCATGTGTGTGTGTGTGTGTGTGTGTGTGTGTGAGAGAGAGAGAGAGAGAGAGAGAGAGAGAGAGAGAGAGAGTTAATTATTCAAACTGATGAGGACAAATGATCATGAATTCATTGATATCTTCAAAGATGTTGATGACAATGAATGAATACACAATCATATTAATAGCAAGTTAATTAAACAATTTGAACATATATAACTAAGTGTTTACAAGTGTACATGACAATATTAATTGACAAATGAGTTTGGTAGTGACATAGTCCCTGATCTTAACCTCAATAATAATATAATTAATAAGTGTGAATACTACACTGATGATGAATTTAAATGTGTAAAAATGGATGGAGCCTTTTCCATAATTCATTTTAACAGTAGAAATTTGTATAAAAACTACAATAGTATTAAAGAATATCTTAATCAGTTTAGTAAATTTAGTGTTATTGCAGTGTCCAAGACCTGGTTAGATGTGGAAATGTGCTCAGAAATTCAACTGGAAGATATTAATTATACACCACAAATAAGACAAGTAAAAACAAAGGGGGTGGATCAAAATTTGGAATGCTTAACAGTTGAACTTGTAATTAAAAAAAGGTAATATTAATGTCACTTTCAATCAAAAAGTAGAATGGTTTGTTTAGTAACTCAAACAAGCACCATATTGTGTGTGGTGCTTGTTCAACCTTAATTGAAACCCCAGAAAAAACACAAAAACAACTGATTTTTTGACAGTTTTCTGTACAGTAATAATTGCTTCCCACCCATTGCTAAACGAACAAGAATAACAACAAGCACAGCTACACTAATCGATCATATTTTTACTAATTTAAAGGAAAAGTAACGTTATTTTACAATCTGAGCCTTCTTTCGGTAATAAAACAAGTTGTTTGACTCACCCATAGCACGTTGGTGTCATTTGGAGCTGTTTGGTAAAAGTTATGTTGTAGCGTATCCGTTAGCCTGAGTACTCGGGGCATTACTTTGCGGTCTCCAAATAACACAAACTTTAGCACTTTTCAAATCATAGAAGCCCGATGTCTTATTGTAAGATTTCGTTTGAAGCAAAAGTGGCCTGTAATCCGAGATTTATCCATAGTTTTCAGCTTTGCGTTTCATGTTTGGGTCCCGGGAGGTGATAGCACAGTCCGCGCATGCGCACTGGCGTCCTCATCTACTCGAAACTATGGCTAAATCTCGGATTACAGGCCACTTTTGCTTCAAACGAAATCGTAGATTAAGACATCGGGCTTCTATGATTTGAAAAGTGCTAAAGTTTGTGTTATTTGGAGACCGCAAAGTAATGCCCCGAGTACTCAGGCTAACGGATACGCTACAACATAACTTTTACCAAACAGCTCCAAATGACACCAACGTGCTATGGGGGAGTCAAACGACTTGTTTTATTACCGAAAGAAGGTTCAGATTGTAAAATAACGTTACTTTTCTTTTAATGAATAACCAAATTACTCCGGATTGCTCCTCAGTGATAAGCGACCATTTACCTGTCTTCGGCATTTTTCATCATTTCATACAAAAGGAAGATCCACCAAAAACAGCCCACTATAAATTTATCAGAAAATGCACACCTGAGGCCATGGCTGCTCTCAAAGTTGACCTGTGTTTGCAGAGCTATTGTTTTTATATAGTATATTTTTGGAAATAAAAAAAAAAATAGACAGTACCACATAAAAAATGGTAGTACAGAGATCGAGAGGTTGTACTCAACTAAATTCCAGGGAATAAATATAGATGATAAACTACATTGGAAATATTTCAGAACAAACATTTCAGAAATCATTGCTGTATTATGTAAAATCAAAAACTCAAAAAATGCACCTAGACTATTATATAATGCTCTCATCCTTCCATATCTTAACTATTGCATGGAAATATGGGGGAATAATTATAAAACGAATATCAATTCCTTTTTCTTACTGCAAAAGAAAGCTATTAGAATTGTCAATTGTGCAGATTAGTATGTTCCAACAAATGCTCTTTTTTTAATAAAATTAAATACTTTAAAACGACATGATCTTGTTGATCTCAGTACTGCAATCGTGATGTTTCAGAAAGCTAATGTGAGGACTAGCCTGAAAAGTCGATATGTCTCCATCAGAGGTGTTAATCTGTGGAACAGTCTGGATGAAACATAAAAAAAAAATAAGACCAGAATTATAAGGAAATGTAAAGAAATACAATAAATCATGTAGCTTACCATATGGATCTTACTTATTGACCATAACCATCAACTATACAAAGTGTCGATGTGTATTCATATATCAATAAGAATACAAACGTGTACATGGATCTGTGTGTGTGTGTGTGTGTGTGTGTGTGTGCGTATATCAAAAGAATAAAATAGGTATTCTTTCCTGTACTCATAAAAGAAGAGTTTTTTTTCAGTTTTTTTTCTTTTTTCTGTAAATAGTTGTGTCGTCTTGTATCCTTTTTTTTATTTGTTAAAGGTCCCATGTCATGAAATTTTCACTTTCTGAGGTTTTTGAACGTTAATGTGAGCTCCCCTACCCTGTTTAGTCCCCCCCCCCCCCATGGCTAAAAGTTGCGAAATGTGTAAACTGAGCATTTGCGATCCTTTTCTGCATTTGAAAAAAAGACAGCTCAAACAGGCGATTCTGAACAAGGGAAATTTCTGACGTCACACTCAGGGAAAGGTTTCCACCCCCCGTCTGGATGTCTACCCAACGTCTCTGGAAATCACGCCCAGAGAATTTGGACCGCAAACGAGCTATGCAATGCGAGATGCAGTTTTTTATTTGCCTGGAGACACGTGAGTGTTTCCAGGCTCGGACGTCCTTTATCCGAGCCTCCGAACCTCTGAAACAGCAGTGGTTTAATTTTATTTTCTGTGGAAATGTGTTTTTTTTAATGCAACTCATCTCATATCTTCCTCTGTGCTTACACACACGGAAGTGGGGCCAGCGCACAGCGCATCGCTAATCCAGGAAAAAGCGGAGCATTTGGCCAAACCCCCACCTGCTGCACTGGCCTGTCTCTGTCCTCCTCATTTGCATTCAAGCAACAATGTCCAGAATAAAGCGTTTTAGAGACATATTTAGTCTCATGAAGACAGTCAGAGTCATATCTCATGCACTGAGGTTTGATTTTGAAGAAGGATTCATTTACAGTATTAGGGAACCATTAAGGAGCCATATAAAAGCATCAAGAAGTACCATGTCATGGGATCTTTAATAGGGTTAGACCAAGTGGTAAAACTTCAGCATAAACCTCTTCAATCTGTAGAACAACTTTAGTGCTATGCATAATTTCTGTGTTAAATCATTGTAATAGGATTAATGATTATGTTAATTGACCGAAGAAAAATAAACTAAACTACTAACTACAAACACTTCCCCTTGAGTGGTTTTATTTTAATGTGCCATTAATCTTTTTTAAGTACTCATTTTGACAAATTAGACTGTAAGAGTCTCACCATGACTCTGCAGTCTCCCTCACGAGTGTGTGTGTGTCCCTGTGGTGGACTCCTGCCGTCAGTGCCTCTTTTGGTTTTTCCCAGAGTTACAGACGCTATGAGACAAAGCATGCATTATTAAAATTAAAATGTATTATTATTAGTAGTAGTAGTAGTAGTAGAGGGGCCGTTTGTTGGCGACGCCCCCTCACGTCATCAGTCCCACCCCCTCAGATGTGAGAGGTGCGCTGTGTTGCGCATTGTCCAATTACGCTGTGTTTGCGCTTGTGGTGGAGGGCTATGTGGCGTTAATGTACTGTCTCTTGGCGTTGCTCAGATCAGTTGTTGGCTTGGTTTTGTGGTATGCAGGAGATCACTTGACCGAGAGTCTACGTTCAAATAATAATAATAAACAAAACTCTCATCACTTTTTACTCTTACTCAGTCAGTCTCTTACAAAGGTGTAGTCTAAATACACGAGCTCTCGAGCAGCGCGCCTGACCCATTACGCACGTGAGGAGTGGGATGTGTGTGTGTGTGTGTGTGTGTGTGTGTGTGTGTGTGTGTGTATGTGTGTGTGTGTGTGTGTGTGTGTGTGACGCGCCCCCTGTAATAAACTCATCGCCCCCTTAATATTTTATGTCTGGCGCTGGGCCTGTTAGTATTATTATTATTATTATTGTTATTATTATTATTAGTAGTAGTTGTAGTAGTAGTAGTAGTAGTAGTAGTAGTAGTAGTAGTAGTAGTAGTATTAGTAGTAGTAGTATTATTAGTATTAGTATTAGTAATATTATTAGTATTAGTAGTATTACTAGTATTATTAGGGACCGAGCCCGAAGGGGGACGAAGGTCCCTATTGTTGTTGCTTTGTTTCCGTATTATTATTATTATTCTTGTTCATACACGCTGGGGCAATTTTGAGCATGTTCCCATGCTTCAAAACGAACGAAACTTTGCACGGACATCACAAAGTGCTGCCAGTACGACCACACAAAGTCCCGTCCCCCAGTGACCCCCAGGAGCTCGATAGCGCCCCCTAGCGCGTTGTCTTTCGGGGCTGGCATACCGTTTAAGATAGGCGCACGAAATTCGGTAGGGACGTGTATCTCAATAAGACGAACAAACGCCTCACTGCAATGTCATGGCCACGCCCAACAGGAAGTGAGATAATTGGCCTTTTGTGTGATTTTTGGGTATTGGACATAGAATGGAATTTGAAACACTTCTCCTACACCGTACCTCAGATGGGCTTAAATTTTGGTGAACATAATCTTAAGACGTTGGAGATGTTAAATTGCGAAGGATTTTCAAATAGGCGGTAATATGACGATACGGCGGATCGATAAAGTTAGGTATGGAATTTGAAACACTTCTCCTACACCGTACCTCAGATAGGCTTAAATTTTGGTGAACATAATCTTAAGACGTTGGAGATGTAAAATTGCGAAGGATTTTGAAATAGGCGGTAATATGACGATACGGCGGATCGATAAAGTTAGGTATTTATTGAATGGGAGTTATGAGTTATGAATGGGAGGTATTTGTTGCTAGGCAACGCCCTGATCAAAGGTCTTTGATCTTTCTACCTTTGATCTGATATAGCTGCAAGCAGCAATGTGGGGACAAGCATCGAAGGTTCATGTAGGCCTCAGCATGTAGGCCACATGCAGGGTCTGACAGGGTCTAACAGAGTCTGACAGGGTCTGACAGGGTCTGACAGGGTCTGACAGGGTCTGACAGGGTCTGACAGGGTCTGTTCTGACAGGGTATCTACAATGTCATGGCCACGCCCAACAGGAAGTGAGATAATTGTGCCAGGCACACGAAATTTGGTATGGCTGTGCGTCTCAGTAAGACGAACAAACGCAGGTGCGAGGTCCCGACCAACGCCGCTTGCGGCTTTAATTATTATTATTATTAGTAGTAGTAGTAGTAGTAGTAGTAGTATTAGTAGTAGTAGTAGTAGTATTATTAGTATTAGTAATATTATTAGTATTAGTAGTATTACTAGTATTATTATTATTATTATTATTATAATTATTATTAGTAGTAGTATTATTAGTATTAGTATTATTAGTATTAGTATTAGTAGTATTATTATTATTAGTATTATTATTAGTATTATTATTATTAGTAGTAGTAGTAGTATTAGTATTAGTATTAGTATTATTATTAGTAGTATTAGTATTATTATTATTATTATTAGTAGTAGTAGTAGTAGTAGTAGTAGTATTAGTATTATTAGTATTATTATTAGTATTATTAGTATTATTATTATTATTATTATTATTATTATTATTATTATTATTATTATTATTATTATTAGTAGTAGTAGTAGTAGTAGTAGTAGTAGTAGTAGTAGTAGTAGTAGTAATAGTAGTATTTTCATTTACCTGCACTGTACTTAATTGCAGGACTAGCAGTCTAATAATTGGGGTTGGTGGATTAAATGTAGTTTCTTTTTATACTCCATAACATGCAGTCATACAATTAAAAGTGTACTGCCTAAAATTACAACACCTCCTCAGAAAGGTTACCTGAAGTGTAACTCTAAAACATGCTATATAGTACATGAGTGTATTGACAATCTCAAGTTGAATTTGACTTTACAAAACTTTATAAAACTGTCTGAGAAAACCAGTGAATATAAAAGCTTGGTTGCGTGGTGAACTTTATACCAACTCTACCGAGGAGTACCAAAAAGGCACTGCGTGTTCCCCACTGTCAACAAGAGCGGATGAAAACTTTGAATGATTCTGGGAAATATATTTCTGCTCACGTTTTGGTAGATGCAAAGATCAATATCGAATCTGGATGAATTGTGTCCATGTAAAAAGAAAAAGAAAACAACAGGATCAGCTGTGAAGGAACAAGCCTGCCTCAGAATGTTAACTAGTGATACATTAACAGCTTAACAGATCCTTCACTACGAGCAGCGTGATCCAACCAGCGCCTCGCAGCTTCAGGGCAGAGGGAAGATATGGGTAAAACACTGTGATATCAGAGGGCTCCAGGCTGTTGTGGTGCAGCATGAATACAATGATGTACAGTAGAAGTACAGAAATGATAGTACTAGTGCAGTGTTTGTTAGAGTTGTATTAGAATCAGTAGTAGTAGTAGCAGTAGTAACAGACCCCTTTACCGTTAGTAAACAGACGTGACGTCACCGGCATGTGCGCGCATTGTTGACGCAGAATCAACCATGGCGGACCATAGCGGAGTATCTGATTATTGCAAGTTAGTGAATATGAACGATAGGGAGAGCTACATTCAAGAGCTCACGTTGAGCAATGGGGTTCAACTACCAGATCCTTATGCGATCACGGAGTGGCAGTACGACCGCAGAAAGTGGCCAGATTTACAGTGGCCAGATATCCACTGTTATTTAGTCGAGAAGCCCGGCGTGTATACAAGAGAGAAAATGCGAGCATACAAATCCATGGATGCCTACCAGTTTGCCGTGTGTGGCCATGTACAGGAGGTAAAATACCACGATATCGATGGGGAGTTTTGCGTGTTGGCATCTGATGTTCTCCCCAGTCAAAGACAAGGCCACAAGACGACCATGTACAATGCTTGGGCTATCATCAACAACTACGTTCTGAGCGCCAAATGCACTTACGTTGCGGGATAAGTAACATACTACGACTTAATTCACGAGTCACAGATGTGATCTCAGTCATGTCAAATGCCATTTATGATGGTCATGCGAAAACTTATCATGCATTTAACAAAGTTATTCGTGTTCGTTTACATGTGTCTGTCGTAGAGGTTACCTGGTTAATATGTCTGTGAGCTTTGCGGTGTCCTGTGCTTGCTAGTTAATCATGCTGCTTGTTTAGGGTAATTTGCCCAGGTGTTCACTTGTGTGTATGTCAGTTGAATGATATGAACTATAATTTATTCCATCTGTTTCTTTATTTCACGTCGAGTTCTTGTCTTCTCTTCTATATCTTCGCTGGGGGTTTTATGGCAGCAGTGGCTTTGTTTTGAGTCAACAATGCACGCGCATTCAGGGATGACGTAGCTTTGAAACTCATCTATAGCCTCTCTCTATCTATTAATCTTGTTTTATTAATCTAAAAACTTTATTTACTCACATGCACAATTCAATCATAGTGGAAGTCTTTACTCAACTACCATCTATGTCACCTCCACGATCTCTTTGAGTCTCCTAATCAGTGAACTATCAGTGAACACCACCATTGTCCCATTCTTCACATCTCACCACGATAAGTCTCCTCCACCCCCTCCTGCGCTTGGCCGGTACTCCACGACCGAAGGCAGACATCTAATTCAATCAGAGAGGCCCCGGCTAGCTAACCCGCCCTGCTAACTGCATCAGGCCCAAACCGTCTTGATTTTGTCAGAATTATGGAGTCTGACAAGTGAACTGGACCTGAACCGGACGGCAGGGGTCGGGTCTGTGTATTGGCATTTCTCATTCCAATCGGGACGCTGCCAGGAAATCAATGAGAGTTGTGAGTGTGGATGTTTGAGTTGTCTGTCAGTCAAAAGAGAGAAGAGGGGAAGTAGAGAGAAGAGAAGAGAGGAGAGGAGAAAGTAGAGTATGGCGGAGACTGCTGCATCGCGCATGGTTTATTTATGTGCACAGTCAGCGCCTCGTCATTGTACAGTGAGTACAGTGAGTCTGCAGTAAAAGGAAGTACACTTTTCATAAACTACAGGAGCTGTGGAATTTTTGGAAGTCAGTGTTAAAGGTGCACTGCGTAACTTTTCTGTCCAGCCACACTTTGACAATCGCACACTTTGACAAAACTTTACAAAGACGAGTGGATCTGGAGTGTCCTGTCTCCCCGATTTCAGGGGGGCATGTTTGTATAACATTAAAAAAAAGGAGACAAAACAATAAAGAAAGGACTGAGGAACTGTCTGGATTTTTTCACAATCAATCAAAGCTCCAAACTATAAATTATCTCAGGTAAAAGAAGTTATTTATTTTGTTCTGAATGTTATGAGAACATTTAAGAGAGGTTGATAGTCCCAGCTCCTGCTGCATTTGAACAGAAACTAGGACAAATCATTTCCCTTGTGGATCAATAAAGTTTGTAAAAAAACTAACTACAAAGGATGCATTGGATTCAACAGGGAAGTGCTGAGGCGCCTGCATGTTTGTCCTTTATAACTGGGCCGCTCCTTTGTCAATCAACTTGTAACTGATGATTACAAGATGATGATGGGACTGCATGGGAAGCAGACTGTTGGCTGTGGTTTGGACTTTCCAAAACAAAATCTATTTCCCACTTCTCACATTATTATCACAGTATTTACCGGATGAACAAACCCACTGTTCAGCTCCCAAGTACTACTATTTCCTCTCTACGCTAACATAAATACAAGTTGAGAAACACAAAAAATAATTAAATTCTTCTGCTCTTCCTTTTCATTTGTCCTTTCCCCGTGTGACCGGCCCAAAGCGCTCACACTGCTTTCATTTCCTCTGCTACATTGTTCTCGTTGGTTTCCGACTGGGGCCACATACACAATGTCAGGGGGAGCTTACCAAAACATGGGCTGGAAAAAGTACTCGGAGACTAAACAAACGTACCTTTCATCAGGTGCCACAAGGCCGGTCCCGTCCAGGTGTAATGGACTGGACCGCGGTGGTGACAGGGGGGTGTTAGGGCGATAAGTCTGCCCCAGAGGAGAGAGGTCACCCAGGGGACAGGAGCACAGCCAGTCCCTGACCACTGTTTGGATAGACTGTAATCAACCAAACTTGCAAGAGTGATTTTTGTGCTGGTCTGCGGTGTGCTTCTTTTGGATGTCCAGAGCTTTTAGCAAACGCTGCATTTTTGGTTAATGTTTGGACTGTCTGCAAAAACGTGTAAACTGCCCAAAGACACAGGACACCTTTGATGGATGCTACTGGAAGTTGCCAGAACATGTTGGTAAGCATGTTGGCGTCTGTCAGACATAAATTTGTTTTAAAGGAACCATGTGTAAGATGTAGATTTTACATTTTGAACCACATACAAGGTAAACATGTTCAAATACTTTTCTGATAAAAAAAAAAAAAAATTATAATTCTTCTCCCACCCACCTCATGCTGAATGAGGATGGTTTGGCTGTTTGTCTAGAGCAGGAGACGTTCCGTGTGTAGCCGTCTCTTTTGCCATGCATACAGCTCTGTGCACTCCACCAGATGCTTTTGTTTCACTTTTCTTATAATATTTAGAGAGAGAATTAACTTTTTTTTTTTAAACAATCTGAGCCTTATTTCGGTAATTAAATAAGTTGTTTTACTCACCCATAGCACTTTGGTGTCATATGGAGCACTTTTGGAGATGTTTTAGATTTGCGATCTCCGTAATGTGAGTTCTCGGGGCACATGTTTGCGGTCTCTAAATAACACAAACTTTAGCACTTTTCAAATCATAGAAGCTCAATGTCTTAGTCTACGCTTTCGTTTGAGTCAAAAGTGGCCTCTAATCCGAGATTTATCCATAGTTTCGAGTAGATGAGGAGGCCAGTGCGCATGTGCGGAGTCACAGTTTATTTCGCTCTCAGCTTCTGGGACCCAAACATGAAATGCAAAGCTGTAAACTATGGATAAATCTCGGATTAGAGGCCACTTTTGACTCAAATGAAAGTGTAGACTAAGACATTGAGCTTCTATGATTTGAAAAGTGCTAAAGTTTATGTTATTTGGAGACCGCTCTGGGCATATATTATATGCCCCGAGCGGTCTCCAGAACTCGCGTTACGGATATCGTTAATCTAAAACATCTCCGGAAGTTCTCACCAAAGTGCTATGGGTGAGTAAAACAACTTGTTTTATTACCGAAATAAGGCTCAGGTTGTAAAAAACTTTAATTCTCCTTTAAGGTGCACATTCAATCATGGACACACACTGAAAATCACCATATTGCTGCGAAAAACTCCCCTTTTTTTCCCAATAGCTTTGAGTTGATAGCCACTATGCTGTTACATCATCATTCCCCATGCCCCTCACTCCCCCACAACATACAGACTCACTCCTCTTCTGTGCAAATACAAAACAGAGCTGGGCCAGCACCTAGAGATCACTCATGTGAGCTGTTTGTACAGGGCTAAAGAGTCAGTCATAACTAAGATGTTGAAGTTGACAGTTAACCTTAGAACAGTGTTCGCAGAATAAACTCTCCACAGTCAATGGAAGTGTGTGACTGAAGTATTTGAATCAAAATGTTATTCTTATAATGTGAAAGTGAGTGTGAAGGTCAGTCTGTGTGTACATTTCACGAACCTGTGTCAAAAGCGATGAGCGCCAATAGAAACAGTCTTCTTTTCACTTTGACAGGAGCTGGAGAGGACTGCGGAGTGACATGCTGAGCCAAACTTTTGGTTTTTTGGCTCTGGAGCAGATTTTTTCCCATGTTTTCAGCAACATTTGTCTTGCTCCAGTTCAGATATGTTGTATAAGCAGCTCTTGAGGTCAAAATAAGTCTATTGTGTGGAGTCCGCATCTAATTATAAGACTTTCCGAGAATCAAGAAGTGGGAAGTTAGCATGCTAGTTATTGTTAGTACTACCATGACGGCAAAACATTGCTCTGGTCTCTGAAAGCTGTGAAACTCATTTATAAACTCATCATGGTGAATAATTAGGATGCTTGTAATTCATAAAGTGAGGAATAATTTTGGACCACTTCAAACCATTTAAAATTAACTAGTTCTGTTTGAGTCAGTCAGTCACAGTTATTTCCACATGGTTCTCAATTAACAAAGTACAAGTACAATTAACAAAGTAAAATTAACAAAGCTTCACTATGGTTTTCATCCAGCAAAGTCTCGATTAAAATGTAAAGGGAATATCTTGCAGTCATCAAAGCTCTACGTTTTGCTTTCACTTTAAGATAGCTGACCAAAACAAAACAACAGTGCTCAGTGAAGAGGCTGTAGTTTCTCATTGAACTCATTTAAAGGAGAATTAACGTTTTTTACAATCTGAGCCTTATTCCGGTAATAAAACAAGTTGTTTTACTCACCCATAGCACTTTGGTGTCATATGGAGCACTTCCAGAGATGTTTTAGATTTGCGATCTCTGTAATGTGAGTTCTCGGGGCACATGTTTGCGGTCTCCAAATAACACAAACTTTAGCACTTTTCAAATCATAGAAGCTCAATGTCTTAGTCTACGCTTTCGTTTGAGTCAAAAGTGGCCTGTAATCTGAGATGTATCCATAGTTTCGAGTAGATGAGGAGGCCAGTGCGCATGTGCGGAGTCACAGCTTATTTCGCTCTCAGCTCCCGGGACCCAAACATGAAACGCAAAGCTGTAAATCTCGGATAAATTTCGGATTACAGGCCACTTTTGACTCAAACGAAAGCGTAGACTAAGATATTGAGCTTCTATGATTTGAAAAGTGCTAAAGTTTGTGTTATTTGGAGACCGCAAATATGTGCCCCAAGAACTCATGTTATGGATATCGCTAATCTAAAACATCTCTGGAAGTGCTCCATATAACACCAAAGTGCTATGGGTAGGGTGACCACCGGCATGAAACAGGAAAGGAGGACACTTGTGTCCAAAAAGGAGGACAAAGGCCCTAAAGTGAGGACACCTTGTTTTTTTTTTTTGTTTTTCCTCGGGGGGGGAATTATTATTATTATTATTATTATTATTATTATTATTATTATTATTATTATTATTATTATTATTATTATTATTATTATTATTATTAAGCATAAGAAATCCAGGGTTCTCTACAAAGGCGAATGGTAAGTCACTCATTGCGATCATTTGTGCTCCTGGCTGTGTTCTCCTGGGCCTTCGCACTGTCAAGGGGCATTTTTTTGTCTCCTTTTCAAACTCTCCTGCAGCGTGAGCTGACTCGTCTTTGGCTGGGTTGCCTGTAACTCGCTGTATTGTGTCGGGTGTTTGTTTTTGAGGTGCCGTATCGGTTTGTTGTGTTAAATGTCGCCCTTTCCTTTCCACCCCTTGCAATCCCAAGTTTACATATCCCACCGTTTGCTAAGTCAATGTTGTTGTCATCAACTTTATAGTATTTCCAGACCCAGATATACTCGCCAAACATTATAGCGTTCTTATAGCGCTCATTATAGCGCTCTTCTTGTCTCCTTTCTGTACTCGCGCTTTGCGCTTCGAGCTGCTTCCGTGTATTTAACCAATAGCGTGTCATGCCGCACACGTTGATGTTTCTGTATGAAGTCTGACTCTGTGCCACCGCATAACCATAGATCTCATCTAGGATATGTTAAAAAATAATAAGAATACTTGCTACTAGCAAGTGTAAATAATGGGTGGGGATTTATGACGATTTATGCAACGGTGGGCGACGAGGGTCCGAAAGGAGGACAAAATGTAAAAAAGGAGGACACGTGACAGACGGCCGGACAGACAGCTCTAAAACCGGACTGTTCGGACAAAATCCGGATGAATGGTCACCCTAGCTATGGGTGAGTAAAACAACTTGTTTTATTACCGAAATAAGGCTCAGATTGTAAAAAAAACGTTAAAGATCCCATGACATGGTACTTCTTGATGCTTTTTGTATGGCTCCTTAAAGGGATATGCCACCCCCAGGTCAAATTTGGGCATCTCCCCACAGTCCAGAGACTAAAATAAGTGGTGGAAAGCGTTTTCCTGCTCACCCAGCCATTGTCCAAGTCTGTCGCCACTGACCGCCGCGGTATCTGGTGCTCCTCCGCCTTAGAATGGAGTCTAACGTAGCCAGAGAAAGATTTCGGCCAAAAGGAATTAATTTGCTCGATGCGTTTCCCAATTACTTTGTGTGTAGTGCGCATTCATATCGAGTGCAAATAAATGTGCAAATCAACACGAAGAGCTTGCCTTGGTCATTTTGGGTGGGAACTATTTTACAGTGCGTAAGAATACAGCCGTATCACGCAGCACGCTACCAGGGGAATCCCAGTTACGCACCGGGAAGGGAGTTCCCCTGTTGCACAACGTGGTGCGTGATACGGCTGTATTCTTACGCACTGGAAAATAGTTCCCACCCAAAATGACCAAGGCAAGCTCTCCGTGTTGATTTGCACATTTATTTGCACTCGATATGAATGCGCACTACACACAAAGTAATTGGGAAACGCATCGAGCAAATTAATTCCTTTTGGCCGAAATCTTTCTCTGGCTACGTTAGACTCCAGTCTAAGGCGGAGGAGCACCAGATACCGCGGCGGTCAGTGGCGACAGACTCGGACAATGGCTGGGTGAGCAGGAAAACGCTTTCCACCACTTATTTTAGTCTCTGGACTGTGGGGAGATGCCCAAATTTGACATGGGGGTGGCATATCCCTTTAATGGTTCCCTAATACTGTAAATGAATCCTTCTTCAAAATCAACACTCAGTGCATGAGAAAGAGAGATAAGATGAGAAAGAGTCATAAATGTCACTCTGGAACACTCCATTATGGGCGTTGTTGCTTTAATGCAAATGAGGAGGACAGAGATGGCCTATAGTAGGGGGTGGGGGTGTGGCCAAGCTCTCCGCTCCGCTCTGTGACCCACTTCCGTGTTTTTGCACGGGGGGAGAGATGAGAAGCCTTCCATTGAAAAATAAACACAGAAAATAGGCTCGGACTTCCGACCCTAGAAACACTCGCAAGTTCCTCCAGGCAAATAAAAAAACGTATTTCGCATTGCGTAGCTCCTCCGCAGTCCAAACTCTCTGGGCGTGATTTACAGAGACGCTGAGTACAGACAGACGGGGGTGGAACTGCATTTGCATTTCTTTATTCGAGCTGACGTCAATAAGTTTCCTTGTTCAAAATCGCCCGTTTGAGCTCTGATTTTTTCTAACGCAGAAAAGGATCGCAAATGCTCAGTTTAGACATTTCACAACTTTTAACCATGGGGGGAAGAGGGGGCTAAACAGGGTAGGGGAGCTCACATTAACGTTCAAAAACCTCAGAAAGTGAAAATTTCATGCCATGGGACCTTTAATTCTCCTTTAAAATCAGTAAGTATGTGTTTACGGTATCTTTGAAATTTGATTTACGACACCTCTTTCATAGTTTCCAGATCTACAGGCATCAAAAAAAAAAAGTTTTAAATTAGACTAGGCCAGTTATCTGATTTTGGTTGCAATGATCACAGTAAGTCTAATGAAGTTATGTGTACTTTCAAAACATGGATTACCAGAAATTGATGTAGAATTAAAGAGGGTGGGAAGCATTTTGAGATCTGAAGATTTCTAAAGCAAGCACAATGGTTTTCATAATAAAAACGAAAACACACAAAAGTTAGATAATAGAGGCACATAACATTCACATTCATAACACATTTAGTCCTTTGTAAAGATCAGTAAGCAAGCAAGCCAACCACAACAGTAATTTCCCACGTACAAATACACCAAAAGTGGAGTTTAGCATTCATGATTTTGGCAGTTAGAAGTACATGTATACTGCAGTCTGGGAACTACACAAAACAACTGTCATTTTGTCAGTTTTTGCTCCAGATGTTTGGTAACACAGGCCAGCTCTGAGCTCTCATAACTGGGAAAACACATCAAAGTACAGCAGAAAAAGCACAAATGTTTGGGTTGGATGAAGTTATTAATCTGACATTTTTATTCTCCAATTTTACTGCAAAACTGTGTCTGCGAGTCATTTTGGGGAAAGGTTATCTCTGGTGAAAGTAGGATTTGCAAGTATACAGAATCAGTGTATAAATAAATAGCAAAAGTGTAGTAGTGGTGCAGTGGGTCAATTGTTTGCCCAGTCACCAAATGGTCCAAAACTTGGTCCAAAACTTGCCTATATGACTGATGTTGAGACATTTAACCCACATTGTCTGCTGTTTATTATAAAGGTGCACTATGTAACTTTTCATACCTTGACATTTCTATAGTTTAACATTAAACTTATTTATTTCCATAGAGTCTAGCATTTGATTCCAGTGCTACAGGTCAGTTCTGTGGAAAGGTGAGTTTGCTCACAGTAACGATGCATATTTTATATATCTACAAGCTTAATGCCATATTGTGGAACATGCAGACAAAGATTAACATTTCCATGGAGACAAGCAGATGGTGAACCCCTGACCAGAAAAGTTCCATAGTGCACCTTGTTTCATGAGAGAAAATAAAAAGTCCCTGAAAATTAGAGAGAAAAAATACATTTAAAAATCCTTAATTCACAAATTTGTTTTTCATTTTTTTGTTTGTTTTCATGACTTCAGTATTTAAAAAAAAAATCTGTTTGCAAAAAGTTAATATATTCTTAATTCAAGCAGTTTTAACTTTATATTTATGTAGTTTTTATTATTTTTTAAATTAGTGTTTAGTCTACCACCACACACACACACACACACACACACAACTCCTTTGATTGGTTTCCTTCCATGCATCCTTTAAGCATTGCAGTCCACCCTTCTATATTTCGGAATAACTCAAGGTTACTGGCAAACTTCTGGACTACTTCAACACAAAGCACACCGCTTTCTCCCACTCTCCCCAGTTTATAAAAATTATAAAAATAGCCGACACATATATACTAGCCTGGGCCTCCGTGGTGATATAGCGTTGTTCATTGAGGTCTATTCAAATGCACTCGGAGCTCGGAGTGTGTGTGTGAGTGTGTGTGTGTGTGTGTGTGAGTGTGTGTGTGTGTGTGTGTGTGTGTGTGTGTGTGTGTGTGTGTGGTGGGGGGGGTCTAGACTTATCGCGCAGAGCAGACTTGGGCTCACACACATACATTAAATAGCTCCTTTGTGCAGGACTTAGCAAAACCAGTCATTTCCAGTCCACTACCTATCATGTAAAAGGGGAGGTATAGTGTGGAGAAGTGGACTTTGGTACAGGCTATTTGCTGGAGTTTGATTCTATATTTGTCTATATTATTTGATATTTTATTTGATATTGTATTTTAAATTTTATTACTTATTTACGTATCTATTTTTATTCTGATTTATGTCTCATTTGACATGGCTCTTTTTTTTTTTGCTATTCCATCTATTTTTTGTTATATATTATATTTGATGAGTGAGCTACTGTACCCAAATAATTTCCCTTGTAGATCAATAAAGTTTGTTTAAGTCTAAGTCTAAGTCTAAGTCTATGTGTGTTGCAAAGTAAGATTATATTTGTATTTATTTTGACCTCCATTAGCTGTGGAAGCACAACTATTCTTCCTGGAGTCGTTCCCTTTTATGGGGCATTTACATACATAATTGACAATTATCATAATAAAAAATAAATACAAATTTAAATACATAACAGTAATTAAGTAGCTCAAGTAGGGAATATGTGTTGGGTTTACATTTTTGCTATTACTGCTATTGCTAATAGCATTCTACAGACTTATAATGTATGATAAAAATGGAAGTCAGAACAAAATAAAAAATAATTTGCAGATTTTAGTTTTTTTTCTTTAATATGATATGACACTGTGTTTAAGTGCACAAATCACCTACTAGAGGTTGTCATATTGTATTAAAACACAGCTCAGATTAAAGTCTAATTTGAGTAACAAAGCCTGATACAGAACAGTGCCTACAGTTAGGGTCACACCCTCAGGGAATGTTGATGACACCAGTTGGAAAGCATGTTTTCAGGTGCTCAAAGTCCCTTCACAATTTTGTACGTTACTTACACTTGGTGGTGGTCAGCTACTATCGCAACCCCATCTGCCCTGGGGTAGACTGATGGAGGTGGGGCTGGTAATCTGCACCATCAGCCCTTCAACCTCCACCAACACTCACCACATTAAAACTAGGCAAAAGTGTCTTGCCTAAGAACACAACAACAGTAGAGGCACTGCATTATAAGGGTTCTGTTTAGGCATGTCAACAATTAATCGACTTACAATTAATTGTCGATCAAGACGTTGGCCGAACAAAATGCATTAATTGTAACTAATCGCTAGAGGGCGCTACTCTGGAATGTGAACACGAGATGCGAACCCACTCGCGAGAAAGACCATAGCGTTACATCATGTACCCCTTTCCTCTCTGGATGTTGCCGTACAACTCACAGTAGAGCTGGACCTAGAACCATATATTTTTGAAATTATAAAAGCATGTAACTTACATGCTTTTATAATTTCTTGATTGTTCTGGTTTGGGGCCCTGTAATGTTTTATGCTGTGTCCAGGGGCCCTGTGAAATTTATATTTTGTACTGTAACTCTTCACAGATTAAGGGAGAGAAATATTGTTGATGCCTTAGTTCAAAATAAACGTTGAGAATGTCCTAAAAATAGCCTGGATTCACTGGTTTCATCATAATATGTAGACAAAATAACATTCTGTTATTTAATTTCTTCTGTTCCTTTTAATTTCAAGATTTCCATGCTGCAAGTGCAACAACTGAGACAGTCCTCAATTTATTTTCAATAAAGAATGTATTTTGTTATTCAGCATCAATACATTTGTCTGCTTTTTACTAAGGAATAATTAATTGAGGAATATAGAATATAATAATACTATGATATATTTATGACTCAGTGTTATGTATACTATAGCTTATATTCTTAAAGACCCTATTGAAACACTAAAATTCAGGTGAAAAACGCCGCTTATCAGTTAATCGTAAGTCGATCGATAAGGTCAATCAACTATAGATTAATGAATTAATCGATAATTTGCATCCCTAGTTCTGTTGCATTATTGAACTAAATTATCAGTGCTCACCCATAATCGCCAAGGTCCTTGCATCTTCATCTAATTTGCAAGTATATGTTGTGTTTATTTCATGACCTCCTAAGAATATCCAGCTAATTGTTTCTTCTCTTTCGGAATAAAATATTAGCAAACATTATAGCATTCTCATTAATTCCATTTTCTTATTAAGTATTCAACCTGTGTTATATTCCAGTCTTCTTATGTGCAAATTCTCTCTCTGCTCTTTAAATCTCCATAAGTGAAGTGAACACATCCCTGAGAAGTTCAGGCTGGCCTGTATTTGACTCTGCTACCACTCCCTACCCCCACTTCCTGCGCCACAATCTCCCTCCCCTCCTCCAACTCTCCACCAAAACACTGAAATACTCATCTGCCAACATTGTCCAGGCACGTCCCATTCGTAGTGATGTCATCAAAATTCAGTGGGGTTTGACGGTATCTAGTGACACTACTCTGTCCGAAGATGGACCTTAAGACTAATCTGGTCTTATGAATCAATGAAACAATATGAAAGAACTGATTTATGTGGATCTACAACAGAAGATCTGATTTTGTGCTGTTCATTAAACAAATCTCTGAAAACAGCTAAATGGTACCATGAAGGCTCATACCGATCACAACTCCTGAAAATGGGTCTTAGATAAAGCATATTACACTATTTTATGATCTATTTATCTAATCTTTCCTCATCACAAAATGCCTGGAGTTGTGTTTTGTTTCATTCACACATGTTTAACACACAACTCAACATCACAACTGTTCCACCTTGTGATGTCATGTGGTAATACAGGAAGTGCTCCACTGTGTTAAAGGATTTTTTTTTTTTTTTAATGTTAATCTGTTTCCTTCTAAAAGTTACGTGTGTTGACACCGGCTTACCTCTGACACACTCAGCTGATCCCGGTTCGGCTCGCTTTCTCAAGCCCACGGAAGTAGGTCCGATAACTTCTCTGGAACATGAAATAAAGCTTGTTTTTCAAATAAAAGATTTGTTAGAAAGGTGATATATTTGCGTCCGAAACAGTTGTCCACGAAACATCCAGCAGCGTATTTCGCATTCGCGTATTGTCTCTCTCCACTCGTATCACTACGCCCATGTTAACTCTATCAGCCTGATCACTTGTAAACTTCAGCGTAGACATCCGCTGAAGGTGAACAGGCTGATAGAGTTAACATGGGCGTAGTGATACGAGTGGAGAGAGACAATATGCGAATGCGAAACACGCTGCTGGATGTTTTTTCGTGGACAACTGTTTCGGACACAAATATATCACCTTTCTAACAAATCTTTTGTTTTGAGAAGAAAAACAAGCTTTATTTCATGTTCCAGGGAAGTTACTGGACCTACTTACGTGGACTCCAGAAAGCGAGCCGAACCGGGATCAGCTGAGACTGTCAGAGGTAAGCCGGTGTCAACACACGTAACTTTTAGAAGGAAAACCTTACAGATTAACATTTTTAAAAAACGCACTATCCCTTTAAAACTCCTTGCAACTTCACTAGAATCATTTGGATAATTTAAAAAAAAAACTGAAAACTACCACTTCATGACATCATAAGGTGGAGCAGACCATTTTAAGCTTTGGAGATGTAGACAGACTGATAACAAAGGATGATTTTGATGAGGTAAAGCTCACAAGAGTCAATTTTGCATAATATAGGCCCTTTAAATACATTTCTGTGATACATTTGTAATTATATTTTCCATTTTCCAATAGCCTACCCCTGACTGTGCTGTCACAGGGCCCTGAAATACAAACATTAGAACAGAATTTGTCCTTGCCCCATCTTCAAGCACTCATAAATAAACTCGCAGACAGTCGAACAAGCCTCGACAGGGCGACGATGAGGAGGGAGAGGTGGAAATAGTTGAGATAGGCCTATTCAGCCTATTCAAAAAGAAGGTTGGGCTGTTGTGTGTACGCATGTCGTGCCTATTAATGAACATACAAAAGACGCCATTTGGGTGATTTATGCTAGGCTACCGTGGAGAATGCTCAGGGAGGGGAGGGTGTCCGCAGTGGGATTCAAACAGACAGCCAAGACAACAAGCAAAATGGAGGAGATGTTTACGAAAGCTGAATTGGTGATTGGAATTTTAACAGAGCAAGTTCCAGAATGTACTGTTGTATGTTCGTGTATTGATATTTCACGGATGATGTCATCAGTATTCTCTGGGGGTGTGATGCTAACTGTAGGCATGCTCTGTCTGAGGCTTGTTAGTTTAATCTGAGCTTTATTTTAACACAATCTGACCAGAAAGAGCTGACTTAGTTGGAACGACAACAGGTGAGCTGATTCGTACTACTAAACAAGTGTCTCTCAAATATCATTACATTATTACCGTATTTTTCGGATTATAAGTCGCATTTTTTTCATAGTTTGGCCGGGGGTGCGACTTATACTCTGGAGCGACTTATGTGTGAAATTATTAACACATTATTATATCATTTCACATGTTATTTTCACACTAAACCACAAGAGGGCGCTCTAGGCCTGTGGATTGAAGATTTCATTGGATTTAGTGATTTGGAGTGACACTGATGGTTTGGTAAACTTGTTAGCATGTTCTTTATGCTATAGTTATCTGAATAACTCTTAATATGTAACGTTAACATCAGAATCAGAATCAGAAAGGTTTTAATGCCATATGTTTGAACAAGTTCACAACATTAGGAAATTGATTCGGTACTTGGAGCAGAATGTAAACCAACACTTAACATGCAACAAAGGCATACCAGGCACGTTCTCAGTTCGTTGTTTATGCGCAGGGCTCTCAATTTTTGAGCGGGGTCGTGCGTGAGACTGTAATTTCCGAGGACGGGGATGGGGGGGAGAGTGCGAGTGAACAATTTTTCCCGAGGAACGGGGGGGGGGGGGGGGGCGTTTGCGTGAGAAATGCGTGAGAATTGCGTTTGCGTGAGAAATGCCGTGTGAGCGTGTTGAGAGCCCTGTTTGTCTAAAGAGCAAACTTAAACTACAAAGCAACTAATGAGAGTTATATAAATGAAGTTATTACCTGATGGTTCTCAGTTTGTTTTATCATCACCGCACTTTGTCAGTGCGCGCTGAGAGGGGCGGGGAGGAGGGACCGGGGCGGGGGGAGCGGGACATTTTTAACGGATTCATGTAAGAGTCTGGTTAATGCACCGGGCCCGCGTCTCACCGCGGCTCACCATGGGCAGTTCGGCTCTGGGCCGCGTAAGCCGTCGGGGGGACACGTTACGCACAGACGGAGACACCGGGAGTTGGTGCGTCTCAGAGGAGACGTGGCACCGGGACTGAGGCTCAGGACGTGCCCGGGGGACGGCGCGTCTGCTCCGGCCTCCGCTCGGACCGTGCGCCCGGAGCAGGGGGGTTTTTTTTCGCTGAAAACGCGCGGAGCCTGCATAAACTAAGCCACACAGACCGATTTCTGGGCACAAAAAAAAAAAAAAGAAATCAGTGTGAGAAATGCCATGTGTGGCGTGTGAGCGTGTGAACACGTCGAATTGCGTGTGTCACACTCTCAATGCGTGAGACTTGAGAGCCCTGTTTATGCATCATGTAACGTTAGCATACTGTACACTTATTCAGCTTGTTGTTCTCTATTCTATTTTTATTTTAAATTGCCTTTCAAGATGACATGTCTGTTCTTGGTGTTGGATTTGATCAAATAAATTTACCCAGAAAATGCAACTTATACTCCAGTCCGACTTATATATGTTTTTTCCTTCTTTATTATGCATTTTATGGCTGGTGTGACTTATACTCCGGAAAATACGGTAGTCACAAGCTAGCTAGCAATGGCCAACAGTTTTTTATTTTTATTTTTTGTTGAAAAGCAAACCTTTAAAAAGGACTATGAATGTTTGCATTCATCACAGGTTCCTAAAAATGTACTGCTGTTTAAATGCATTTTATCTTCTTTCTTTAGTTTTCAGATCATCTAAAAATGTAAAAATGTTTATCGCAGTATTTGGTAATGTGTGCGTTGTGTCACCATGGTAACTGATGAACATTTCAATACTTGTAGAACAAACCCAACGTGATGTCACTGCAAAGTTCATGGGTGAATCTGCTGTCTTGTTATTTTGCTTTAGGTCAAGATTGTTTATTTGTCATATGCAGAATCAACACAAGGTCAATAATGCAATGAAATACTTGAAATACTTGAAATACTAAGAACTGTTGACTCACTAAGATAGTCAAGAAGTACTAATAGCATGCAATAATAGTACATGGTAAAAAAAAGGCATTTTTTTTTATCATTCTCGAAGCTATGGATAGATTATGATTATATATCCTGTTATATGCAGCATTTTTTCACATTAAAAAGAAAAAAGAATGTTTGTCATTATGAAATTATGATTTTGTAGTACTGTGTGGGTTGACTGGTTAAATCAAGATTAAAAAGCAATGGAAGAAAAACAAAATCTATCTATTTTTATACAGCATTTAAAACACAGGTTTAAATAATGGAAATAAAATCAAGTTAAAACTGCCACCACTCTTTTGCTATAACACACAAAATGACAAATACATTATTGTGAAGAGATCAGAAATTCCGCAATAAATTCGGTGTTATGGATGTAAATGTGTAAATTTTAAACTGTAAAGCAGCATTTACTTGGCCTTTAACCATGTTATAGTTGTTTCTCCTTCTCCTTTACCCTCTCAAAGTTGTATTTAGAGTGATTCATGCATGAGTCATCTTTATACTGCTGTATTCAAGACCACCACCCACTGCTCTATACTTATTTCATTCTCCAATTTTATATAGGATTATGTAGGATTTGGAAGCACCGCGTAGTCATTTTGGTACAAACGAAAAAATAATATGAGGTTCGCTACCATGATCTTTGTTGTGATGACTTTTATGGTGACGTTAGCTCCACAGTACATTTTTCAAATATGCAAGTTAGTGGACTTTTTTCTGTTATTCAGTCATTTTAGATCAATACAGGGGGTCCTCGGGTTACGACGGTCTCGGGTTACGACGTTTCGTGGTTACGAATGCGCCCCCATTAAAAAAAATATGTATATATTACGCGTCATTCCGTCTTACACGGTTTAGCGTGGTAAGAGATGTAAACAAACCCGAACGGCGCGCGGCGCACGGCGCAAGAACACGCTCTGTTGTGGTTGTAGGGAGATGGTACCTGATGTGGGCTCTGATCTGCTCCTATGATAGCGGCAGTGATAACCAAGCAGCGTAGTGGTCTAATTATTGAGATGGAAAGGTTATTGGTGCTTTGGTTGGAAGATCAAAGGCAAAATCCGGTTTACGACGAAATTCGGGTTACGACGCGTCTTAAGAACGGATCTACGTCGTAACCCGAGGACCCCCTGTATTGTGATTTAGAATGTCCAAATTATGACATAATGTTCCACAAGTGTTATAGACTATGACTATACAGCAGAGATATGTACAATATGTCTGCTTTAAAATATTCAGTCTCTCCTACATTATGTAAATCCTGCTTACTCTGTATACAATTGCAATAATACATTTTTATTGTTCAGTCCAACCGCTTACTTGGCATGTCAATTAAGTTGTAGAATGGGCTGTGTACGGTGTCCTGAAATAGTCAAAAAAGTATATATGTGTGTGTAGGATTCAGAGGAAACAGACGAGACGAGACGACACTTCCTTCCTCTGTGGATAATTAATTTACCCTGTTCGTAATGACTGCAATGTATTTACGTACATGGGAATAACTGCGGCCATTTTCCTCCTAAATTAAAAGGTCAATTTTCAGTTGCACCAAACAAGGCAAAATGTGAAAACGTTATATTATTGCTTTTAATCATGTATGTCTCAGTAATCTTGAATATTCAGCCTGCTTCCTCCTCTCAAGCTCAAAACCCTCCTCGGTCTGATCATTTCACCCATAGACATAAAGTAAATGCTAATGCTATCATCCACTTCGCAATTCAGCAACTTTGGGAAGATTTTGGAACCCAGGAGTCCCGCCTGTATTTTGTCCTATAGCTGTTTGCCCCCTAAAAGCAAGTTAAACTGGCATCTCAGCTAAAAGTTTACAGATTTCCAAACTTGTGCACTTCCAGAGACCACAAAACCTACTCTTTTACATTTGAATTGATGTAACTCCAGGTAGCAAGTGATCGAGTGGTAGCAATGGGCAGGAATTTTGCGTTTATGAATGTATAGGATTCATCGTTAAATTATCTTGGCTACAAAACACGTCAGTTTAAATGGATACACTCCAGTTATTGCTCCCCCTGCTGGCAACACTGTGATTTTTTGATCACAGAATGGGTTGCATTACTTTGCTTTCCATAAACACTTTAAAACATGAAATTATGGAAGCCCATTTCCGCCAGTAAAAAAAAAAAAGTTGGTTACACTAAGTCATAATTATGAGCTAAAAAGTCAAGATTATGAGATAAAAAGTCAAAATTATGAGATAAGAAAGTCAAAATTCTGAGATAAAAAGTCGAAATTATGAGATAAAAAGTCAAATTTATGAGATAAAAAGTCAAAATTATGAGATAAGAAAGTCGAAATTATGAGATAAAAAGTCAAACTTATGAGATAAGAAAGTCGAAATTATGAGATAAAAAGGCAAAATTGAGATAAAAAGTCAAAATTTTGAGATATCTAGTAAGTAAACTGATTGTATTTGATTGAATTTTGTATCTAGTTAAACATTTTATTTTGACTTTTTATCTCCAAATTTTGACTTTATCTCAATTTTGACTTTTTATCTCATAATTTTGACTTTTTATCTCAAAATCTTGACTTTCTTATCTCATAATTTTGACTTTTCATCTAAAAATTTTGACTTTATCTCAAAATTTCGACTTTCTTATCTCATAATTTTGACTTTTTATCTAATAATTTTGACTTTTTATCTCATAATTATGACTTTTTATTTCAAAATTTCGACTTTCTTATCTCATAATTTTGACTTTTTATCTCATAATTTTGACTTTTTATCTCATAATTATGACTTTTTATCTCAAAAATTTGACTTTCTTATCTCATAATTTTGACTTTTTATCTCATAATTATGACTTAGTGTGACCAACTTTTTTTTTTACTGGCGGGAATGGGCTTCCATATGAAATACAGCTAAAGTTGTCTGAAAATACCTGATTCAGCCTAAAAAATACTATAACTATATACTATAAAATACTTAAATCACATTAGTTTATTTTTTCTACACAATTGTTTTATATTGATTAAAAAATATTCATTATTTTAGGTTTGATATATTTATTTATTTATTTTATTTGATTTGATTTTTGTGTAATATCCAAAGCAAAGTTGTTTTGGACAACATATTTTAGCAAAGACTGTCCTCACTATCCTGGATTATTGCCTCTTTTGGGCCACCGTAGTTTGGAATTCATATTATTATACACTGTTACATCTCATAGAGCCTCTCAAAGCCTGTTGTGCTCCTCCCGCTGCAAACCCTGTAATCATATTAGATTAGCAGTTAGTCACTATAATCACACATGTTGTACTGCTCTGAGGACTCAAAACTATACTCCCAAGTCTGCCCAATTAGTTTATGCCTGGTCTGGCAACACTTGGTTTTGGCTGGAGGCAAGTTGAGTGACTAGCCACACATAACACTAAAAGAGAAGTACTATTACTACAGGCACATAGATAATTACTATTAAAAAAGACAAAACATTAAAGGGTCTATATTATGCTATTTTCTTATTATGTTATAATGTTTCCTCATCAAAAACATACCCGGCTGTTTCATTCACACATGTTTTGTTTCATTCACCACATTTAACACACACATCCTGCATATTTAGGCTGGTTCTTCTCTAAAATGGAAAACACTGTGCCACCTTGTGCTGCTAGCTGGATTGGGATGTTTGAGTTTCAAACTCAAAAGAATCCATCTTGTACACTGAAAAAATGGTTTGAGATGGGTTTCTCAAAATGCAAACATAAATTTGACAGCAATAACATGACTTATTTAAGACTCTGTCAAACATGTTTAAGGCAGTTTACTTGTGGCTGATGTTAGACCAGCATGTTTTAATCAGGCTGATGAAACATGACTTTGTTATCATTTGTGGAGAAGCTCCTCCCCTGAGAATTTCCCAAAACTTCAGAAAAAATGAAAATTCAAATGTATCAGGACACAAGACATTTACAGGAGCCTCTACAGTGCGGAGCAGGAGGACCGTGAGAGCTGATCTCGAGGTAAGACTTCTCACTTTCTCTGAACGTAGTCATTGTAAACACGTTTGTGTTGATTACATAAAATTGATGTTTAATGTTACGATTGTTTCCACGAAACAAATTGTTAGCACCACTGTCCATCTACAAGCAAACAGTGATATTCAGAGCACTGCTGTAGCTGTGGGTAAGTTCATGAATGTTATAGTTGAGGTTAGTGGTTTTTTTTGCACCATTCTGAAAGTGAAGTTATCAGTTAAAATAAAAAATCTCTGTATCGTTCAGAACAAAGGAAGATGTTTGAGAACCAACAAACCACAGACCACAGATGAACAAAATAATCCTAAACTAAAATGATTTTAATAGAATTATATTTTTTCAACATATACTTCCTAGTGAACATTTATCATGTGTTTATACAAGGTGATGTGGTAGTAGGAGAACTTTGTACCAGATGCCCTACCTGTTACTGTGTTTGAGGAAGAAAAGCAGCACATGGTGAGTATTGTTTCTGCATGTACAATTCTTGCTTCAACCTTATTTAAACATGTACAACACAGAGTAGATCATCATTATGTGTTCATCATGTGTTATTCCTGTGTCCACAGGCAGACACCAGAGCGTCTTTACTGGAATAAATCTTCACACTGCTTCACCAACTCCAAACTCTGTGTCTCCGTACCTGCACCATCTGTGTGCTTCAATACAGAACTGTGGAAAATTAAAAACTGCTTTTGTATTCTTTTACTTTAAAACCCTTTAAGGACATTTGATGTGGCATGTTAAAGTAATTGTCGACAGAATTTAATTATATATTTAAAAAAAAAATAAAACCATAAAAAAGGCAAATTTTCATTCATAAGGTAACATAAGATAAATATGTGGATTCAGCATGATTTGATCACATTTCATCAACATGAAACATTTATGTTCATGTTCTGTTCATGTTTTAATGCATCACATACACTAACAACACAACTTCACATTAAGTTTTAATACCATCAGCACCAATACTTCCAATAAACATGATTTTCATGCAGATATAATAAGTAACACTTTAAGAAATTACATAAATAGTGATAACCAGAGGTAAAACATAAGAGCAAAATGATGCCGATGATGATGATACTAATAAGATATCAATAAGATAAGATTTTTTTTTTTTTCTTTCTTTTTTTTTTCCTGTCTTATTGTAATTGCTTTACACTGTACAAGTATTCAAGTATTGGCAGCCAACCACTGTCACTGGTTAATTGTAAATAAGGATCACTACTAACTTTGGGAGAAGGGGTGGGATTTAATAAGTTTTACTTCTACCCACTCCTTTTCGGGCATGTACATACATTATATGCAAAAAAAAAAAAAAACGTATTTGTGTCTATATATTCTTTATTTTTTTCTGTTCTTTTTTGCTGTTTATTTAAATTGTATGACACTGTACATTTTCTGTGCACTACAAGTATCATATGCTCGAAATAAATGACTACTACTACTACTACTACTACTGTGTAGAGGGGATTGAATAAGTTTCAAAGCCTAAACATAATTTTATTGCAAGCAATCGCTTTCCATATTTGTTAAGCAAATCCAGCACACACACACACACACACACACACACACACACACACACACACGTTTTTGGATTCCAGTTTTTTCTCATATGTTAAATCAGTCTATATTTGTTTCCCCTTATCTTTAACCCATCAATTTATTATTAAGAGCAGTGGTTCTCAAAATAGGGTTCCCTGGAAGTCCATGAACAGATCGCCCATGGTCCCCCCCAAAAATTGTGATCATTACTTCCCCAAACACGCAATGTTGTTGAGGGAAAGAACTATGTCAATAAAATAAGAAATTAATCTTTCATCAAAGTTTAGTTATGTCCACATTCAATAAATAAATATGAATTCACCCCAGTCCCCCTCATACCCCTGTTTCACACACACTGGTTTAGCCCCTCTCATCACACACGTACAGCGCTTTGGGGACTCCAAGCCTTCCCAATTAGCTCCGCACACCCCTCCATCGCCCCTTCCACTACCACTACCACTACTACACTATCATTTATGTATCAACATCCCTCGGCCAGGCCCTCGACAGCTGGGTGGATGGGATAGATTGTGGACCAGTCAACCAGTCTCATTAAAACCAAGTCCAGATGTTAGCCAGATGTGTGCGAAGTCTACACTCTGAAGACAAAAATGGCAATAAAAAACATATTCACGGCTTCTTTTTGAAATGGGACACCGAGTCGCAAGTCATCGTAAACAAACTTGCCTCTGTATGGAATGTGGAGCGGCACGTATGTATGCATAGGATTTCCCGTTTGGCGTCTGGGGAGGGAGAGTCTTCGAAGAGGAGGGGGTTGGGGGGGGTAGACTCCCGGAGATGTGAACTGTGTTTGAACTGTAGGAGGCGAGTGCACGAAGAGGTCTGAAGCCGTGGGGGTAAAAAAGAAAGGAAAAAATCTCCCTTTTTAAAATCCGTCACAGAAGCCTATGATGGTGCTCGATGTTCCGCTGTGTTATGATCAATGGAGTTCTCCTGTCTTCAGTTTGTTCCATGGGCGTACATGATTTTAATTCACGGGAACGATAAGAAGAGGCGTTACATTAAAGAGTAGCCTGTTCAACTTTTCAAGAAAATCAAAATTGTGTTTATTTTAGTTGATTTTTTTTCCATATAACCAATGTGAAATTGTGTTGAATGGTGTATGCAAACTTGTCCGTTCAGCTCTTGCAAAAGTTTGCTCATTGGGAGTTTGAGGTGGTTGATGGCTCTGCTGCTGCAGTGAAGATGGAGGGGAGTAAAAATAGTAGTAAAAATTGGAAATTTGAAAAAAGTTTAATTTGAAGAGCACTAATCAAGAAGTTTTCTCGATTGCAACTCATGAGCTTGTCCAGCATTTGTAGATGAATGAGGGATTACTTCTTTTTCCTCCTCCTTTCCTTTTTGCTGTTTCCTTCAAGCAGCAAAACCACTAGCCTTCTCAACCTCTCCATCTCCTCCTCTTCACCACCAACAGTGTCAACACCTCACATATAGCGATTTTCATCATAATAGAAAGACCATAATTGAAACCCAGAAATCTCCAGTGCGTTATTCATTCTAAGTATTTCTGCAGTGAAATTACATTTACTATCAACACAAGGATATATTAGCATGATGGCCCATTGCTAAAAGGCTGCTAATAGACTTTTTTCATGGTTCATGCCTATTGCTGTCAGCAAAGGAAACAGCTGGAAATGGGGAGCTTGGTTATTATTTCATTATGTTAATGCTATAGTCACCGAAACAAAAAGCAATGTCTAGGCAAGATAAAATGGCTTAAAGGAAAAGTAACGTTTTTTACAATTTGAGCCTTATTTCGGTAATAAAACAAGTTGTTTTACTCACCCATATCACTTTGGTGTCATATGGAGGATTTCCGGAGATGTTTTAGATTAGCGTTAGGCTAACGCCGTTAGCCTAGCGCGACTTATAGCCATAGCTCGGGGCATTCCCCGAGCATGTAATATGCCCCATGCGGGCTCCAAATAACACAAACTTTAGCACTTTTCAAATGAGAGAAGCTCGATGTCTTTAGTCTACGATTTCATTTGAATCAAAAGTGGCCTGTAATCCGAGATTTATCCATAGTTTACAGCTATGCGTTCCATGTTTGGGTCCCGGGAGCTGAGAGCACACTCCGCACATGCACACTGGCGTCCTCATCTACTTCTCATCTCTCATCTATGGCTAAATCTCGGATTACAGGCCACTTTTGACCAAACGAAATCGTAGACTAAAAACATCGAGCTTCTATGATTTGAAAAGTGCTAAAGTTTGTGTTATTTGGAGCCCGCACGGGGCATATTACATGCTCGGGGAATGCCCCGAGCTATGGCTATAAGTCACGCTAGGCTAACGGCGTTAGCCTAACGCTAATCTAAAACATCTCCGGAAATGCTCCATATGACACCAAAGTGATATGGGTGAGTAAAACAACTTGTTTTATTACCGAAATAAGGCTCAAATAAAAAAAAAAACAAAAAAACGTTACTTTTCCTTTAAAGTAAGAACATTTGACTTTATTTGAGCAGATTCAACTTGTCAAGTAAACGATCTACCAATGGAATAAGTGTGTTTTTATTCCCTGATTTTGTTTTTTTTGTATGTTTTTTTTGTTTTTCTTATCTTAAAGATCCATTAAACATCTTCCCGAAGCTTTACTATGGGCAGAAATATGTGCCACCAGAAACTGAATTTGAATCACATAATTTGAAATGGTATTTTTAAATTTGAATCATTGCACTGAAAAATTGAATCTGAATAGTATCATTTGAAATTGAATTTTGTAACAGATCTAATAAAATTTGAAAATTCACTCTTTTTATATGCTCACGTCCAGTTCTCGAAATTCAAATTCAGTTCTCAAAATTCAAAATCAATTTACTGTGACAAACATCCGGGTAGTTTAAGGATGAAGGAAGAGCAATCGAGCTGCTGAGTCTGCTGCTACACCGAGACTGTAAAAACTTTTCAGTAAGGCCCAAGTCTGATTCTGAACGCGAAGAAGTTGCAACTCAGTGGCTTCAGCAGGACGTCTCCGAATGGTTAGTTTGAAATGTTAATGTCTGGAAACAATACTTTCGTTAGCATGTTTATGTATACTGTTACGGTTAGCATGTAGCCAGCATCTAGCCTATGTTGTTAGCTTTTCCTGTTGCTCTGATTGAATAACTTGACTATGTCACTATGTTTACATGCACTTAATATCGCGAATATAAGGCTTATCCCGGTTTTGATCAAATTTGGGACACAGTGTTTATATGAACACAGAGTAATGGGGTTATTGATATCCTGGTTTACATGAAAAACACTAGTATACTGACAGCGCTCTCAAGTCTCACGCATTGAAAGTGTGACACACACAATTCAGGCTCACGCCACACATGGTATTTCTCACCCTGAAATTTTGTTAAGCAATTCCAAACTCTAGCCACTGTTCACAGCGCTTCAGTGCCCAGAAAATAGTTTTTCTGGGCACCCACCCCCCCCCCCCCCCCCCCCCCCCCCCCCGAGCCCTGATACTGATGTGTTGTTACATTAAATCATTCTCTGGACGTATGTGTAACCTGTTTACCAACAACAACGTTCTAACACATGCACAAATACAAAGTCAGGATACTTAAGTGCATGTAAATATTTACATATTATACATATTATGTATGTTGCACCTCAGAAATGTGCACCTACCCCCCTTATCTATCTTAGCCTTTTCTTGCACTTTTCTTAGCTATCTTTTCTTGCACTATGCTATAAATGTATGTAAATAATCTACATACATGTCTGCACTGGAGAATGGGCTGCTTTTAATCTCATTGTGCATATGTACAGTAATAATAGAAGGCATTCTAACCTATTCTATGACTATTCTGGCTCATATTTAATGATAAAGTTCTCTATGCTCACGTATATTGACGTCATGTTAACTCATGACTTCTGAAGATTTACCATCATCACATCTGTCTGTATTACCTTATATTTACCTGAAGATTTACCAAGTTCTACCTATATTTTTTGGATAGGTGCCACTGTGGAAATTGTGCTACCATACCCTCAGAAGCTGCTTGGATATCTCAGGTAACACTCTAAATTGAAAACAACTTTGTATCTTCATTTGACAACTACTTATGCCGAAAAATGACACTTACCATTTCTAATCCTAATTAGGTTACTAGTAGTCTGGTTAACACCTGACCATATCACAAGTTCGAAACGAACGGAAGCGGCCTGGGAATTCCCAGGCTAGGTTACTAGAAGACTACGACAGGTCGAGGGACAGCTCATGTGTGTGGTGGACCATCCTGGATTGGAACCTGTCTGCCTCAACGTGTACTCTCTGCAAAATGCTGGCCAAATATACAGAGCTGACTACAGTCCTTTATGTTTGAGAGGAATACACCAGTACTTTTTTACAGAAGTTAATAAAAGAATAAATAAACTGTTGACATTTAATTATACCCACAAATCTAGAACCTTGTGCCTTTTCATTCAATATTGTAGACAGTGTAAAGATAATGCAAAGATTTATTTACATCATAGGGAAAAAAAACTTAAGCATTGAAGATGATCCATAGATACAAGAACACAAACCTATGACAGTCTTTGCAAATATCTAAACTAAATATCATTTTGATTGTCCAGCCACTACAGGCATGTCTCCCATTACTCATTTGTGAGCTGGGGTTGGGGCTGGTACTGCAGGATCTGGGTCCTTATTCCAGCTTGTGTGAGTTGATGTGCTGGTCTGTGTAGAGAAAATAATGACAAATTAGTACTCCATTTATTACTTTGTATATACTCCAGGTGCAAGTTGTAAGAAGATAGAAGTATGTGTAGTGAACAACATTAATACTTCAATATACCCATTATGAAATTACATCATTTATTTGGTTACACATTGTATATTTTACACACCTCAAAAAGGCATATTATTAATCTCATTACAAATGCATGGATTTGAATCAGGTGTGAGGGGGAAACTTTAGTGGGCCTATGCAAATTTAGAAAGAATTAACAGGCACATCTCATCAGTAAAATGCTACAACTTCTGCATAATATTCAAAATAAAATGTTATAAGTTCACGTTCTAAAATCAAAGGTTTACAAGAGATGAATTTGTCTATTTTCTCCGGGTAAACCCTCATTTTAAGTGTAACAGATACAGACTTCTACCAGTTTCTACCAGTAACAAGCCAGACAAACATATACAGCACAGACACAAAATGATGTAGTTTTACAGTTGACTTACTTGTTCTGCGTCTGTAGCTGATGTGGCGTGGAGAGTTGGTACTGACCCAGGCTTCAGTTTCAGTCGATTTGCCAGTCCAGCTCTGTACAACTTGATCAATTTTAATAATTTTGCACATTTTAAATATGGTTGTTTTATATATAAAGTTTTACATGGACTTGCTCCTCCTCCGCTGCAGGATTTTATCAAAACAAAGACTGTCAGTGGGATGGGAACTAGGGTCACGGCCCAGGGGAACTGTGAGGTCCCGCTCAGACTCACTACATTTGGACAAACTGTGCTCTCAGTCAGAGGCTCTAAGTTCTGGAACTCTCTCCCATCATCAATAAAAGAGAAACACTGGGCACTTTCAAATCACACTTGAAACAGTGGCTAAAGGAAAACCAGAGTTGTGGACACTTTTAATGTTTTAATGCTTAATGTTTTAAGGTTTTAATGTTGGTGTTATTGTTAGTTGTCATTGTTTTTGCTGTGGTGTCACCTGCCTAGGGACTACAGATGGAAATTAGCATTCTTGCTATAATCTGGCATATTTACACTGCAATGCTGCAGATATTCATTAATATGCACTGTCCCTATTAAAAAAATAAAATAAAAATTGTCCCATGAAAAAAACACTCGGCTCACGGACACGGCTCCTTTCTGTCCAATGGCTGAGCGTCCTCAGCACACGTGGTTTTGTTTACAGATGTTGGTCCACTTAGAAAAAAGTACAGTGTGAAAGCGAACTGCACAAAATAACAAAAATTTGGTCCGGACCAAAGCAAGTGAACTATCGGACTTTCCTGGTGTGAATATGACCTAAGTGGTCTCGGTTCGCTTGTTTGCTCCAGATCGAGATTTTTAGTTTTTATTCACACTAGCTCAAAAGGTCCGAATCAAAGGAACAAACGAATACACCCCAAGTCATTCCCTTTCAGAGCGCTATCCCTACACAAGCAGTGCTAATGAAACTGCTGCACATCACATCAGGTTTGTGAAGTTGTAGTGCATGATTCTGTGAAATGCTTCTGCATATTTATGTAAAATGGTTGCGTAGGTTTGTGAGCTGAGCCTTGTACAAGAGGTGTAGAGTCATATTGCTAACCATAAGGAGGGTTCGAATAGTGCCTGGAGACATTGCAAGAATACTCATACATGCATGGAAGACAAATAAAGCCTCTTCAGAGAAATCATTCTAATCTTCAAGAAGCACTATTTTCCTCTCACCTGTCACCACTATGAGCACAACTCAGTCCATTCACCCCAAATTTAGTGAAGAAAGCATCTATTATTCATATTCTCCACAAGTTGAATAAACTGCATGTGACCTAAATACAACTCAATAAAAACTCAAACAAAAAAACACCCATGACAGACAACAGCGGCAGAGAAGAGGAGCTGTGGAGGAGGGAGCCATTATTTTAACTGACACACACTGACAATGGAAATATATAGCGGCTGGCGCATTTGTCGGCATTGGCTGGATTCATGGCTTTTTGCAGATGAAAAATGTCTTTTTATGTAAATGTAGTGGAGATAATCCGTCAAAGAGCGAGTGATTTGATGTTTTGAAGGTATACTTGTGTTTTGCAGAGGCAGAGTGAAGACAATAGGCTCTACCTGTTTACAGACGCATGCCTCTGCTGTGTTTTTTTGTTTTTTTTGCCAACAATGTGAAGCGTACAACAGATTCCAGACATAATTTAGACTATTTAGTATTTAGAGAGTATTTAGTGTGGACTGTTTAAATTACTTGAATTTTGCTTACATTTTGAAGGACTGAGTTTGTTTTTTTTGTAAGATCATTATCCTTATCTTAAAGGTGCACTGAAAAACCTTTATGGTGGAGTGTCCGCCACCTACTCTCCATGGAGATGTTATTGCTCTGTCCAGAATGCTACATGGTATGACATTAAACATATCCATCATCGTAAGTTATTCATTACTGGTGTTTCTGTGCTCAAAAATACAATAACTCTGTGAATAGTGGAGCCATTCCACAGATCTGAATTGTAAAGTGACGTAGTGCTGTCACCTACTTATTTCCCTTGTGAAATAGGTTTACTATGGAACACTGTAGACAAAGCAATAACATTTCCACAGAGACAAGCTGGTAGCGGACCCACCACCAGAAAAGTTGTGCAGTGCACCTTTAAGGGAACTTTTTTTTTTCTTTTACATTTGAGAACCACTTAATTTCATTTTAGCACATGAAAATATTCACAGTAAGCACAACAAAGATCTAAACTTGCTTCGCACTGTCCCCAACTCTGAATTTGGCAACAAAGAAGTCTTGTCAACAGAAGAAAATTATCTGTTTGACCCCAATTTCAACCTAGTCATAATATTGTTGTGTGTTTTGAGCAAGACACTTTACACCCACTGTAGCTTTATTTGACTTTAGTGAGTGACATAAAGACCTTTAGTTTAACTGGTACAACAGGTCAGATAGTGAGGACCACAGTGTAGGACCTTTCTCCAGATCTGATCAAGCATTTGGAACATTTACACTCAATAAAATTAATAAAAAGATTTCCATATGGATACAATATGCAGTTGGGACATTATCAGTTCATAGTAACAGTAACACTGAAGTATGATAATTAAAGATCCCATGACATGGTACTTCTTGATGCTTTTATATGGCTCCTTAATGGTTCCCTAATACTGTAAATGAATCCTTCTTCAAAATCAACACTCAGTGCATGAGAAACAGAGATAAGATGAGAAAGAGTAATTTTTCTCACTCTGAACACTCTATAATGGGCGTTGTTGCTTGAATGCAAATGAGGAGAAAAGAGCTGGCCAATAGTAGAGGGTGGGGGCGTGGCCAAACGCTCCGCTCTCCGCTGTAGCTCACAGCTGATCCATTTCCTTGTTTTTGCACGGGGGGAGAGATTTGAAGCGTTCCATTGAAAACTAAACACATTTCCACAAAATAAAATTAAACCACTGCTGTTCAAAGGTCCAGAGGCTCAGATAAAGGACTTCCGAGCCTAGAAACACTCGGACGTGTCTCCAGGCAAATAAAAAAACGCATTTCACATTGCCTAGCGCATTCGCAGTCCAAACTCTCTGGGCGTGATTTACAGAGACGCTGAGTACAGACAGACGGGGGTGGAACTGCATTTGCATTTCTTTTTTCAATCTGACGTCAATAAGGTGCCTTGTTCAAACTCGCCCGTTTGAGCTCTGATTTTTTGTAACGCAGAAAAGGATCGCAAATGCTCAGTTTAGACATTTCGCAACTTTTAACCATGGGGGGGGAGGGGGGGGGGGGTAAACAGGGTAGGGGAGCTCACATTAACATTCAAAAACCTAAGAAAGTGAAAATTTCATGCCATGGGACCTTTAAGAAGTTGCTGTACCAGTTTGTTCCAGTTTGTTCATTATGAATTAAGTATACTTTATTAAGGCTAATGAAGGTATAGTTATGGTAAAGTGGTACCATGGTAACTAAGTGACAGTAAGTTATATAGTTTGAGTTGATATCTTCTGCTATTGCCTGCTTTCTTTGTAGTCCCATGTCAGTAATCTCCTCATCGCAATGATAACAGTATCAGTCACCGTGTAGAAGGTGATAGTGGAGTGGAGTTAGTCCTTTTAACCCTACCATGAACCTTAGCATGATCAGAATTCTGCTTACGTGAGGCGGCTGCAAACATGGCCTGAAATATTCATGCTTAGGTAAGATGTGAAGCCGAGTGTCTCCCTTTGATAAGAGAGAGCTGGTACAGGTACTCCCTCCCCAGGGTGCTCCGCGCAGATGGAGAGGTGTGTGTGTGTGTGTGTGAGGTGGGAGGAGGGGCACAGATGGATGAGGGGCACTGACAGCACCCATTAACCAGCGCTCTGACATGTCGAGTGTGTTTTTTACACATACAACCTGTTAGTGAAGCACCACGGGGACAGTACCTGCTGCAGAGTACTATTTACCCAGAGTAACAAGACATCATTGGGATTTGAGCTGAGATCTTCTTTTCCAACTCTCCTCCTGTACTTTTATTCTCATCCATAACTTTTGATGCAGAACAGGGAAACAAATGGAAAATATAATGTTTATTAAGACAAAAACTCCATTGTTTTACTATTGTAGCGTTTAACCAAAATTCATTTGGGCAATATGAGTTCACAAAATACAGAGTCCATCTGGCTGGGCTCCAGCTGTTGCCAGCACGAGCTACAAGAGTTTCAAATCCAAAACCAAACATGGCAAGATGGATGGTCATACTTTAGCTTCTGTTAGGCAGAAATATGGACTATTTTGTTTTTGAAAAATACACAAAGAGAAGCGCTTTTTTTTTTTCAGAATCAGAAAGACTTTTATTGCCATTGTCAAGTGAACAGAATTTACAAAACTAGGAACTTGTCTTGGTGATAAGGTGCGAACATAAAACACTAAATAATAATAGTAATAACTAGAGTGTAGACACTAAATAATAATAATAATAATAACTAAAATATAGCTATAATATAGTAAAAAATAATCCAAATAACAAAAAGGTTCAGATGAGCAGCATCAGAACAGTAGTGCAAACATGACTTAATTAAAGTGACTGGTGATATAAAGTGTTCAGCTTTGTGCAGATGTTATGAATTGTTCATGAGTCCAACAGCAGAGGGAAGGAAACTGTTCTTGTGACGGGAGGTTCTGGTCCCGATGGACGTAGCCTCATACCAGAGGGAAGTGGCTCAAATAGTCCATGTCCAGGGTGAGAAGTCTCAGCTGCTCTCCGGCCTGCTCGCCCCCGAGTCCTGGAGACGTACAGGTCCTGGATAGATGGAAGGCTGCAGCCAATCACCTTCTCAGCAGAGCGCACAATGTGCTGCAGTCTCTGTTTGTCCCTGACAGTGGCTCCAGCACCACACAGTGATGGAAGAGGTGAGGATGGACTCAATGATGGCCGTGTAGAACTGCACCATCATCTGGACTGACAGCTTGGCTTTTCTTAGCTGCCGCAGGAAGTACAACCACTGCTGGGCCTTCTTGATGAGGGAGTTGATGGTCGGCTCCCACCTGAGGTCCTGTGTGATGCAGGTGCCCAGGAACCGGAAGCAGTCCACTGTGGTGAGTCTGTCAGGGAGAGAGGAGGCAGGGGGGCTGTGACTTTCCTGAAGTCCACGATCATCTCCACTGTCTTCTGGGTGTTGAGATCCAGGTTGTTGCTGCTGCACCAGGACACCAGCCGGTCCACCTCCCTCCTGTAGGCAGACTCATCGCCGTCAGAGATGAGCCCGATGAGGGTGGTGTCATCCGCAAACTTAACCAGTTTGACGGAGTCGTGGCCGGAGGTGCAGCTGTTTGTGTACAGGGAGAAGAGCTTTGTGCATTTCTGGACTTAAAACATTAATTTTAGTTAGATTTTTTGGCTTGTTTCACTGTCAGAACTCAGTTGCTACACATATTATTGGGCTGAGTCAGGTTAGTAACACTGGGTTGTTCAGGTGGTGGCTAAAAGTCCTTCCTATTCTTGGTGTTTTCCAGGGTAGGAGTTAGAACCACTCCATCAAACCAGTGGTCAATGGTTCAATCTCAAACGCAGACCTATGCATACGGTTGTTGTGTCGTTGGGCAAACCACTTGCAGCAGTGTTATTATTATTATTGAATTGATGCATGTTGTGCAAAAGAGTCAGATCAAATTTATCTCAGCTTCATCATATTACCACTTAAAGCAATTCATCAAAACCTACACTTATGGGTTTGTATGAAATGTGAAGTGATTTAGTCCGTGTTTGGTAGAGACAGAATAACTGACTTTGAACCAAACTTTGAACAGAGCAGACTGTCATCTCCAGTACAGCCTTGTAAGCGAACAAAGCTTTCATATGTGACTGCTGCTTTGAACCAGCTCTGTTTCAAACACAAACCCATTGTTCCCAGAGCATGTGAGTTTGAATTATTTTACTGGATTCTCATTTTCAGTTAGCGCCCTCAGTGAGTTTGACAGGGAAACCATATTCCCCGGAGCTCGACATTGTTTTTGGTATTTCCCAGGCTCCCACCGTCTGAACCCCCCGGTGGAGGCTGGGGGGCACTGCAGACCCTAACCCCGGATTTAAATGTGTCCCGTGAGGATGGTACTACAAACGTGTTATTGTCAGCATAACTTTAAATTCTGTTCTATGTGTTTCATCTTGGACTTCAAATCAGACAAGCTTGGGGAGATGTCTAATGTTGTAAAGAATAAGAGAAATGTCAGCACCAAAGGACGGCGAGGCGACCGTCAGCTGGGTTCATGTGCTTGGAGATCCATAGATGTTGTTTTTGATTATGCTTTCAACTGATCTACTGTTTTAATTTAATATTGAAGTTATAACTGGTATAACGGGTAAGATAGCAGTCACCTGTCAATCAGTTTAAAAATAGAAACATATTTTTGTTGTTCTTTCAAGTTTGGGACATTATTGACTGTTGTGGGTTAAACATTCACCTGCAAACCAAAGGATTTTCTGTTCAAACCTTGGTGAAGAAAATAATGGAATGCTAACATTGGAAACGTGTATTGTGTCATCCCTTTTCTATGTAATTCTACTAAAATGTTTACATGTAATTTAATACAAAAGGGAAAGCTAATTAATTAAAACACTAACTTAACTACAGTTAGTTGTAGTTGCATTGTTTCTTTATTAATTTTGGGGCCATTTTGGTTCATGATTCATTCCGTTATTTATGCAACAGAAAAAAAAATCATATTTCAGAACATTTTCAGTAGGGATAGATCATAGAGAGTGATGTCACCCATATGGGTCAAATGAAACTCACCAAGGCCAGCAGTTATGAGGCGAATTTGGATTCAAGTTCCATATTAGGAATAGGAATTTATTTAATGGACGAAACAGCAAAATAAAAACTGTATATGTTTTTCAAGTATTTTTAGTGCAATAAATATACCCATTATGAAACTATATTTAGGGTAGGATAGGCAAAAAAAAAGATAAAATCAACCACAACATAAAAATATTATGATTTTGTACAAGAATAAAAAATAAAATATATAAATATGGTGAAAATTCCTGACTTACATAAATAAATAAATACATTTTATACACCTTCGCACTCACATTTCACTTTTGTATTTATCTTATGGTTCATTTTAAATATTAAATCGCTTGACTAGACACTTCCCTGCACGGTGTAAATGACTTTATGGGGGAAGGGGCAACCAACCAAGAAGAATAACAGTTCCTGACAAATACTCTGTTCCAATATTGAGGCTCTCCCTGTGAGGTGAGTTCGACGCCGCTGTGCACATGAGAACACAGTGGGAGAGAGGGGGGAGAGGGGGGAGAGAGGAGAGGGCCCCCCGGGTACACCTGCCTTCTGCCGGTTTTATGTACCGGGGAGGGAGGCGGTAGGGGGAGAGAGCAGACCCAGACAACAATAGGTGCAGTCTGTCAAAACATTATGGCAGTGATGGTAATGGAGAGTAGGTGTTAGACAGAAATACTGCTCAATTCTATTTTGTAAGAATATTCCAATTTTTACAGTTAACAGAAATAAGCTTGCTCTTCAACGTATTTTGAAGGATAAAACGTTTGAAAGCTGCTTTGTCGGTGTTTAGCACTGGGGATATTTGAAAACAATCCTCTCTAAACAACTCAGGAGCAATGGAATTTCATATTCAAAATCTGAAAAGTTAAAATAAAAATGATTTGTGTTGCAGCATTAAAGATCCCATGACATGGTACTTCTTGATGCTTTTATATGGCTCCTTAATGGTTCCCTAATACTGTAAATGAATCCTTCTTCAAAATCAACACTCAGTGCATGAGAAACAGAGATAAGATGAGAAAGAGTCATAAATATCTCTCTCAAACTCTTTATTCTGGGCGTTGTTGCTTGAATGCAAATGAGGAGAAAAGAGCTGGCCAATAGTAGAGGGTGGGGGCGTGGCCAAACTCTTCACTCAGAGCTCAGAGCCCACAGCTGATCCATTTCCTTGTTTTTGCGCAGGAGAGAGATTTGAAGCGTTCCATTGAAAAATAAACACATTTCCACGTAAAATAAAATTAAACCTCTGCTGTTCAAAGGTCCAGAGGCTCAGATAAAGGACTTCCGAGCCTAGAAACACTCGGACGTGCCTCCAGGCAAATAAAAAAACACATTTCGCATTGCCTAGCGCATTCGCAGTCCAAACTCTCTGGGCGTGATTTACAGAGATGCTGACTACAGACAGACGGGGGTGGAACTGCATTTCTTTTTTCGATCTGACGTCAATAAGGTGCCTTGTTCAAAATCGCCCGTTTGAGCTCCGATTTTTTGTAACGCAGAAAAGGATCGCAAATGCTCAGTTTAGACATTTCACAACTTTTAACCATGGGGGGGTAGGGGAGCTCACATTAACGTTCAAAAACCTCAGAAAGTGAAAATTTCATGCCATGGGACCTTTAAAACGAACATTTTTGTACAATAAATTATTTGATAAAATTCTCTAAAAAATTTTTTAAAATGTTGTAGAAAATTGTAAGAACTGAAAAAATAACTTCATTGTTTTCCCCAAGGATGTCGGTCATTAGCCTTAAGCATTTGGTTGCCATTATTAGAGGTAACCACCAGCTGACATCTAATCCTTTTTATTGCTTAAACTGAGGGTGTGTTCACTCTTGCCTTGGTCATGGTTTTAGCTCAGTTTAGTCATGAAGAAGAGTTGGTTTGGCTTTGCTCTAATCCTAGTATAGTTCTAGTCTAGTCCAGGTTTAGTTCTGGCTTTAGTCCCACTTCATCTATGCACCTCTTGGTCATCTTCTAGTTGTTCTGTCTGCATCTCCAACCTCATGTATGATATCAACTTTTTTTTTTTTAGGAGATCCCATAAGCTCACTTGCAACTTTCAACATCATCAGGTGGTAATATAGGAATGTACTTCTATGCAGTGACACTTTGCAATGACATCAGGCTGAGGGTGTTCTACATATACAGTATCTCTATGGCAGAATGTGCAGGAGTTCCCATGGTTACGCAATGCACACATCAACAAAAACTATAAAAAGTTTCAAAATGTAAATGTAAAATGTAAAAACTCTTACAAAATGGAGCTAAGTACTATATGGATTAATATGGACTAAAATATGGACTCTGGTTAAAGCCCAGCAAAGCCTTAAATTGCAGTGCATACAGTTATCATCACACCCCCAGGAAATGTTGATGACATTAGCTACAAAGTATATATACTCCAAATTCAGGGCTCAAAGTACTTTCATTACACAGATAGCTAACTCAGAAGTAAACTTTAGCTTGTTAAAAAGTTCACAAAAGTATAAAGAACCAAAATAGTGCAGCGTTTTGTCACTCACCCACAGGCGAAGGAGTGCTCCCACTGCTGGACGGCTGTTGTATCTGTAGCCTTTGGGGGGAGGCGGGCAGCTGGGGCAGGGAGCTGATGACCGAGGGGAACAGGAAAGGGTACACCCCTGGACTGTAGCGCCTCATCTGGACCAGTGGGGGACTGCGGGGGGGCTGGGTGCGACTGGCGGTCTTCATCACAGCAGAGGCGAAGGGCGGGGTGAGGAAGAGGAGGAGTCAGAGGAGTGGGGGGCACAGGGAGGTACATCAGGGGTCTCCTGAGGAGGTTGGAGGCCCACACAGCACCTCTGCTCCCCACAGGCGCATGACGGAGGAGGGGAGGGGTCCACTCATAGGCATGGCTCACTGCAAGAGAAAAAAACATTTGTGGGTAAGAGATGACAAGAAGTTGATGAGCAGCAAGCTTTCAGTCACTGATCTCGATGTGCAAACATATAGACAAATGATGAAAGGTTTGTCAGCAAAATAAATAAACAAAGTATGTTACTAGATAAACGCATTGTTGACCGTTTCAGAAAACATAAGTATGGATGAACAAAATTATGTGCCTCATATTGTGGTTTCTTTGCCAAAACTTTGCTGTTCAGTTCCAAGTCTTCAACCCTATGACTGGAAATTATCATTCAATTTTGTTTGCATAATGATTATGAAATAATTGCCATGAAAAAAAAAAAAAAAAAACGAATACATGGACTTCAATGAAAAAAGGCTCCCTCTAGTGGACATCTTATTTGGCGGTATACTGTATACTTACAAGTAACCAGAAGATATACTGTACATGTTTAGAAAATGCTCTTAACTGTTTTAATACCCAGCATGCCATATTCTTCACACCCTCCACATCTTCTGTAGCCACAGATGCCCTGACAGAAGCAATCTGCCATATGCTTCATTATCCCCTCTGACCACCAATCACTAACACCACTTTACCGCACCGCATCGCACCACAAGGCAGGTGACAAGTCTTGCCCAATGGCACAACAACAGCGTGCTTAGTAATTAATACGCGTGAAGAGTCCCTCAGTCGTCCAGGTAGAATCCATGATAAAAGGAGAAATTCAATTTGTCAACTGGACAAAGTTTGTCGAAACGTCGAAAACGTTTCGCCGCTCATCCGAGAGGCTTTGTCAGTTCTGGTTCGAGTGCTGGTTAGACACTGCTTATATCTAGCTGCAGGGAGAAGCTCACTACCCTGAATTCTTCTGAAACTATCTCAACTAATTTGTTTTGCGATTCTCTCTTTTGTTTTTTGAATTTCTCTGGCGTCTAGTTTAGCAAACCTATTCAACCCTAACGACCGTCCCCACACCTCTGGCCCTGACCTGTCTGCCCTATTGTTTCTTTTGTCTGTTTTGACTTTGGTTTGAGAATGGAATTATAAATGGGAGACAAGTTATGTCTGACTCGCCCATTTCTGTTTAAAGAAGGATTCTCTTTTTTGACAAAAAATGCGTCTTTAACTCCTCTCTCAAACCAGTTCTTTTCCCTGGCCAAGATCTGAACCTCACTGTCCTCAAAAGAATGGCCCGTGGCTTCTAGGTGAAGATGTACGGCAGATGACGGTCCACTCTGGTACGCCTGTCTGTGTTGATACATCCTCTTGTGAAGTGGCTGTTTTGTTTCTCCAATGTAGCGCTCACTGCAGTCTTCATTACACTGAATGGAGTAGACCACATTGCTTTGTTTGTGGCTCTGTGTTTTCTCCTTTGGGTGGACGAGTTTTTGTCTTAAAGTGTTTGTGGGTTTGAAATAGGGATGCAAATTATCGATTAATTCATTAATTGATAGTTTATTGACCTTATCGATCGATTAAAGATTAACTGATAAGCAGCGTTTTTCACCTGAATTTTAGTGTTTCAATAGGGTCTTTAAGAATATAAGCTATAGTATACATAACACTGAGTCAAAAATATATTATAGTATTATTATATTGTATATTCCTCAATTAATTATTCCTTAGTAAAAAGCAGACAAATGTATTGATGCTGAATAACAAAATACAGTAATCCCTCGCTCTATCGCGGTTCGCAGATTTTTTTATTTATTTTTTTTATTTATTTTTTTTATAGTGTAACATTTTTTTATAGTGTAACATTGTGTTTTGTCCTGATTGGCTAAGAGACTAGACCAGGACTAAATGTCGACTGGACCAGGTCTAGACCAGAACTAAACCAGGTCTGGACCAGGTCTGGACCTGGACTGGACCTGGACTGGGACTCGACCGGGTCTGGACCTGGACTGAACCAGGATTGGGCCGCTGCGTGCCGCTGCTGGTTTCGTGCGGCTGGTTTGTGGCTCGGGGCCTGGGCCGCAGGCCAGCCGCGCGGGACCAACAGCAGCACGTTGCGGAGCATTCCTGGGCGCCGCGGTTCGATCTTGCCTCGCGCATACACCCGGGGCTGCTGAGCAGTGCCGTTGTCGCCTGCGGCCGGCTGTGAGTTGAGCGCAGCGCGGTGTGCGGTTGCCTTGTTTCGTGACCACACGATTAGCGATTAATTACAATTAATGCATTTTGTTCGACTAACGTCTTAATCGACAATTAATCGTTAATCGATTAATTGTTGACATCCCTAGTTTGAAATAAACTGGGATTTCATATTGTCTGAAAATCCGAAACGCCAGCCAGATACGGAATCGCTACCCCTTTCCTCCTGGGTTCGGATTCTCTGTTATCTTGTTTCTTGCCCTTGTCTCTCTTGGTTTTGTTAACAGCCCACTTAGGATATCCACAAACAGAGAGGGCTTCCTGCACATGTAGTTCTTCTTTCTCCTTACCCTCTGTGCTTGTGGGAACCACTTGGGCCCTGTGTTGTAATGTCCGAATAACATCCAGTTTGTGCTGCAGTGGGTGGTGTGAATCAAAAAGCAGGTACAGTGGTACCTCACCTTACGAAAGACTCTACAAATGAAAAATCCAAGTTACGAAACGCCCTCACGTTAAATTTTGGTCTCTAGATACGAAAGAAAATTCAAGTTACGAAACGCAAAATCTCAAAAATTCAATTAATGCGCGCTCAGACGCATGCCCCAAAATGTAATTACACTTTATCAACACACGGGGTTAGGTTCCAGAGGTGGCCCGCGGTGGGAGAGGTCCACGAGGTAGGACAACTTTGTATTTTGCAATTGTTCTACATGTTTTAGGGCTGTAAATGCCTCACCACACACATTCTATGCTTTTCTCAGACTGGATTTGGGCTTTTCTCGCATTTCTCTCTCGTTTGAACACTCGAACTTTCATAGATTTTCAACAGAATGTGTTGATAGTGAAGCGTGGGGAGACACGGCTCAATATAGCGCCGAAGGGGAGCGGAGACACAGGATTACTATCGCAACAACACATCATCAGTAGGGTAAAACTAACCTGTCTCACGACGGTCTAAACCCAGCTCACGTTCCCTATTAGTGAGTGAACAATCCAACGCTTGGTGAATTCTGCTTCATAATGATAGGAAGAGCCAACATCCAAGGATCAAAAAGCGTCATCGACACGGCGCAAGGCCCGCGCTACACCGGGGCTGCGGGCGCGGGATGGAGCTGCGGGCGCGGGATGGAGCTGCAGGCGCGGGATGGAGCCGCGGCGCCCGGGCCGCGCCTCCCCCTCTGGGCCGAGCACGCGCGGGCGAGCACGGGGTGATTTAATCCTGGTCTGGTCCCGGTTTAGACCTGGTCTAGACCTTGTTTAGTTCTGGTCTAGACATGGAAGTCAGATAGAACCAGAGCCTGCCCCGAGCGAGACCCCGCGGTCTTGCCCGCCGATAGAGCACCTTTCTCGGCCTCTTAGCTCAGTGTCAGCCCCCCGGCTCTGGAGGTCAGATAGAACCAGAGCCCGCCCCGCCCTGCTCTTATTTCCGCTGAAAGAGCGTTTTTCTTGGCCTCTTAGCTCTAGCGCGGAACACGCAAGGAGCACGGAGACACGAGCAATGCACTCATCCAGGGATGCACTTGTCCCGGGATAATCCTGGTTTAGTCCAGGTCCAGTCCAGGTTTAGACCTGGTTTATTCCATGTTTAGTTCTGGGTCTACAGTCTCTTAGCCAATCAGGACGCAGAACACAAATGCTACACTATAAAAAAAAATGTTACACTATAATAAAAAAAAACTTGGAACGGATCAGGCCTTTTTCATTGAAATAGCTACTCAACTTACGAAAAATTCACGTTACGAAACCACTTCTGGAACGAATTAATTTCGTAAGGTGAGGTACCACTGTATTGGTCTGTGTGTGTGGGCTTCCTGAAGACTTCTACTTGGAGTCGCTGGTCTCCTCCTATCGTTACTGCACAATCTAAGAACACCAATGTGTTATCCTTGGCATCTTCACAGGTGAATTTGATGTTCCTCCTCCCTGCAGCTAGATATAAGCCGTGTCTAACCAGCACTCGAATCAGAACTGACAAAGCCTCTCGGATGAGCGGCGAAACGTTTTCGACCAAACAAACTTTGTCCAGTTGACAAATTGAATTTCTCCTTTTATCTTAGTAATTAATAATAATTCATAGCATTTATATAGCACCTTTCATGACACCCAAAGCCCTTTACAGTTCATTGTTCATTCAGTCCACACTTGGTGGTGGTAAGCTACTTTTGTAGTCACAGCTGCTCTGGGGCAGACTGACGGAAGCGAGACTGCCAATCTGCGCCATTGGCCCCTCCGACCACCTCCAACACTCATGCACACTGCACTTTCATACTAGGCAATGTGGGTGAAGTGTCTTGCCTAAGGACACAACGACAGTTTTTGCGACTGGCGCCCCCACTGTGGCACCTGGAATTCCCAGTGGTCTCCCATCCAAGTACTAACCAGGCCCTGCCTTGCTTAGCTTCTGAGATCTGACAAGATCAAGCTTTGACAAGTAGGTATGTCCACATACCTACTTGTCAAATAATGACAAAACTCCGCTGTAGTGCAAGCTACAGTCAAAATGCTGACCCTTGGGTAGATGGACAAAGGCACCAGTCATCAACAATATATCCTCTCTCTCTCTCTCTCTCTCTCTCTCTCTCTCTCTCTCTCTCTCTCTCTCTCTCTCTCTCTCTCTCTCTCTCTCTCTCTCTCTCTCTCTCTCTCTCTCTCTCTCTTTAAGCTTATTTATACCTTCCATTTCTTCAGTTATTTCAAGAATCATTTATTTTCAAACTTTTACCCCTGGTACATAGCCCACTTATAAACCATTAGTTTCCCTTAAGAGTTTTATGGAGCCTTTTTGCAATAGACCTTACAAGAGAAAGCATTATGCCCAAAGTATATTTACCTTGTGTAACTAATTGTATAACCAACACAAATACACATTCTAATACACACATTTATAAACCATATGACTGTTATATTAAAATTGTATATCCATAAATCACAGATACAAAGGAATAAGTACAGAGAAGCCACTGATAAAACTACATTTCTCACACACAAGAGGATTAAGTTGTGATTAAAATGTAGATTAAAGTGCTGGCACACTTCCACTAAAGTTTTGGACTGTGACAATGTGGGCCATTGTACCATTTTAACTCAACCAAACCAATTAAACTAAATTTGTTTACTTTTACACAATTGTTGGTTTACAATATCCTACCAATGCAGTTTGACATGTAATCCTGGGGTCTGTTTTGTTAGTTCAGTTAAATTATCACACACATTGTTCATTTAAATATACTTTATTTGTTCATTAATTTGAGTTACATAATACATGCATCCACATTATTTACCTGTTCTTCCACATGGTCTGGAGACAAAGTAGGGGCATATTTAAAGTCTCTGGGGGAGATTCTGGGCCAGACAATGTGGAGGGGAGAATTGGCTTCATTTCATTTTTGTTTTATTGGTTTTGTGTATTTGATTTATATATTTTAGTGTTTATAGTCTATGTTAAACATTTCTATTTACAGTAGGGGACTTTACAAAGGGACTTGTAAAGAAAAGGGTTAGCTTTAGAAATAAGAGTTAAGTTACCTGTACCACTTTCCTGTAAAGGAAATAGGTACTTACTGTACTTTGGGGCGGTCCTGCAGCCTGTTTAGGTAATTGGGAAAAAGACTTTAAAATGAAATTAAAGTTTTATTTAAGTTTGTTACAGTAGTATTATTTTTATTTATTTATTTATTTTCATTTTTTGTTATTAATAAGTCACTTCAGCTCCCACTCCTCATCAGTTTGTTTAAGATAAGACTTTATTGATCTCACACAGGAGAAATTCACTAACTGTGAACTAACTGTGAACTAACTGTGAACTAACTGTGAACTAACTGTGAACTAACTGTGAACTAACTGCCAACTGCCAATAAAACTCCACAAGAAGAAGAAGAATTGGAGAAAAGACTTTGGTGTATTTGGGTGTGCATGTTTATGGGCTCTATTCACACTTATGTCACAAACCCGGAACACGTTTGGAAACATGCGGATGACAACTTCCTTTAGGCGCTGTCGGCGATGGGGGGGCCTGGTTTTCTTCATCTAGATGTCATTGTATTTTTTCTTTTTTCCTTTTATAAATTGCCTATTATTTTGTGTATTATAATTTGTCTAACTACAAAGATAATTGTAGCATTCCACGTTATGTTCAGCAGATCAACAGTTGCCTGTAAAAGACATCGAAGACGAGATTAGTCACTTCCCCATGGAAAGCTGCTGAATACACGGTTTCTAGTAAGTGTGAATAGAGCCTATTGAGTTTATATTTAATATAAATATTAATTAAGTTACTTCTTTTCTGTTTACTAGGGTTAACAGTTTATTTGTGGTTAAGCTTTTTCATGTTTACAACAGAAGTCTGTTTTTAATACATTGTTGTCCTGTCTCTCTCTCTTGCGAAGTCTAACCCTGACCACCACGCTATAATTCTGATTACATTTAAATGAATGGAGCCCACAGAAGCCAGGGCCACAACAGGACTTGCGCATCACTTTCTCTGCCTCCATAGTACTTTCCGAAGGCACCTAGAAAACAAGTCCTTGCACAGAGAAGACGCAGTGCTTATTGACTGTGGAAACCATTTAGACTCCTGCCACATTATCACAAAACAGTGGCACTAGGTGTCTGTTAACAGCACAGGACATTTTCTAGTGGAGTTTTGTCATTATAAATCTCCGCACCAAGGTCGACCAACCAAGGCGGATGAGAAGGGTGGGCACATCGCTCTTCACAGCTCACTTCTCCTTAGCCGAGTTACAAACTGTTGCCGTATAACTGCTCTCATAATGCTCTAATCTGCACCGTGGAGGCCATTACGGTGATATGTTACGCCACTTTGTAATTAACAGACACGGCGCGGAGGAGGGCGAACAAGCTGGTCGAGTAAGGTAAGCGCTATGGATTCCACGAGAAAAAATAGGTCCGCCAGTGTTTCTTTTAGCATCTATCAAGGATGTAAGAAATGTAGCGTCAAGCCATTCACACAGCACAGAGGAACATTATCAGGACAAATACAACGGTAAGTTAAGGAAGACATGAATAAAAATGTCAAACGCGCTAGGGAGGAACATCAGATATGAGACCGCTGGCAGCCAAAACACCATTAGCACAGATAGACATATTACCACACAAATGTGCAAGTGATACATGGTGACGGAATACGCAGTCGTTTTTTCCACCCAGGAGAAGTATTTATAAAAATGTAGAGTGCAATGAAGAACTGTGTGGTGCTTAAAAGAAAAAAGAGATGAGAAGGGTTGGGGAGTTTGGAGATGCTGAAATGTGGGGGTGGATGAGAGTAATAAAAAGTAATAGGAAAAAGGGTGGGGGCTTGTCCAAGAAGAGAAATATACAGTTATGATTATGAACAAAGTGTGGTCCCAGGAAACAGTTTAAGGATCATATCTTATCATAGAACAACAAAAATGAACAATTTATAGTAGCAATTGCACAATGTAACTGGAATTATTCAACCATACACTCATAAAAACGTGTTGACTGTTATGGATTATACATAGACTCTTTAACTGCTGCTTGTTTATCAAGGATTCCCACAGAGAGACAGCCATATGTGAGTTGAAAGATTTTTTTTAACACTGGATGCCCTTCCTCAACCACACTTTGATTACATTTAAAGGGCCTATTACTCTATTTCCTGATCTACATTATGTTTCCTCATCACAAACATACCTGGAGTTGTGGTTTTTTTTTTTTTTCATTCACATGTTTAAAGGTCCCATGACATGGTACTTCTTGATGCTTTTATATGGCTCCTTAATGGTTCCCTAATACTGTAAATGAATCCTTCTTCAAAATCAACACTCACTGCATGAGATATGACTCTGACAGTCTTCATGAGGCTAGATATGTGTCTAAAATGCTTTATTGTGGGTGTTGCTCCTTCAGTGCAAATGAGAAGGACAGAGAGATTGGCTAAGGAGCGGGGGGCGGGTTTCCCCCTTTGCAATGAAAAAAAGCATATTTACACAGAAAATAAAATTAAACCACTGGTATTTCAGAGGTCCAGAGGGTCTGGTAAGGGACTTGCGAGCCTAGAAACACTCGGACGTGCCTCCAGGCAAATAAAAAAACGCATTTTGCATTGTAGCGCATTCACAGTCCAAACTCTATGGGCGGGATATACAGGGACGCTGAGCGGAGACAGAGGGAGGGGCTGGAGCTGCATTTGCCGATCTGACGTCAAAAAGGTGCCTTGTCCGAACTCGCCCGTTTCAACACTGGTTTTGTGTAACGCAGAAAAGGATCGCAAATGCTCAGTTTAGACATTTCACAACTTTTAGCCATGGGGGGGGGGGGCTAAACAGGGTAGGGGAGCTCACATTAACGTTCAAAAACCTCAGAAAGTGAAAATTTCATGCCATGGGACATTTAACATACAAATTGTGCATATTTTGCATATTTTGCACATTTACGGTGGTCATTCTCAAAATGAAAACCTGTGATGCACCTTGTGATGTCATGTGGTAATTGTTGGTCTTTAGACTGTATTATACCTTTAATGTCACAGTTCCAGAGGAGACCTATTTAATGATTTCCAGTGAGGTCTTTACCAACCCACTAGACCTCGATGGTCTCTCCCACATTTTGATATACCTCCCGTCTCCTCTCTTCTCAATTCTTCTGATACCTGATGTGAAACCCTTAAATGAGCCAAATCTTTTGGCTATTTATTGGAGTTGAGGAGTCAGAGTGGTTTAAAGATCCCATGACATGGTACTTCTTGATGCTTTTATATGGTGCCTTAATGGTTCCCTAATACTGTAAATGAATCCTTCTTAAAAATCAAGACTCAGTGCATGAGATATGACTCTGACTGTCTTCATGAGGCTAAATATGTCTCTAAAACGCTTTATTCTGGGCATTGTTGCTTGAATGCAAATGAGGAGGACAGAGACAGGCCAGTGCAGCGGATGGGGGTGTGGCCAAATACGCCGCTTTACAGGATAGGGGAGCTCACATTAACGTTCAAAAACCTCAGAAAGTGAAAATTTCATGCCATTGGACCTTTAAAGAGTTGATCAGTGTGGGGCGAAAGAGCACTGCACTTTGTCCATGGAGTCTGTGCAATCTTCATACACCTCCTGTACATCTATAGTGCCAAGTTTTTATACTATTCTCTGGCCCACCCACACAAGGGCAACCGTACCATGAAATGTATCTGTTCCCTATGTGTCAACCAGTTCTAAAGAGGTTCTAGCTGGTTTCAACTGTTTGCCCTTTGACTCAGAGGATGTGAGCGTGCATGTAAGCTGAAGGTGTGATGAAAATTTATTTGAGCAGCACAGCGGTAGAAAAACATTTGTTCAAATGCTATATTTTTGTAATTTAATAAAACATAATATTCTCAACTCAATAATACAGGAAGTGCTCCACTGTGTTTTGAAGCTCCATTGGCCAGAATCATTTGGGTGATTTCAGTCCTGGACTTGCCAATCTTTATGAACTAAAAGTAAAATGTGGCTGTTAACTTTAAAACTACCACTACATGATGTTACAAGGTGGAACAGAAATCACCTCTGTTTTTGATGAGGAAACAACATGGCTAACATGGCTTAAAGCTCACAGTAGTCCATTTTGTGTAATATATGACCTTTAAAGAGTGTACCATGATGTAGCCTTTCATTTTACTTTAAGCTTATTTATATCTTCCATTTATTCACTTATTTCAAGAAGCATTTATTTTCAAACTCTTACCCCTGGTACATAGTCCACTTATAAACCATTAGTTTCCCTTAAGAGTTTTATGGAGCCTTTTTGCCATAGACCTTACAAGAGAAAGCATTATGCCCAAAGTATATTTACCTTGTGTAACTAATTGTATCTATTTTTATTTATTTTTATTTATTTATTTGAAAGAGACAGTGCACATTAATGAACATATAATATATATGTAAATATGCCAGATTATAGCCACAGGCTAATTTCCATCTGTTGTCCCTGGACAGGTTGATGGTGCCAGTTAAAAGGTCACACATACAATAAAACAAGAGAAAAATACATTAAACACACAGATTACACACAGGAGCGATTCACAATCAAAAATAATCAAAAAACATACATTCGGGAGGGTTACACAGTTCATATTGCACAAGTCCTAAAGTGCTGAGTGCTGAATGTATTGGACAAGTCTTAAAGTGCTGAGTGCACTGCACCAGTTCCAAAGTGCTAAGTGCATTGCACCTGCCCTAAAGTGCTGAATGTATTGCACCTCCCTAAAGTTCCTGTTCTTATAGATTGTGCTCACATGTTAAGCTTTTTCATGTTAACAACAGAAGTCTGTTTTTAATACAGTGTTGTCTGGTAAAGACACTTTGTCGTCTGAAGTACACCTTCTACCGCATCAGGCCAGCTTCCTCACACGGACAATGGTCAATATTGCTACAGATAAATGTTTCTCTTGTTTGAAAAGGCACAGACTACACTATCAGGCAAACAGACAACAACAGACACACATACACACACATTGCCTGAAAAGGTCTGTTAGTTGTAGGCCTGAAAATTGTGGAAAAACTCTTACAAACTCATTGCTGTGAATAATTAGGATGCTCAGAATGCATGAAGTAAGTGAGGAATAACTTTGGACTGCTCCAACATATACATACATACATATACACATACATACAATAGTAACAATAACAACAGCTAACGATCCTAGAATAGATTGTCCCCTGTCCTCTCCCTTAGCCTTATCTTTACACTACACCTCCTCCTCCCTTGTTCCACTCTTCCCTCACTCCTCTTCTCTCTTCCTGTTGATGGATGCAGCTCCCTGGACGGCGACCTCTGGCATCTGCGGCATGCTCATAACAACAGGGCCAAGTGCTGCTAACATGGCGCGCACAAAGGTCAACAGTCCCCAGAGGCTACACAAGCATCGACATGACCATCCTTCACTGGACCCCTGTTGCCGTGACAACCATCCACTCCCCATCCCTCAAAACGGGAATCAATTCCAAAATAATTTCTGCATCATTTTCGGAAATCAAAGTTGAGCAGTCGCAGTTGTGTCCCCGGAGGCAAAAAGGGGTCAATATGTTGTACTAAGGCCTGATTCAGACAGACTGCACTGCCAAAAATGCAGAAATGCATTATATATATATATATATATATATATATATATATATATATATATATATATATATATATATATATATATATATATATATATATATATATATATATATAAAATTGACAATTTACTTGTCACAGTAGCTCCAGGTAGGGACATTAAAAATAAGTAATAATAATAATAATAAAATAAGTAATAATAGAATAAGTAATAATAATAAAACAGTAACAAGGAGAGTACTGAAAAACGATATTGCACGTTGGAAAAACGATACAGTCTAATGGTGGTGGGGATGAAGGATCTGCGGTAGCGCTTCTTCTTGCACTGGGGGTGCCTCAGTCGGCTGCTGAAGGAGCTGCTCAGCTCCTCTACAGTCCAGTGCAGAGGGTGAGAGGTGTGGTCCATGATGGACGTGAGTTTGGCCAGCACCCTCCTCCTATTATTACATTTAACCACAAAAAACATGCACAAATTCATGTACAGTATTCAGTATTGAATGTGCATCTTTAAAGGACCTGTACATTATTATTTATTTATTTATTTATTTTTACATGTATTTATATGTCTTGCCTCAGTACAGTAATGTAATGTACTAATGTACAGTATAAGCAGCCCTTGAGGACAAAATAAGTCTTCTGTATGTTGTCTGCACCTAATTATAAAGCATTGTATTGCTTGATAATCAGAAAATGCATGCTAGCATGCTAGTTGTAGGCCTGAAAATTGTGAAAAGCTCTTACAAACTCATTGCGGTGAATAATTAGGATGCTCAGAATGCATGAAGTAAGTGAGGAATAACTTTGGACTGCTCCAACCCATTTGGAAATGAGCTAGTTCTGGTTTTCATGTTTTTAAGAAAGTAAAAATGAGGTAGAGCATCTTAAGTTTTGGATGAAAATATGAATGTGCAATAAACGCTGAAAGGCAAGAAATGTTCCAGAGATGATGATTTAATTAATCACATCATTTCAGTTTAATAGACTTGTACATTATTGCAGCACCACCTACGTAAATTCACTATGAAAGGCAAAAACAGCCATTGCAGATGCAGATGGGGTGACATCAAACTCTAAGGGGGCCCTAGCAGTTGAATTTCCATTACTGTGAATAACTTACAGTAATATAAATTAATACTTATTCTAATTGCCACATGATATGATAATGTGCTGCTTCAGTGTGGCAAGAGACAAATAATGACCAAGTACTTATTTAAATGATAAATGAATAGCCTATTCATAATTGTGATGGGACTGTCAAACACTTTTCAATAGTGCTTCTTGTTTTGATGGAAGATACTCATTCTTTGCAGTGAGATCACACTAGGGGTGTCTACATGTATGTGTCATTCACAGAAATAAAATTAAGCACTAGGAAACGCATATGTTTGTATAGGCCCAGCTAATTGCTGATAATTACCACTGTAAAAAGTTAAAAATTGCATGTTGGCCTTTATCCAGTAGCCTCCAACAGTAATGCAAAGAAGTTCACGCCTTAACCAAAAATGAACAGCATTCAAAAGTCAAACCTCTATTTCCTCTTATTATCTACATTAATTTTAATGTTATGTAACTTTATCAAAGAGCTAGACCAATTTTGTGCAATTATTAAACTTGTATGCGATCAACCATCCCATCTAATTCTTTCTAAAACTGCATATTACAGGACTTGATGTGGGCCAAAGGTCAGGGATATTACCGCACGCTGTAATTAACTGGGTTTAGTGTTAAAAGGACTTGGGGAGATAAGATGTCATTAAAAACGGGTAAATATGGCAGACATAAGCCTATTCCCCCAGCATGACGGAGTTTAAAGGGAAGCCACATGTTGGCGTGTTTTGGTAAACTTTGGGCCACCCTAAGGTCCCCTGGTCTGAGCACCCGCGAGCCTGGAGCAAAGCCAGAGGTAATATTGTTCCACCCTGACAGAGAAAGGAGGATATGGAGGACGTGCAGTGCAGTGGGACCTAACTCAGCTATTTGACTCAGTACAAGATATTCTTTTGTTTTCTGTTACTGGGCATTCAGAATACTGATTGGTTGCAGTGGGTTTAAAGCTTGAAGGTTGTCGGTTTGATTCTGCTTCTGACATGTGCAAACTGCAGTTGTGTCCTTGGGCAAGACACTTCACTTACCACCAATGCTTTAGGGTGTTACCAACCTTGGCGTCACTATTGACAATGATTTTAAGCTTGATAAGCACGTGAATGCGGTCGTCAAATCTGGCTTTTATCATTTAAGGCTTTTATCCAAAATCAAATCCTTTTTATCTTTTAAATCTTTCGAACAAGTCGTGCACGCTTTTATCTCTTCTCGTTTAGACTACTGTAATGCACTTTTCTCTGGCATTAGCCACCACGCACTTTCTCGTCTACAGCTAGTCCAAAACTCCGCTGCGCGCCTTTTAACCGGTACCAAAAAACGAGAGCACATAACTCCGATTTTAGCAAAGATGCTAAAATCGGATGGCTCCCCGTTCGTTTTAGAGTTGATTTTAAAATTGTATTGTTTGTTTTTAAAGCTTTGAATGGACTGGCCCCGGATTACATCTCGGACCTCATCCAGATTTACACCCCCGCCCGCGCTCTGAGGTCCGAGGGCCAGCTCCAGCTCGTGGTTCCTAAGACGAGACTTAAAACCAGAGGAGACAGAGCCTTTTCTGTGGCTGGACCAAAGCTGTGGAACGCTCTGCCTCCTCACATCAAAACAGCTCCCACTGTGGAGTGTTTTAAGTCTTGTCTTAAGACCCACTTTTATTCTCTGGCTTTTAAGCCCGCATGAGTTGTGTGGTCCTCTATGTTTTTATTGTTTTTAGTTATTTTATTATTATCACTTTATTTATTGCTTTTTTGGTAATGTTTTTATAATTGCTTTTGTTTAGTGATTGTATTATTAGCACTTTATTTATTGCTATTTTAGTAATGTTATTATTAAGTTCTATTGATTTTATGTGCAGCACTTTGGAAACTGTCTCTGTTTATAAAATGTGCTATAGAAATAAAGTTGGATTGGAGGGTGCAAACCATGTTAATGTGTTGCAGAATTGCCTCATCAAAATAGAATACAGGACTAAGGGCATTTTTATTTAGTGCGGATGACATTCTCACCACACCTCAGCCCAAATGAACCGAACCAAAAGCACAAATATATATATATATATATATATATATATATATATATATATATATATATATATATATATATATATATATATATATATATATACTCCTGGCCATTATGGAGCTGCATCACAAATAGTGCAGGAACACCGAATTAGAAAGTGCATTTGTCCAATGGCCAGAGGAAAGTCCATACCCAATCTATTCCTTTTCAACTAAAATTATGTTATTTGTATATCTGGATTTTGCATATTTGTTGCATATATGTACTCCATACTGGTCATACGCACCCACAGAACCAATTTAAAGGCGCACTACGTAACTTTTCTGATGGAGTGTTCATTTGAAATATTCTACAATCTGGCATTACTTATCTATCTCCATGGAGACAAGCAAGTGGTGCCAACTCACGTGAGATTTGTTGAGGGGACCCCACTCTAGAGGTAAGATCTTAAGCCCGAGCCCGACCCGACCCGCCCGAAATTCGGGTCGGGTCGGGCCTAAAATGTCAATCATTGCTTCGGGTCGGGTCGGGCTCGGGCTTCTCTCTCGCTGACTTTTTTAAAATAAATATATGTTTATAAAAATGTATACTAAAACGATGTGTGGATACTAAACTAAGGAATACTTGTTTTAAAATAAATAATTTGGATAAAACAGAGAAGGCGCTGTAATGTAATTGCTATTTAATTACTAAACAGGAGCCGCAGAGCATGCTCTGCGCACGTGACCGCCGCCCTCTTAATAATCTTCCCCTCCGCTCCGCTCTCTCTGCTTCTCTCTCTTAAAGTGCCGCGCTAGATTCTTAAGGACGTACTGCTGCTGTGGTTTATGGCACAATTTTCAACCCGTCAAAATGACGGACGGCCTTAAATTTTTCCCGTCAACTCTTTAAAAAATCCGTCAATGATGGAAAATTGTCGGTTAATGTACCCTCTGCAGAAAGAAAAATATAAAAGATGTAAATGTTTATACAGTCTTGTTTAACTTAGATTTCGTTACAAAAGACAGGCTTTAATTTGTTATCATAAATCACCCCTCCTCCTCCCAAGTCCTCACAAATAAAATATGAAATTTCGGGTTTGCTTCGGGCTCGGGCCTGCAAATCAAGTTAATTGGTCGGGTTCGGGCCGGGTCAGGCTTTAATACCCGCGGGCCGGGTCGGGTCGGGCTGGATTTTTTAGGCCCGATCTTACCTCTACCCCACTCATAGTAATAATGCATGATAAAAGAAGAAATTCAATTTGTCAACTGGACAAAGTTTGTTTGGTCGAAAACGTTTCGCCGCTCATCCGAGAGGCTTCGTCAGTTCTGGTTAGAGTGCTGGTAAGACACTTGCTTATATCTCGCTGCAGGGAGGCGCTAACTAGCTAACTAAGGAGCTAACTTTCCGAAACTATCTCGCCTATTGGTTTCTGTCTTTTGTTTCTCTGGCGTCTAGATTAGCATACCTATTCATCCCTACACGACTGTTTTTCACACCTCTGGCCCTGACCTGGCTAGCCCTATTGTTTCTTTTGTTTGTTTGATCTAGGTTTAAGAATGGAATTATAGATGGGAGACAAATAATGTCTGACTCCACCATTTCTGTTTAAAGAAGGATTCTCTTTTTTGACAAAAAATTACCTCTTTAACTCCCCTCTCAAACCAATTCTTTTCCCTGGCTAAGATCTGAACCTCACTGTCCTCAAAAGAATGGCCCGTGGCTTCTAGGTGGAGATGTACAGCAGATGAAGGTCCACTCTGGCTCTCTCATCTGTGTTGGTACATCCTCTTGTGAAGTGGCTGTTTTGTTTCTCAAGTGTAGCGCTCACTGCAGTCTTCACAACACTGAATGGAGTAGACCACATTGCTTTGTTTGTGGCTCTGTGTTTTGTCCTTTGGGTGGACGAGTTTTTGTCTTAAAGTGTTTGTGGGTTTGAAATAAACTGGAATTTCATATTGTCTGAAAATCCTTTGTAGTTTTTCCGACACGCCGGACAGGTAAGGAATCGCTACCCCTTTCCTCCTGGGTTCGGATTCTCTGTTATCTTGTTTCTTGCCCTTGTCTCTCTTGGTTTTGTTAACAGCCCATTTAGGATATCCACAAACAGAGAGGGCTTCCTGCACATGTAGTTCTTCTTTCTCCTTACCCTCTGTGCTTGTGGGAACCACTTGGGCCCTGTGTTGTAATGTCCGAATAACACCCAGTTTGTGCTGCAGTGGGTGGTGTGAATCAAAAAGCAGGTATTGGTCTGTGTGTGTGGGCTTCCTGAAGACTTCTACTTGGAGTCGCCGGTCTCCTCCTATCGTTACTGCACAATCTAAGAACGCCAAGGTGTTATCCTTGGCACCTTCACGGGTGAATGATATTATGATATTATTAATAATGCATGTTTTTCAAGGCATATTTAACTAATAAAAATACAGCTGGAACTATTACATTGCAGCTATCTCTTTAATGCCATACAGTGGAACATTATTTTCATTCACATCTGAAACCAACTAGACTAACAGAAATAATATCATTCTTCAATTCTGTCAAGCACTACCTTTGTTGGAGCTTAGGGAAATGGTGGAAGAAAAAATAATTCCTGTCCACTTAAAGGGATATGCCACCCCCAGGTCAAATTTGGGCATCTCCCCACAGTCCAGAGACTAAAATAAGGGGTGGAAAGCGTTTTCCTGCTCACCCAGCCATTGTCCGAGTCTGTCAGCACTGACCGCCGCGGTATCTGCAGCTACTCCGCGTTAGACTGGAGTCTAACGGCGCCAGAGAAAGATTTCGGCCAAAAGGAATTAATTTGCTCGATGCGTTTCCCAATTACTTTCTGTGTAGTGCGCATTCATATCGAGTGCAAATAAATGTACAAATCAACATGGAGAGCTTGCCTTGGTCATTTTGGGTGGGAACTATTTTTCAGTGCGGAAAAAGAAAGCCGAAGCACACAGCACGCTGCCAGGGGAATCCCTGTTACGCACCAGGAAGGGAGTTCCCCTGTTGCGCAGCGTGGTCTGTGCAAATTAATTCATTTTGGCCGAAATCTTTCTCTGGCGGCGTTAGACTCCAGTCTAACGCGGAGTAGCTGCAGATACCGCGGCGGTCAGTGCTGACAGACTCGGACAATGCCTGGGTGACCAGGAAAATGCTTTCCACCACTTATTTTAGTCTCTGGACTGTGGGGAGATGCCCAAGTTTGACCTGGGGGTGGCATATCCCTTTAACAAACTTTAAAATGAAAGGTGCACTGTATAACTTTTCTGGTGGAGGGTCCACTACCTGCTTGTCTTGAGATGTCTCTGAGAATATTGATTTGTCTGGAACATCTTTTACTCAATAGCATGTTTTTTATTTACCTAAAAACATTCTTACTGTGAGTGGGCTCGCCTCTCCACAGATCTGACATGTAACTAGGTCCTGGGGTGTCACCTGCTGTCTCCATAGAGATATATACTAGTAAGTTTATATTGTATCATACTGTGAAACATTCCAGGCAATATTCCCATGGAAAGAAGCAGGTGACAGACCCTCCATCAGAAAAGTTACATAGTGCACCTTTAAGAAACAAAAAATAGAACTTTCATTAAAAACACTAAATCAATTCAGAAAAACAACCATGGTAAGATAGAGAAACTAGATATAAATATACTGTATTGTCTATTATATTCTCAATTGTAGAGAAGGATAACCACTTGATATTATGATGCACTCAGGTATTATATAAAATAATTATTGTTTTATGCATTTCTGTATTATTGTATGCACCAAAAATAGGAAAAAAAGAGTACAAAATTATTATTATAGTAACAAAAAGTGTCACTGGATATCTATAATGCGTTTGCTTTGTATAGACAACCTTAGAGATGTATTGAAACCAGAGTTAAATCCAATCCAGTCAGATCCAACCCAGGCTTCACCCATCCACTACTCCACCCAGTCTACCCAGTTATCCAATCACGATCTGGCAGACTGAGTATAAGAAAGTCCCTGACTTCTTACTCCTCAGGTCACTACGGGTGTGTAGTATTTGGGGCTGCTTTGCAATCTGTGTTAAAAAGACTGGATGGGGTACAGTCAAAAGCGCTTCAGGTTTGCTGTGGCGCCTTCAGGTCAACCTCCATCCCAGCTTTACTGGTTGAAATAGGCGTATGTCCTCTGAGGCTTAGACGGGACAAGTTAGGGGTCCATTATCGGGCTGCCACCCTAGCCCAATAATGGACCCCTAACTTGTCAGTTTAGCATCCAAGAGTCTCTTTGATCATTGTTGGGACTTTGAAAAGAGGCCAAAGAAAGCCTGTTTTTTTGCCCACTGTGCGAATGTGGCGGATGCTATGGGGTTGCGGAAAACTGAGGTATTGGGTCTGGTGTGGCCTCCTCCTCCACCTTTGTGGAAACTCCCTAAGTCATCACTGATTTACTTGGTCTTGACAAAATAACAGCTTGTGTTCATTTTAAAGGTACACTGTGTAAGATTTTTACCCGTTAATTACCGAAATTGAAGATACCCATTCAAAAATACAGTGTTTTCCAAGCCTTTTCACTTCCGTCATGAAATCATAGTATTCTGTTGGACTTAGGTATAGTCGATTTCACCTGCATAAAAGGGGGATCTTCCCCATGTAGCGGCATCCATTTTAACTACGAGAGCCGCAGAAGGACATACTGTATTTTGGGCTCCACCTTCGCCGTTTTCTTTCCACAGTCGGTACTGGCCCGTGGATTTCACACACTTTCACTTTCGGGTTAATGGCGGGTTATGCGTTGCTTGCGCATACCGCCACCTACTGGTTCCTGGGAGATTCTGCTACTTATTACTGTTGTTTATGACCCTCGAAGTCTGCCGTAGCTAGAACCGGAATTGCAATACCCACCATCCACCAATGCGCCACCATCCTACACAGTGTACCTTTAAGGACATTTTTAGCAATCAGAGCTGTTCATATTTTTACTGACAGGTCTAAGAAGGGGCATAAGTTGGGTTTTGAAATGTATGTCTCTGAGCCGTTGATAAAGCAAAGTATGTGTGTCAGATGACCTTTCTGTGTTCTCAGCTGAGCTTCTTGCTATTTTGTGGGCGTTACAGTGAATTCGAGAGCAATCCCCTGTAAATTATATAGTGTGTTCGGATTCTGCTGCTGCATTGGCTGCCCTTAGTCACAGGTCATCTGAGGCTCGCCCTGATTTAATCTTTGAGATTCTTTGCTGCATAAATCGAATTGATAATTTGGGATCAAGTTCTATGTTTGTCTGGATCTGGGATATGGTGATATTTTGGGGGAATGAGAAAGCTGATGTCCTGGCTAAAAAGCACTTCAGAAAGAAAGTATAGATCTGGTTGTATCACTAGCAAAGCAGGAATGCCACAGTGTCTGTAAGCAACATCTGATTAATAAATGGCAAAAAGAATTGGAGGGGAAACGGCGGGGCAGGGACTATTTTTCCTGTCAGCTGTCCGTCCAAAACATAAGGAATTGTGGGTCCAATTTCAGAAGAGATGAAGTAGTCTTAACAAGATCGAGACTTGGGCACTGTGGATTGGCTGCTTGTTTATTTAAAATTGGGAAGCACTCTAATGGCCTCTGCAACTGTGACAGCCCACAAACTGTTAGCCACACATTGATGTCATGCAGCACTTACAGCAGAGAGAGGAGGCAGCTCTACAAGGAGCTATCTGATCTGGGATCGAAACCTTCTCGCTTAAATGTATTCTCTTGTCTGACAATAGTCAAGTGGATTTAGCTTTGCTAAATTTTCTCCGCCACTCCGGCCTCTATCTGAGAATTTAATGTATTATAAGGACAGTGGAGGGCAGCATTGCACACTGTAGCGTGTGGCCTGCTGGAAATCATTAGAAGAAGAAGTTGACTCTCTTCAGGTGTGTGGGAGAGAAGCCAGGGGACAGAGCTTGGTGGTCAGTACATCCAAACCGTTCACATGCGTATCCTCACGTCACATTAACATCATACTTCACATTACTCTTTGAAGGTCCCATGACATGGTACTTCTTGATGCTTTTATATGGTGCCTTAATGGTTCCCTAATACTGTAAATGAATCCTTCTTCAAAATCAACACTCAGTGCATGAAAAAGACAAATGTACACAGTCAGAGTCAGAATATCTCTCTCTGAACGACTCATTCTGGGCCTTGTTGCTTGAATGCAAATGAGAAGGACACAGATAGGTTAGAGGAGCGGGTGGGGGGGGGCAAATGCGCCACTGGTTAGGTGCGCTGTCCGTTGTCTCCCACTTCCACATTTTAAGCGCGGATGAAGAAAGGAAAGGAATTTCAATGAAAAAAACACATTTTCACAGAAAATAAAATTAAACCACTGCTGTTTCAGAGGTCCAGAGGGTCGGGTAAAGGACTTCCAAGCCTAGAAACACTCGCACGTGCCTCCAGGCAAATAAAAAAACACATTTCGCATTGCGTTAGGGATGGGCGATACCAGTTATGTTTGTTTCGATACGATACCAAGTAATACCAGGGTTAGAATCGTGATATCGATACCGATACTTTCATACATTTTTTAATACTACAGAAAAACACTAACCTGGCTCTAACTAGATACCTTGGCTTGGCAAAGCTCCACCAGGGGGCTTAGCTCCACACATTCTAACACCAGATATCTGAAAAAAAATCTTTGATGAAATGAAAATGGCAATGCAGACATCAAATGTGACCACTAGACTTTTGTTTGTGCTGCTTGTATTGCACGTTGTATTTTTATGTATTTGCCTGCCTAGGGACTACGGATAAAAACTAGCTTTGTAGCTAAAATTCAGCACATTTACATTTGTTTTATACTTATGTTTATTAATGTGCATTGTCCCTATCAAATAAATAAATAAATAAAATAAAATAAATAAATCTATTGTAAGTTGGGCACTTGCAGCCTATGAAAAAAGACAACAAATGAAGTATCACTATTCTCACTCTCACATACACTACTCTTAGTCTTCTACATGCTTGATGGTTCCCTGGATTCTCCCTCTCTCAAACGCCTCGGCAGCTGACCTCTGTCGTACTGCTGTTGCTGCTGTGCTGGAGGGAGCTGCCTGACTAGCCTCCTGTCGTCGTTTGGTCAGTAGCATTTCGTCATGCTGAGGTTTATGATTTATGATCAAGTGTTTATTTAAAATTTGTGGTATTGCCACAATATCGGATCATTTTTTGGCACACACTACACTTCGCAACATTGTCGTCCACGGTGCGGAAGTAACTCCACACCACACTTCGCTTGCGGTCTCCCATGGCTCCCGCGCCGCTTTGACTGAAATCTCACAGCAGTGAGTCTATCGCGGGATGACGTACTACCCCACGTTTGGTGAGAACGCGGAAGGAAAAGTAGTGCCTGACAAGTGAAAATGGTTGAATAATGAACAAAACACATATGAATTTGAACTAAATAAACTGAAAGTTAAGTCAGTAAGAAAACATGACTTGGTATCGATATTTTAATTTTTTTATTTTAATATTGTCATATGTGTTGGGCATTTAAACTGAACTGTGTTTGGATAGCATGTTAGCCTTTTGTCTTAATTAGCATTGATGCTATTGCTAACATGCTTATGCTAACATGAGTGTCAGCCATTTTAACTAGAATTAGCAAGCTAACTGCACATGCAACAGGTGCTCCATGTGAGTTGTCATATACTGTGTTAGATTTTGATTATTTAGTTAAGATTGTGTGTATAAGGATGAGTGCTTCAGAGACGCGATGTTTCTGCTCCGTTTCGACCTCTATTTTCTCTGGATTTTGACTTTTTCACCGTTGCTATGTGCGTTGCTATGTGCGCTGCGCGGCGCTGTTGTGTGCGCCGGAGGAGCTGCTACGAAGGACGCGCAGAGGCGGACGTTACTTTTTTGTGCTGTGCAACACTGGAATTTCCCCACTGAGGGACTAATAAAGGCATATCTTATCTTATCTTATCTTATCTTAAACTGTTGTAATCAGGGCTCTCAAGTCTCACGCTTTGAGAGTGTGACACACGCAATTCGACGCCACACATGGTATTTCTCACGCTGAAATTTTGTTAAGCAATTCAAAACTGTAGCCACCGTTCACAGCGCTTCTGTGCCCTGAAAATCGGTTAGTTAACGCAGGCACCGCACAAAAAAACGCTGTCACACGGAAAAAACGCTGTCACACGCACCACCCCGCTCCCCCAATATAAATCTCACTCCTACCAAACTTCAAAACTTGAGAGGTCTGGTTGTAATACTAATGCTAACTAATTAGCTAGGAGCAGTAAGCAAAACAATGTTCTACGAGTTCTAAATTTGATTATGTGTTAATTAATATGTATTTTATTGATGTATAACAATTATTGCACTTTTTCCAGGGAGCCATGTGTCCACCAGGCATCGGACAACAGATGAAAACTAGCCTTTTGGCTAATTCTGGCATGTTATACAGTAATTGTTGGTCAATATGCACTGTCCGTTATAAATAAATAAATAAATAAAAATAAATAAATAAACGAGGCCTTTTTAATGTGTACACAGGCCAGGTGACCAAATACTGGGTCAAATTTGATGGTGATCTAGGAACTGTCCTGTGAACAAATCTCTGGTCTGGTATAACAGCCTGTCCCTCTGTGTTCCACCTAACTCGAGCTACACCAACTACAATAACTACTCAAACTGATGGACAAATTATTTATTTTATTGGTTTATTTGACAGGGAGAGTGTACATTAATTAACATATCTGTAAATGTACCACCAGAATTTGCCAAAAGGCTATTTTTCATCTGTTGTCCCTGGACATATCTTAAAATGGTCTCCCTAAAAACAATAACAAAATAAAATTACACAGTGAACAATATACAATTATTAACAAGTAGTAAAATTTTAGCTAAAATTATAAATCCAATTGATAAATACAGTAAAACTTTAAAATTATCGACAGTTAAAAAATCCCACACACATCACAACAAGACAGCACAGTGGAGTTTGAGGAAAGAAAATAATAAACATTAGTGATGACAGGTCTGATGTGTTATGAACCAGTTTTTTAGATGTTTTTTTATACAGGTTGTATGTGGACAGTTCTCTGATGTTTGAGGGGATAGAGTTCCACTCCTGGGCGGCTGTAACAGAAAAGGCGCTCTGACTGCACTTTTGCACTCAGTCGTATTGCAGGGAACAATACAGTCTCCTCGGGCCGCCCCTCTGGTCACTCTGTGTGTGGTGGTCCTGATGTTTATGAACTGAGTGAGTGGAGGAGATGACAGACCATGAATGATTTTGTATATTAGACAGAGATTTGAATATTTTATGACATTCTCCCAACTTAACAGTTTATGTTTTTGTAAAATGGTGCAGTGGTGATGTCTTAAAGGTTTTTTATCCAGTATTTTGATTGTCTGTTTGTATAGTGACTCTATGGGTTTTAGTGTTGTTTTATTTGCCTGTGACCAGATTGTAAGACAGTATGTTGTATGTGATAGGACCATAGCATGCATGAACATTTTAGCTGCCTGTAATGATAGATCTGATCTTATGAACCGGAAATTTTAAATATTAAATTTGTCACGATTGCAGACCTTTTTTGTGTGAGATTTGAATGTTAGTTTTGAGTCTATAAGGATACCGAGATATTTGAATTCTGACACAAATTTTTCCCCCCAGAAACATGAATATCTGGCAGATTATTTGCAAGGCTGGATTTGGAGAAGAACACTGCAACTGTTTTATTTACATTGAGTTTTAAAGGTCCCATGGCATGAAATTTTCACTTTCTGAGGTTTTTGAACGTTAATGTGAGCTCCCCTACCCTGTTTAGGCCCCCCCCATGGCTAAAAGTTGCGAAATGTCTAAACTGAGCATTTGCGGTCCTTTTCTGCGTTACACAAAACCAGTGTTCAAACGGGCGAGTTCGGACAAGGCACCTTATTGACGTCAGATCGGCAAATGCAGCTCCAGCCCCTCCCTCTGTCTCCGCTCAGCGTCCCTGTATATCCCGCCCAGAGAGTTTGGACTGTGAATGCGCTACAATGTGAAATGCGTTTTTTTATTTGCCTGGAGGCACGTCCGAGTGTTTCTAGGCTCGGAAGTCCTTTATCTGAGCCTCTGGACCTTTGAACAGCAGTGGTTTAATTTTATTTTATGTGGAAATGTGTTTATTTTTCAATGGAACGCTTCAAATCTCTCCCCCCGTGCAAAAACAAGGAAATGGATCAGAGAGCGCTCAGAGCAGACAGCGGAGCGTTTAGCCACGCCCCCACCTTCTACTATTGGCCAGCTTTTTTCTCCTCATTTGCATTCAAGCAACAACGCCCATTATAGAGTGTTCTGAGTGAGAAAAATTACTCTTTCTCAGCTTATCTCTCTTTCTCATGCACTGAGTGTTGATTTTGAAGAAGGATTCATTTACAGTATTAGGGAACCATTAAGGAGCCATATAAAAGCATCAAGAAGTACCATGTCATGGGATCTTTAAGCAGGAGTGGTTTAGCCATTCTGAAACATGAGCCATAGTATCTGTAAGTTTATTAGCTACTTGTGCTGAGTTTTGACCGTGTGTATAAATGACTGTATCGTCTGCATACATGTATCTGTAACGTATGTATCGTTTATATAAAGAGAAAATAACACTTAATGGACATTGAATCTTTTCGCAATAATTACAGACTGTTCTGTTCCTTTCCTATCTTGGGAAAACAAACTGTTTCAACCTCAAAGGACATTTAATTGATTTTGATTGTTTGATCGATTTTGATTTGCTGCAGCACTATTTCACTTTTATTTCAGTACAATACACTCATTTTTCAATCATTCTATTGTCTTCATTTACTGCCCTTGCCCTCCAGTAGCCCTACCTTGCATCTGGTCATCAATTTCAGCTATTTACTAGACGTAATTATTACAGTTATTTCATAGTGGAGGGTGCATGAGTGTTGGAGGTGGTCGGAGGGGCCGATGGCGCGGATTGGCAGCCTTGCTTCCGTCAGCATGCCCCGGGGCAGCTGTGGCTACAGAAAGTAGCATACCACCGCCGAGTGTGGAGTGGATGAATGGTGAACTGTGGAGCGCTTTGGGATGAAAAGGCATGTCATGAAAAGTGCTATATAAATGAAATAAATAAAAAAAAAATAGTAATAAGCAAACACTTGTTACATGTATAGACAGTTGTTATGAGAACATTTTAATCATAAAAGGTGCATTGTGTAACGTTTCTGATCAAATGCTTTTCTTCATGAAGATGTCATTGCTTTGTCTGGAATGTTCCACAGTATGGTATTAAAACCTTTCATCATCTCTTACCACCTGTAAGTGATGCAATCCAGTGGTAATGGAGTTTACACAACATACATACACCCACTGTTTCAAATGACATTAACCTACTTCTGAAGGGACCCAGACAGAATTATAAAACACACTGACCCTGTCCATTGTAGAAGTATATTGAGGGTGTGCTTTTTTTCCCCCTCACAGTTGCTTGTATAAACGTCTGAAATAAACTGAAGGTCCGATTTAAGAAAACTGCTTACATCATCTCCAGAGCTGTGTCCTTTAAAATGCATCAAGGCTTTTTTTTGGTGCTATTATTGGTATTATGTTTGTGGATAGTTTGCTAAAAGGTCCTTACACAAAACAGATCTTTGTGAGCTTTAAGTTGTGTTCTAATGTGGCGTCATTCACATACACTCATATCGATCGCGGTCTACCAGTCGACCGCAGGCAGAGTGTCAGTCCATTGCGTATGGATACGTTCAGACTGCAGGGCTTAAAGCTCAATTCCGATTTTTTTGTGAAATCCGATTTTTTTGCGAGGTCGTTCACATTTCCAGTTAAATGCCACTTGTATGTGATCTCCAGTGTGAATTTTAAACGCCCCAAAAGTGTCCCGCATGCGCCTTGGAGGACACGACGTCATGCGCAGCGAGCGTGCTCAATGTTTACGGAAGTAGCCTAAAGTTGCTGTCGTACTGGAACCAAAATATGTACAGATGATTTGTTTTAAGGAGGAGAAGGAGAAGGACAAGGTTTTTGGCCACGGTGTTTTGTGGGGCAGTGGCAGCAACGTCTGCAGAAAGGAACGTGTTGGTGCGGAGTTGCAGCCAAGAGTGGTGGGATTGCTACGTGCTTCGCCGCTTCACTGATACGGAGTTTATATACTATTTTCGCATGATGAGAAGAACGTTTGTGTACATTTGTGAGCGCCTGCTTGTACCACTCTCACTGGAGGAAACACGCCCAGGTCGGATGAATGCCGTTCAGACTGAAGTCACAAGTTGTTCCAGTCACTTCCATGGCCACAGGTGTAAATCAAGCACCTAGGCCATCAGACTGTTTCTATAAACATTTGTGAAAGAATGGGTTGCTCTTAGGAGCTCAGTGAATTCCAACATTTTACTGTGATAGGATGCCACTTGTGCAACAAGGCCAGTTGTAAGTTCCTCGCTCCTAAATATTCTACTGTCAACTGTGGAATCAGTGGTATTATAACAAAGTGGAAGCGATTGGGAATGACAGCAACTCAGCCACAAAGTGGTGGGCCACGGGGTCAGCAGATGCTGAGGCGCATAGTGCGCAGAGGTCGCCAACTTTCTGAAGAGTCACTACAGACCTCCAAACTTCATGTGGCCTTCAGACTAGCTCAAGAACAATGCATAGAGCTTCATGAAATGGGTTTCCATGGCCGAGCAGCTGCATCCAAGCCTTACATCACCAAGTGCAATGCAAAGCGTTGGATGCAGTCAGGGCCAGCCCAAGGCATAAGCGAACTAAGCGGCCGCTTAGGCCCCCACGCCCCCCCCCCCTAAAGGCTTGGGCCGGCCCTGGATGCAGTGGTGTAAAGCAGTGGTCCCCAACCTTTTTTGCGCCACGGACCGGTTAATGTCACCCAAAATTTTCACAGACCGGTGGGGGGTGGAGGGGTGGGGAGGTGTGCAAGCAGATATTGGCAGATAAATACCAAAAAGTAAAATTATGCGAACAACACAAGAACTGTGGCATGTTTTAAATATAATAGTAACGGTGAATCCACAGTGTACTTATATATATAACTTTAATAAAAGCGTCCTCATGACATGCACCAACAACATAACAAGAGTCACAACATCCTCTCTGCGCCGACGCTCTCTGGTCGTTATGGTAACGCTTAAACATGCCTTCAGAATAAGATACATCACAAAACAAATACAAACTACATGAAAAATACAATTCACCATAACGCTGAATGAATGAGAGCCCTGAGCTTGTTTCTCTGCTACGAGATGGTCGCATCTAGGCCTAATGGGAGACAATGACACCCGAAGTGTGTTGCTTATGTCCAGTCTACTCTGTAACTTTTATCCAGAATACCAGTTGATGTCTCAATTACTTAAAGGGACAGTGTGTAGGATTCGTGGCGCATAGGTGGTTACTAGCTATTCCACTTCCTCTTTTGGCTACGGCAGACCTCGAGGGTCACCCGGACGCGACGTACCGCCGACATCGCGCGTGCCCGCGCACGAACCGCGCACCGCTGTATACATAAAACCCGTTCACTTTTTTTTTTCTTTTCGCATGAAAACACACAATCCCGATCATGATTCATGACAATCTACACATCAAATGAAACCTTACAGTCTCCTCTTTTTGACTATGCAATTCATTTCCCTGCAAAACAATCACTCCCCGAGCACATGGGGCTTTTATACAGAAAAGCACAAAACTTAGCTTACTTAGCTTACCTTTGAAGGCTCTGCACAGGTCAAACTCTGTATTTCATCATAAACTTGGTCTCAATCTGTCCATAAGGATCCAGCGAATAAAATCCAGTAAAACAATTTAGTCCAAAATACGTGTTATATCCATTACGATGTGTGATCCGGCAGCATGCTCCCCCCCCCCCCCTCCCCTTCCCCTTGTCTCCTTCGCTCCTGGCTGCATATGAGAGCAGAGGACCGAAGGAGAGAAGGGGAAGGGGAGGGGGGAAGGGGGGACCCATATGCAGCGCGGCTGTGCAGATGTTAGCAGGAGCCTCGGCGAAGGATGAGCCCAAATGTCCTTCTGCGGCTCTCGTATTCAAAATGGCTGCCTCTATATGGGGAAGATCCCCCTTTTATGTGACTATATCTAAGTCCAAAAGAATACTTTGATTTCATGATGGAAGTGAAAAGGCTTGGAAAACAATGTATTTTTGAATGGGTATCTTCAATTTCAGTAATTAACAGGTAAAAATCTTACACACTGTCCCTTTAAATAGGCTAATAATTAAAAAGCAAGATATTAAGTGATAATAATTTATACTTATTTTGGTGATCATTATTTTGGGAAAGATTACCCATCTTATGGCCTATAGGTCCTACAATCTATTTTTAAAAAATGCAGTTATATGCAGGCTATATTTATTAAGCTGAAAAAATCTCTTAATGTAATTTTACAGATTTATACACTGCTCATTTATGTGCCGAAAATATTCACCTGGGTGTAGCCCACATTTTTTTATTTGAACTTATTTTAATTATTTGAGGTTATTTTTCAAAATATTGTACTGTTCAATGTTTCACTGACCACAGCAGGACCCTCACACTGACATACAACATATACAAAGCTCATGAACAGATTTTTGTCTTTGTCATTCTAAGTGGACCAAAAAATCTGTTAAATTAAAAGTAATCTAACGGAAATAACTGCAGTAATTTGACAACATCAGTGTGTGACCTCACTTCTGGAGTGGTCAAAAATTCCCATAAACACACTCCTAAAACTTGTGGACAGCCTTCCCAGAAGAGCTGAAGCTGTTAAAGCTGTAACGGGTGGACCGACGTCATATTTGGATTAAGAATCGGATGTCAAGTTCATATGCGAGTCAAGGCAGGTGAACGAATACTTTTGGCAATATAGTGTATGTTTTTTAGTCTGTCTACAGCTCAATGCTCTCTTCCACCTTGTGATGTCATGAAGGGGTAGTTTTCACGTTAACAGCTATCTTTTACCATTTAGTTCAGTACAGACTGGAATTCCACAGCTGTAAATCATCCAAAATGATTCTAGTGAAGGTGTATGGAGTTTAAAAACACAAATGAAGCACTTCCTGTATTAGGATTTATGTGTTAAACATTCGTGAACAAAATGCACCTCCCTTCTTTTTGATGAGAAAACAAAATAGGAAAATGGCATAATATAGGCCCTTTAAATTGTTCAAAAATGTTCTCCATCCAACTCCAACCTCTATATTGAAATTGTCCAAAACATTTCTCCTGGTATACGTTAAGTCAATGCCAAACAAGCTTTGCTCATGAATTCATGCATTGTTACCACCACATTTGAAACATTAAAAAATACATTTTTAATAACAACCAGCTTAAAAAAGGAGCACAAATTACAGAGCAGTGGGCTTGCATGAGGTGACAGGGAAAACAGTGATTTTTTTTTTAAGTATGGGGTCTTGTATAAAAATTGGATAAATTGAGTGGGTAAATGAGAGGGGAAAAACACCTAATGTGTTTATAAAGCTAATTTTGCATAGTGGGTCTTTTTTAAAACACAACAAAATATCAAAAGAACTTCGTTCATTAATGGCTCCAAACAGCTCTGGCCCTGCATCACTCTGTATAAGCTCCAGTGAGTTATGGGCTCTCTCCTCTGTGCGCTGTCATCTGCTTTGTATGGAGCAGCCTTGTCCTCATAGCGCTGTGCTCCTGATTAAGCTCCTCTCTGGCCAATTAGCTTGGGGAAAACCTGCTCTGCTCGGAAAACTACAGTAAAATTAGTTTAGTGGAGAAACGTGGGTCTGCATTACAATATAAAAGACAAAATATTTAGAACAGAGTCAACAAACTACAAGCACAAAGAGCAGCCTTTGGAAACCATATTACAATTTGTCTGGTAAAAGCAACACTTTAAATAGAAAGTTAAAGGAAAAGTAACGTTTTTTTTTACAATCTGAGCCTTCTTTCGGCAATAAAACAAGTAGTTTTACTCACCCATAGCAGTTTGGTGTCAATTGGAGTGGTATCGCAGAAGTTATGTTGGAGCCGTTCTGTTCTACTAATGATCCCGTATCCGTTAACATGGTGCTCGTATCATATGCTCGGGGCATTACTTTGCGCTCTCCAAATAACACAAACTTTAGCACTTTTCAAATCACAGAAGATCGCTGTGTCAGGGTAGACTTTTAATGGATTCCAAAACGGCCTGAAACCCGATATCCAGCTATAGTTTCATTTGATGACGTCATCAGAGAGGACAGTGCGCATGCGTGAACCCGCTAGTCCGAAAGAAGCTAACACCGCTCTGAACTTTACTTTTCTGTTGCGATATCGGGTTTCAGGCCGTTTTGGAATCTACTAAAAGTCTACCCTGACACAGCGATCTTCTGTGATTTGAAAAGTGCTAAAGTTTGTGTTATTTGGACACCGCAAATCAGTGCCCCGAGCACTCACGCTAACGGATACGGGATCATTAGTAGAACAGAACGGCTACAACATAAGTTCTGCGATACCACTCCAATTGACACCAAACTGCTATGGGTGAGTAAAACTACTTGTTTTATTGCCGAAAGAAGGCTCAGATTGTAAAAAAAACGTTAATTTTCCTTTAAAGCCACACTTCAGAACATTCTACATGGAGGTAAGTAAGTTTTATTCCATACTGTGGAAGATTATAGCCAAAGAAACAACATTTCCATGGAAACAAGCAGCCAGACAAAATACGAGTTGGGTTTGTGAAGATGCAAGCCCACTTACAGTAAGGAGCGAGCGCACATGTTCATATACATATCAGTGCAATAAAAAATAACCAACATTATTTTTAGTCTGGTTTTATTTATTTGGATGGTTTTATTCCTGCTTTGGGAAAGTACACAAAATTGTTCTTGAATTGTAGACCTTTTTTTTTTTTTCCTCAAATTTTTGAGGAGATAAAATCATTCAGATCCCTTAAACTGGGCATACAATAAAATTACATTCACCTACCATATCCTACAACGTGAAAAACATTTCATTTTGAACAGTTTGCAGTGATCCAAAGTTATTCCTCTTTTGCCTTTTGCATTTGGAGCATCCTGATCATTTACCACAATGAGTTTAACACATTTCACAACTTGCAGAGTGGAGTTTAGCCATCACGGTAATGCTAAAAACTAGCATGCTAACGTGCACTCCCTGTTTATCGGACACCAAATTGCTTTGTTATTATATACAGACAGCACACAGTTGACTTATTTAGGCCTTAAGAACTACTGGTACAATATAGCTGTACTTTTTCCAATGTATTTTACTCAAACTAGTGTATGAGGGGGATGGGCCCTTTAACAAAAGAATACACAGTAGATTTTATATGTATGCCTCAAAAATGTATTTTCCCATCACTGCTACTTCACTTACCTACTTGGGGTAAAAATGTGTATGCAAATGACCATAAAGTGCATATAACGTCATTATTTTTGAATTAAATTGCAATGGATGCAATTGTCAAAAAGTAACTACGCTTGCATATATTTGTGAAAAGTAGATATTGAATCTTTGGACACTTTTGTGATTTGTACGACTTAATTTCTCGACCAAAACTTAATCCAAACCTACTTAATAAAAGATTAACCACAGCCGTATTCATTATGAATCACCAGGAAAAAAAGAAGGAAAAACCAAGCGAAATATGATGGCTTTCAAATCTGTCAAATTTTGAGTGTCCAGAAACAACAGTAGTGTTTTTGATACGAGCTGTTCATTAAATTGGCGTACTGTGCGGATTAGAAGCAAAATTGTGTGGTATGATTTTTTTTTTATTTTTTTTTTCATACTGGAATAATGATGTATCCTTAGAGACTGGTAAAAATAAGTTATAAGAGAGTGAATTATTTGGGGAGAAAGACAGAATATATTTATCGTGACTTGGAAGAGTGGAGCTTAATGAATACAACTCAAGGCAAAGTTTGGTTGAAGAAGCTGATTTATGTCCATTTAAAAAAAAAAAAAGGAAATTCAATGATACAAGTATAGTGAGCTTTTGGGAGCTTCACTTTATAGCTACAGCTTAATTAGCTTTAGTAAAGAATGAACAAAGACTTAATTCATAATGAACAACTACTTTATGTTGGTAATATACCGGAAATTTAGCTGGATCAGATATTAGTTCGTAGTTTGAATTTGTATCTATAAAAAGCTGTTCTGTAGTTACTTGAAAGATAAATAACATATAACAAGCTACAAAACACTATTTTGTCTTATTTTATTTTGGTGTAAAGGAAATGCTGTTTTCAGAATCAAACTAAGTGGTGCATCAGTTTATTCAGAACGATTCAGGCTAAAGTAAATACCTCATTCATACCCTGACTCATAACTCTTATATATATATATAAATGTACACACACAAACACGCACGCATATTCTTAATATCTGCAAATGTGGACTATGGCTACAGTTGGTCAATTGTGAGGGAAAAGTATAGAATTTAAATTTGACATTTAAACTTGCAAATGATGTTTTTAAACCTGAATTCACATTGCTTTTTGTTTGTTTTTTCTCAATTCTGTATGTAAGGGCCCCTGTGAATTGTGACTTCACGGACTACAAGCCCGCACCACAGAGCTGCGAGAGCTTGTTGTTTAGTTGCTAGTGGTTGTTTACGTCCCCCCATCACCGAACAGCGCTGATAGGAGGGAGGCACTGTATGAGTTGTATAACTCTATTAGCGAGCAACAGACTGCTCACCCGGACGGATTTTTTATCCTTGCCGGGGATTTCAATCATGCAGACCTCAAAACTGTCATGCCACAAATGCATCAGCATGTTGATTTCCCAACCAGGGGAAACAACATTTTGGACATGGTTTACACTACACACAAGGGAGCATACAAGGCTTACCCCCTCCCCCACATAGGCCTCTCTGACCACATCTCTGTTGTGCTCAGACCGGCATACAGACCCCGTGTAAGGGTCTCTAGGCCGGCTCTGAAGCAGATCCAGGTGTGGCCAGAGGGGGCCTCGTCTGCACTACAGCACTGCCTTGGTACAACAGACTGGGCAGTGTTCAAACAGGCCGCCACATACAACAATCACACTGACATTGAGGAGTACGCAGACACTGTGACCTCCTACATCACCAAATGCATTGGTGATGTCACACACACAAAAACCATCACCACCAGGGCTAACCAGAAGCCATGGCTGACAGGGGAGGTTCACAGGCTGTTGAGAGCCAGGAACGCTGCCTTCAGAGCTGGGGATGTCCCCCATCTGAGGGCAGCAAGAGCCAACCTGTCCCGTGGAATCAGGAAAGCCAAACACAAATACACACAGAAAATAACCGGACACTTTAGAGATAGCAGGGACACACGGAGTCTGTGGCAGGGCATCCAGAACATCACGGATTACAAACCCTTGCCACAGACCTGTGACAATAATATCACCCTGCTCAATGACCTCAACAGCTTCTTTACACGGTTTGAGGCAGGAAATGACACCCGGCCCCAAAAAACTCCACACACCTCCCCACGACCAGCCCCTGTGTGTGTCTGCAGCCAGCGTGAAGAGGACACTCTCCAGGATCAACACCCGCAAGGCTGCAGGCCCGGACAACATTCCTGGTCGTGTGTTGAAAGACTGTGCAGAGGAGCTCAAGGATGTCTTCACAGACATCTTTAATGCTTCTCTGAGCCAGGCTGTCGTTCCCTCCTGCTTCAAAACCACTACCATCGTTCCCGTGCCAAAGAAGCCCACTCCGGCCACTTTTAATGACTATCGCCCTGTTGCACTGACCCCCATCATCATGAAGTGCTTTGAACGGCTAGTCATGGCACACATCAAATCCATCCTCCCCCCACCCTAGACCCATACCAGTTTGCATACCGGGCCAACCGCTCTACCGAGGATGCAATCTGTTCTGCACTTCACCCGGCTCTCACCCACCTAGACAATAAAGACTCATATGTGAGAATGCTGTTCATAGATTTCAGTTCAGCATTCAACACTATAATCCCACAGCAGCTCATTATCAAACTAGACCACCTGGGGCTTCAGACCTCACTCTGTAATTGGCTGCTGGACTTCCTCAGTGAGAGGCCACAGGCAGTGCGGGTCGGCAGAAACACCTCAAGCTGCATTAGACTGAGCACAGGAGCCCCCCAGGGCTGTGTGCTCAGTCCGATGCTCTTCACTCTGCTGACCCACGACTGCTCACCAGCGTTCAGCACCAATCACATAGTGAAGTTTGCGGACGATACGACTGTGGTGGGTCTCATCTCTAATAACGATGAGACAAACTACAGGAGTGAGGTGAGCCTTCTGACCCAGTGGTGCAGCAATAACAATCTCCTTCTTAATGTTGAAAAGACCAAGGAGATTGTTGTTGACTTCCGGAGAGGCCCCACCCAGCACCCCCCACTGTCCATCAATGGTGCTGCTGTAGAGAGGGTGAGCAGCACCAAATTCCTGGGGGTGCACATCAGTGAGGACCTCTCCTGGACAGTGAATACTGTATCACTGGCAAAGAGGGCTCAGAAGCGCCTCTATTTCCTCCGCAAACTGAGGAGAGCTGGAGCCCCTCCACCCATTATGACCACCTTCTACCGAGGCACCATTGAGAGCGTCCTGACCAGCTGCATCACTGTGTGGTACGGGAGCTGCACTGAACAGAACAGGAGAGCCCTGCAGCGCATAGTGAATGCAGCTGGGAGGATCGCTGGTGTCTCTCTCCCCTCTCTCCTAGACATTTTTAACACCCGGCCCACCGGCAGAGCGTCCAGCAGTGTGGGTGCCCCGAGCCACCCGGCACTTGGGGTGTACAGCCTCCCGCACTCGGGGAGAAGGTACCGGAGTCTCCGGGCCCACTCCACCAGGCTTTCAAACAGCTTCATCCACCAGGCTGTCAGGAGGCTGAACTCACACCCGAACTCCCACCTTACCCATCTCCCACCCCCCACCCCCCATATTGGCATAACCTGTATTCCATAAAAAGACCTATCACTCTAGACACTTTAAAAAAAAAAAAAAAAAAAAAAACTGCTGCTAAGATAAGATAAGATAAGATATGCCTTTATTAGTCCCTCAGTGGGGAAATTCCAGTGTTGCAACGCACAGATCAAGAACAGCACAGGACTACTGTTGCACTGTTGCACATTTACATTTACTACTGGATTTTACTCCTGTTGCACTGTTGTTTACTACTGTTATTGCACACTTACATTTACTACTGGAATTTTTTGTACTGCTGTTTACTCCTGTTATTGAATTTTACCCCCGTTGCACTGTTGTTTACTACTGTTATTGCACATTGACTACTGGAATTTTAGTACTGTTGTTTACTCCTGTTACTGCACTAGAATTACTACTGTTGCACATTTATTTTTATTTTATCTTAACTCCTATGCACATTCTACTGCACATGACCAAGTCACTGCTGTATCTTCCATTGCACATTTTTGATGCACACTGCACACTTTGGAAATCTGTATATAGTATAGGTTATTTGTTATTTATTATGTTGCACTGTTTTAAGATTTTAGATCGTAGACTTTAGTTTTAACTTTAGATCTCTGTCTTAGATAGTTTTTGTTGTGTTTTGTCTTCATATTGTATTTTGTACACTGTCTTTTTGCACTACCTGGCCAGAGAGAAACAAAATTTCGATTCACTGTATGTTGTACACATATGGCAGAATTGACAATAAAGCTGACTTTGAACTTTGAACATCATGACCAGTGCACAGGTGCGCCCCAGACTGCCCACAATAAAAGGCCACCCCAAAATGTGCATTTTTTTTGTTGTTGCTTTATTGGGGGTCTGGGGACTCAGAACCAGTCAGTATCTGGTGTGACCACCATTTGCCTCATGCAGTGCAACACATCTTCTTCGCATAGAGTTTATCAGATTGTCAATTGTGGCCTGTGGAATGTTGGTCCACTCCTCTTCAATGGCTGTGCGAAGTTGCTGGATATTAGTGGGAGCTGGTACACGCTGTCGTATACGCCGGTCAAGCACATCCCAAACATGCTCAATGGGTGACATGTCCGGTGAGTATGCTGGCCATGCAAGAACTGGGACATTTTCAGCTTCCAAGAATTGTGTACAGATCCTTGCAACATGGGGCCGTGCATTATCTTGCTGAAACATGAGGTGATGTTCATGGATGTATGGCACAACAATGGGCCTCAGGATCTCATCACAGTATCTCTGTGCATTCAAAATGCCATCAATAAAATGCACCTGTGTTCTTCATCCATAACAGCCTTTGAAGAGGAGTGGACCAACATTCCACAGGCCACAATTGACAATCTGATAAACTCTATGCGAAGAAGATGTGTTGCACTGCATGAGGCAAATGGTGGTCACACCAGATACTGACTGGTTCTGAGTCCCCAGACCCCCAATAAAGCAAAAAAAAAAAAAAATGCACATTTCGGGGTGGCCTTTTATTGTGGGCAGTCTGGGGCGCACTTGTGCACTGGTCATGATGTCGGATCGGCATCTTGATGTGGCGCACCTGTGAGGTGGGGTGGATTGTCTCGGCGGGGCAGAGGTGCTCGCTGTCACACATTTGGACAGATTTGTGAACAATGTTTGAGAGAAATGGTAGTCTTGTGTATCTGGAGTGAATTTTGGATCTTTGGGTCCATCTCAGGAAAAATGGGAGCAAAAACAAAAGTGTTGCGTTTATATTTTTGTTGAGTGTATATACACCACCCGCCTCACCTGCAATGCGATCACAATTGTTCAGCCTCCTGTCCTCTGGGAGGAGGTATAGGAGCCTCTGTTCCCACAACAACAGACTCACTAACAGCTTCATCGTCTAGACTGTTAGGACGCTGAACTCTCTCCCCTCTCTACCCACTAAAAAAAGACTGTTTTGTGCCTTGCACTATATGCCTTTTGCATTTTATTTATTTATTTATTTTGTATGGGATAGTGATTTCCAATTCTTTGTATGATCTTTGTATGAAGAACTGACAATAAACTTTGAACTTATGACTTATGAATTTATCATGCCAATATCATACTTCAGTATTTCCCTATTAATTTTACAGTGAACCAGAGGCTCCTCACTGCTGGAGCTGGATTTCTATTTGGGCCTTCTCCAATTCCATTCACTCCTGGAAGCACCCAGCACAAGAGCCTCACAAAGTAGAGTCAGATCCTACTGTAAACGGGCTACTCTCTGCTCCAAGGATGTTATATAGCTTATAACAAGAGAAGAGGAGCAGGTCAAACCACTACTGGTAAGTTAGCAAATAATATTGTACTATTCATGGGTTCAAAGTGATTTCACACATTAGTGAGTACCATAGATTGTATAAAGAATTAATTTGGAGCCAGTTCCATATTGGGAATAGGAATTTATTTATGGACAAATTAGTGAAATAAAAACAACAGGATCATATACGAAACATTTTAAAACCAAAATGACAAGGCTCACATCAGCAGTCACAGAGAGAGAGGGGACAATTGTTGAATGTAAAGTCAATTGGAAACAGACTTGATGGAGCCGGAAGCTCCCCCATGAACACTTCCTATTTGGAACAAGACAGCTAGAAGGATAGCTGTGTCCATTTATATTATAGTTTATGGTTGGTACTGCCATCTTGCGTTGTGTGCTGTACCAAGAACATGTCTCTAAAGGAAGTATTATTATACTTGTTCTTTAGAAAACCCCAAAATGCAGTGCTCTTTTCTGGTTAGACAGCGTTGGGCATTTGGTCTGTGAATTAAATGTACGTTAAAATAGGTTAGCCTAGCCCAGGGGTCGGCAACCCGCGGCTCCGGGGCCGCATGTGGCTCTTTGATCCCTCTGATGCGGCTCAGTACAATGGTCCCTCATTTATCTCTGTGGTTACGTTCTAAAAATAACCCGCGATAGGCGAAATCCATGAAATCATCAGGTTTATATTTTACAATTATTCTACATGTTTTAAGGCTGTAAATGCCTCACCACACACATGAACTGGATTAATGTTTTCTCACATTTCTCTCTCATTTAAGCACTCAAACTTTCATAGATTTTCACAAAAAAAGCACAGTATTATAGAATGAAACCAAAGATCAAAACCTGTTTTCAGGCCCTAAACATATTTATTTATAGTTTATAGTTCCTCTGACCAAGCCTCTTCGTCCTGGCATTCTGTACTGTACAGGAGACACGGAGGAGAATGACTGACGAATCGGCAAAGGTCTACAGTCCCTTAGCCAATCAGGATGCAGAACACAATGCGGGTTGATACACTCAAAAAAAAAAAATTTGGAATAACAAAATCCGCGAAACAGCAAGGCCACAAAAGGTGAACCGCAATATAGTGAGGGACCACTGTAGTTAATTAAATGTATTTTATTTTAGTTCATTTTCAAAATATAATTCTATGGCGCAAAGGAAAAAAAAAAAACAAAAAAAACGTTATATGGATTGTTATTTCATTTTAAATTTCAAAAGGGTTTGGAGGCTCCCAGTGTTTTCTTTACTGTGTGAAATGGGTCCAAATGGGTCTTTGAGTGGTAAAGGTTGCCGACCCCTGGCCTAGCCTAACCCGTATGAATTGTGGGGTCAAGAATTGGCCAAGCAGTAGGTAAGGTTCAAAACCCAAAACGTCTGTCTTTCTAAAGGGCTTATATTACGCCATTTTCTGATCTATGTTAAAATGTTGTTTCCTCATCACAAACATACCTGGAGTTGTGTTTTGTTTCATTCAGATATGTTTAACACCCTTTATATATTTAGGCTCACATCTTCTGTCAAACCATCTTGTGATGTCATGTGGTAATACAGGAAGTGCTCCACTGTGTTTTTAAACTCCTTACACCTTCACTAGAATAATTTGGATGATTTTAGCCTGGAAATGCCAATCTCTACTAAACTAAAGGTAAAAGGTAGCTGTTAGCTTAAACTACAATTACATGACATCAAAATTAGTATTTTTATCTCTGGAGATGCAGACAGACTGATAATAAAGGATTTCTTTAACATGTGTGAATGAAACAAAACAAGTCCAGGTATGTTTTTGATGAGCTAACAACATTCTAACATGGCTTAAAGCTCACAAAAGTCAACTTTGCGTAATAGGACCTTTAACAATCCACATCCTTCCATTACATATTCAAACAGTATTAGTAAAATGGGCCTTATGGCCACTACCTCTCAGTTCCAACCACTTTTTAATTTATGAGTAGACCAAGAACTCCAAAAAGAGTTGTTCTCTGTCAAAGTGCGAGTCATCACTTTTTGTGGCTGTGGCAGTGTCTGTGGAGGAGCTAATGGAAGAGAGGGATACTGGGAGTTTGACAGCTCAGAGCGGCGTACAAACAGAGCGCTGGAGGCAGGCTGCAGGGAGAGAGGAGAGGGGAGGGGAAGGGGGAGGAAGGAGGAAGGATGGGGGAGGAGTCCACTGGTCAACCGCAGGCCAGGATAAAGAAATACTGCACAGGTTCAAAAGACGGGCCATACCTCAGGAGGAGTTATCCTACTGTACTGGAGATTCTTTGGCTATGTATTGGGGCTAACTGTGGACCACTTCCTAAAGAAAGTTTCAACTTGTCATGATAAGAACTTAGCAGTAGTATGATTTTATATGCTTTATATGCTATATGCTTTTTTTTACTGTCCAGAATGTGGATGTTGTCTTCTGTCAGCAACTATAGGGAATGGCAAAAGGAGAAATTCAATTTGTCAACTGGGCAAAAGTTTATTTGGTCGAATATGTTTCGCAGCTCATCCAAGCTGCTTCTTCAGTTCTGGTCAGACGCTGGTGGACACTGCTTATAACTGCCTGCAGGGAGGAGCTAACTACAATGGAATTTTAAACTACCACACCTATTTGTTTGCAGTTTCTGTTAGTTAGGTAAACCTATTCAGTATGCAGTGGAGTGCCGGGGGTCTTCACTGAGAGATTCTTACACACAACTATAGGGAATGTTAAATATTAAAGTAGTAAGAGGAATTGTATGTAAGATTTCTATTTTAAATTTCATAAACTTCACCCATCTGTGTTCCCAAGATATGAGGTTCAACAGGTTCAAAACTAGCTTTTCAAATATAGCTTTTACTGGTAAGAATAAATCAGCATTACAATTGTTATTTACAAAAACAATGGACATGCATTTAGTGTTTTGGTTCTCAAGACGATTATCCAATCAGAAAGCTGAATGAGCCAGGTATTTTAAACCTAAAAATCAAAAACATGCAATATAGGCACAATCCTTCCACTAAGGCCAAGCTAGCAACAAGATCATGGAGAGGGTCCCCGGGCGTGGTACTGTGTCCTGGTGAGGTTCCCCAGCAGCACTGCAGGATGGGTCAAATGCAGAGGATAAATATCCCTATATATTAAAACTGTAACGGTGCAGGCTATAAACAGATCCTTGAATTAAGCCTGGTATACCACATCTGTTCTCTCCCACATATCAATGACCCAAAGCAAAGTGTGTGTTTTGTCACACGGAAACTGAAAATTAAACCAGTCAGGAGTTATGTGCACACTCATCACACAGCACAGTCTCTAGAGCGCTATTATGAGCAGATTACAAATGCAGGACAGCTTTCTTTGAGGGCCAATTACTTTTGTGTTGTAATTCATGAAACTGGAGGTCAAGAAAACCCACTACAACTCAGCATTTGTGAAACCGAGATAATCGTCTTTAAATTTATTTTATTTTTTTTCAAAATTTGTAATTTTCGGGTTTTTTTGCAAAATGTGCTAGTTGAGCTAATGAAGAAACCACTCCATGTTTCAGATAACAGCATTGGTTGCGTTAAAAAACATACATTGTTTATTTCAAATTGGCGTACATAAATCACCATAATTACCCACGCTCGCGCTCCCACCATTCATGCTCTGAGTACTGCCGTTGTGTTTTCGCCTGTTCGCATATCAGCTGTGAGAAGCTTGTAAATATGTATGTTGTATTTCAAGAGAATAAGGACAGTGAAAATGGACTGTACTACTTTGACGGGACACGAGCCACATTCAGGCACGTCCGTTTCTCCAGAGCTCATGTACAAAGTGATGTCGGAGAATTAAGCTGCCAAAAGACCGTCAATATACACGATACGTGCATACAGGTAGAGATACGTGAATTATCGGACAACACTGCAACACGGGGTGAGTCATAATATTGTCATATTATTTCTGCATCAAAGGGAGGTATTAGGTGAAAGCAGGAGCCTCGTGTCAACATTAGCATGTGTGTGTGTGTATACATGTGTGTATGTGTGTGTACAGGATTAAACCAGGACTAAAACAGGACTAAGGTGTGTGTGTGTTTGTGTGTCCAGACTGTGTGTGTACGTGTGTGTGTAGTGTCTTATACTATTTTGTATTGTATTAAATTGACAATACAGGTGCTTTTTAACTTAACATATCCTGTGTATTATTGAATTATTGAATGATTATATGGACTTTTTGTTATAAAAGCATTTCCATTTTAACAAAGTATCTTCTAATTCTGGCCTGCCCTGAATGTAAACACCACACCACAGTAGAGGTAAGATCTTAAGCCCGAGCCCGAGCCCGACCAGACCCGACCCGAATTTCGGGTCGGGTTCGGGCCTAAAATGTCAATCATTGCTTCGGGTCGGGCTCGGGCTCGGGCTTCTCTCTCGCTGACTTTTTAAAAAAATAAATATATGTTTATAAAAATGTATAATAAAACGATGTGTGGATACTAAACTAAGGAATACTTGTTTTAAAATAAATAATTTGGATAAAACAGAGAAGGCGCTGTAAGGTAATTGCTATTTAACTATTAAACAGGAGCCGCTCTTAATAATCTTCCCCTCCGCAAGTCCGCATCTATTTTGACCTGGTATCCCCAATATGGAGGAGCAAGAAGTTAAGGATAAACTAAAGACAGGAGAACTGAAAAGACAAACACGCACCGGTAAGAGCGAGGTGTGGAAAAGCTTCAAATTGATTGTTGAAAATGCTACAGAAACTTGCGTTGGCTTCGCTGAATGTAGTCAATGTGGCGCTTTGCTTTCATACGAGAGCAAAAAGACTGGCACCTAACGTTCCCTCTGCGCGCCTGTGCAGTTGCGCACTGCTCACACATTCTCAGAGCACAAGAAAACCTCTGCAGCGCAGGGATGAAAGAGTTCCGCTTTTTTTTCAGCCGCGGGGTCATCTGAATACGGGGGAATCGTCCAGTATTCAGAAACAAAAGTATGTGTCTACCGGTGTAAGCCACGAGCACGCGCAAGCCGCGAGCACGCGCAGCTCTTTCCGCGTGTAGCGGGGGTGCATGTCGGATGTCGCGCACAGGAGTCCAAGGAGCGCTCAGGGAGTTAGTGTGTTTGCTCAGACACATAAAACATTAGGGGGAACATTCGACTCTGAGCAGGCATTTAAACAGCTGTACTAGCAAAATTGATGATCGTCAAACATCTATATTATCATTTGTTTCAAAAAAAACGCCCCTCACAAATAAAATATGAAATTTCGGGTTTGCTTCGGGCTCGGGCCTGCAAATCAAGTTAATTGGTCGGGCTCGGGCCGGGTCGGGCTTTAATACCCGCGGGCCGAGTCGGGTCGGGCTGGATTTTTTAGGCCCGATCTTACCTCTACACCACAGTGATAGTCACTGATGGGGGAGGGCTTAGCTTAATGTCATGCAAATAAGTTCTGAAGGCCTGGAATTAGAGAATCTTCAGAGAAGCTTTTCTCAGCTCGTCGTTTTCAGAATGTGTTGCTTTCAAATGGCCACAAATTCTTCAAATGTTCTCAGATGTAAGGCATCATTGGAAGGCTTAGAATCTACACTTTCAGAATCAGTGAATAACTCAAAACACCTCCGGGACAACTTGTGTCTGTTTTTTCCATGGCCGGGCACATTTGTTTACCATCAGAACAGGACCCAGTGACATTGTGATAGTTGGGGTTAGTCCAGTCCAGTCTAGTACAGGCCAGTATGGTTATGCTTCTTTTGTAGGGAGTATTATACCTTTGATGATGTAGCCCAAGATCCCGGCAGTTGGATTAGTGTGTACAGGGCTGGTACAGTGAAAATATGGACTATCATCGTGCAGGATTCGCCTAAAGTACATACAATTGAGAACACTCCAATTGTAACCAAAGATGCATTGGAGTCTATAGAAAATTAAACTAGGAATAATGATACAATAAAATAGCATCAGTCCTTTAATTATTTATTGTTTAATTAATATGTATAGCTACACACAACATGCAGGACATTATATGTTCTGAAAATAATCCAATGGGGTCACTGTTTACACTCATGCCTAAACTCAAAGTTCTTTTAAATGGTCATATTTGACTAAATGAATAAAACAGTGAAAGGTAGTGAGCTAATATACATCAAAGATATGCACTTTTCACTCATTATGCAATTCCGGAATACATTTCCTTTTGCACTTCCATTGACTCCAATGCTAAAAATAGACATTAAGGTAATCCTGTGTAGCTCCTTGCAATAGCATTTTTACATGATTTAAAATTTGTAGCTGACTCTTTGTGCACTCAGCAGAATTGCACAATGCTATAGCCCTTTACTGTAGTTCCTTACTGTACTTAAACTCCTGCAGGGCTATTTTTAGACCAGATCAAACGGAATCTTATTGCCAGCACTATCTTTACAGACCATTAGTGTAGAGCTACTTCTAGTGCAATGGAGACTTATTTTTGTTATGTTATAATGTAGTTTCCTTTTCTCCAAGTGGGTGGAGAGTCCCTGCCTCAAGTGGAGGAGTTCAAGAATCTCGGAGTTTGTTCACAAGTGAGGGGAGGATGGAACGTGAACTTGACAGGTGGATTGGTGCAGCGTCAGCAGTGATGTGGTCGCTGACCATTGTGGTGAAGAGGGAGCTGAGCCGAAAGGCAAAGCTCTCGATTTACCGGTCAATCTACGTTCCTACCCCTCACCATGAGCTTTGGGTAATGACTGAACGGACAACATCGCGGATACAAGAAAATTAGTTTCCTCCACAGACATGGATCAAATGCAAAGAAATAATTTCCCTACAGGGATAAATAAAGGATAGTAAAATAAAAAAATAAAAAAATTCCTTTGAGCTAGGGTGAGGAGCTCAGTCACATGGGAGGAGCTCGGAGTAGAGCCGTTGCTCCTCCATGTCGAGAGGAGCCAGCTGAGGTGGCTCAGGCATCTGCTCCGGATGCTTCCTGTTCCGGGCATGTCCCACCATTAGGAGGCCCCAGGGAAGACCCAGGACACACTGGAGGGACTATGTCTGTCAACTGGCCTGGGAATGCCTTGGAGTCCCCCCCGGAGGAGCTGAAGGAAGTATCTGGGGTGAAGGAAGTCTGGGAGTCCCTTCTTAGACTGATGCCTCCACAAAATGGATGGATAGTTTGCTTTTCTCTTATCTGATACATTGATTCTATCACTTCTAACACTTTTTTTCATAGCCATGTAATCTTTATAGCCATAGTGTACTTGCAGATACCGATACCAGTCTGATACTCAGTAGTGTTAAACAGTAGACTAAGGCTACTCAATTTTGTTACAGTACAAGAGCAAAAAAAATAAAATGCTGTAAAAGCTGTCTGTAAGGAAATAAGTATTGGAGTCAAATGTATAATGGTCTTGACGATGAGTTGTGGTGGTTTAAGCACTTTTACTTTTCTACTTCATCACTTTCTACCACAGCATGGATAAACGAAGGTAGCAAAGAGGTAACACAAATATCTTCACATATGTTGGTAATTCCATGTTACCTATAATGTTATGGAGGCCCAAAACTGACCTTAAATGCACAATGCTTCTTACTTGATACAATTAGAGTAATAAAAGTAAATGCATGTGATTCGATAATGTCTCCAGAAAGCATGGAAAGTGTTTGTGCAAGCCGAAGAAGCACCATTTTCAGAACTGATTGTACTCCCAAAATAGCCGTACTGTACACAAAACTGTTTGTGTCATTTGAGGTAAAACTTATCTTTGGGCTGACAAAAGACTCCTGCCCCAGTTCAAATTTATAACAATTTCACGCATTTGAAAAGACGCACGCTTGCTGTCTGCATTGGCGTCATTTGTCACTGGTAAATTCCAACTCCAAACAGTGGCTAAGCTCTGGTAAATCCTTTAGTTCTGTCTGGATTATGAAACATTTGCTGAAGATGTTGGCTATTATCATAAACCAAAAAAAAAAAAAAAGGAGGAGGGGCTGTCAGTGAAAGTAGGCTACGGTGAGAGAAGAGAATTTCGCATTTGCTGATTTGGGCAGTCATAATTTGCATTTATTTTGGCGGGGTGAATACAATGGCAAAATGTGATTCTCAATTAGGTTATGTATGCAGATTTCTAAATTATTATGAATTTTGCTGCAGTAGCTAAGATGCAAATGATGTTTTCATTCAGTGAATAAATCTGGCTCCAAGAATTTGAGGCTACATTTGGCATGGACTGTTTTACAGCTGCTCCATAACCTATATATTTACAATTGCTCATAAAAACAGAAGTTAAAATTGAAATTAGATCAACTAATAATAATTCTGTTGTCACAATTGCTCTATAAAAGTAATAAAGGCACGCAACTGTCTGTTCATGGGTGTGTTATTGCTTTGCCTGCCTGGAAAGTTCCACAGTACAGCATTAAGCTTATGTATCACCAGGGAGAGCAGCAAAAATATCTAGAATTTAAAGATGCTATTTCAGTGACGTACTTAGAAACATCTTAATGGAGGTACCAGAAAAGTTGCATAGTGTATCTTTAAATATGGGTAAAAAGATGGTTGTCAGCTAAAATGAATGTAGATTTTTTTTGTTTTTCCTAATCAAAATTTTCTTTGTTTTTTTCTATTTTATGTTACTAAAAATCATAACCAATGCCTGATTTTTCTCCATGTATTGAAGCAAATTTTTTTTTACTATCTGATAATCAGGAAGTGTGCTGCTAACTTGCATGTTAGCAGCACACAGCATGTTAAACTAACTAACTAACTTTAAAGCCCCAGTGTGTAGGATCCGTGGCGCATAGGTGGATGGTGCTATTGCACTTTCTGTTTTAGCTACGGCAGACCTCGAGGTCCGCGCACCGCTACTGTGTAAATAAAATGTCCCGTTTTTGTTTTTGTTTTTTCTTTTCTCCTGAAAACACACATTCCCGATCATGTACCATGACACTCTACACATCAAATGAAACCTTACAGTCTCCTCTTTTTGACTATGCAATTCATTTCCCTGCAAAACACTCACTCCCCGAGCACATAGGGCTTTTATACGGAAAAGCACAAAACAAGGTTAGCTTACCTTAGAATGCTTTGCACAGGTCAAACTCTGTATTTCACCATAAACTTGGTCTCAATTTGTCCGTAAGGATCCAGCGAATAAAATCCAGTAAAACAATTTAGTCCAAAACACGTGTTAGATCCATTACGATGTCTGATCCGGCAGCATGCTTGTGTTGTTTACCCAAAACCACGAGCCTTGCCGAAGGCGGAGCCCAAATGTCCTTCTGCGGCTCTCGTATTCAAAATGGCTGCCTCTGCACGGGGAAGATCCCCCTTTTATGTGACTATATCTAAGAATACTTTGATTTCATGATGGAAGTGAAAAGGCTTGGGAAAACAATGTATTTTTGAATGGGTATCTTCAATTTCAGTAATTAACGGGTAAAAATCTTACACACTGTCCCTTTAAACTCTGCTCTTGTTACTGAAAGTTGTAAGGATGGTCCAAATGCATGAGTTAAAGTAACCAAAATGTAACTTTTTGGTTGGGGATCCATGGATATGCCATCGCTCTGCCTGGAATGGCATTTAACCGCCCTACCTCACATGTGTTAAATTACAGATTGTTTAATTGCTCAAAAGTACCTAGAAAAACATGTATTCTGACTGTGAGCAGGGTTGCCACTCCACAGATCTGACCTGTAACTTGGTCTGGTTTGGTCTCCGTGAAGATAGAAAGGCTTAATACCATACTGTGAAACATTCTAGACAAAGCAATAACATCTCCATGGAGTAAAGCTTTTGACGGACCCATTTTCTTACTTTCTATTCGCTTTGATGCTTACATTTGCTGGATCCATCAAACGCTTGCATACATGTGATTATAGTCCAGACAAAAGACACAGAGAGAGATTAACTGACTGTGAATAATACTATACCATCACAACCGACAAGGGAGACGCTACAACAGCTTCAAAAGGGAAACCCGGGGTCGACTGGCTGTCAGTGTACCATTTCTTTACCCACTGCTTTATAACAATATACCCGTGCATCCCAAACCAGCCCCCCATCTCATCTGTACTGCCAATTTCATACGATACACGCCGTTTCATCTAAGGTTCAACATGGCACGGCAGCAGGATACAGATTACAATTTTAAAAGGAAAAACTTGAGTCTTCAAATTACTAAAATGGAGCTATAAAAATGCTGGACCTAATTACAGTACAGTACAGTAGAGAGAATTGGGTAAATTGGGTATTTTTGTAGAATACTAAAGAAGCAAAGATTCAATATAGATGGACATTAAGTATGCTAACATCACTTCTTGGGGTTCAGGCAAATCATTCCTTCCTCATTTGAAAGATTTATTTTCATAGGTTCACTGCAGTGGAGGCCATTTACTGTCCACTAATCAGGAAGTATCTATTATCATGCAAGTTGTTGTTAGCTTGATGGCAAAACTCCTGATGTAGATTTGGCTTGGTCCTGTTTTAGGCCTGGTGTAGTCCTGGTTTTGTCTTCTGGGTGTAGTCCCAGTTTAGTTGAAATTTTAATGCGATGAACATGATTTGATCACATTGTGGGGACTAAAAGCGGTACCTTCCTCTTTTATGAGGACAAGAATTAAATGAAAAGTCTTCATTATGAGACAACATGGTTTAAAGTTCAGATATAGGTTAATACAAAATGCATATGACAGGTTAGACTACTCATTTCACAAAGATTTTTCACATATCTCGTCTCGATTCGTATCACTGCGCGGCTATTACTTATTATTAGCCTGTTAACCTTGAACGACGGATGCGGTCCGCCGTAAGGGGAAGTTTACGAGTGAACAGGCAACAGGCAGCTAACGGGAGCGCAGTGATACGAATCGAGATGAGATATGCGAATGCGAAAATACGCTGCTGGATTTTTCGTGGACAACTGTTTGGGATGCACATATATCACCTTTCGGACAAATGTTTAGTTTTGAGAAGAAAAACAAGCTTTATTACGAGTTCCCGCGAAGTTACCGGACCTAATTACCTGAGCTCCAGAACGCGAGCAGAAGCGGGCTGAGTGCAAACTGTCAGAGGTAAGCCGGTGTTACCACGCGTAACTTTTAGAAGGAAACCCATACAGATTAACATAAAAGAAAACCGCACTATCCCTTTAAGTACGGTATGTAGCCTGTTGTGTCTAGCTCTTTCTGTTTTTTTAAAAGGTACAACAATTACAACTGAACCTGGAGGGCCTTATCCTGCAGATGGAGAACACAAAAGATTTTCTCATTCACTCTATATGTATAGATCAGGCCTCATGTGAAAGCTCAGAACCTCCAGAATTCACTCACTGAGCTTAAGAAACAGCACTAGCACTGCTGCAGGCTGCAGAGAGTCCTTTTAGGTTTTAAACCAACTGGATTTCAACATTGAACACTGACTCGTGTGAGACTCATTCTGAGAACCAAAACACCAAACATAGTGCACCAACTTAAAGGTGCACTACAGTATGTAACTTTTTGGTTGGGAGTCACCTGCTTGTTTCTACGAATATGTCAACTTCTCTGCCTGGAATGTTCCATAGTATGACATTAAACAGCTCTACCTTACCTTTATTAAATTACGGGTCATTTTATAGTTTAAAAATACCTATAAAAACAGGCATTCTGACTGTGAGCGGGGTTGCCTCTCCACAGATCTGTCCAGCAACGTGGTCTGGTTTGGTCTCCATGAAGATAGAAAGGTTTATTTTCATACTGTTCATTAATTCCAGACAAAGCAATAGCATATCTACGGAGAAAAGCATTTGACCGACCCGCCACCAGAAAAGTTACACAATGCACCTTTAAACAACAGGGGCAATCATGTTCAATGTTTTTATAATTAAATATAACTCAGCATTAGAAGAATTCAGTTTTTATCATTAAAAGCTACATTATATTTGATTTGAATGTGTTTACCTTGTATCTTAACAAGACGGTAAAGTTCAACTATTTTATCAGGCAATACAACAGCATACTTAATACATGAATTAATGAAAAAAAATACAACAAAAACATTTCATTCAAAAATAGATAATCACCCACAGACTTATATAGACCCCTGCTCACCATTCAAAATTACATCACCAAATTGTAAAAAATGACTCTGTCTTTTTACAGCTAAACACCATAATCCCTCCTGTCTCTCATTCTCATCCGGCCCCTCTCCTTGGCCCCAAGGCTATACCACTACACCTCCTATAATCCATGTCTTCTTTCAGTCACTGGAGAAGCGCTTGGAGAGAGGCGATATGGAAATACGCTTGCCTGATCAAAGCAGTCCTCCCCTGGATGCTCACTCCATCCCTCTCCCCTTGGACCCTCCGCCTGCCAAGGAGCCCACTATTAATACAGACATTGGAGCGATCATGCCCAACCACCAATTCGTCATTTAAATTCCATCTCAACAGCACAGGGCCCTAAAGCTCTGGATTGGGTACTCAGACTGGAGGTAGGTGGATTTTTAGGTAAAGGTGCAAGGGAGGAGGAGATGTAGAAGGGAGGGAATGTCATGGCCAGGAGCATGGGAAAGTGTGTCAGGAGGGTTTTTGAGGAAAGTGGTGGGGGGTGATACAGGTAAAACAGGAAGGAGCAAGAGTGGAGTGGTAGGGCTAGATTGGCCTAACATGACAGGAGAAAAAAAATGAGTTGTTTATAGATCACTCTATCAACAGTTTAGTGCATGACTAGTGTATTACTGTAACATAAAAAGGACTGGTACCAATACTCAATACTTCAATCAAATCAAAAATCAATAAATATTGAATAATATTACTTTTAATAAAAAATATCAACAATTTCTTTCATTGTAGTACATTGTTTGCCTAAAAAGTTTCATACTGAGGCCTTAAAGGAAAAGTAAAGTTTTTTACAATTTGAGCCTTATTTCGGTAATAAAACAAGTTGTTTTACTCACCCATATCACTTTGGTGTCATATGGAGCATTTCTGGAGATGTTTTAGATTAGCGTTAGGCTAACTCCGTTAGCCTAGCGCGACTTATAGCCATAGCTCGGGGCATTCCCTGAGCATGTAATATGCCCCGTGCGGGCTCCAAATAACACAAACTTTAGCACTTTTCAAATCATAGAAGCTCGATGTCTTTAGTCTACGATTTCGTTTGGTCAAAAGTGGCCTGTAATCCGAGATTTAGCCATAGTTTCGAGTAGATGAGGACGCCAGTGCGCATGCGCGGAGTGTGCTCTCAGCTCCCGGGACCCAAACATGGAACGCAAAGCTGTAAACTATGGATAAATCTCGGATTACAGGCCACTTTTGATTCAAACAGAATCATAGACTAAAGACATCGAGCTTCTATGATTTGAAAAGTGCTAAAGTTTGTGTTATTTGGAGACCGCACGGGGCATATTACATGCGCGGGGAATGCCCCGAGCTATGGCTATAAGTCGCGCTAGGCTAATGGCGTTAGCCTAACGCTAATCTAAAACATCTCCGGAAATGCTCCATATGACACCAAAGTGATATGGGTGAGTAAAACAACTTGTTTTATTACCGAAATAAGGCTCAAATGGTAAAAAACGTTACTTTTCCTTTAAAGATGCACCATGCAACTCTCTGGTGGAGGGTCTGCCACTTGATTATCTTCATCATAAATTTATTGCTTTGTCGCACAGTATGGTATTAAATGTATTTATTTCCATGGAGACAAGCCCGCAATGCCCCCAGGCCAAGTTACAGGTTAGATCTAGTGAGAGGTGAGCTCGCACACTCTAGGAATACATGTATTTTTGAGCACTAAAACACCTACAGTCGAATACATGCAATATAGATGAGTCCATGCCATACTGTGACACCTTTTAGGCAAAGCAATAATATCTCCATGGAAACAAGTTTGTGGCAGACCTCCTACCAGAAATGTTACACAGTGCATTTTTTAGGGTAACTACTAAAACACACATTTGTTGATGAAAGTAGTCCCAACCCATTTCGTGAACAAAACATTTTCCCGTAATTTCTCTACCATTTCCAGTCTATTTTCCATCAAATCCCTTTTGGTCTGTGATATTTCAGCCTGTGACCTCTTCCAGGCAAAACTCCACTCCGCCTTTTAAACTTTGGCAGCTCTCCCTCAACCTCCATCCAACCTTCACCACAATAAACCCACCCAAATCTGTTTCTCCACTGAACTAGTTATGTACTATAAAACTACTCCAACAACTCCCACTTTGATCAACATTCTACCCATGCAAATTCCCTTTGTCCACTAGACTCCCCTCCCCTATTGACCGCATTTGGGAGAGACAACCAAAATGGAAAAACATGGAAATTCCCCAAAGACACATTCAGTCTTCCTCGGAAAGGGCGATCACGCATGGGAGCGTCGCAAATATAAAGCTATTGTCATTTGGTGAAATAGTCGGAATATAGAGGAGAGACAGACAGAGCGCCAAATTTGTGTCTGGTGCCAAAAAGCTGGCTGTGCCACGATGCGCACCATTTAGCGGCGCTGAGCGATTGTAGCTGGGTTAGCTGACAGGGAGCGCTATGCTAGCAGCTGTAGACAGTGGAAAGGGGGAGGGACGGGGAGGTTATTGTGAAGGATGAGAGGGAGAAAACAGGCAGTTAGCAGAGAGAGAGATGGGCGTTACGATGGGGCTATAATGATTTTGCTTTTAGTTTTTCTAGAAGTTGGTGAATCTAAATCTGAGGACAGTGCTGGTAAAAATATAAAAACAGTAGTATATAGGTGAAGCTGCTTCAAAGCGCACTATATAAGTTTTCGGGTAGAAGGCATGCCATCTGCTTATGTCCATAGATGTTATCGGAATATTGAAAACATGAAAACTTATCTAACTTACATTTATTAATTTTCAGGCATTTTAGCAATACAAAGATGTCCTTGGACATATTCTTACATATTTTCTGGAGGTGGTAAGACACCTTCATGATTCCATGAAAACTGACAACTAAAACCATACTTTGGAAAATTTTTCCATGAAGTTTACACAGTTATACAGTTTATGCCATATTGGGGAAGATTATAGCCACAGAAACAACATTCCCATGAAAAGGAGAGGAGTCATGCTTGTAGTGATGCAAGCCCCAACACAGTAGGAAGGATGTTTTTTCAGTATATATTTTTATTTACTTTATATGCATGGTGAGGTTTTGGACAACTTTTAGTACAACACATCTGTTTGCTTTATGATGACATTAGCCATGCTGTTAATCTTCCATTTCCATATGACTTATTTCACTATCGTTGCCAGCAAAAGGCACTAGACATTGAATCTATGTGTTCAAATAAGAACACATTAAAGGGCCCATAGGGCCCACTGTTTTCTGATCAATGTTGTAATAGTGTTATTTCCTGATCAAAAACAAACTTGGAGTTTTGTTTCACTCACACATGTTTAACACACAAATCCTCTATAATGAGGTTAACACTGTTTACCTACTGATGTCATATGATGCTCCACTGTGTTTTTAAATTGCATTCCTTCACTAGAATCATTTGGGTGATTTCAGCCCCGGAATTGCCCATCTCTGCTGAAATAAAAGTAAAAGGTAGATGTTAACTTACAAAGTACCACTACTTTGTAAAGTTGAACGGAGCATTGTGAGCGTTGGAGATGTAGACACATAAATGCAGCATTACTTAAACGTGTGTGTGTGTGTGTGTGTGTGTGTGCGTGCTCGTGCGCGTGTGCGTGTGCGTGTGCGTGTGTGTGTGTGTGTGTGTGTGTGTGTGAATGAAACAAAACACAACTCCAGGAATGTTTTGATGAGGTAACAACACTCAAACATGGCTTAAAGCTCACAAGAGTCAGTTTTGTGTAATGTAGGAGGACCTTTAACCAACAATTTTATCAAGCAACATGACAGGTTACAACCTTTAAAATTCCTGAAAACGCTTCCTATTTCCTTAGGGACTGACTTAGATATTTTTATCATTTTATTTCCATATACCAAAAACCTGTAATCTAAAAAGGATTGAGTCTTCTTCTTCCCCGTGTCCCTGGGTGAAGTTTGACAGAGCAAACAGTAGTGCTGGAGCTGCAGAGCTTCTGAAGCAGACTGCAGCTGACATGAGGAGGCCCAGTGTCAAAACAACTGCACTGTCACACCACAACAACACTGTTGACTAAAATATACTCGGGAGACTTTCACAATACACCAAAAAGGCTGTAAAAGAAGACATAGTTCAATATGAAGAACCTGACCTAGCATAACTTTAGGTAATCATTTCAGATCTGTTTTCTGATGTTGTGTGTTGTTGTGTTGTGTTCCAATGGTTCTTTAAACGCCATACACCTTCACTGGAATCATTTTTGGATCATTTCAGGCCTGGACTTGCTGATTACTGAACAAAAGGTAAAAGGTAGCTGTTAATTTGAAAACTGCCTCTTCATGACATCACAAGGTGCAGATCATTTTGAGCTTTGGAGATGTAGACAGACTAATAAAAAGGGTTACTCAAACATGCGTGAATGAAACAAAACACGTGTTTTTGATGAGGTAACAACATCATGGCTTAACGCTCACACTTGTGTAATGTCAGACCTTTAAAAAAAACAACAATAACATCTCAGACAAAAGCAAGTGGTGAACCGTCCATTACAAAAGCTACATATAGCCCCTTTAACGTGGCATTCGTTTGGACGTGATCTTGAATGGATTTGACAGCAGTGATAGTCCTTGGCTTCACTGTTTAACATACTGTAGATCTGTCTGGCGTCCACAGCTCATTATAAACTATGTGAATGGAGCTGTGCAAATCAATATGAGCACAGAGCAGAGCCAGGAGAAAAATGCTGAATATGACGACTTCATCTGGAGAGGAGGAGGAAGACGAGGAGGAGGAGGAGGGGGAGGGGAGGAAGGGTTGTGTGATGTCTTTGTAAAGCCGTGCACGATCAGCAGTACATGTTATAGCCGCACGTGTGATTTAATGGTGATCTACAATTAGAGGCATATGATAATGATGTAAACGGATTATGGTTTAATAAGGGAGAGGATTCTGGAAAGCTAGGACAGAAAGATTTCTACATTTTAAAGAGTTGTATGCTATTTGTCTGCAAGCTCTGACTATTATAAATGCAAAGAAACAAGTAAAAATACCACAAACCACAAAAACCACAGATTTGACAAAAATATGAAAATAAAAAAGGACAAATATGTTTTTTACATTTTAAAATTATGCAAACATTTTTACACTCTTATGCTAACCATATTTTATGATATTGCCAATTAATTTACTTCCAATCACCAAATTAACTGTTAAAAAACTCATTCTATTGATAATCTATGTCAATATATTTTGAGTTAGGAAATTCTGAATCCTTTAAGTTGGTTGGTGAACTCTGTCACAATAAAACGTCATCCAGTTTAAGATTATACACCATGTGATTTGTGCTATTTATACTTTTATTATATGCGTGAAGAGTCCCTCAGTCGTCCAGGTAGAATCCATGATAAAAGGAGAAATTCAGTTTGTCAACTGGACAAACGTTTCGCCGCTCATCCGAGAGGCTTCGAAGCCTCTCGGATGAGCGGCGAAACGTTTTCGACCAAACAAACTTTGTCCAGTTGACAAATTGAATTTCTCCTTTTATCACTTTTATTATATGTAATTTAAATCCGGACATGGCTAATTAACCATTATGAGTTAAAGAGGGGGTATTACTCTTCTGTGGGGTATTAATTGCTTATGCGTAACATATTTAGATCATCATGTTGCCTTTCATTGTTTTGAAAATGCTATATTCGTTAAAAACATGGTATTACATGTTTTATGCATTTGAACAGTTTTTTACCCTATGAGCCTCCCTTGCCTGCCTGCTCACCGCATTAAATCACTCCCCCTTCAGAGCGCTATCACAAAACAATCACCGTGCACCCCATTACTGCACATCGCATCAGGTTTGTCAAGTTGCTCTGTAGTTTTGTATCATGCTTTTGTAAATTTATGTAAATCAATGTTAATCAAAACATGGATGCAACACAATTTCCTAAAACTAAACTGTGACAAATCCGACTTAATCATTATTGGCCCCAAAAACATCACCAAATCCACTCAAGACTTCAGCCTGACCATAGACAACACAACCCTCACTCCATCCCCACTCATCCGAAACCTTGGCATTCTTTTTGACACCACACTCTCATACCAACAACACATAAACTACATAACCCGGACTGCTTTCTTTCATCTCAAAAACATTGCACGACTCCGCCCATCCCTTTCTTTCTCTGCTGCCGAAACTCTCATTCATGCATTCATCACCTCTCGAATCGACTACTGCAATAGCCTTTTCTATGGTCTACCCTCCAAAACTCTCAACAAACTCCAATACATTCAAAACTCTGCTGCCCGCCTCCTCACCCACACGCGCCACCCAGACCACATCACTCCAGTCCTTCAAAATCTCCACTGGCTCCCCATCCCTCAGCGCATCCAATTCAAAGTCCTCCTCCTGACCCACAAAGTTGTTGTTGAGTTTGTCTTGTTACTTCCTGTTTTATTTTGTTAAGGTTCTGTTTTGTTCCCTTACTTCCTGTCTAGTTTTCCCTCTCCCCATTACCCTAATGTGCCTCACCTGTTTGTCATTGTCTCCTCCTCCCCAGCCTATATTAGCCTTACCTTTTTCTCCTCCTGTTGCCAGTTCGTCTTGTCTGTTTTCAGAAAGCGTTCCAGCGTTCTTTTCCCAGTTTGACCTTCGTGTTTTGATTCCTTGCCTTATTCCTTGGACTTTTGTTTTTTGCCTGCCGATTTGGATACCTCTGCTTGCCCTCTGACTGATTTCCTGGAATTTTGGACGTTTTGTAATAAACCCTCTTCTACTGCTCGCCTGCCTCTCGCCTCTGCATTGTTGGGTCCTCCTGTTCTGTTTGTCAACCCCATCCCGCTCCCTCCGTTCCTCCGACACCAACCTCCTGAGCCTTCTCCATTGCTGCCCCCACCCTCTGGAACTCATTCCCACAACCTATCCGTGACTGCTCTGACCTCCCCACCTTCAAAAAACTGCTCAAGACTCACCTTTTTAAAACTGCTTTTAATGGTTCTTAATGTTTAACGTTTTTTCTGATTGTTTGTTTTGTTACTTGTTTTATTACTGATTTTACCTCTTGTACAGCGTCTTTGAGTGTCTTGAAAAGCGCTTTATAAATAAAATGTATTATTATTATTTATTATTTAAAATTGCTGTGCATGATCATGGAGGGCGTAGGTTTGTGGGCTGAGCACTGGAATCGTATTGCTAAACATAAGAAGGGTTTGAATAGTGCTCAGGAGAGATCGCAACAGTACTCAAGCTTGTTTTTGACGAGGGAGCATTATAACATAGTAGAAAGCTCCAAAAAGTTGACTATCCATAATACAACCTCTTTAACAAGTAGAACTGCATTCGCACATATAGGCTACATGTAGATTTGTCAACTCTGTCAGCTTACAGTCAACTTTGACATCCTTTTCTTCAAAGGTATTGAGGTTTTACAGTTTTGACAGTTACATTTTTATGCAACATTCCCTCCCACTGATTATCACTGCTCTAACTATAGTCCAGTGTTGACATGTGCGGTTCAAGGCCAAAGGATATCATGACTGCAAATATGGAAGTCCACTTTGTTCATTTTTCCATTCTGTGCCCACAAATCTGTCATACGCTCTGAAAAAAACATGGCCCCCTCCGCCCTGCTGGACAATGTCTGCTATTGTTCACATGTTTTTCCACTAAGACCTTGGGAGACAAAGAGACATCCATTAACAGGAGCAGAGGAAATAATTAGCTGTAGGACTCTAATGAAGGATTGTCCATGCGTCATCACCATAGCTAATGAGTAATGTTTGCCACTCCACTGTGGAATATTTGGAATCACTATCTTATTCTTGATATTAAATGCTGTATAATTTAATATATCTATGGAATAGGGTTGTCAAAAGTGATACTAAACTAGTATCATTTGAGCAGGTATCAATACTAAAAAAGTCACAATCGCAGAACAGAAATGAACCTTTCGTGAATAGCTTTAGAATAATTTTGAGCTGTTTCTGAACGAGTATAAGAGCACATTGACTAATGTAAACCTATGGAACACTATGGAACCTACCTTTTCAAGATTCAAGATTCAAGATTGTTTATTTGTCATATGCAGAATCAACACACGGTCAACGATGCAATGAAATGCTTAGGATCAGAAAAACCGTTGACTCGCTAAAATAGTCAGAAGTACTAATAGCATACAATAATAGTACATGGTAAAAAAGTGCTGCAAAAGTGCAGGGGAAGTAGTAAACAATATAATAAAAATATGTAATAAAATGTAATAAAAATACAAGGTACAATGTGCAAAGGTGCAGGTAGGATTAAATCAAAGATCATATAAGGTGTAAGTAGAGTATTTCACAGATTGCACATAATATGGTGTGGTATAGGTGTTGCATGTGGATTTCGTATTGCACATAGTATAAATATTGCACAGATTATTGCACAGGTAAGAGTAGTTTACAGTGAGGTAGTGAGGTAGTGACAAACATACATACAGAGCAGCAGCAGTAAACATATTATGCATAATGAAAGGTAGTTTAGTGCAGTATTATAGAGAGTTCAGTATTATTTAGAGTATTATCCAGAGTTCAGTAGCTTGGCAACAGCTTGGCAACAGATTACACAGATATTAGACCACATATAAAAAAGTACTATGATTTAACATTGGAATTTACATTCTATTGTCTAAAATAGTTCAAGATCCCATGACATGGTACTTCTTGATGCTTTTATATGGCTCCTTAATGGTTCCCTAATACTGTAAATGAATCCTTCTTCAAAATCAACACTTAGTGCATGAGAAAGACACATGTACAGAGTGGGAAGGAGGAAAGGAGAGCCTTTTCAGTGAAAAAAAAAACACATTTTCACAGAAAATAAAATTAAACCACTGCTGTTTCAGAGGTCCAGAGGGTCGGGTAAAGGACTTCCGAGCCTAGAAACACTCGCATGTGCCTCCAGGCAAATAAAAAAATGCATTTCGCATTGCGTAGCTCCTCCGCAGTCCAAATTCTCTGGGTGTGAGACAGAGACAGGAGGTGGAGATCCAGACGGTGGTGGATCTGAATTTGCATTTCTTTTTTCGATCTGACGTCAATAAGGTGCCTTGTCCAGAATCGCCCATTTGAGCTGTGTTTTTTTCAAACGCAGAAAAGGATCGCAAATGCTCAGTTTAGACATTTCGCAACTTTTAGCCATTGGGGGGGGCTAAACAGGGTAGGGGAGCTCACATTAACGTTCAAAAACCTCAGAAAGTGGAAAATTTCATGCCATGGGACCTTTAAAGAGGCTATCTTTGTTAGAAAAGACAATCCAGCTTTGAACAGGAATGGGGGGCTTAGACATCATCCTTCCTCTATTTACAACTCCATCCTCAGACTTAAACCGAAACAAAGAAAATAATAGTGATGGCTTGTATGCTAAGAGCTATGAAAAATAATCTCAGGCACAGTTTACACTTGCAGTTCAATAGACGTAGCTAACAAACAAAAACTGTAAACAAGTAGGTGTGTTAGTTTGAGAGTAATTTCATTGTATTTAGCTCCTCCCTTCAGGCAGATACAGTATAAGGCAGTGTCCACCAGCATCTGACCAGAACTGAAGAAGCAGCTTGGATCAGTAGTTGACAGAATTTTATTTCTCTTTTGCCATGGATCCTACTTGGACATTACCATACACAAACAGCTAAAAAAGTGTTTTTATTATCATCGTGGTATCGGAATCTGTAGTGAGTATTTAGTGAGTATTTATTCAGAGTTTGAAATGTTAGTAATTTTTGTATCATGACATTACTGCTCTACTACTATCTGAAATGTGGTTATGAGTGGAGGCTAGGTGTTTAGTTTCACTTCATAATTGAGGAAAAAGTGACATATCAGCTTATCTTGGTTATTTAATTTCTATCCTAAAACCCTGACCGAACTGATCTTTTACAGTTACCACTGCAGAGTCACACTCACATTCCACACATACAAAATACCCACACTCAAAAATATGCAAAATAAAAAGTCTTAAGGCTGCTGGCCAGGCTATGCAAGCTTCCATCCAAATTATGAACATCCCTTAAAGGATATTCTGCCGCATAGAGATATCGCGCTTGGAAACACTGTAATTTCACTAGCACAAATTCACATTCTCACTGCTCCTCTTGAAAATATGACTTTGAACTTAAATTAAAGCAAGGGTATTACACTTCTTTTTGATAATTTTCTGTTTTTTTGTTTCTTAACATGACTAATTACAAAAATTACAGATATGTTTTCATAGTTCTACTACATGTCTTTTGACGCACCATTTTAAAGTCTTTCCTTCTTTTTATTATCATATTTATTTTTTATATTATATTTAAAGTTTTATATAATTGATTTTATATTCATTATTTACAGGTTTTGATTTAAATTCCTGAGCATAATTTCGAGGGGTATATAAGCAGAATAAATTATAAAATAAAATAAAAACACTTCACTTCAACATGTTACCTTTCGTTGATTTGTAAGGAGGATTCGAAATATGGTCCCAGAGAGACCGCAAGATACAACATTCATGGATGACATATAAATCCTCTTCAGACTGTCATGTTTTTTGATGAGGGAACATTAGAACATGATAAAAAGCTACACAAAGGACAACAGAACCTCTTTAAAATGACAGCAGTTTTGTATGTGTCAGTTCACAGTGCAAAATTACATTATACTTTTGAATCCATTTTAAACATGCACTGCACAACGTTTCTGATGGAGGGTCCGCTATCTGCTTGTCCCATGGAGATCTATCACAGATAAGCTGTTTACAGCACTACGTTACATTACAGTTCAGATCTGTGGAGAGTCGTCCCTATTCACAGAAAAAAATATTGTATTTTAGAGCAATAGAAAACCCCATAATGAATGAATGCTGTATGGATATGTTTAAAGATCCCATGACATGGTACCTCTTGATGCTTTTATATGGCTCCTTAATGGTTCCCTAATACTGTAAATGAATCCTTCTTCAAAATCAACACTCAGTGCATGAGAAACAGAGATAAGATGAGAAAGAGTATTTTTTTTTCTCTCTGAACAGGCCATAATGGGCGTTGTTGCTTGAATGCAAATGAGGAGAAAAGAGATGGCCAATAGTAGAGGATGGGGGCGTGGGCAAACTCTCCGCTCTCCGCTGTAGCTCTCAGCTGATCCATTTCCGTGTTTTTGCACAGGGGGAGAGATTTGAAGCGTTCCATTGAAAAATAAACACATTTCCACAGAAAATAAAATTAAACCACTGCTGTTCAAAGGTCCAGAGGCTCAGATAAAGGACTTGCGAGCCTAGAAACACTCGGACGTGCCTCCAGGCAAATAAAAAAACGCATTTCGCATTGCCTAGCGCATTCGCAGTCCAAACTCTCTGGGCGTGATTTACAGAGACGCTGAGTACAGACAGACGGGGGTGGAACTGCATTTGCATTTCTTTTTTCGATCTGACGTCAATAAGGTGCCTTGTTCAAAATCGCCCGTTTGAGCTCCGATTTTTTGTAACGCAGAAAAGGATCGCAAATGCTCAGTTTAGACATTTCGCAACTTTTAACCATGGGGGGGGGGGGGGGGGGCAGGGTAGGGGAGCTCACATTAACGTTCAAAAACCTCAGAAAGTGAATACCATGTTCAAAGCAATAATCTCCATGGAGAAAATAGCAGAGCCTGCACCAGAAAAGTTGCATAGTGCACCTTTGTGTGTAGAATACCTCAGTTGTCCAGATAAAATCCTAACCTGGGAAATCCCAGGCTGCTTTTGTTCATTCCGATTTGAAAGACAGCCTGGCAACTACGGAAAGCGAGCTCTCCCGATTCTGGGAGCCAATCAGAGACCAGGGAGGGGTGGCAAGGTGGTGACGCGTACTACGCGACAAACGGAAGCTTGTAGTTTGAACTGACAACTGACATGATTGGCTATGGGCTACGTATACGCCAAATGATAGACATTCGTAACTCCCAATAAACGGCCTTTGGCGATCGTAAACCACACCTCCACTACGAGATATTTCGAAGGTGGCTCCCAGACCATATGTCACTTGTGATAAGGTCAGGTGTAAACCAGGCAAGTAGAATCCACGGCAAAAGGAGAAATTCAATTTGTCAACTGGACAAAAGTTTATTTGGTTGAATACGTTTCGCAGCTTGGATGCAAAGGGTGAGTAAAATACAACTCAACCCTGAACAAAAAATGTGAAAAATTCAACAGAGACCCTCAAAAATATTACAATTTGAAATATTTCTAATTAAATTAAAAACTCCACTCATTTCAATTCTCACTACTCCTCTGCTCTACTGCTTAAAAGTTGCATTTTTAAGCAGTTCTCGTGCATTGAAATGACTTGTGAGAGCACCTATACAGTGTGGTGATTAGGCTGTGACAGGCTGCGTCTCGGTGGAGTGTTACACTTCCGTCGGTTATGAGGTGGTGTTGTGTCTGCTGTCTTTGAAGGGCCCCTGATGCAGCCTGCGGGGCCCCATCCACAGAGAGCCCTCATTAAACCAGGATCTGCAGTCCACAAAGTCTAAGGCCCTGAGAAAGATCCAAGTCCAGACCTAGGGGGACTAGATTAAGTCTCACCTGACAGGATATGTGATGTTTGTTAATGATAATGTTTTGCTAATACAGAAAGTCTGCTATAATAATTCTTCATTGGGAAAACATACTTTTTGGTCCTGGTTTGATCCTGGTTCACTTCTTATATAGACTTGCTTTGGACCTGTTCTAGTCCTGGTTTAGTTCTGGTCTAGTCCAGTTCAGGGTAGTATTAGTTCAGAATGTGTTCTGTCTGGTAAGGACTTTTCCGTCCGCTACCCTCTGGTAGACGATACAGGAGCCTGCCAGCACGCACAAAAAGACTCAAAGACAGCTATTACCCCCAAGCTGTCAGACTACTGAACTCTGGATAATACTCTAAATAATACTGAACTCTCAATAATACTGCACTAAACTACTTTTTGTAATGCATAATATGTTTACTGCTGCTGCTCTATATGAATGTAAATGCTACTGTTACCTGTGCAATAACCCACATGCAACACTTATACTACACCATATTATGTCCAATCTATGAAATACTCTACTTACACCTTATTTAATCCTACCTGTACCTTTGTACATTGTACTTTGTATTTTTATTACATTTTATTACATATTTTTATTATATTGTTTTACTTTTTCCCCTGCACTTTTGCAACACTTTTTTTTACCATGTACTATTACTGCATGCTCTTAGTACTTCTTGACTATCTTAGCAAGTCAGCGGTTCTTCTGATCCTAAGCATTTCATTGCATTGTTGACCTTGTGTTGATTCTGCATATGACAAATAAACAATCTTGAATCTCGAATCTCGAATCTAGTCCCAGTTTATTCCCATATTTGATTTGGATATAGAAGTGTTAACGCACCTTTGATTTGGTCCTGTTTCAGTCCTGGTTTAGTCCTCATCTAAACCATGTTTAGATATGAGATAGGATTTCAGAGACAGTTTAGCCCATAAACTGTATATATAAATGGACATATACATTGTGTTTCAAATAGGAAGTGAGAATGGGGGCGCTTCTGGCTCCACTGTGGCTCAATTTGACTTTACAAAAATCTCACCCTTATCTCTGTAACTGCTGCTGTGAGCCTCATCATTTTGGTCTTAAAATATTCATATTAACCCGCTCTATGATCCTGGTGGTTTTATTTCACTCTTTTGTATGTAAATAAATTGGAGCCGAATAAAGTTGGATTGGATTGGATGAACCAGTGAAAATGAATGAAATGTGGTTATTGTATTCTTGTACTAAAACATCCATCCATCCATCCATCCATTTTCTTCCGCTTATCCGGGGCCGGGTCGCGGGGGCAACAGTCTAAGCAGGGACTCCCAGACCTCCTTCACCCCGGACACTTCCTCCAGCTCCTCCGGGGGGACCCCAAGGCGTTCCCAGGCCAGCCGGGAGACATAGTCCCTCCAGCGTGTCCTGGGTCTTCCCCGGGGCCTCCTCCCGGTGGGACATGCCCGGAACACCTCCCGAGGGAGGCGACCAGGAGGCATCCGAAACAGATGCCCGAGCCACCTCAGCTGGCTCCTCTCCACGTGGAGAAGCAGCGGCTCTACTCCGAGCGCTTCCCGTGTGACTGAGCTCCTCACCCTATCTCTAAGGGTGCGCCCAGCCATTCTGCGGAGGAAACTCATTTCGGCCGCTTGTATCCGTGATCTCGTCCTTTTGGTCATTACCCAAAGCTCATGACCATAGGTGAGGGGAGGAACGTAGACTGACTGGTAAATTGAGAGCTTCGCCTTTTGGCTCAGCTCCCTCTTCACCACAACGGTCCGGTCCAGTGACCGCATCACTGCCGACGCCGCACCGATTCGCCTGTCAATCTCACGCTCCATCCTCCCCTCACTCGTGAACAAGACCCCGAGATACTTGAACTCCTCCACTTGAGGCAAAACATATACAGTAAAATTACAATGCTGCATGAAAAATCACACAAAAAGTTACAAAATGTAAATAGATCTAAAGCACAAGTTTGTTTTACAATGTAGTATCAAAATGTCTATTAGCTGAAAAACTGTGTTTGGCTTCAATCTACAAAATATCACACTCCAGTAGACTTCTAGTGTGACTTGGCCGACCCATTCTTGGCTCCAATCAATATCATGCTTTATTCCCTTCTTTGAGCAGAGATTCAATTCCATATGAAATGTAGTGTTTTCTCCGGGCACTTTTAATTATTATACAGTTACTGAATCATAATAAAAATTGGATATAACGACTTCCTGTCCAGAATTACTTCCCGTTTCCCCAGATACTGCCCATGCCTGCAGAAATATCATCATAAACTAAATAGCCAATATGGAAAATCATCTTATCAATCTAAATAATTTTCACATTTTTATCATTCCCCACAGCGAGGCCATCTTTGTTTTGTATCTTTCTCATCGCCTGCAGCTCTTGGCTCACTTCCCACTCGAATATTCTGAAACTGACCTAATTTGTGACGCGCACTGCAGGCTGCTTTGTACTTTTCATTTTAGCTTAAATAATTGATTTGAGCATTCGCTGCTTGTAATCTTTCCCACAGCTCAGTGATAGAGAGTCTAACTGTAGTGTAATCATAAATTCAAAAGGATAAATATAAAATAGATGTTGTCTTAGCGTGACTGCAAGAAATACCGGACCGGGATTCCTTCAGAGATTGGAGTGTTAAGGGCCCTGGACCCAATATATGTCCATATACTGTATTTGAACAAAATTTGCCTTGCTCTAGTACATAATATGTACTGCTTAAATACAATATATATTATATATTGTATTTAAGCAGATCTTGAGGTCAAAATACATGTCATTCTAACGCATTTTATTTTGATTATTCTGACCATCAGGAAGTGTGCTTTAGTTAGTTTAGTTAGTTGTTGTTAGCTTTACCTCACACACAAACTCCACTATATCTGACTGAGAGTTGTGAAAAGTGCAATCATAAAACTCATTTTAAAAGTTCAGAAAAATCCTTGTAGTTAGATGCAACACTGAACAGAACTGTTATGAGCCTGAATTTGAACATAATGTTTCAGTTATGTACTGCAAATAATCACTCCCCAGAATCAATCATTTATCCACTTGCTGAACAAAAGAGAACATTTTATTATGAGTGCTTTTGGTTCCATGAGAGGAAAAGTGTGCATTATTAATAACATAAAAAAGGAAGGAAGCCAATTTTTTCTCAATTTGTTTACATGTTAGTTTTTGTAAGCGTTGACGTCATGAGCAAAACTTCGCACTGGTCTCTGAGAGTTGTGAAAAGCTCTTATGAATTCTCTGTGAATAATTAGGATGCTCAGAATGCAAAAGATAAGTGAGCAAAAAACTTTTGACCTTTGCAAACTGTTTAAAATGAGATAGATCTTTATGTCACGTTTTAAAGATAGTAAAATAAGGTACAGTGCTTCAATATGTTAATCAATTGTAGTGCAAAGAATACAGTTGTGGTATTAAACTCTTAAAGGTCCCATGGCATGAAATTTTCACTTTCTGAGGTTTTTGAACGTTAATGTGAGCTCCCCTATCCTGTTTAGCCCCCCCATGGCTAAAAGTTGCGAAATGTGTAAACTGAGCATTTGCGATCCTTTTCTGCATTGGAAAAAAAGACACCCCAAACGGGCGATTCTGAACAAGCGACTTTTCTGACGTCACACTCAGGGAAAGGTTTCCACCCCAGTCTGGATGTCTACTCACCGTCTCTGGAAATCACGTCCAGAGAATTTGCACCGCAAACAAGCTACGCAATCCGAGATGCGTTTTTGTATTTGCCTGAAGACACGTGAGAATGTTTCCAGGCTCGGATGTCCTTTATCCGAGCCTCCGAACCTCTGAAACAGCAGTGGTTTAATTTTATTTTCTGTGGAAATAGTGTTGTTGTTGTTTTTTTTTTAATGGAAATCGTCTCATATCTTCCTCCGCGCTTAAACGCGGAAGTGGAACCAGCACACAGCGCACCGCTAATCCAGGAAAAAGCGGAGCATTTGGCCACACCTCACCCGCTGCACTGGCCTGTCTCTGTCCTCCTCATTTGCTTTTAAGCAACAACGCCCAGAATAAAGCATTTCAGAGACATATTTAGCCTCATGAAGACAGTCAGAGTCATATCTCATGCACTGAGGCTTGATTTTGAAGAAGGATTCATTTACAATATTAGGGAACCATTAAGGCGCCATATAAAAGCATCAAGAAGTACCATGTCATGGGGTCTTTAATACATTTACCCTTATACATGTACTAGTATTTAGGATTTAGCCCAAACAAACCTTTTCTTCACGTCTTCATTGTTGTTGCAAAGTCAAATTGGTTCAACCCATTTTCTAGCTAGTGTCACAGACAGCTCTAGTGAAAGAAAGAAAGAAAGCTATGCCTTTATTAGTCCCACAGTGGGGAAATTCCATTTCTGCATTTAACCCATCCTGTTATTAGGAGCAGTGAGCAGCACATTACTGCGCCCGGGGACCATCTCCATGATCTTCTTGCTTTGGTTTGGTCAGGACCTAAGCTGGAGGATTTACCTATGGTATAAAGTACTAAATTTTGTACCTTAAGTAAAAGCACAGATACTAGAGCAAAAAAAAAAAAAAAAATACTCAAGTCAAAGTATGGCATGAAAAAATCTACGTAAGCAAAAGTATTAAAGTATTAACTGTTTAAAAATGTACTTAAAGAGTAAAAGTAAAATTATTAAGTGTGGTGATTTTGATAAAGATTTCTGCTAAATTTTGTTCAACAGAAACAACTTAATCGCAATGTTTTTTTCTAGCTGTTTTTAATTTGTTGTTATATTTTTGTTTTCTCAAATTATGATCCTGTTAAAAATAAACCCCTCAGTCTTTTCAGCAGGGCTCAAATGATAATAAAAAATACCTACTCTCAAATGTAGTTAAAGTATCCCAGGGACGTGCATAGGAATTCTGAGGGGCAGTTGCTCTGACCTGAAGAAAGGGCAAACCAACCCCCCCACCCGGGGGCTATATGAAGCGTCTGGAGGAGGCTTGTGGCTGCTCCTCGTCTTAAATGTAATGTAATTATGAAAAAATGCCAGTAGTAGGCTAAAATATTAGTCTGATTAATTAATCAATTAGCCTACACACATCTTTATCACAATGCAACATTTCTGTCTCACCTGCTGGTTGGCTTTTTCTTAGCCACCCCTGCAGTGATGTGCTCCCCTTTGCTGCCTCCCTGAGGGTTTTCTCTCTCTCCTGCAACCGCCTCTTTTCCGTGGATATCACTTAACATAACACACATTACCCAAAATAATGATAAGATTTAGTCATTTAACCATTTTGAATGAAAGTATTCATGTGATTCATTACTTCCATCATTCATTCTGCTTGCTAAAACGAAATGTTAGAAACTGCAGACATGTAGCTTAGTCAAAAATCGCCACTCAAAACATTTTTCCTAAAATAAAAGCAGCCTCATTTACTTTCATTTTCACTTCATTCAGACACTTCGAGTGAAAGTAAACGGGGGAGTGGGATGTCCGCGAGAGGGACCGATTCATGAGCGGCAGTCACCGGAGCCTGCCTCTGCCTCCCGCGGCGGCGGCGGTCACGTCCGGAGACCCCGTGTCCCTGCTCCATCCGACTACGACCTCAGATCAGACGAGACTACCCGCTGAATTTAAGCATACAGTGGTACCTCACCTTACGAAAGACCACATACAAAAAATCCAAGTTACGAAACGCCTTCACGTTAAATTTTGGTCTCTAGATACGAAAGAAAATTCAAGTTACAAAACGCGAAATCTCAAAAATTCGAATAATGCGCGCTCAGATGCACACCCCGCTGTTATCCCCGCTCAAAGAGCACCTTTCTCGGCCTCTTAGCTCACAGTGTCAGCCCTCCGGCTTTGGAAGTCGGATAGAACCAGAGCCAGCCCCGGGGAAAACCCTGCGGTCGTGCCCGCTCAAAAAGCACCTTTCTCGGCCTCTTAGCTCTAGCGCCGAACACGCGCGAAGCGCGGAGACAGGAGCACCGCAAACACGAGATAGAACCGTGGCGAACACGCAGCCCGAGCCACAAACCGAACACGTACAAACGAACGCAAAAGCCGCACGAAACCAGCGAAGAGCCAAATGGGGTGATTTAATCTTGGTCTAGTCCCGGTTTATTCCAGGTCTAGACCTGGTCCAGTCCTGGTTTAGTCCAGGTCCAGTCCAGGTTTAGACCTGGTTTAGACCTGGTCTAGACCTGGTTTAGTTCTGGTCTAGACCTGGTTTAGTCCTGGCTCTACAGTCTCTTAGCCAATCAGGACGCAGAACACAATGTTACACTATTTAAAAAAAAAAGTTACACTATAAAAAAAAACAACAACCTTGGAACGAATCAGATGTATAACAAATGATCATCATGAAGGTTTATGAATTGAATAAAAATGTTCATAAATACATGTTCAGTTTGCCACGTTTAACCTAAATAATCAGACAGCTAGCTAGCCACAGACAAGCAACCCATTATTTAAATAGGCTGCTAATTTTGTGGTAGGCAAAAAAAAAAAGCAGGAAAGGGGAGCACATCACTGCAGGGTTGGCTAAGAAAAAGCCAACCAGCAGGTGAGACAGGGACATTGCATTGTGGTAAAGATGAGATGATACTGTGTAGGCTAATTGATTAATTAATCAGACTCATATTTTAGCCTACTACTGGCAATTTTTCATAAATACATTACATTTAAGACGTGGAGCAGCCACAAACCTCCTCCAGACGCTTCATATAGCCTGTGATTGGTTATATGGGGGGTTGGTTTGCTCTTTCTTCAGGTCAGAGCAACTTCCCCTCAAAATTCCTGTGCACGTCCCTGCAAGGGTACACACTATAGTGGACAAGCTGTGTGTGCTGGTGCCGCGCAGTGTTCGCGGATTCCAGACGAGCACACAGGCTGCAGTGAGAAGCCCCGCGCCATCCCACACACTGGTTAAAGTTTATTGCTGACGGCAGTGGCCATCATTTACTCACCCAAGAAAGAGAAAGTATCCGCTCGTGTTCTGTTCATGAGCTCTGGAGAAACGGACATGTCCGGAACATGGAGAGAGTTCCTTCTTACGTAGTATTTACAGTCAAAGTTACGGCTTTTCTCCTTTTTCATTATCCTTATCCCCTTGAAATTCAATGTAAATATTCACGAGGTGCTCACAGCTGTTAGGCGGAAAAAGAATACAAAATAGCACTACTCGTTCTGTGAATGGGCAGCTGCGGTTGTATGGTAATTTATGTGTTTCTTTCCCAAAAACAAGCAAATTTCACAGAAAAAATTTATGCTTTTCATGCAACCAATGCTGGATGAAGTGGCTTCTTCATGATCTCAACTAGCACATTCTGCAAATAAACGAAAATCATGAATTTTGAAAAACTGTTTTAAATTTCTCAGATTCACGAACATGCCGACATGTGACGGCTTTTCCCATGGCAGGTCAGATTTGGTTCTTCTCCCCTGGTTGTTTTGGGAACAGAACTGAATTGGGTCAGTATGTCACGGTTTTTGTACAACCACTATTTCCCACTGTGTTTTCATTCTGTTCCCACTGTGCTGTGAGCTGGAGTCCATTAATCTGCTGCATGTGCCCTGGATACCTCTCCAGACTGGATTTAGTGAGGTAAACCAACTAAACACCAACTCAACTGGAAACTGTTGCTGCCTAGGCCCTGTGCATACCTGCAGTAAAAAGAGGAAACCTTTTTTCTGTATTCTAAAAACTAGCCAAGCTTCAAAAATACATTATTTATTATCAAGAGGTATAATTTTTCCATTACAATTTGGAGTCAGAAGTGGGATTCACGAGTGGCTGTCCAAAATGCAGCCTAGGAATTTTGTCTTCTGTTTTCGTTCTGGATGCACCGAGCAAAGAAGGACATTGGCTTCAGTTCTGGATCTGAACAAGTTTTGCTTGGTGAGCTTTTGCAATAACTAAATGTTCAAAGGACAAGGTGCCTCTTATTGGAGTAAAATGGACTCTAAATGTATCAGCTTTCCCTCTGTTCCTATACAATTTTTAAATCAATCTCACAAAAGCTAAAATTCCCCTATTTCATTAACTTGATTGGCCTTTTCAATCTTTTTGGTTCCAAAATCTCATATAAGTACCACCATGCTGCTCTAACACCAAGCTGCAAATACAATGCCAACAATGACCATCCCCCACTGCTAATTTCCTCACCTTTGGGACATACATTGACTGCGTGCACATGGAAAAGTCCAAACCGATTGCAAACTGATTGGGATCGTAACGGTTGCATGTGCACAGGCAACGGATTGGATTGGGATTGGTTTCCCCAATCCCCCAGGAACCCCTGGCCTAGGCCGATAGCAAACCACTTGGCGTCGTCATGTGCACGATTTCGGATCGGATTAGCATACTGCGCATGGGCGCCAGGAATTTCAGGAATTTCACCCGGAAGTTGTAAGAGTGGTAGGGGGTGCCTCTCAGTACCAAGTACCAATTGTTGTTTCAGACGGAAACATGGCTGCGAAGAAAGCAACAAGCACGCACTACTGGACAGACGAAGAAACTGGGTTCATGCTGCACCAGGTGCGAGAGATAAACATTTAAAACTTTATGGACGGACGGCGCACAAGAAACCCTAGTCTTTATCAAAAGATAGCGTTGAAGATGGAGCAGGCAGGTTTTGTTCGGACGCCTGAGCAAATCAAAATCAAATGGAAAAACGCCAGAGCAGCGTATGCCACAGCCAAGAAGAACACCGGGAGAGCGCATTACGATGACTCAGGACAGCGGTCCTTCACGGCACCAACAAGCCCCATCTTCCACCATTTCGGGACTATGAACATAACGCACAGGGCAATTCCAGAAAAGAAGGAGTTTACCGCACACTTGCTTGACTTTACTTATTCCTTTATTGGGCTTAGTGCGAACAACGCGTTTTGCCAGGTAAAACTGAAACGCGTTATTTGCTCTTAGCCCAATAAAGTGTGTGTGTGTGTGTGTGTGCGTGCGCGAGTGTGCGGTAAATTTAGTCTTTTCTGGAATTATTCAATGTTCCTGTTGTTACCAGCACCTGGAAGCTGTGCACAGAGTTTTAAACTTTTGAAATGACGCACAGGGCACTTTTACAAACATTTTGAGTTATCTATTGTGACTTTATAGTATCAGAAGAGAGTGTGTGTTGTATAACTTGTAAATATTAACAATCAGTGTGGAAATTTACTTAAGTTGTAATTTCACTACCCCAGACCTTACATAAATGAACGATAAACCCATAGCTACAAATTTAATGCCTTTATTTGTGGCACAAAAGATGCAAGCAAAAAAAAAACAAGGCAGAACATGATTAAAACATGTGCGGTATAGGTCCCAATCCTCATAATTTTCGTTGTCCTCAATTGCTTGTCGTATCAAACGCCGACGACACAGTTCGTGTCGTATTAAAGAAACCAAAAACGCTGTTTTGTCGTTTATACTAACAACCAAACTCTGCAGAATGCATAACAAGTACGCCAATGCCGCCCCGTCAAACTCCTCGAAAAGCCATCGCAGTATACTGCCAGATAGCAGTGTTGTGTTGTGTTTATATTGTGTAGCCGTTGGACTACAGCGCCACATAGCGTTGCGGAGCTGGCCAGGTCGCTGACCTGAATCTGATTGCGCGACATGCATGTGCACTCGGATTGGACGACAGACCACCCGCTGAGTAACAGGAGAAATCCAAACCAATCCTAATCCAATCCTACCACGTGCACGCAGTCACTGACCACTCATCTTTTAAGCCACCGAAACTAAGATATTGGAATTTACGAAACAACAACAACGGGGAGCAAAACTTCAAGAGCGTATGCACCACCATGAGGTCCCATTATTGATTTTATGAGATGAAAACATGGAGATAAGAAGTCTTCAGAATTTGGTGCATTCAGTTAAAAAAATATTCTTGCATTGGAAAACAAGTTATGTGAGATTTTAAAAAAGAGAAAAAAAAGAAAAAAGTCATTAAGGAATGTGAAAACATGGAAAATTACAAGGAATGTTTAAAAATATGGAAAGATAAGAGCAAAATCAGAAAATCTATGCACAAGCAATCTCTTCTCTTTGAAGATGCAACTGAAATGCATGTATTGTCTCAGCACTGCTGCAGTTAGTCTCACCATTCAGTCTGTCTGATCCTTCACCAAATAACCCAAATAACTAAATGTGAAACACACAAAAAATCAAACATGTCAGGACATGAAACAAATTATATTATGACCTTGCCCTAAACCCAGCAGGAAGTAGGGATGGACGATACCAGTTTGTTTTTGTTTTGATACGATACCAAGTAATACCAGGGTTAGAATCCCGACATTGATACCGATACCGATACTTTCATACATTTTTTAATACTGCAGAAAATCACTAACCTGGCTCTAACTAGATACCTTGGCTTCGCAAAGCTCCACGAGGGGGCTTAGTTCCACACATTTTAACACCAGATATCTGAAAAAAAATCTTTGATGAAAATGGCAATGCAGACATCAAAACTATTGTAAGTTGGGCACTTGCAGCCTATGAAAAAAGACAACAAATGAAATATCAGAATGTTTATTTTCACATAACAACCTTTCATAGGCCTACTTTACACTACTCTTAGTCTTCTACATGCTTGATGGTTACCTGGATTCTCCCTCTCTCAAACGCCTCGGCAGCTGACCTCTGTCGTACGGCTGTTGCTGCTGTGCTGGAGGGAGCTGCCTGACTAGCCTCCTGTCGTCGTTTGGTCAGTAGCATTTCGTCATGCTGAGGTTTATGATTTATGATCAAGTGTTTATTTAATGTAGTTTACAGCAACAAAACTTGAATTTCCCTCGCGATGAATAAATATCTCTTTCTCTCTCTCTCTCTCTTTACACAACTAGCATGCAAAGGCACATTTCCTTATTATCAAATAATATAATTATTTTTAAATAGAGACTAACACCACACAGCAAATTTATTTTGACCTCAAGAGCTGCTTATACAGTATGTCTGTGAGGGGCAAGGCAGGCCCTTTAATTAATACCCTAACATGTAATCCTAAACACTTAAAGTCCTAAACCTCAAGTCTTTTTTCTTGCTTTATTAAACTAGGTGTATTTATTTGAAACAAAAATACAAGGTTTTTGTTTGTATTTATTAGGAAAATATTATCTGCTTTCTAAAACTATCTGTGCTCTGTTTGAAAATAAAATAGAATTATCTTCTAATTCATCCCAAAAGAAACAATTATTACTACATAATGATTCGTTTGCATATGTGATTTTAGCTGTGTTTTATGCCCTGGATATTGCCATTGAGGAGTTGCTAGAGGCTAGGAAACATTTTTAAATTGCAAGTTTGAAATATTCTTCAAACTTAGTGTTAAAATATTCAGTTGCCTTGCTGTAAGCTGTTGTACAAGTGCTCATATCTTTTAACTTGATAATGCATGCAGCAAGTATAACCACTATCGCCAGCAATATTCACCCTTCCAAACAGCTCCGTTTCTCAAGTAATGCTAACGCGTGTATCATCGGTGCAGCTTACATGATTCTGCTAAATAAATCTCAACTCAATAGAAACACATACAAATGCACAAAGTGCCCGCGGACTGTGTGTAGCCTGCCTGACACCACCACTGCTAGCTCTGATAAAACATTGAGCGCTTTTGGGGGGCTGTTACTGCGGCGATAAGAGCCCCCTCCCCTAATTAGAGAGAGTGGAGGTAGAATCGGCACCCCCCAGCAGAGGGAGAGAGAGAAGAAGAGGGGGGGATGGGAGGGGGATGAGAGAGAGAGGGAGTGAGAGGATGAAGGGATGTTTGAAATATTAAGACACAACTGACAGTCGGAGGCCCAGGTAAGAATAGTGCACTCAAGCTGCGAGTGTATGAAAGGAATGATGCATACAGGAGAGAAAGAATTATTTAAAATGCATTTGTCTATCTCTATCTATCTGTTTATGTATCTCTATCTCTCTTATCTTACTCTGTGTGTCTCTCTCTGAGTATAATATATGGGGCATATGCATAACTATCAATTTCAATTCACCTTTATTGCGGACTCATGGTCCATTTTTTAAAACAGACAAGTGACAATACAAAACAATAAACATTTATGTTTTTAAAAGACAGCCATACCAGTGTCTCCACATATTCGAGTGACATCGTATTGAGTTTCAAATTTGTGAGTGCCATTATTATTCCATTGTCTGATTTGTTCAGTCTGCAGATAAAAGTGTACATTAAAGTTCTTAGTACAGCTTGCAGAGTGTTCACTTGTGCAGTAATAAACATGTCAGTGGAACTCGTCCATCGTGGCCTCCTCAAAATCACCCACAAAGCGTCATTGTAGGCCACCTGGAGTCCAATCAATCCAGAGGTGGACTGTGTCACGGGCCATTCTTTTGAGGACAGTGAGGTTCAGATCTTAGCCAGGGAACAAAACTGGTTTGAGAGGGGAGTTAAAGAGGAAATTTTTGTCAAAAAAGAGAATCTCCCATTTATAATTTGATTCTTAAACCAAGTCAAAAACAGACAAAGAAACATTAGGGCAGACAATCCAGGGCAGAGGGGTGGAGAGGGTTGTTAGGCTTGGATAGGGAGGCTAAACTAGTCGCCAGAGTAATTTGAAAAACAAAGAGACAGATTAGTGGAGATAGTTTCAGAGCTATTTCAGTGTAGGGAGCTCCTCCCTGCAGCTAGATATAAACAGGGTCTAACCAGCACTAGAACCAGAGCTGACGAAGCCTCTCGGATGAGCGGCGAAACGTTTTCGACCAAACAAACTTTGTCTAGTTGACAAATTGAATTTCTCCTTTTATCATGGATTCTACCTGGACGACTGAGGGACTCTTCACCCAGTGGTGTACAATACAATTTAAACAATAACACCTTTACATCATTTGTACAAGAGCCAAGCTTAAGCATAAGAGTATTTGCCTGAGCATAGAGCATCCTACATCATCTATACATACAGGGGGTCCTCGGGTTACGACGGTCTCGGGTTACGACGTTTCGTGGTTACGAACGCGCCCCCATTAAAAAAAATATGTATATATTACGCGTCATTCCGTCTTACACGGTTTAGCGTGGTAAGATATGTAAACAAACGCACGCGGCGCGCGGCGCACGGCGCAAGAATACGCTCTGTTGTGGTTGTAGGGAGAAGAAGACAGCCTCATGTGCGTGTCCAATGTGGGCGGAAGTACCTGATGTGGGCTCTGATCTGCTCCTATGAAAGCGGCAGTGATAACCAAGCAGCGTAGTGGTCTAATTATTGAGATGGAAAGGTTATTGGTGCTTTGGTTGGAAGATCAAAGGCAAAATCCGGTTTACGACGAAATTCGGGTTACGACGCGTCTTAAGAACGGATCAACGTCGTAACTCGAGGACTCCCTGTATTATCATCTTCTGCCATGTCTGCAGTGATGACATGTCCAAGATATTTAATAAGGACAACATACAACATAATCATGTTGTACTGTTTTTAGCATTTGTTCTTCATTTTATGTAAGATTTTGATTCCATTCCATAAATATGATATAACTGTGTCCCCAGATCAAATAAAATATAGCTTTATTGCTTTATTACACTACCATTCAAAAGTTTGGGGTCACTTAGAAATTTCCATATTTTTGATAGAAAAGCACTGTTTTTTCAATGAAGTATAACTTTAAACTAATCAGAAATAGTCTCTATACATTGCTAATGTGGTAAATGACTATTCTCGCTGCAAATGTCTGGTTTTTGGTGCAATATCTACATAGGTTCTAGCTGTCGTAGAGGGCGGACGTGTTTCTTTTTCCTCCCTTATCTCCTATCTGCTCTATGTCTGCGTGCCCCTCTTGTCTTTGTCTCTGTTCCTCCTGTTGGAGTAGAGTTTCCAAATCCCAAATTATGGAATTGATAAGCTGGTCCCTCAATGCAAATTGGCACGCACGAAGAAATGTGGGTTTGGGAGAGCCAACATTTCCGGACGGAACCTTTTATTTATTGGATTTTTGATGGCTGGACATTTGATTGGCCTGGGGAAGTTTCTGCACAACTGAGCAAGAAGATAAGTACATTAGAGTCTCTAGTTTGAGAAATAGATGCCTCACAGATCCTCAACTGGCAAAACGCCAGTGTCAACATCTACAGTGAAGAGGTGACTCCGGGATGCTGGCCTTCAGGGCAGAGTGGCAAAGGAAAAGCCATATCTGAGACTGGCCAATAAAAGAAAAAGATTAATATGGGCAAAAGAACATTGGACAGAGGAAGATTGGAAAAAAGTGTTATGGACGGACGAATCGAAGTTTAAGGTGTTTGAATCACACAGATTGTGAGATGCAGAACAACTGAAAAGATGCTGGAAGAGTGCCTGACACCATCAGTCAAGCATGGTGGGGGTAACGTGATGGTCTGGGGTTGCTTTGGTGCTGGTAAGGTGGGAGATTTGTTCAGGGTAAAAGGGATTTTGAATAAGGAAGGCTATCACTCCATTTTGCAACGCCATGCCATACACTGTGGACAGTGCTTGATTGGAGCTAATTTCATCCTACAACAGGACAATGACCCAAAGCACACCTCCAAATTATGCAAGAACTATTTAGAGAAGAAGCAGGCAGCTGGTATTCTATCTGTAATGGAGTGGCCAGCGCAGTCACCAGATCTAAATCCATTGAGCTGTTGTGGGAGCAGCTTGACCGTATGGTATGCAAGAAGTGCCAATCCAACTTTTGGGAGGGGCTTCTAGAAGTGTGGGGTGAAATTTCTCCAGATTACCTCAACAAATTAACAGCTAGAATGCCAAAGGTCTGCAATGCTGTAATTGCTGCAAATGGAGGATTCTTTTACAAAAGCAAAGTTTGAAGGAAAAAATTATTATTTCAAATACAAATCATTATTTCTAACCTATATTTTATATTCATTTTACAACTCATGGTGGTATATAAAGGTGTGACTTTTCATGGAAAACACATAATTGTGAACGGTAGTGTATGTTAGAATTTGTTGTCTTGGTTCTCAAGACGAGAGCCTCAACACTGAAATCCAACTGGTTTAAACCTAAAATGCTTCTCTCTGAATTGTATGGTCACTACCTAAGCCCCAGCATCTGCAGCCAATCATGAATCAGTGCTAGTGCAACCTTTGCAGCTGTGATTATTCTTATGCACTGGTCTATCACCCATTTACAATCTCTGTCATAGTATATTTCATTAACATCAACCTGTCCCGGGACTACAGGTGGAAATTAGCATTTTTGCTATAACCTGGCACCATGCATCTTTCTTTTGTTTATTTCAAAGGTCAATGAAATGTTGTGCACTGTCCCTGTGCAAATAAATAAACCATACCATACCATACAATTTAACAGGGTATAAAAATTAATGCAATTAATTATGAGGCAATTCAATGCACAAGCATTATGTCCCTTTTAAGACCTGTAGGTGACTTGGCAGTGGCACATCACTTCCACCTGCGTCGCTATTCAAACAAATAAAGCCTGGTGGAAACTGACATGGACTCCACTCAGGAGTGCGAGGCGAGCAACTCGCTGCCAGGGCCGTTGAACGGCAAGTTTATTTATAAAAATAATGAAGACGGGACTATCAACAAGAACGCCGTGATTTGAGGCTTTTGTAAAAAATAATTTTCTGATCACCGAAGCTGCTCCAGCCTGTCAGATCATTTGAGCTCTGAATGCGTCCAGGTAAGTTCCATATTGTTACCGGTGATCACTAAACCACGCTTGCAGAATTTGGGAAACAATCGCAACGTGGGTTGCATATCTATATCTATCCATCCTTAAAATGCGATTAATTAGTTACAAATCCTGTAATTAATTAGATTATTTTTTTAATCGGCTGACAGCACTAGTTTGGAAACATGCGGATGACAATTTCCGGTGGGCTCTGTTGCCAGTAGTAAATCTGTGAAAATTGAAAAAAGTACCTGGTTATTAAATTTTGTCTAACTTAATAATAATAATAAAAAAATATGTCAATGTAGCATTCCACATTATGTACGGCAGATCAACAGTTACAACCAGCTGCCTGTAAGTGACATCGAAGACACAATTAGAGTCACGTCCCCCATGGAAAGCTTTGGCAGGTTGTGAAGAACATTGCTGCTGAATCCATGGTTTTATCATATGCCTAGCGTTGGTAACTACACCGGAAGTCGGTATGTGCATGTTTCCAAACGTCTGTGTTAAAAATAAATCCAAGGGAGCTATTTAAATCAAACCCATTTCCTCCAGAGGGAACAGTAGGCCTATAGGACTTGTTAACCATGACAAGTGCCCTCTCATCTGGCTCCCACACGCACCATAATCGTCTGTCATATTCCATAATGTCATCCCCCATTTGATCATGTGAGACAAATGGAAGATGTAGCATGGACACAAAACTTAAGTACCCACTGACGCTATAATGCACAGCCCATTCTCCTCCATTAACTATTCATTATTTGTATACCAAATCCCGACAACAGAAGCTAACATGCCCCCGGATGCATATTTACTGAGAAAATGTACAAGCAAGCATAGCGGGCTAAAGTGAGTGGTGATGAGTAGACATATTAGTGTGGTAGCAAATGAAGGAGCCAGCCATTAGGGGCATGTTCGCAGAGTCATGGAGTCAAAGCATTAGTGTGGAGTGGTAGGCGGGAGTCGGTTGTGAATGTCATCAGTAGACAGTTGATGATGGCTGGGAGTGGGGAGGGCAACAATGGAGGGCAACAATGATAAGAGAATGAAGAGATGTGCGTAAGATTGACAATGCAGTGAATGTTGGGGAAGTTTACGTATTGAGAATAAAGAGTTAAAAATAAAATGGAGAAAAGGTCAGTTGGGATGCCATGAGTGCTAAATGTGGCAAAAATATTACCGTGACCTTGTTTTAAATAGTTTGAAAACAAATCTTAAAATGCATAATAATTGTAATTCTTTTCAGACCTTTCTTGATTATTATTTCACTCCTAGGGTGACCAGATTTCCTTATTTACCCAGGACAGTCATAGTTTTGAGTTCTGTGTCCCCTATCTCAGTTACCTGGCCAGCCAAATGATATCTCTCTGTATTTCCTATACAGCGCGATGCCATCTGGACACCCTCCATCCACCCTCGCTCCTCCGGTTACAAACGGACTCCGCGATTCTGATTCGTTCAAAGATGGTGACGTCAGTGCACCCGCCTTTGCCCGCAAAGTCACTCTTAGGCAGCGGAAGTCCCTCCTCAGTTTTGAATCAAGATGATCTCTGATTGGTTCACTTAGCTGTCTGTCTACGCGCAACTGCAGCGCATTTTGGACCAAGCGTTACCAGACTCACTCGCTGGTACAGCGATGAGTCATGGATTCTTCCAGGCAACTATCTCAGTAGATTTATCCAAAAACAGTGATTTGTTCCAGTTCTATTCAAGGCATGTCCCAGGTGGCACCAATTTAACAATAAAACTTAATAATGTTGTTAATTTAATTCCATGTTGTTTAGAATTTTATTATTACTAACCACCCCAACCCAGGTGTGTCCCATTTTTTATTTTGAAATTCTGGTCACCCTATTCACTCCACACCTGGGGATGGTTAGCTACAGCCATAGCCACAGCTGCGATGCGGTAGACTGACAAAAGCGCGGCTGCCAATCTGCTCCATCTGTTAATCTGACAACCACCAATCATTCACACACACATTTGTACAAGATAAAGAGAAGTGTCTTGCCCAAGGATGGCACAGTGGCTGAGTTGCTTGCACTTACATTTCACAGCAAAAAAGTTCCAGGTTCAACTCCCTAACCTCTGGACCTTCCTCATCAGCCTAGTTCTGCCCAAGCTAGTCAAATATAGAGAATTAATTTCACCTCACATTGAAGCACAGAAAGCATACCATAACCCAAACAATTAAACACTACATTCCAAATTATTATGCAAATTATATTTTTTTCTGATTTCGCCAAATTGTCAATATAAATGACAGTCATCATAACTTTGAAGTCATTAAGTTTTAGAGTACAATTCAAATGTTATTGAACAAACCTCCCAATGATAAGAGTATTTTTTTAAATAAAAACTTAAAATGCACTTATTATGCACAACAGAGTTTCAAACCATGTTATTGTTATAAAGAACTGAAAATGGTCATTTGTTTATTTTTCAAATAGAAGCATTAGCATATTACTGAAATCAAAAGCTATTTCAATCAAAACATCTTAACAGGTCAGGTCAAGTTACATTTGAACATAGGAGCCCTTATTTGGGCTTCACAATTCTTGCATCCATTGAACTTGTGAGTTTGTGGAGAGTTTCTGCTTGAATTTCTTTGCAGGATGTCAGAATAACCTCCCAGAGCTGCTCTTTGGATGCCTCCCGCCCTCATAGATCTTTCGCTTGAGAAGCTGCAAAGGTTCTCAGTAGTGTTAAGGTCAGGGGAGGATGAGTTTCTCTTCTTTTATGCCCACAGCAGCCAATGATGCAGATGTATTCCTTGCAGCATGAGATGGTGCATTGTCATGTCATTGTCATTGTCGTGAAGATGATTTTGCTACAGAAAGCACGGTTCTTCTTTTTGTACCATGGAAGAAAGTGGTCAGTCAGAAACTCCACATGCTTTACAGAGGTCATTTCCCCACCTTCAGAGACCCTAAAAGGCCCGACCAGCTCTCTCCCCATGATTCTGGCCCAAAACATGACTCTGCCATCTCCTTGCTGACGTCAAAGCCTTGTTGGGACATTGTGGCCGTCCATCAACCAACCACCACCCATCCATCTGGACCATCCAGGGTTGCACGGAGCTCATCAGTGAATAAGACTGTTTGGAAAAGAGTCTTCATGTATTTCTGGGCTCACTGGAGCCATTTCTGCTTGTGAGCTTTGTTTAAGGGTGGCCGACTAGAAGGTTTATGCAGAACTGCAAGTCTCTGGAGGATCCTACACCTTGATATTCGTGGGAATCCAAAGGCACCAGCAGCTTCAAATACCTGTTTGCTGCTTTCTAATAGCATTTTAGCAGCTGCTGCCTTAATCTGATGTACTGTATTAAATACATTGGATTAAGATGTCTGGCAGAAACCTTCCTCATTGTGCCTTTATCTGCACAAATCTGGTGTGCTCTGAATCAGCTACAAATCTCTTAATAGTACGATGATCACACTTAAGTTTTGGTGAAATATCTAAGGTTTTCATACCTTGTCATGCTTTTTGGCACTAGAGAGATCCTTTTTCTTTCCCATATTGCTTGAAAATGGTGCTCTGCTTAATAATGTGGAACATCTTCTTAAGTTGTTTTTCCTTTAGTTGGACTCATCAGGAAAACTCATTGGCCGTTTCCCAATTCACCGACGGCACACTTGTGAGCTTCCTTGGAACGGGATATGCGTCATATCCGGCGCGACAAGCGCCGTTCCATTCGTTTTTTTCCCCCTGCACCGTCGAGACGAGCTCTGAACGGCGCCGTCGTTTCCATGGAAATCGGGGCGTAGACCAAGCGTGCAAACATGCACGCTTCGCACACTTAAAAGCCCCAGCATGCACAGCGCGGGAGGATATATGACTACAAAGACCGACTCGCCAGCGACATCCACAAGTGAGAGTTGCGACGTCACTATACAATATACGTACTGGTTCACCTCACCTACAACTATGCTACATGAAACTCTTCATAAACTACGCTAAACATGTGTGACAGTAGCCGTAACGGCATAGTTCACGACACCTGTATTACCGTTCACATGCTTTTCCCCTTACACTTCTATATTTCCTTTGCTGTTGTAATGCTGGATATTCTACAGTATCGCCATGTCCAGCGTTTACTCTAAGCTACGCACTGCTCGCACATTCTCAGCGCACAAGAAAACTTGTGCAGCGCACTGTAAATCAGGGATGAAAGAGCTTTTTATTCAGCCGCGGGGTCATTTTTTTTTTATATCTGCAAAGTGCGAGCCGCGCGGGGGTTCATTTCGGATGTGGAGTTAGTGTGTGTTTGCTCAGACACATTAAAAATTAGGGGGAACATTGGCCATGTCCCAATTCCAAGTATTACTAGTCGCAATAGTATAATATTTTTGTCTTTAGGGAACAAGGAGCAGACCACCCGGCTCATTGAGCTGAGGCGGGACCTGTTCCATTTCGCAGACGCCCATGTGAGAAACGTAGTGCACTAAGGACAGAGCGAGTGTGCGCCGTCTCGACGACAGACCGAGTGCACACTCACAAGCGTGCCGTCGGTGAATTGGGAAACGGCCATTGGCACAGGTGTGTGTGATGATTTCACTGAGACACAAGACCATCCATGAGTTTCACTGGAAAACTAAACATTTGACCTTTATGACACTAAATTTACATTTACATAATAATTTGAAACGCGGTGTATCACCTGAAAAAATCTACTTGTAAGTACCAGATTAAAAAGGAGCAAAGAGTAAAAAGTAAAAGCATTTTGTGCATCTTTTAACCTCAAATTTGTTAAAATATGCATAAAGTACAGACCTTTTCTACCTTTACTTTATTACATTCCACCACTGGATAGAATTTGTTATTTTTGAGTTGGTGGGTGAAATGTCCAACCACTGAACAATTGCATCACAAATAATTGAGGAGTTAGAGAGGGCACATTTTTGAATAGTGAATTTAGGCATTTAGGCAGATAACTGTGGCGCAGGATCAGTTTGTCTTATCTGTTGATTGAATTACTGTTTTCAAAGAATGTATTTACAGCCACGGCGTCAAAACCAATGTAAGATGCAATGAATTCAGTCAAAAATAAGTTCATTTGTGCAAAGTGGATTGTGTTACTACAGTTACAAAGACGTGAGGATTGTGATAAGCAGAACTCTTCAGCTCTGGAGTTCCCCATGGAGGCTGCTCACAGGCATGTTTAATATTTCATATACTTTTCACTCAAAAGTATTGGCCCACAAAAATGCTTTGGGTTTTTTGGAGTCGGAGTTTTGAGATGAGTCTGTAAAAGAACGTGACAAGCAGCTCTGAAGCGACTGATGAAATATTATCAAAACACGCACACAAAGAGTTCTGTTATTTTAAACTAAGCTAGGTAAAGTAGCATCGTATTGTGTGTAGAATCCCTCAGTCATCCAGGCAGAATCTATGGCAAAGGAAGAAATTCAATTTGTCAACTGGACAAAAGTTTATTTGGTCGAATATGTTTCTGCTTCTTCATTTCTGGTCAGACGCTGGTAGACACTTGCCTATATCTGCCCGAAGGGAGCAGGTAACTACAATGAAATTACTTTGAAACTACCTCACCTACTTGTTTACAGTTCCTGTTAGTTAGGTGGGCTTTTTAGATATGCAGTGGAAGTGGGAGTGTGGGATCTTGTTAGCATAGCCATTCAGGGCCATTATGACCATTTTCCCACCTCTGGACCAGGCCTGGCTAGCCCTATTGTTTTCCCTATTGTTTCATCATTGGTAGCGGTGGATGCAACAAGAAAGAGATTACTACTGCAGGATACCAAGACAGAAGAGAGAACCAAACTTTCACCCGACCAAATCCGCAAACTGCTGGAAATTTGTTTAAATACCACCTATTTCCAGTTCAGAGGAAACTTCTACAGGCAAATCCATGGCTGTGCAATGGGCTCACCGATCTCCCCTATCATGGCTAATTTATACATGGAACAATATGAACAGAGTGCCTTGGCATCATATCCAGGCACTCCACCCACACATTGGTTTCGCTTTGTTGATGATAATTTTTCAAAAATCAAAATTCAAGATTCCAAATCTTGAATTTTGATTTTTGAAAAATTATCATTACATTTTACTGCACATTTCAATTCTGTAGAGCCGAACATCAAATTCACTTGTGAAGATGCCAAGGATAACACATTGGCTCTCTTACATTGTGAGTAATGATAGAAGAAGACCGGCGACTTCAGGTAGAAGTCTTCAGGAAGCCCACACACACTGACCAATACCTGTTTTTTGATTTACACCACCCACTGCAGCACAAACTGGGAGTTATTCAGACATTACAACACAGGGCCCAACAAGCACAGAGGGAAAGGAGAAAGCTGAACAACATGTGCAGAAAGCCCTCTCTGTTTGTGGATATCCTAAATGGGCTGTCAACAAAACTAAAGAGACAAGGACAAGAAACAACACAACAGAGAATCAGAACCCAAGAGAAAGGGTTTAACTATTCCTTACCTGGCCGGTGTTTCTGAAAAACTACAGAGGATTTTCAGACAATATGAAATCCCAGTCTATTTCAAACCCACAAATACTTTAAGACAAAAACTCGTCCACCCAAAGGACAAAACACCGAACCACAAACAAAGCTATGTGGTCTACTCCATTCAGTGTAGTGAAGAATACAGCGAGCGCTACATTGGGGAAACAAAACAGCCACTTCACAAGAGGATGTACCAACACAGACGAGAGAGCCAGAGTGGACCTTCATCTTCCGTACATCTCCACCTAGAAGCCACGGGCCACTCCTTTGAGGACAGTGAGGTACAGATCTTAGCCAGAGAAAAGAAATGGTTTGAGAGGGGAGTTAAAAGGCTATTTTTGTCAAGAAAGAGAATCCTTCCTTGAACAGAAATGGAGACATCATTTGTCTCCCATCTATAACTCTATCCTCAAACCTAAATCAAAACAAATAAAGAAAACAATAGGACTAGCCAGGTCTGGTCCAGAGGTGTGAAAACACCCATTATGGCCCTGAATAACACACTCCACTCCCACTGCATATTTAATAGGCCCAACTAACTAACAGAAACTGAAAACAAGTAGATGAGGTAGTTACAAAATAATTTCATTGTAGTTGGCTCCTCTCAAATGTCCACAAGCGTCTGACCAGAACTGAAGAAGCAGCTTGGATGAGCTGTGAAACGTAGTCAACCAAATAAACTTTTGTCCAGTTGACAAATTGAATTTCTCCTTTTGTCGTAGCATCATATTGTTACTTAAAGGGCCCATATTATGCTATTTTCTGATCCACGTTCAATCAATCAATCAATCAATAAATCAAACATTATTTATAAAGTGCTTTTCATACAAAAAAAAACACAAAGCGGCTTACAGTGATTAAAAACAATCCCACATTTCCTTCCACCCACCCAACCAGCCCCACAGCTGCCCGACATCACACAACCAAACAACAGTAACACACACACACACACATGCTATAATATTATGTTTCTTCATCACAAACATACCAGGAGTTGTGGGTTTTGTTTTGTTTTGTTTTTTTCATTCACGCACAAACCCTGCATATTACTGAGTTCTTCTTTCAAATAGAAAACACTGTTCCATGTTGTGATGCCATGTGTTAATACGGCACCCATGGCATTTTTGATGTCTTTTACAGTTTTGTCAGCTTTGAGCCTTCAGCAGTTGCCAGATTAGACCATTTCTCAGGCATTAGTGGATGATGAACCGCTGTGAGGAGCTTATGGGAATATCTAAAGAAAAGTAGACTTGAATACCTGTCCAGTTTCCATCCTGTATAGCACCCATCCCAGTACAAATTGAAGGCGAAGCATATATATATCAGCTGAGTGAAATGATTGTTTTATCCAACAATGATAAATAATTAAGGTACACTAGTGTACCCGTAGGGAAATTTGTCTTCTGCATTTGACCCATCCATTAACAGCACTGTAGCAGCCTGTCAGGATTTTACCTGTGGTGCGTGTTTTGGGTTGATGGAGGAAACCGGAGACACCCAGACAGAGAGAAACATGCCAACTCCACACAAAAATGCCTGGGTGACTCGTAGCTCAAATCTGGAACCTTCTTGCTGAGAGGCAAGAGTGATAACCACTCACATATGCCACCACACACTATAAATAATTAACTATTATACTTGCCTAAACGTTTAATTGTTTTATTGAATGAAGGTTTTGATGGAAGTGAGCAGAAAAAACTACCTGAAACGCTAAAAGTCCATTATCTATTAAAGGTCCCATGGCATGAAATTTTCACTTTCTAAGGTTTTTGAACGTTAATGTGAGCTCCCCTACCCTGTTTAGCCCCCCCATGGTTAAAAGTTGCGAAATGTCTAAACTGAGCATTTGCGATCCTTTTCTGCGTTACAAAAAAATCGGAGCTCAAACGGGCGATTTTGAACAAGGCACCTTATTGACGTCAGATCGAAAAAAGAAATGCAAATGCAGTTCCACCCCCGTCTGTCTGTACTCAGCGTCTCTGTAAATCACGCCCAGAGAGTTTGGACTGCGAATGCGCTAGGCAATGCGAAATGCGTTTTTTTATTTGCCTGGAGGCACGTCCGAGTGTTTCTAGACTCGGAGGTCCTTTATCTGAGCCTCTGGACCTTTGAACAGCAGTGGTTTAATTTTATTTTCTGTGGAAATGTGTTTATTTTTCAATGGAACGCTTCAAATCTCTCCCCCCGTGCAAAAACAAGGAAATGGATCAGAGAGCGCACAGAGCGAGAGCGGAGCGTTTGGCCACGCCCCCACCCTCTACTATTGGCCTGCTCTTTTCTCCTCATTTGCATTCAGGCAACAACGCCCATTATAGAGTGTTCAGAGTGAGAAAAATTACTCTTTCTCAGCTTATCTCTGTTTTTCATTACCTGGCCAGCCAAATGATATCTCTCTGTATTTCCTATACAGCGCAATACCATTTGGACACCCTCGCTCCACCCTCGCTCCTCTGATTAACAACGGACTTTGCGATTCTGATTCGTTCAAAGATGGTGACGTCAGTGCACCCGCCTTTGCCCGCAACGTCCCTTCCATTCAGCTGTAAAATTGGTCTTAAATGACCTAAAACACATCGATTCCTTAAAACCACAGCAGCTGACAGCTCTAGAGGCCTTTCTTTTCAAAAAAGATGTTTTTGCATTGCTTCCTACCGGCTTGGTTCACGTCGCTGTCCGTTAACTGTTCTCTGATTGGTTCACTTAGCTGTCTGTCTAAGCGCAACAGCAGCGCATTCTGGACCAAGCGTTACCAGACTCGCCGCTGGTACAGCGATGAGTCATGGATTCTTCCAGGCAATGTTTCTCATGCACTGAGTGTTGATTTTGAAGGAGGATTCATTTACAGTATTAGGGAACCATTAAGGAGCCATATAAAAGCATCAAGAAGTACCATGTCATGGGATCTTTAAAGGGTCCAAATTATGCTATTTTCTGATCTACATTATAATGTTGTGTTCACGTCACAAACATACCTGGAGTTGTGTTTGGTTTCATTCACACATGTTTAACACACAGATGTTTAGTTTGAGTTCCTCTCTCAACATCTCACTTTGTGATGTCATATGGTAATACAGGTGCTCCAAGTGCTCCAATGTGTCTCTAAACTCCATACACCTTCACTAGAATCATTTGGATTATTTTAGCCCTGGAATTGTCAGTACTCACCTAAAGGTAAAAGGTAGCTGTTAACTAACTGAAAACTACCGCTAAATGACATCACAAGGTGGAACAGAGCATTGAGCTTTGGAGATGTAGATAGACTAATAACAAAGGATTACTGAAACATGTGTGAATGCAACAAAACACAAATCCAGGTATGTTTTTGATGAGGTAATGAGATTATAACTCACAAGAATTTATTTTTTGGAATACAGGACCTTTAACACATGTTTAAGTAATCTGTCTCCATCTTCATCAACCACTGTTTCACATTATCTTGAGGTACTCTGTGAAGCTCTTTCGTGTTTTTTAATCGTATACCTTCTAAACAGACTCAACCTCAACATTTCTGTGGGCATATTCTGACTACACAGCACTAGCAACTAATGTTTATCTTAGTGGATAGCTCAACAGGTTACCCCGTTGAAGGACGGGTCAAGTACAAACCCACATCTTGTCCACTTCTTCCAAAACACAGAACATGTCAGCAATTGTTTTCTAAAATGTACACTTATTTTTCAGTTATTTTTAAGTTTCATGCATCCACTCGTCCACAATAATAATAATATTAACAAAAAACAAAAAAAACATTTCTATGAACAAAAATCGTCCACCATTGTGAAGCAGCAGAATACTTCCTTGAACTGGCATTTACCTCAGTATGAGCTTTTGTGCTCATATATCCCTGAGACAAGTGACCATTTATGTCTTATTTTTACAGTGCGGCGTACTTTAGAATGGAGAATATGAATGAGCCTATAAAGAAGCCAGAGTTATCTTTTCTAGCAGACACAATGTGGTTTATTTATTTAGTTGTTGTCTGCGTGTGACCCGGGTTTCACTCCACATAAGGGTATTAGCATTACCCATATGTATGCAGTCTATTCACTGTGGATTGTGAAAACAGCACCAGTGATATGGATTGTTAGGTCCAACTACAGTCAAATCTGGGTTATGGCGCTATATTATTGTGCTTTTCAAAACATTTGAGAATTTGATGCTTTCTTATTTTAAATGTATTTATTTTGAATCTCCACTGGTTTAAAAATGGGGCAAAAGCATCTTTCAAAACATAAACTACTTGCATATTGTATTTTTACTAAATACATTTTTCACAGTTGTTAGAAATGTAGATTTTATTTAAATGTACTAGGGCTTTTTTTTTAATCTAATAGAGCTCCTACAGTTGTCGTCACACAGTCCCAGCATGCACCTCCAAATCCCACACTGGCAGCGGTCGAGGCTGAGAACTCCCAACTAATGGCGTGAACAATCTTTATCGTAATTTCCGAGATTGTGGATTATTGTTGCGCAACGAAATGTACACATTATCAAAGATAGAAACAAGTCTGACCCTTTCCCTGGATTTACAAAGCTCTAGGTTGACTGAAGAAGTGTATTTCAAAAGCTAAACGGGCTAGCAGTTAATGTCAAACAAATCAGGCATTAATTAAGATATAAATGTATTTTTATTTGGTTTAATTTCAATGATTAAACCATAGTCTCATAACAATTCAAAAACTGGAAGGTTATGTATTGTCAAGTAGCATTAAATAGTGTATTAAAGGTACACTGTGTAGGATGGTGGCGCATTGGTGGATGGTGGGTATTGCAATTCCGGTTCTAGCTATGGCAGACTTCGAGGGTCACCCGGGAGCGACGTAACGCGGACAGCTCGGCGTACCCGGAGGTGGGTTCACCGGCAGCCGTGCACGGACCGCGCGCACGCGTGAAGCGCACCCGGCGCTGTGCGCGGGTGGGGGGAATCGGGAACCGGACCGTGGAGGGCGGTCTGAACCCGGGGTGCGGGCCCGCGCTGCAACAAAGCCCCAGCCGCGGTCAGTACTATGTCCTTCTTCTTTTCCTCTTAGATGAAGGTGCTTGCTCCTGCGATATATGTGCGGAGTAAGTGTGATCTGGCAACATGCTTGTCGTTGTTTATCCAAACGCGTACTATCTCGTTGTGTGAAAACCACGGGCCAGTGCCGACAGCTATAAAGAAAACGCGGAGCCCAAAATACAGTATGTCCTTCTGCGGCTCTCGTAGTTAAAATGGCTGCCTCTACATGGAGAAGATCCCCTTTTATGCAGGTATATCTAAGTCCAACAGAATACTTTGATTTCATGATGGAAGTGAAAAGGCTTTTTGCTTGACACTGTTCATATGCTTAACGTTAACTGGCTGCTTAGAAATGTAGATTGTAGAAAATAAAATCACAAATTAAAGATAGTTTGTGTGTTTATTACATTGACATGAGTGAGTAAACTGCTATGCGGCTATAATATGCACAGTAGACAGAGCACATTTCACCTCATTTAAACTGTCAGTATCAGTGAACATTATATGTACAGGGCTTTATAATAAAGTCTATTTTTCACAAACATCTCAAGGGACGGTTTTTGATTATATAAGGTGGTGAGAAGTAAACCAGATGTCCAGATATTTCAGAATTAAGGCAAAATCTACACAATCTATTGTCTTTTAAATAACATCCGTGCCAGGTAAGGAGCACTTATGTTTGATCTGATTAGTTTTAAGATACATCATTGTGTACGATTTCCTTTAATGATATACAAGAATGAGAACTTCGCACTTCAATTTCTTCAAATGGGTGTGTTGGAGGAGAGGGAGCAGTCCCAGAACAAATGAGAAGAAAATAATCCCACACTCCATCTTACTTGCAAAATGTAAGATTTATTAAGACATGCAACATTTCGGTTACCTGGCCAGCCAAATGATATCTCTCTGTATTTGCTACAGCGCGATACCATTTGGACGCCCTCGCTCCACTCTCGCTCCTCCGGTTAACAACAGACTCCGCGATTCTGATTCGTTCAAAGATGGTGAACGACGTCACTCTTAGGCAGCGGAAGTTCCTCCTCAGTTTTGAATCAAGATGGCGCAATCTCTGATTGGTTCACTTAGCTGTTTGTCTACGCGCAACCGCAGCACATTCTGGACCAAGCGTTACCAGACTCATCCGCTGGTACAGCGATGAGTCATGGATTCTTCCAGGCAAACATTTCGGCACTAGGCCTTCATCAGGCAAAATGAAACAAAATAAAATAAAACTCCAAAAGCGGACTTGGTGGCATTCATTACCACTAATCCGCCACTGATTTAGTCATGTGAGCTCTATTAATTTATTTTCATCCAAAGAATTTTTAGTTGTTGCTGTTGTTTATTTTTTACTTAAAATGTACATATTCAATTAGATATTATACAGAAATACTACATTATACAATATTACCATTAGAACTATTCATTTTTGTATTGAGTGAAATAAATCAATTTACATCATACCTTTAGGAATAATATTAATTAAAAAAAATCTTCCATCCAATACCTTTAAAGGGATACATTAGAGTATTTTCTTTTGTTGTCTCCTGCTTGACTCCATGGAGATGTTATTGCTTTTCCTGGAATGTCCCACAATATGGTATTAAAGTTGTCTATCCAACATGTATTTTGCTGTAGGTGCAGTAAAATAAATGCTCAAAAGTATCTTAGAAATGCAGTCTCGCCTCTCCACAGATCTGACCTGTAACTTGGCCTGCTGGCATTACCTGCTTGATTCGATGGAGATGGATACGTTTCATTCCATACAGTGGAATGTACCCTCCACCAAAAACGTACAACCTTTAACATATAAAATAGCTTCCTTGACACACACAATTTCACAAAGACCATGAATCATTACAATTAAAATAGAAGAAATAGAAGAGTTACTGAGTTATTTCCCAGTTGCATTACGCATTCAGAGCATTCTCTTCAGTAGATATCATTGACAATTTGCTAAAACTTGACATTTACCGCATCAAATGACTCTCCGCACCACCAACACTTTTGTGTCATGACCCTCAGCTCTTTTAGAATGTCAGCGCTTCATATGGACTTCAGAAAGTTCAGATATGGAATACTTTATGAAAGCACTAAAAATTTGTGGGGAAAAAAATATATCTGAAATAAATAATTCATTTCAAAATGTTTTTCAAAAGTTGGAAAGGTCCAACATAAAGCGCACAAGTTTATATTGACTGATTGATATGGGGTTTGAAAAATGTTGCCTCAAAGACTTTAGCGCAAGATTCCACCAAACAAAGATCTTAAGACTATTTAAACCAATATTTTGATTTTTCTTTTTTATTCCACCAATGCCAGTGGGATAACAACAACTCCAGGTAAGAATTTGTTTTCTTTGTTTGATTTCAGGCTGTTTTGCAAAAGTGCAGAAATATGTGAGATTTTTCTTTTTTACAGCTATTCTTTGATTAAAAGGATCAATATCCTTGCTGTTGGTATGTGGATAATGCACTGTAGGCAGACCAATCAACAATGAAACAAAGAAGTTATAATCTTAAAGGTCCTATCTTACACAAAATTGACTCTTGTGAGCTTTAAGCCATGTTAGAATGTTGTTACCGCATCAAAAACATACCTGGAGTTGTGTTTTGTTGTTATTCATGCATTCATGTTTGAGTAATCCTGCATTATTAATCTGTCTACAACAAAGATCAAAACACTCTGTTCCACCTTGTGATGTCACGTAGGGGGAGTTTTCAAGTTAACAGCTATACCTTTTACCTTTTGTCCAGTAATTCTAATTATGATTCTGTGTTTAAAGATCCCATGACATGGTACTTCTTGATGCTTTTATATGGCGCCTTAATGGTTTCCTAATACTGTAAATGAATCCTTCTTCAAAATCAAGACTCAGTGCATGAGATATGACTCTGACTGTCTTCATGAGGCTAAATATGTCTCTAAAACGCTTTATTCTGGGCGTTGTTGCTTGAATGCAAATGAGGAGGACAGAGACAGGCCAGTGCAGCGCGTGGGGGTGTGGCCAAATGCGCCGCTGGTTCCTTGTTTTAGCGGTGCGCTGTGCGCTGTCCCTACTTCCGTGTGTGTAAGTGCGGAGGAAGATATGAGACACGGTGCATTAAAAAAAAACAAATTTTCACAGAAAATAAAATTAAACCACTGCTGTTTCAGAGGTTCGGAGGCTCGGATAAAGGACGTCCGAGCCTGGGAACACTCTCACGTGTCTCCTGGCAAATTAAAAAACACATCTCGCATTGCGTAGCTCCTTTGCGGTCCAAATTCTCTGGGTGTGATTTCCAGAGACGGTGGGTAGACATCCAGAGATGGGGTGGAACTGCATTTGCATTTTTCCCTGAGTGTGATGTCAAACTTCCCTTGTTCAGAATTGCCCGTTTGGGCTGTCTTTTTTTCAAACGCAGAAAAGGATCGCAAATGCTCAGTTTACACATTTCGCAACTTTTAGCCCTGTGCAGGGGGGCCTAAACAGGGTAGGGGAGCTCACATTAACGTTCAAAAACCTAAGAAAGTGAACATTTCATGCAACGGGACCTTTAAAATCACAGTGGACCACTTCCTGTATTACTGCATGACATCACTGGGGACAAGGTGGGATAAGTGTCTTGCCCAAGGACACAAAGAAAGCATTTGGAATCACACCGCCAGAATGTGGGTCAGTGGATCTGACTGCTCAAGCAATGAAGTTTTTATGTCGAGAGCGGGATTCAAACCACCAACCTTCGGATCAGTGGACAAACACTCTACCAGCCCAGTTACTATTATTCTTGTGTCTGCTCTATAGTTGTAGTCTATGACACCAGTGGATCATTATGTTTTCATTTGCACATTTTAAATCACTACATTGATCTAAAATGACGTAATAAAAGAAACAAGTCCGCTGACACCCGTGCTGAAAAACACTGCAGTGGCCAATGGGAGCTGACATTGCGGTAAACGTCATCACATCATCAAGAGCCGTGACATTGTGGCCACCTCCGATGGATAGCTGTAGATCACACTAGCAAGTAGATTTGTTTTCATTTGTACCAAAATGACTACCCAAGGCTGCTGAATCCTACAGGCTATGCATATCACTATCACTAATAAAATTGGAGAACAAAGGATGTACAGAGCAGTGGGCAGTGAAAATGGGGTAAACCGGAGCAATGACGTCTTGAATACAGGAGATTAGAGGTACTCATGTTTCTCAGACATGCATGAATTACACTAAATACATCTTCCAGAGGGTAAATGAGAAGAAGAAACAAGTACAACATGGTTGAAAGCTTTGAAAAGTAAATATTGCATATTATTGCATAATAGGTCTGCTTTAAGAAGTCAAAATATATGTATCTCTTCCACTCCTCAGGCTGTTGTGACTACACCACTGAAAATGGTAAAAGGAGAAATTTGACGACTGAGGGATTCTTCACACACCACTGAAAATGCTCTTTTCATTCACTGTTATCCAGTCTAAGTAAATGACATAAATGGTCTATAATAAATATCTTATCTTACAACTCCAAAATAATCTTGGAAAACTATACACAATCTCTAATATTTCCAGTTCCTTTTAAAAGTTTCATTTATTCTTCAGAACATCGAAGCTGAGGAAAAATGACAGATGAAAAATACTCAGGTCATCATTTCTTTGTCATTAACTGGCTAAATGCAATATTAATACTGATGAGTGTGCATAAATCCAGTCCTGGCATTTGGAAAGAAATATGGGACATTTGCACGCTCCAGATGTAATGGTTGGTTTGAGTGGTCTTCCCTCCCAGTATTGATCGACTTTTGACAAAACCTCTTCATATTATCGACAAATTCAATGAAGCAGTGTGCCAACCTCCTCCATATATATGTGTGTGTGTTTTCTCATTACAAACATACCTGGAGTTGTGATTTGTTTCATTCACACATGTTTAACACACTAACTCATACATATTTCATATTTAGGCTCTCAAACTCTCTATAGGCTCTAGTTCTTCTCTCAATCAGAAAACACTCCATGTTGTTCCATGTTGTGATGTCACGTGGCAGTATAGGATGTGCTCCATTGTGTTTTTAAACTCCATACATCTTCACTAGAATCATTTGTATAATTTCAAATCTGGAATTGCAAATCTCTACTGAACTAAAAGTAAAAGGTAGCTGATGACATCACAAGGTGGAACATACATTTTGCACATTGGAGATGTAGACAGACTAATAATGCAGGGTTACATAAACATGTGTGAATGAAGCAAAACAACTGGGTATGTTTTTGATGAAAGCTCTGGCATTTTTGGCTTAGATCGGCCACTCCTAATTAGTCCTGGTTTAGTCCTGGTTCAGACCTGATTTAGTCCTGATTTAGACCTGATTAGTCCTGGTTTAGTCCTGGTTCAATCCTGATTTAGTCCTGGTTTAGTCCTGGTTCAGACCTGGTTTAGTCCTGGTTCAGACCTGATGTAGACCTGATTTAGACCTGATTAGTCCTGGTTTAGTCCTGGTTCAATCCTGATTTAGTCCTGGTTTAGTCCTGGTTCAATCCTGTTTTAGTCCTGAGTTAGACCTGATTAGTCCTGGTTTAGTCCTGGTTTAGTCCTGGTTCAGACCTGGTTTAGTCCTGGTTCAGACCTGATGTAGTCCTGGTTTAGTCCTGGTTTAGTCCTGGTTCAGACCTGGTTTAGTCCTGGTTTAGTCCTGGTTCAGTCCTGATTTAGTCTTGATTTAGACCTGATTAGTCCTGGTTTAGTCCTGGTTCAATCCTGATTTAGTCCTGGTTTAGTCCTGGTTCAATCCTGTTTTAGTCCTGATTTAGACCTGATTAGTCCTGGTTTAGTCCTGGTTCAATCCTGATTTAGTCCTGGTTTAGTCCTGGTTCAGACCTGGTTTAGTCCTGGTTCAGACCTGGTTTAGTCCTGGTTTAGTCCTGGTTCAGTCCTAAATTGTGGGCCGGTCCCTAAGTAAAAAAACAAAAAACTGTCGGCCCACCAATTACCAGTCCAGGCCTGCTCACAAGAGTCAATTTTGCATAACACAGAACTTTTAAAAGGTCTGTGTTATGCATAATTTCTCTTTACTTTTAATGCACACACTTTAAACCATGCCAAAAAAAACAGCTCACTTACAAGTGGATACCAACTGGTCTGCGTAGCATCATAAACAGGATTTCTATGGAGCATAAAAATACTAGCACTAGTACTTAGCCTGGCCCTTTGTGTAGCAATAAAAGGTCATAACTCACAGTGCTGGAATTACAGTCTTTTCTTATTCCAAGGACACTTAAATGAGCCAACAGCTAGTTTAATAGTAAATATAAGAGACTTCTCAATGGATGGCTCTCACATTACAGAGGTCTTTCATCATTTTCTGCACCACACAGGCACTCAGAGCAGCAGTTTCGCTTGTTATGAACACTTCTTGCTAGTGCTGTGAAATAGAGCTTGGGAAAGGGCTGCTACACATGGAGGTTTAGGGCATGAATGCATTTGTAAGACTAAGGTTTGGAAAAGAAAGTGTATGATGGAAATAGCCATGAGACTTGAGAGTTTGTACACTAGCAAGAGGATAGCTTGTTCATTTTTAAGTTTAAGGTTTTTAAAAGTGTGGCGTTTGACCCAGCCTTCAATAGGGTAACCAGTCCGGAGCAGTGGGTGCTGCAGTGGCATGCCCAGGGAAACATTTATGAGATCGTGTTGCTAGGCTGGGTTAGGACTACCTTAGCTATAAGAGTTTTACTGTGTATGTTTTGGGTTGAAGTGCCCAGAGGAAGCCCACCTTCTACATGGGGAGAACATGGGCATTTTTAAAGTTAAGGTTGTCTTTTTTTGTACCCTTAGGTAAATTTGGTTTGCATTTTTTTTTCCACAGAAAGGTTTGGATGTTCTGAGAGTCAAACCCAGAACCTTCTTGAAAGAAGGATGCTGTGAGGTCAGAGAGCTAGCTCCCATGGTACACAATATGTGGCTGGTTGAGACTGGAAGGGCATCCAGTGTAAAATAGATCATCTGAAAGTCTGTGGATACTCCAACTGTTTAAATTTATATTAAAAATTGCACCAAAAATGAGAACTTCACACTTCAATCTCTTCAGACGGGTGCATGGAGGCAAGCGAGCAGACCCAGAACACATGAGGAGAAAATAATTCCGCACTCCGTCTTACTTACAAAATGAGAAATTTATTAAGACATGCAACGTTTCAGCCCTAGGCCTTCATCAGGCAAAATGGAGTAAGAGCTAAAGGTGGCCATCTTAAATAGGGTGTGGCGAGCACCCAAGGGTGACAGGTCGTGAATGAACAGTGTACCCAAAATAACATAATTCAAAATCCAAAGGCAATCAATCAATCAATTAATAATTCATTCATTTTCTTCCGCTTTTCCATTTTCTGGGTTGCGGGGGCAGCAGTCCAAGCAGTGTTCTGCTGCCCAGAACACAATGCACCAGTCCCCATGAATCCTTCCGCAGGTGGTGGGTCCACAGGAGGACGGCTCACGTCACAACGGGCCTTGATGTATCTTCTGTCATGGGGGCTACCAGTGTCCACAGATACTGGGGGCGAAGTGGGGTTAAGTGTCTTGCCCAAGGACACAACAGCAGCACTCATCTGTGGGAGCTGGGATCACATGCGGTCAACCCGTCAAGAGCGGGATTTGAACCGCCAACCCCTGGATCATGAGGCATATGCTCTACCAACTGAGCTACTGCCGCCCATAATAATAATAATAATAATAATAATATAATGATAATAGTTATTATTATTATTTATATAATAATAATAATAATAATAATAATAATAATAATAATAATAATAATAATAATAATAATAATTGAAAAATAAAGCTGGAGAATATTCAAATACATATAGATACAGTGAACCCTCGCTGTATCGCGGTTCACTCTTCGCGGCCTCGCTGTTTCGCGGATTTTTTTTTCCAATTTTTTTTTTTTTTTTTCCAATTTTTTTTATAGTGTAACTTTTTTTTTACAGTGTAACATTCTGTCCTGCGCCCTGATTAGCTAAGAGACTAGACCAGGACTAAACCAGGTCTAAAGCAGGTCTAAACCAGGACTAAACCAGGTCTAAACCAGGACTAAACCAGGTCTAGACCAGGGATGGTAGGGACAGAGTCTCAGATGTCCTTCACGAGAGCGCCTGGGTGACAGGAGGTGTGGCCTTTGTTTAAGATAAGATAAGATATGCCTTTATTAGTCCCCCAGTGGGGAAATTCCAGTGCCGCAACGCACAGTTCACTAGCTAGGACCACGCCATCAACATAATGCAGTGAAGATGTTTATTATTGAATGATAGTGGATGTCTCGGTGAATAGGTGGTGATGGCTGGGTTGAGACAGTGGGTGGGGGCTCCGTCTCAATCTTCGATTGGCCCAGCGGAACGGGACCCCCAAAAGTTTTTGAAAGAGCATAAAAGTGGAATGGGTCTGGAGGAGATCGTTGAGGTCGTGACGATCGTACACGAGGTAGGTGCTGGAGACCCGACAACCAAGGGTTCGAATTTTTCCGGTCGGGTACATCTGCCCTGGCCGTGGACATAGTGGCGCCAATGCGAAATAAATGAATGGAGAATGGATGGGGTGTTATGCCAGAAGAGGTCCGTGAAAGGCGAGAGGTTGCCGGAGCGCAGAGTGAGAGTGCAACGGTAGAGAAGGTCCGAAATAAGTGGTAGGCGTTTCGGAGGAAGGCGAGGTTCAGTTTTTTGCAGTCCTTTAATCAGGCATGGGAACATGAAGATGAGACTGTCAGTCTTCACCAGAAATCAGCTTGTATATGAGATTTATCCCTGAGAGGTAAGCCTGGACCTACTCCCCCGGGAGGATTCATGGGGGCCGTTGCATAGTGTTCTGGGCAGCAGATTCGCTGTCCCCGTGACCCGGAAATGGAAAAGCAGAAGATGGATGGATGGATGGATGGATGGCAAGCCTGGACGGTGGAGACGCAGACATTCCTGGAGTGGCGTAAGAGGGTGCTGAAATTGCAGATGATGGTGACGTCAGATGAGCAGAGGGGAAGCTGATGAAGGTGGTGTTGAAGGTGGTTATTGTTAGAATGAATGGGAATGCCTGGATTAATCAGACCCCCCCAAAAAATGGTGGAAAAGTAGGACGAAGTTCCGATGAAGCTGAAGGCTAATTGTGCGATTCGAGGGCTCTGGAAGCAATGCAGAATCCGACTATTGCCGAAGATTCGGATTGAACACTGGAGAAACTGGAGCTGCGTCGTGAAGGTGCCGTATGGCGAATGAGTCAGGAGTGATGTAGAGAAACCGTGACGTGGAGGGTCTTCTCCCCTGACTGAGGAGTTGGACCTTTGCTGGAGTGGGGTCACTCGCGCCAGCGCAGATGGTTGACGGACGTGACCATGATAATGCTGATGTGCGTCCTTCAGCATGGGTTCGGATGGAAAACGAGGGAACCTGTAGGTGAAGAAAGCCACGCTGGAATGTTGAGGGTTGGATAGGTGAGGGTTGAGGGTTGGAGGGATGGGGGGGTCGGAGTGATGAGGGTCGGGGGGATGAGGGTCGGGGGGATGAGGGTCGGAGGGATGAGGGTCGGAGGGATGAGGGTCGGAGGGATAAGGGTCGGGGGGTCGGGGGGGGGGGGGGGGGGGGGGGGGGGGGCCTGTCGGGAGCGAGACCTGACGGGAGGAAGATCTCCTATCGTGAGTTGACCCGTCGTGGGTCGGGAGCGAGACCCGTCATGGGTCAGGAGAGCGAGGCAGAGAAAGACCCGTTGTGGGTCGGAAAGGAGTGAGACCCGTTGTGGGTCAGGAGAGAGGGAGACCCGTCATGGGTTGGGAGGGAGGGAGACCCGTCGTGGGTCATGAGAGAGAGAGAGGCGGAGAAAGACCCGTCGTGGGTCGAGAGACCCATCGTGGGTCGAGAGAGAGACCCGTTGTGGGTCGGGAGACCCGACCTGAGCTGGGCGAGCCGTCGTGAGAGCCAGGGGAGCTGTCATGCGGTCGTGAGCCGGGTGAGTCGTCGTGAGACCCAGGCGTATTGTCATGCCGTCGACCTGATGGGAGGAAGACCTGTTGTGGGTCAGGAGAGAGGTGGAGAGAAGAAGACCTGTCGTGGGTCGGGAGAGAGGCAGAGAAAGACCCGTCGTGGGTTGGGAGGAAGGGAGACCCGTCATGGGTCAGGAGAGAGGAGACCCGTCGTGGGTCAGGAGAGAGGCAGAGAAAGACCCGTTGTGGGTTGGGAGGGAGGGGAGGCCTGACGGGAGGAAGATCTGCTGGGAGGAAAGGAAGCTATGCCTTTATTAGTCCCACAGTGGGGAAATTCCAGTTCTGCATTTAACCCATCCTGTTATTAGGAGCAGTGGGCAGCACATTACTGCGCCCAGGGACCATCTCCATGATCTTCTTGCTTCGGCTTGGTCAGGACCTAAGCTGGAGGATTTACCCATGATGCATGTTTTGGGTTGATGGGGGAAACCGGAGTGCCCGGAGGAAACCCACCCAGACACGGGGAGAACATGCAAACTCCACACAGAAAGGCCCAGGCGACCCGGGGATCGGACCCAGACCATGCACGCAAACTCCACACAGAACACACACCTGAAGACCTGTTGTGGGTCAGGACAGAGGTGGAGGAGAAGACCCGTTGTGGGTCGGAAGACTCGACGTGAGAGCCGAGCGAGCCGTCGTGAGAGCTTGTCATGAGGCCAAGCGAGCAGTCGTGAGCCGTCGTGAGAGCCGTCCTGAGAGCCAAGTGAGCAGTCGTGAGAGCCATAGTGAGAGCCAGGCGAGCCGTCATGAGAGCCGTCAAGAGAGCCAGGCGAGCCATCGTGCGAGCCATCGTGAGAGCCATCGAGAGAGCCATCGAGAGAGCCATCGAGAGAGCCAAGCGAGCCGTCGTGAGAGCCAGGAGAGCTGTCGTGCTGTCGTGAGAGCCAGGCGAGTTGTCGAGCCGTCGTGAGAGCCAGGCGAGTTGTCGAGCCGTCGTGAGAGCCAGGCGAGTTGTCGAGCCGTCGTGGGAGCCAGGCGAGTTGTCGAGCCGTCGTGGGAGCCAGGCGAGCTGTCGAGCCGTCGTGGGAGCCAGGCAAGCTGTCGAGCCGTCGTGGGAGCCAGGCGAGCTGTTGTGCTGTCGTGGGAGCCAGGAAAGCCGTCGTGAGACCCAGACGAGCTGTCATGCGGTCGTGAGAGCTGGGTGAGCTGGCGGTCATCATGCTGTCATGAGAGCCGGTGAAACGTTGTGACAATCGGCCAGTCGTCAGTCGGCTTGGAACCTGTGGAAAAGCTAAGGACCTGAGGGTGGAGGTTCATATTGGGGATGTTCACAGGGCAGGTACGGGTTGAATGCTGGACAGATGAGCGCGGTCGAATTTGGAGACCGTAATAGTAGTCGCGATATGAGAGCTGAGAATGATGAAAGAATGCAATGATGTAGCATGAGCAGGAGAAGATGAGGATTAGATGGCGAGAGCATCGCTGAGGATGCGTATAGGATAGAATGGTGAAGTCATGAGCTGACGTCGATGGTAGGATCCTCGATCGGGAAAGAGGTGGTGAGCCGAGATGGTGTAGCTCAGGTGAGGGCGGAACTGGGAGGAGCTGAATAGTGTGACACATGGTTATGATGGCTTAAGCTCGCTTGTAATGGATGACGTGAGCTGCCCGAGCTATAATAGCGTGAAACAGCAAGGGCCGGAATATGAATTGATGGCGAACGGGTGTAAAGACAGCTAGCGTACGTCAAAATTGCGTGAGCAGCACGAGCTGAAATTGAGTGAGTGACATGAGTCGATGGGTGCTGAATATTGGAATAGCAGAGAAACGATGTAGAGACTGCTTAGCTAGCATGTGATGGAATGGTGTGAGCTAGCATGAGTTGCATGAGTTAGAATGGTCGGATGCGAGGGTTAGGGTTAGGGTTAGGGTTAGGGTTTAGGGTTAGGGTGTGCCAGTGCAGAGAGGAGTGTGCCAGTGCAGAGAGGAGTTAAGCGAACAAAAACATTTGTACGACGTTTCGGAGTGTGAACGAAAATAGTGTGAATGGGCGTGGTGACTTGTGTAGGCTGCAACGACAGAAAAAACATTTGGGTGTTGGGGAAAGGGGGTGGGGGTGGGGGGATAGAGCAGAAATGGATTAGAGGCCCTGCCTAATGTGGGTAGGGCACGAGAGCCATCTAGCTCATGATGACTGAAAAGAGAGAAATGAGAGATGGGGAGAAGATGCATGTGCATGGGAAATTGTGCAGCCTGCGAGATGGGGACAAGAATGAGACACCAAGGGTGCAGGCACAGGGGGAGATGGCCTGCTTGAAAGCAGGCTGAGATGATACAAAAGAATTCAAGTGAAACTGCACAGTAGACAGAATACGTTTACTGGCCACTGGTGGTGATACTACTTAGCCCCCAGCAGGGGGAGCTATGAGGCTGTAGTGGAGGAGAGGAGGGAGTGGCGACGTCTGCAGCTGCACGCGGGAAACTTGATGGGAACCCGGAAGCTCGTTCGTCTCGTTCCAGGGCGCCGGGGTTACATTCTTGATCTAAACTGTTGAAGGTCCCGTCTTGATGTGTCAGCCTGAAGGGGAACGGCGGGTGCTGGGCGGTACCGAACGCTGTGGCTGCTGGAGGCCGGACCGCGCTGTGCCGAAAGCCGTGGTTGCCAAAGCCGGTCTCTGCGCGCCGAGAGCCGTCTCACTCTGACAGTACACCGGGCTGCGCCAGGCTGCGCGCTCGCCTATACGAGGAGGAGGAGGCGACAAGAGGGACAATGTGGATATCCCGTATATACCGCCAGCACAGAGATATTGACGGTGGGTGCTCCTTAGAGGTGGAGGTCCGTTGCGTGAGCGCGCGCCTGGAGCGTTCGCTGGGCGGAGCGGGCCGTGGGCTGGACGGCGCGGATATGCGATGGAAGATCCTCCGGCTGCGGATTCCTGAATAGAAATCCGTTGCGGCGTAAGGAATTGCGGACTGGAAGGAACGAGGAGAGGTTGGTGTTTGAATGTGACGGGTTGTTAACCCAGCTCGAGCGAGCTGACGCGGTTGAGCTGTCGAGATAACCGAGACGAACTGGAATGAAGGGATGAGTGGCTATAAATGGCTCTGGGAATTTAGAGGTGTGGTTATGATGAACTGTGATTCGCTGGTGAGGAGGAGAAGGTGGTTGAGGCGTGGTCCTGCTCCTGAATTTCAGTTAATCACATTAACTCCATATCAAGAACAGCACGAAAAAGTAACGTCGGCCTCTGCGCGTCCTCCGTAGCAGCTCCTCCGCACATAGCAACGCACATAGCAACGGTGAAAAAGTTAAAATCCAGAGAAAATAGAGGTTGAAATGGAGCAGAAACATCGCGTATCTGAAGCACTTAGCCTTATACACATAATCTTCAAAGTGTGCAAACAAACAAGCAGGTAAGAGCAGAAAAAAAGTTGGAAAATAAGGGAGCGCGTTGCAACCAGCTCCGGCTCTCGCCGCGCCAGATCAAGTACTTGCACGAGCCATGGAAGAGACTGAGTGCGAGCCGGACCATGGAAGAGCCAAGAATCAACATGGACGGGCCTGGCGCCTGGCCGCGCGGCCGGGGAAGCCGCAGCGGGGAGAGGACACTCGTGCGCACAGAGGAGACAGTGGCTCTTCCCCGTCACGCTGAGAGAACGAACCCGACCCCGTCCTAGAGAACTGTGGAGTATTGGCGACGCATTGATAGCGGTCTGATTTTGGAGCCGGGGTGAAATGCAACCAACTCTTGTGAGCGCAGGTTGGTCTTACCTGGTCTTGTGCTGAGGACTGGTGCTCAGAGGCGTCTGTTAGCGGTTTGGCACTGTTAGCATTGGCTTGAGTCTTGCCCAAAATGATATCCAGGTCGCTTTCCACTCGACTTTCGCACATGGCATGGATATGTGGTACCAAAACAAACACACGTGTCCGCGCGCACGTGTCCGCGCGCACGTGTCCGCGTGTCACGTGCCCCCCCCCCCCCCCCCACTATTAATATATTTTAATGAAAATCTACAAAAGTTTGAGTGTTTAAACAAGAGAAAAATGTTAATACCAGTCTCAGAAAGGTGTATAATGTGTCTGGTGAAGCGTTTTCAGCCTTAAAACATGTAGAATAATTGTAAAATATAAAATTGTCCTACTTCGCGGATTTCACTTATTGCGGGCTATTTCTGGAACCTAACCCCCGCGATAAACAAGGGTTCACTGTAATGATAATAATTATTATTATTTATATAATAATAATAATAATAATAATAATAATAATAATAATAATAATAATAATAATAATAATAATAATTGAAAAATAAAGCTGGAGAATATTCAAATACATATAGATATAGTAAATATGCACCCAACTTTAGAATAAGAATGGCATGTTATATACATATCTACATATACACAGTGAATCTTATAATACAGCCCACATACAGCCCAACAGAAGCAAGAGCATAATGATTATTTACAACACAATATTTACAAAAAAAATGCTCAAATTAAAGTCATTATTGAGTCCTTTTGGAGCTAAAGTTTGGAGGGTATGGATCCAATATGCCTCCCTTTGTTTGAGAAGGCGATCGTGATCCCCCTCCTCTGAGCGAAGAGTGAAGAAATGTCATGTCTATGGTCATTAAAATGTACCGCTACAGGATAGTCTCTGTCATTGCTTTATGACATTTTTATTAAAAATTGCACAAAACCTTTCTGATGGTGAGTACACTATGGCTATCTCTATAGGTGATTGCTTTACCTTCAGGATGGCTTTAAACTTATTTATCTCCATGGAGACAAGGAGATGACAATACCAGGCATATCTCTGAAGAGGTGGCCCTGCTCAAAGTAAGAATGCATGTTTTCAAAGTGCATTAAAAATGTAATTTAATAAGTGCAAGAAACAAACAGTCAAAGAAAAATATGGAGAAAAGCTGATGACAAAGCCCCACCAGAAATGTTACACAGTGCCCCTTTAATAAATAGAGTTGAACACAGTGTGAATGTGGACATGTGCTGGTTTCACAGACAGGAAGCACATGTCCTGCCCAAACATGGTCGCATCTGTATGTTTTGTTCTGTCTGCTCTTTATTGGCCTCCTCCTGCTCTCGGCTCTGGGGCCCATCCAGGACCTCTTTAAAATGAGATCCTCACCATGCTTTGTGTACACAGCTGTTTTTTATGAGGAGAGGAGAGGGTGAAGAGTGAGAGGCACAACTATGAACCTGTCACTCCAACGTGTCAACAAAGAGCTACAGACAGTAAAAGTTCAGGTTGGATTAGACTTCATAGACTTCATATTACGGTTGGCTTATTATGGTTGCAGGATAAATAGAAACAATATGCAACTAATAAATTTGAAAATGGTAAAGATTTTATGTTAAATAATGGTAAACAACAAATCACTATCTCATATTTGTGTAAAAATCATACTAACGTAGTTTGGTTATCCTTCATTATAAACTGAATATGGATTTTGAAATGAAATGAAACACAAATAGAAAAGCTAATCAGAATTTCTTTAAAGGGACAGTGTGTAAGATTTTTACCCGTTAATTACCGAAATTAAAGATACCCATTCAAAAATACATTGTTTTCCAAGCCTTTTCACTTCCATCATGACATCAAAGTATTCTTTTGGACTTAGATATAGTCACATAAAAGGGGGATCTTCCCCATGCAGAGGCAGCCATTTTGAATACGAGAGCCGCAGAAGGACATTTGGGCTCCGCCTTCGCCTTCGGCAAGGCTCGTGGTTTGGGGTAAACAACACAAGCATGCTGCCGGATCAGACGTCGTAATGGATCTAACACGTGTTTTGGACTAAATTGTTTTACTGGATTTTATTCGCTGGATCCTTACGGACAAATTGAGAGCAAGTTTATGGTGAAATACAGAGTTTGACCTGTGCAAAGCATTCTAAGGTAAGCTAACCTCGTTTTGTGCTTTTCCGTATAAAAGCCCCATGTGCTCGGGGAGTGATTGTTTTGCAGGGAAATGAATTGCATAGTCAAAAAGAGGAGACTGTAAGGTTTCATTTGATGTGTAGAGTGTCATGGTACATGATCGGGAATGTGTGTTTTCATGAGAAAAGAAAGGAAAAAAAAACGGGACCGCGTTTTATTTATACAGTAGCGGCGCGCGGCTCGTGCGCGCGCTCGGGTGACCCTCGAGGTCTGCCGTAGCTAAAACAGAAAGTGCAATAGCACCATCCACCTATGCGCCACGAATCCTACACTTTGGGGCTTTAACCATTTTTTTTAAAAGCAATAAAAGCAAAAATATTTCCTGATATTTGTTAATATTTATTTACAATGAATCTAATGCGTGAAAAGTCCCTCAGTCGTCCAGGTAGAATCCATGATCAAAGGAGAAGTTCAATTTGTCAACTGGACAAAGTTTGTTTGGTTGAAAACGTTTCGCCACTCATCCGAGAGGCTTCGTCAGCTCATGAAGCCTCTCGGATGAGCGGCGAAACGTTTTCAACCAAACAAACTTTGTCCAGTTGACAAATTGAACTTCTCCTTTGATAATGAATCTAATATAGCTGCTGTTTAAACCAAGTAATTTTTCTTCCAATAAAATTAAATTTCCTATCCTGGAATATGCAACAATAAGGCATTAAACTCATCTATTTCACATTTATTCAGGTACTTTTATTGCTAACGAATATACCCTGAAAAGAGTCACTTTACCACTGATCGGACTTCCCTTCACGGAGATAGATACTGTATGTTTAATACCTTATCTTGTATCTTGGAACATGCCAAGCAAAGTAATAACATCTCCATGGAGCAGTTGGCGGACCATCAACCAGAAAAATTACATAGTGCACCTTTTTTTTCTCCTACAGCTCTAACTAATTTTACAAATAAATTTAAATTTGCATCAACGTTGACTGATCAATATAATTAAAAAACATAGGACTTAGCCTATGCACATGGAAGTTATGATGAAGATATTTAGCAACTCAGAATGACACACAAATTAATACAATACCTCCATTACCCACAATGCACATACTCCTATATACATAAAGAGGTTAAGGTTTAATCCAATAATGGCTAAACCACTGCCGTCTCTGTCTCCTGTTTAGAACCTGGCTTTCCATTCATTTCAATCCCACTTAGCGTCCTCCTCGCTCAACATTAGCAATTCTAACTCACACTGATTTCATTAAACAGTTCCAACATGGCCAACCGTCTGTGGACCCCAGTATGACCTTTTTGGGTGGGGTCAATCACAGGTCACGACCCTTTCCACTGTTGCTCAATGATGTCTGGTTTTAGTTTAGACCAGGGGTGCTCACACTTTTTCAGCGTGCAAGCTACTTATAAAATGACCAAGTCAAAATGATCTACCTTCAACAGAAATGCAAATCATGTATTTATTTATAAATATAGTCAGTGCATGCACATGGACGAGTGTAATCCGATTGCAAACGGATTGAGATCGTATCAGATTCATGTGCACAGGCTAAGGATCGTATAGGGACTGGTTTCGCGAATCCGATTGGAACCCCTGGCTTAGGCCGATAGTAATCCGCTTGGTGCTGCCTTGTGCACGATATCGGATCGGATTAGCGTACTGCGCATGCGCGGGAATTTTCACCAGGGATTTCACTCGGAAGTGGTAAGAGGCGCCGACACCGTCATAAGTAGCAATTGTTCCCAGAAAAGTCAGACGAAATTATGGCTGCGAAGAAAGAATGCACAACACCAATGCTGCCCCGTCAAACTCCTCGAGCGCCATCTTTGTATACCGCCACATAGTTTGTTGTGTTTTTATTGAGTAGCCATCACCCGGAAGTAGTTGGACTATAGTACCACATAGCGTAGCGGAGCCAGCCAGGTTGCTGACCATTATCCGATTGCACGAGTTTCATGTGCACTCGGATTGGACGACAGACCACTCGCCGTGTAACAGGATCGGATTTGGAGAAATCCAATCAGGTCCTACCATGTGCATGCAGTCAATAACAATTCTTTACATGTACAATGCATGTTGATGTACCTTGCATAACTTCATGTACATTCTGTCTGTTCAAACGCATGCCGTGACAAACAGATGCATTTGTGCACTTTTATTAGGCAAAATTCAACCACATGTCGTGGTAGACCTGCTTTGTGCTGTAGGTCTGCTCTGTGCCAACACTGTAACATAAATTTACATTAGTTTTTGCTTTGTACTTAGTCTTGCACATTGAGGAGGGTGCTTGCGTGCGCTATGAGCAGGAGGAGCGAGAGCGTGAAAGGGAGCGCTGCGCTGACATGAGGCGGACGGACAGGTAGGATGTTTTATAAAGTTTAACCTGCTCTGTGATACATGCTGGGACACAAGGGTGCATGCTGTTGCAGACAAGCTGTGTGTGCTGGTGGCGCTCGTGGTGACGTGCCACGCAGTGTCCGCGGGTTCCAGACGAGCGCACAGGCTTGCAGTGAGAAACCCCGCACGGTCCCGCACACCAGTACAAGTTTATTGCTGACAGCAGCGGCCGTAATGAAATATGATCGCACTCATCTCGAGACCAAGACCGGTGTCGAGTACTACGACACTACGATCTACCCACGCTACCTTGGCAATCGAGTGGTAGATCACGATGGACATATTGTTTAGACCAATCCTGCCACTTTCTCAGCTGACAAAGTATGAAGCAGCGAGTTAGTATGTACAACTGTGTACACTGGAAAAGGCTGCATTGTGGTCAGTACTGGTTCTGAGGAGATTCTCACATCGGCAAAAAATAAACACTTTAAAATAAAACGCAAAAAAATGGCAAATTTTTTTTCAATTTGCAATGGATCAACACATGAGGAAGCAATACGAGGCTCAAGATCACTAAGCTGGTCATTGTACAGGTCCATACATATTCCACTCTCCTAAAGTTTTTTGGTTGTATTATACAATAAGACTAGGTCAGTTTTTCTCTCTAAAGTGACCACTATTGGTGGATGAGGTGGCAGATTCATGTTGATGGGCGTATTGCATGTAGCTAATTTGGCTCTGTTTCATTTAGTGTACAAATGCTGCTAAGAATGCTAAAGTTGTAGAGCAGACTATTGTGGTCAGTGTTTCAAATCTCTACTACCATTCAAGTTACCTGTGAGGAATTACGGAGAATACAAAGTGGCAATCTTGCTTGGGGAGTTTTGCAAAGTCTTTTCTCTCTTTTGTGTCCTGCATTAGTGATCAGTCAAATGTCAGATGGGGTTACCGTGCCTTTATATTTGCACTTCTCCACACAGAGGTTTTTTTTTAGACTGTCCAGTATTTGAGCATCACCGTGGTTGCCAAGCCGAGCAAAGATTCACGAGAATACTGAATAACCTTATGACCGACCATGAGAAGTTCATTTTAAATCGCTTGCAGTGGTCCAAAGTTATGCATTCAGAACATACCAATTATTCATCACAATGAGTTTATAAGTGCTTTTCACAAATCTCATAGACCAGTGCGGATGCAATCAAATCTTTTCTACAATAGGTGAGAATAATCCAGAGCTGTGTGCAGATACCAGTGGTATTCTATTTTCAGCATTTATCTTTTAAAGGTCCTATATTTCACAAAATGGACTCATGTGAGCTTTAAGTCATGTTGTTACCTCATCAAAACCATCCCTGGAGTTGTGTTTTGTTTCATTCACACATGTCTGAGTAATCCTTTACTTTTAGTGTATCTACATCTCCAAAACTTAAAGATCCCATGACATGGTACTTCTTGATGCTTTTATATGGCTCCTTAATGGTTCCCTAATACTGTAAATGAATCCTTCTTCAAAATCAACACTCAGTGCATGAGAAACAGAGATAAGATGAGAAAGAGTAATTTTTCTCTCTCTGGAACACTCCATAATGGGCGTTGTTGCTTGAATGCAAATGAGGAGAAAAGAGCTGGCCTATAGTAGAGGGTGGGGGCGTGGCCAAACTCTCCGCTCTCCGCTCTAGCTCTCAGCTGATCCATTTCCTTGTTTTTGCACGGGGGGAGAGATTTGAAGCGTTCCATTGAAAAATAAACACATTTCCACAGAAAATAAAATTAAACCACTGCTGTTCAAAGGTCCAGAGGCTCAGATAAAGGACTTCCGAGCCTAGAAACACTCGGACGTGCCTCCAGGCAAATAAAAAACGCATTTCGCATTGCCTAGCGCATTCGCAGTCCAAACTCTCTGGGCGTGATTTACAGAGACGCTGAGTACAGACAGACGGGGGTGGAACTGCATTTGCATTTCTTTTTTCGATCTGACGTCAATAAGGTGCCTTGTTCAAACTCGCCCGTTTGAGCTCCGATTTTTTGTAACGCAGAAAAGGATCGCAAATGCTCAGTTTAGACATTTTGCAACTTTTATCCATGGGGGGGGGGCCTAAACAGGGTAGGGGAGCTCACATTAACGTTCAAAAACCTCAGAAAGTGAAAATTTCATGCCATGGGACCTTTAAAATGCTCTATTCCGCCTTTCCACCTGATGTCATGTAGTGGTAGTTTTCAATTTAATTTCTGCTTTTTAACTTCCAAGTCCAAATATTTTATGAACATTTTCTGATCAAACAATAAAAAGCTTTCTAATTAAGTTCAGATACCACAGAGCGGACTTTTGTTGACCACAAAAGTTGCTTTTACACTGGGAAGTGCAATGAAAATATTTGGGAAGGCGTAATGATATCCAATTTTTATGAACATGTTTTTGAGGTTTTGTTCTTCAAGAATATTTGGAATTTGGAAAAACTATCAAAAGAAATGAAAATAGTTTCAAATCCACAATAATCATCTTTTTCCACTTAATTTTACATACATTTTTTTTTTACAATTCATGCAGCACCAACAAAAAGAAAGACAATACACACAGTACAAAAACACAGGACAAGGATTTAAACTTCAAACTTAACTGTAACTCAGCCAATCCTCCCCGACTCTTTTTTTCACTACCTACACTTTTAAATTACTGATAGAAAGTACTAGCTGCAACAAATTGGACAACCAGAAATGTTCCATTGGTTGCGTTTGGACCTTACACTATAATTTGAACCACTTACCATATTAATTTAAACTCAAAATGGATTCAAATCGCTTCCATAATTCTATATATCCCAAGTTTCATGGATATGCTCTTGTAAGCTCCAGAATTACTTGTCCTTCTTCTTGTGTCCAGACCCAGCTTCAAACCTAACATTTAAAATGACATTCCTATACATAGAGCCACAGTTAAATTCACAACTTACATCACTATATTCAACTGATCTGATTTCGCAAGCGAGTTCATAACAATACCTGCACCGTAAGCGAGGGGACCGATCGCTAACCAAGCCTGCTCCAAACCTTGATGTGGACAATCAAAGTGTGCGGAGCAAAGCATTCTGGGTAGAGTGCCCGGGAGCATGCGGCAACTATGACAAATGCAGCCTTAGTGGATACAAATTGAATTATTCAGACAGCTTTGGGATGGACGGGAAGGGGAAACATCACTGGAGTGAAGGTGCACAGAGTATGGTACAATGGAGAGGTGAGAGGTCACAGAGGGGTCACAGAAGGGTTATCAAAGTGTCAGCGGAGTTAATCACTGTTGTACAAGCACGGGGATTGAGAAGGTATTTTGATTTGGATGTGATCAGTATTGGGTTTGTGAGTACAGTAAGGTCACAGGAGCTTACACCGAGGGCTAATGTATGGAGGATAATACACAAGCAAATCAAATCTTTTCTACAGTAGGTGAGAATAATCCAGAACTGTGCGCAGATGTCAGTGGTATTCTGTATTTCTGCATTTGTCTTTTAAAGGTCCTATATTGTGAAAAATCCTTTGAGCTGTGCTTTGTTTCATTCACATGTTTGATCAACCCTTTATTAGACAAACTTTATTGATCCACAAGGGAAATTGTTTTCTGGGAGTGACCGGGAGCATGCAGGGAAGTTGCTTTATTGTTAGTTTGTCTACTCTATCTCCAAAGCTCAAAATGCTCTGTTCCACCTTGTGATGTCATGAAGTGGTAGTTTTCAAGAGATACCTTTTACCTTTAGTTCATTAGAGACAATAAAGCTTATCTATCTATCAGAAAACAGTGTAATATGGGCCCTTTAAGTCTTGCATGATTCAGATCTGCTAAACGACATTGGACATCTTGATTTTCCATTAGTGATTAAATCATGTCTAACATCTCTGGGCTTTAGTTGTCTTGTAATTTGTACATACATGTATAAAGGCCTGTATGATAAATTTAAACATGGAGTTGTGACGTTTGCTCAGGCCTCTGTCCACAGCGCCTTTTCAGCGCAGCACTTTGATGGGTCAAATGTAGAGGACAAATTTCCCTTTGGGGACAAATAAAGTGAATGAATGAATGAATAAATAAATAAATGAATAAATAAATAGTCGTCACCTGCTCAACAGTGTCATGCCCACAGCAGTGAAGCTGTTCAATCAGAAGCTCGGACTGAAATCTCTACTATTATTTTGCCAAATGTGGCACTGAACTGTGGTGGTTGTGTGAAAGTTTCTCACGTTTTATGTAATATTCAGTATGAATGACAAACTGTTTTAATGACAACGATAGGATAGGATAGGATAGGATAGGATAGGATAGGATAGGATAGGATAACGATAGGAGGAGACCGGGGACTCCAAGTAGAAGTCTTCAGGAAGCCCACACACACAGACCAATACCTGCTTTTTGACTCACACCACCCACTGCAGCACAAACTGGGTGTTATTCGGACATTACAACACAGGGCCCAAGTGGTTCCCACAAGCACAGAGGGTAAGGAAAAAGAAGAACAACATGTGCAGGAAGCCCTCTCTGTTTGTGGTTATCCCAAATGGGCTGTTAACAAAACCAAGAAAGACAAGGGCAAGAAACAAGATAATAGAGAATCCGAACCCAGGAGGAAAGGGGTAGCGATTCCGTACCTGGCCGGCGTGTCGGAAAAACTACAGAGGATTTTCAGACAATATGAAATCCCAGTTTATTTCAAACCCACAAACACTTTAAGACAAAAACTCGTCCACCCAAAGGACAAAACACCGAGCCACAAACAAAGCAATGTGGTCTACTTCATTCAGTGTAGTGAAGACTGCAGTGAGCGCTATATTGGAGAAACCAAGCAGCCACTTCACAAGAGGATGTACCAACACAGACGGGCGTGCCAGAGTGGACCGTCTTCTGCCGTATATCTTCACCTAGAAGCCACGGGTCATTCATTTGAGGACAGTGAGGTTCAGATCTTAGCCAGGGAAAAGAATTGGTTTGAGAGGGGAGTTAAAGAGGCTATTTTTGTCAAAAAAGAGAATCCTTCTCTGAACAGAAATGGTGGAGTAAGACATAATTTGCATCCCATCTACAATTCCATTATTAAGCCTAGATCAAACAAACAGGGAAACAATGGGGCTAGCCCTGTCAGGGCCAGAGGTGTGAAAAACAGGCGTGTAGGGATGAATAGAGATCGTCAGCTAGAGGCCAGAGAAACAAAAGACGGAAACCAATGAGATAGTTCCGGAAAGTAGTTAGCTAGGTAGCTCCTCCCTACAGCAAGATATAAGCAAGTGTCTTACCAGTATTCTTATTAGAGCTGACGAAGCCTCTCGGATGAGCGGCGAAACGTTTTCAACCAAACAAACTTTGTCCAGTTGACAAATTGAACTTCTCCTGTTATCATGGATTCTACCTGGACGACTGAGGGACTTTTCACGAAACTGTTTTAATGTTTTGCTGGAGACAGCAGTTTGCGTGAAGCTAAAAACAATGGCTGTGTAGTGGTGGATCAGAGGCCTCGTATAAATATTCTGCATGGGCAAAATGACAGGGACAAAAAAACTGGTATTTATTATATATGAAAGATATATGTAAAGTAAGCTAGGAAATGTGAAAAATCTAACTAAAATAATAATGCAATAATATGGGATTTAAAATATGTGGCATATACACAAAAGCAAATTATTAGAAAAACTATAAATACCACATATGTTTGGTGGTGCGCTCACCTGTCATCACACAGAAAAAAAGAGTAAAATGAAAAAATAAATTAAATGGTTATATTTATTTGTACTATAAATTTTCTATTTAACTTCACCATTTTAATTTTTTTTTTTTTTTATTCAAATTTGCTGAATTTTCACTTTAACCGTTCAAATACTTGTGTGGAGAGGCACCGGCCATTTGTACCTTACCATGGACTGACTGATTGTAGCTCAGCAGTGACAGATTCTGCGCTAAAGCAGCTGTAAAAGGCGCCGGGTGAGGCACGTAGTTATCTGGCCTCATGATAGAGGCGCTCGTGAGCCCAGGGATTCTTCTTGCAACTTCTGGGGCAGTGGATTAGAAGTGACAGCAAGCTACAATTTAGAGTAGAGCAAGTCAAGTTTAATAATCCGTTCAACTTCACTTTTTTCTTCTTGTCTGGTCCTACTTTTTAAATGAAGAGTTCATTTTAAAGCTCAAGCAGTTTTCTAAATTGTACTTTCGGTCGAAGCAGGAGGTTATAATTAAAGGAAGACCAACGCCGGAGCTACGGGACGAAAGACTCGCTCTTTTCAAACAGCATGATATGAAATAGTCTTTTCTGCTTTTCCTACCTTCTTTTTTCAACCTGCTGTGACAATGTCTGGACTCAGATGGGATATTGTGACCTGAAAAATTTGCAAAGAAGCCTCATTAAACATGAGCAGTCCACAAGACAGATCGCACTAAAATTGTCGCTATTTTAATTTATGACGCTACTCGGTCCGCTCTGGAAAATGCACTGAACAATAATAATTAATTTTCAGTTTCTCATCAAAAATATTACAATATCACTGATGATGTGCCTCACCAGCCATGACCCTCACCGCTCGTCACTGCTGTATTTATTGATTTAATTATTGCTTTAAAATGAATGCAGTCTTTACCGTGTTTACACAGTACACAAAGAGCTGTGTTCATATGAAATAAGCGCTGCACAAATGGTGAGAAGCACCTGTCTGTCACTGCACTTCCAAAGTCGGTGCTATGAATGCGACATAAAGGAAACAAAGAAATACCTGCGATTGTTTTAAACGGCAGGTCAGGAAAGGTTTATTTATTTATTTCATTTTTACTGACGCCATATTTACCCCATCACCTATGACTACACAACAATAGGCTAACGCATAATACCCAGGGGGATACCTACATTAGCAGTAGACACAAAATATCAGCAGTTTAATTCCTCCAGACCATGTACATAATTTAATACTTTTACATTTGTGTTTTCCAGGAAGCGTGGGAACCGCACTCTGTTGTTCCGCTGCAGCTTTGGCCCATAAGCTTCCATCATCCTCCAGAGCCATAATATGAAAGTACACATTTGTATTCTGCTACAGCCTGCCTCTGCTTTTTGTCTCCTCTTCCTCCTGAGTCCATCTCACTAAAGAGCCTCCAAATCAAGTCCCCCATTGAAAGCCTCCACGTATCCCACAATGCCCGGTTGCGCACGGGGAGGGGAGGGGCCGTGTGAAGTCCGAGAGCTTTAGCGCGGATTGTGACGGGACGTTAGCGCGCGAGATCAAAGCGCCGTGGCAGGGGATGATGGGAGGGGAGTTTAGGAGAGCTTTGAGGAGCGGAGACGTGACCGGACTGAGGCGCAGGTATGAGGAGCAGCCAGTCAGAAGGCGGAGGACACGATGAAGAGGTGAGGAAGATGAGAGGAGAGCTCAAGGGGTTAGCTGGGGGATGCTAGCATATGTTAGTGAGACATGATTATAGGAAGAGCAGGTCATGACTGCAAACAGGATTGGGTGCTGGGTGTGATTTATTCATTCTACTAAAGCAGTGGTTATCAAGCTGTGATTAAGCCATACGTGCAGACTGTTAAAGGGCCTGTATTACACTGTTTTCTCATCTGTTATAATGTTGTTTCCGCATCAAAAACATACTTTTCTTTGGACTTGTGTTTGTTTCATTCATACATGTTTAACACACAAACACATATTTACACTGTGGTCTTCTCTCAAACTGAAAACACTCAATACAGAAAATGCTCCACTGTGTTTTTTGATACACCTTCACTAGAATCATTTGAACAGTTTCAGCCCTGTGATTGCCAATCTCTACTCAACAAAAAAAAGGTAAATAAAACATAAGCAGGTAGCTGTTAACTTAAAGATCCCATGACATGGTACTTCTTGATGCTTTTATATGGCTCCTTAATGGTTCCCTAATACTGTAAATGAATCCTTCTTCAAAATCAACACTCAGTGCATGAGAAACAGAGATAAGATGAGAAAGAGTATTTTTTCTCTCTCTGAACAGGCCATTATGGGCGTTGTTACTTGAATGCAAATGAGGAGAAAAGAGCTGGCCTATAGTAGAGGGTGAGGGCATGGCCAAACTCTCCGCTCTCGCTCTCAGCTGATCCATTTCCGTGTTTTTGCACGGGGGGGAGAGATTTGAAGCGTTCCATTGAAAAATAAACACATTTCCACATAAAATAAAATTAAACCACTGCTGTTCAAAGGTCCAGAGGCTCAGATAAAGGACTTCCGAGCCTAGAAACACTCGGACGTGCCTCCAGGCAAATAAAAAAACGCATTTCGCATTGCCTAGCGCATTCGCGGTCCAAACTCTCTGGGCGTGATTTACAGAGACGCTGAGTACAGACAGACGGGGGTGGAACTGCATTTGCATTTCTTTTTTCGATCTGACGTCAATAAGGTGCCTTGTTCAAAATCGCCCGTTTGAGCTCTGATTTTTTCTAACGCAGAAAAGGATCGCAAATGCTCAGTTTAGACATTTCACAACTTTTAACCATGGGGGGGGGGGGCTAAACAGGGTAGGGGAGCTCACATTAACGTTCAAAAACCTCAGAAAGTGAAAATGTCATGCCATGGGACCTTTAAAAACTACTGCTTCATGACATCACAAGGTGGAACAGAGCATTTTGAGCTTTGGAGATAGACTAGATAGACAAAAAAAATTCAGAATTACTCAAACATGTGAATGAAACAAAACACAACTAGAGGTATGTTTTTGAGGAATAATAATAATATAATAATACATTTTATTTATAAAGCGCTTTTCAGGACACTCAAAAACACTGTACAGAAAGTAAAATCAGTAATAAAACAAGTAATAAAACAATAAGCAATCAGACAAACATTAAACATTAAGAAAATCAGCAAGGAATCAGCATTATATCATGTCTTAAATCTCACAAGAGTCAATTTTGTGTAATATAGGGCCTCTAAATACAGAAAATATGGTCTAGTTGAGGTTTAACTGACACGTACTGTGTAAAATTGACTTAAACGTACCATAGATATTTACCAGGTTATAATGTTGTCCCCTCATCTAAAATATACCTGGTGTTGTATTGTGCTTCATTCACCCTTGTTTCATTAACCTTGTTTATGAGATCATCTTGCTCACAGCCTCAGAAATCGCTCAATTTTCCCCAGGTAGTTGCACACAAGTATGCAGGTATAGTACAGGTAAAAATCTGGACTCCTCCTGCACAGTTTTTCAGTCCATAAACCATCACCAGATTCACTCCGTGGTCAAATTGAGTTCCCAAGAAATGCATGGAAAATAGCTTGGCATTCATGTTGCCTAAAAGCTTCATTTATTTATTTATTTTTTTCCTTGTCCATTCCCACCGCTGACAGCAGAGGGTTAGAAAATGTGAAATACAAATGCCAAGGTGACCAGATAAAAGCCAAAAGCAGCATTCAGGACTACACTGAATATATTATGGTTAGTGTTTAATCCTTCACCCATTGATTCTGCTAAAGTCTGCACTCCTTCTCAGACTTTCTAAATTTTTATGCTTTCCATTCCTTTTCATTACCACTTTGACCAATTTCTCTGAATGGCAAAAGGAGAAATTCAATTTATCAACTGGACAAAAGTTTATTTGGTCAAAGATACAGCTCATCCTAGCTGCTTCTTCAGTTCAGTTCAGAATTGTCCAGTTGACAAATTGAATTTCCCCTTTTGCCATGGGTTCTACCTGGATGACTGAGGGATTCTACACAAATTTCTCTGAATATTCATCTTCTTCTTAGTAGATTATCTATAACAAACAATAAAATTAGATGAGATGTCCGATGTAGATAAGCACATATAATTATTTGCTTTTCTCTGATTGGTGAATCCACATGTCAGTCATGCCCATCAGAACTCATCCATACATCATAATTACAGATTAAAGGGCCAATTTTACACTATTTTCTGATATTATAATGTTTCCTCATTAAAATATAGAGTTGTGTTTTGTTCCATGCACACATTTAACACACAAATCCTGTATATTTTGTAGTTCTTCTCTCAAACTGAAAATACCTTGTGGTAATACAGGAAGTGCTCCAGTATGTTGTTAAACTCCATACACTTTCACTAGAATAGTTTGGATAATTTCTGACCTGAAATTGCCAAGCTCTATTGAATAAAAAGTAAAAGGTAGCTGTTAAAGGAGAATTAAAGTTGTTTTTTTTTAACAATCTGAGCCTTATTTCGGTAATAAAACAAGTTGTTTTACTCACCCATAGCACTTTGGTGTCATATGGAGCATTTCCAGAGATGTTTTAGATTAGCGATATCCATAGCTATAATATATGCCCCGAGAGGTCTCCAAATAACACAAACTTTAGCACTTTTCAAACCGTAGAAGCTCGATGTCTTAGTCTACGCTTTTGTTTGTGTCAAAAGTGGCCTGTAATCCGAGATTCATCCATAATTTACAGCTTTGTGTTTCATGTTTGGGTCCCGGGAGCTGAGAGTGAAATAAACTGTGACTCCGCACATGCGCACTGGCCTCCTCATCTACTCGAAACTATGGATAAATCTCGGATTACAGGCCACTTTTGACTCAAACAAAATCATAGACTAAGACATCGAGCTTCTATGATTTGAAAAGTGCTAAAGTTTGTGTTATTTGGAGACCGCTCGGGCCATATATTATAGCTACGGCTATCGCTAATCTAAAACATCTCTGGAAGTGCTCCATATGACACCAAAGTGCTATGGGTGAGTAAAACAAGTTGTTTTATTACCGAAATAAGGCTCAGATTGTAAAAAACGTTAATTCTCCTTTAACTTGAAAACTCCCACTTCATGGCATCACAAGGTGAAATAGAGCATTTTGAGCTTTGGAGACGTAGATTAATCAAACATATGAATAAAACAAAAGACAGCCTTGCGTATGTTTCTAATGAAGTAATAACATTCTAACATGGTTTAAAACTCACAAGAGTAAATTCCGCATAATATCTTTCCTATATCCTTTAAACCCCTCTGTATAGCCTAGATACACTGTGTAATCTTTGCTTGTCAATCAAACTATTGTGTCTTGTCTCTGTCCGTCTGCCCCAAGGCAACTGTAGCTGCTGCTGCTTCTCACCAGTTTGTAGAGTAGATGAATAAGGAACTACTGAATGGCTTGAAGAAACTAGTGAAATGTGTGAAATCTAAATCTAAGCTGTCATCATTATTAAAACCAAACCAAAATAAGCCTCTAGCAAAGATGGAGAAGTTTTCACTGCAGAATCATGCAAATGGAGTTACTCCATACTAAGTAGTTTGTATGGAGTTTTTACAGCAAGGGAAGGACGAAAGAGAGAGACGGTAAAAGAGAGAGCGCTCCTTGGATAACAGGACAAAGAAAAGCTATGTACACAAAGTAATTCTTGTATTTCTTTTGAACTGTGTTAAAGGTCCCATGGCATGAAATTTTCACTTTCTGAGGCTTTTGAACGTTAATGTGAGCTCCCCTACCCTGTTTAGGCCCCCCCCCCCATGGTTAAAAGTTGTGAAATGTCTAAACTGAGCATTTGCGATCCTTTTCTGCGTTACAAAAAATCGGAGCTCAAACGGGCGAGTTTGAACAAGGCACCTTATTGACGTCAGATCGAAAAAAGAAATGCAAATGCAGTTCCACCCCCGTCTGTCTGAAATCAGCGTCTCTGTAAATCACGCCCAGAGAGTTTGGACTGTGAATGCGCTAGGCAATGCGAAATGCGTTTTTTTATTTGCCTGGAGGCACGTCCGAGTGTTTCTAGGCTCGGAAGTCCTTTATCTGAGCCTCTGGACCTTTGAACAGCAGTGGTTTAATTTTATTTTCTGTGGAAATGTGTTTATTTTTCAATGGAACGCTTCAAATCTCTCCCCCCGTGCAAAAACAAGGAAATGGATCAGCTGTGAGCTACAGCGGAGAGCGGAGCGTTTGGCCACGCCCCCACCCTCTACTATAGGCCAGCTCTTTTCTCCTCATTTGCATTCAAGCAACAACGCCCATTAGAGAGTGTTCAGAGTGAGAAAAATTCTCTCTCTCAGCTTATCTCTGTTTCTCATGTTGATTTTGAAGAAGGATTCATTTACAGTATTAGGGAACCATTAAGGAGCCATATAAAAGCATCAAGAAGTACCATGTCATGGGATCTTTAAACACCCATGGTCCCACATGACAATTTTGCATAAATATATAAAAATGTGATATAAAACATTTCGCAACAACGTGACAAACTTGATGCGATGTGGAGTAGTTTCATTATCCAGTTGTTCTGAAGGGGGAGTGACAACGCGGAGAGCACAAGCGAAAGTAATGCCACGTTTTAATACATTATTTTCGGCTACTATAGCATAACACGGTGATCTAAATATGTTTTGAATTACCAGTTAATACCCCATAGTGTAATACCACCTCTTTTACTACTTAATAAAATGTATTTGACAGTTTTGAAGTGGCCAGTTCAAGAGTTTATAAATAATCCAGTGCTCAGCTGCCAGCCAACCAAGGTAAAAATGTAAAGCATCTCTCTAGTGTAACATTTTTCATATATCTTGGCTCAGAAATCTGCCTGCACATTCTTCACTAATGGAGCTTAGAATTCAATTCTTATACATAGCATAATTCAGTGGGTTTTTTAGTCTTGCATTCTTCTGCATCTTCTCTCACACCAGCTAACTTCCTGTTCTTGTTTGTAGATCGTGTAATAAGGTACATTTTATTCTCCTCGTATGATATTTGTCCTCTACATTTGACCCAGCACAGCACCAAGGGACACATCTCCAGCGATAGAAGGAGCTGAGTGGAGTTTTACATTGATGGGAAAAATTGTAAAATTGTTTTTGAAATTGCCAAGCTCTATTGAATAAAAAGTAAAAGGTAGCTGTTAAAGGAGAATTAACGTTTTTTACAATTTGAGCCTTATTTCGGTAATAAAACAAGTTGTTTTACTCACCCATATCACTTTGGTGTCATATGGAGCATTTCCGGAGATGTTTTAGATTAGCGTTAGGCTAACGCCGTTAGCCTAGAGCGACTTATAGCCATAGCTCGGGGCATTCCCCGAGCATGTAATATGCCCCGTGCGGGCTCCAAATAACACAAACTTTAGCACTTTTCAAATCATAGAAGCTCAGTGTCTTACTCTACGATTTTGTTTGGTCAAAAGTGGCCTGTAATCCCAGATTTAGCCATAGTTTCGAGTAGATGAGGACGCCAGTGCGCATGCGCGGAGTGTGCTCTCAGCTCCCGGGACCCAAACATGGAACGCATAGCTGTAAACTATGGATAAATCTCAGATTACAGGCCACTTTTGATTCAAACGAAATCGTAGACTAAAGACATCGAGCTTCTATGATTTGAAAAGTGCTAAAGTTTGTGTTATTTGGAGCCCACACGGGGCATATTACATGCTCGGGGAATGCCCCGAGCTATGGCTATAAGTCACGCTAGGCCAGTGCTTATCAAATAGTGGGGCGGGCCCCCCTGGGGGGGCGTGGCGTGATGCCAGGGGGGGCGCGTATGACCCTGGGAAACATGTTTTTTTGCTGTACTGTACTAGAACTAAGTGTAATTGCACATCAACAACAGTAGTTGGCAGTGGCGTTCTCACATGCGATTTACGCACAGTCTCACCATTAACAGAACATCCTCTGTCACAGAAAAAACACGTATATTCCACTGAGTCGTGTCCTTTAGTCCGACAGAAGCTGATGCATCAGTGGCACAAGGAGAGAGCGTATTTTTTCAGTGCTTTTAGCTTATGCAAATGAGGTGGTTTTAAGTTTCATTTCTGTAAAACGTAAACAAATGTGCGCAAAGCTGCATTAAAAACACATTAATATTTGAGTCCTCAGTGCAGTCTTTGTTGTAAGTTTCTTTCTTTTTTTTAGTTTATAATGTTAATAAAAGGATACAATGGTGTTCTCATAACAATTTTCTAGACAAATAATACTATTTATAGTCGCGCGCAGGAAGGGGGGCGTGAAATATTTTCTTCTTCCTAGGGGGGGCGTCACAGAAAATAATTGAGAAGCACTGCGCTAGGCTAACGGCGTTAGCCTAACGCTAATCTAAAACATCTCCGGAAATGCTCCATATGACACCAAAGTGATATGGGTGAGTAAAACAACTTGTTTTATTACCGAAATAAGGCTCAAATTGTAAAAAACGTTCCTTTTCCTTTAAAGTATTAATTAAATTTAAAAAAATGTAAAATTGTAAACTTTGAAAACACTGAAACAAAAATCACAAAAAAAAACCTAAAAAATCAGTGTTAATATTACACAAGTTAAAAGTTTTCCTTCACCATTAGCTTACTCAAAGTTGCATTTTCATTGATTCAGGCAGTAATTCTGTATTGCCCAGCTGTTAAGGCTTGTGCTCGGAAAAATCCTTTTTTCATCTACCACCTATCTCCATGTAGGGTTTGAAAAAAGCCATATAGCCACAAGTGGATATGACAGGTTCTTACATTTTACTTGGTTTGGTGGGATAGTACCTGTGGTAAATATATATCATAGTTTTACATCAGTGAAGTAATAGTGAAAAAGTGGAGAAGAAAAGTACAAAAATGTCATCTACAAAGAAAATTCTATGCAATATAGAATTGACGTGTGATCCTGGGAGGAAGTGTGCATTTCCCCCTGGCTCCCATGTGAATAAGTTGCGCTGTCCAACTGGGTTAGGATAAGAAGAGAAATACAGAACTGTCATGAAACTGATTTAGACATTGCTTTTGTATCTATGGGCAAGACACCTGATTTATTTGGGTAGGAATTTGTGCTATTTTGTATTCCTATATATTCCTAGTATTTTCCATTATGAATTTAATGTATGCAACGTTTGGGTTCCTGGAAATTGTAACTGCCCTTACTGCTCCTGAAAGCATGCAGAATACAGAGGAGGAATTTTAATACGAGGACAAAAATGTATAAGTACTTATTATTTATTTTGAATTAATTTGATAGACCTGAAGCTACAGTACTGGATACCATATTTATTCCATCTTAAAAATCTGAACAACTGTTTACAGTATGGTTGCTTGGTAAAAGAGCTGGAATTACATCTACCTATCACGTCATATCTACTGCCCATGTTCAAGCAGGAAATAAAATTAAACTACACCAAAATAGATGAAACAGAAAAAGCTATAGGCACAATTATGATTCAAATCATTAATATAATATCTACAGTACCTTTTAATAAAAAATGTAGTCTAATCTATGCACTTTAACTGTCTCTCAAAGCAGATGACAGCAGAGGGATTTGAAAAACAAAATCGTAAACTACAGACAAAGCTCTGACAGGGTAATGTGCGCTAACATGAAGACAGAGGAGGACAGGCCAAGGTGCACGGTCACAGCCTCCCGGTGAACTGCATTTGACTTCTGAAAATTCCCCAAAATAATCTGAGGAATGTAGCGCTCCATAAATCTCAGCAGCAGCAGCGAACCACTTTGCTGCACCTCCGCCTTCCTTTACTCTGCCTGGTGAAGTGCATGGTGGGTAATTTTACTGTCATGGACGCAGGGCCCTCAGCTAATACTGCATCAGTGAATAAATCTGTGGTGATATTCACAATTTGGGGTTAGCTGAAGCTCTATAACTCAAATTAGACTCTCATCTGAGCTTTGTTTAAAGATCCCATGACATGGTACTTCTTGATGCTTTTATATGGCTCCTTAATGGTTCCCTAATACTGTAAATGAATCCTTCTTCAAAATCAACACTCAGTGCATGAGAAACAGAGATAAGATGAGAAAGAGTATGTTTTCTCTCTCTGGAACACTCTATAATGGGCCTTGTTGCTTGAATGCAAATGAGGAGAAAAGAGCTGGCCAATAGTAGAGGGTGGGGGCGTGGCCAAACCCCGCTTTCGGCTCTGAGCCCTCAGCTGATCCATTTCCGTGTTTTTGCATGGGGGGAGAGATTTGAAGCGTTCCATTGAAAAATAAACACATTTCCACATAAAATAAAATTAAACCACTGCTGTTCAAAGGTCCAGAGGCTCAGATAAAGGACTTCCGAGCCTAGAAACACTCGGACGTGCCTCCAGGCAAATAAAAAAACACATTTCGCATTTCCTAGCGCATTCGCAGTCCAAACTCTCTGGGCGTGATTTACAGAGACGCTGAGTACAGAGAGACGGGGGTGGAACTGCATTTGCATTTCTTTTTTCGATCTGACGTCAATAAGGTGCCTTGTTCAAAATCGCCCGTTTGAGCTCCGATTTTTTGTAACGCAGAAAAGGATCGCAAATGCTCAGTTTAGACATTTCACAACTTTTAACCATGGGGGGGGGGGCCTAAACAGGGTAGGGGAGCTCACATTAACGTTCAAAAACCTCAGAAAGTGAAAATTTCATGCCATGGGACCTTTAAACACAGTTGATCAGAAAGCCAACTTAGATGAAACTACAACAGACGAGATGATTTGTGCTGTTAAACAAGTCTAACAGACATCAAATTACTCTTTGGTTCTAAATACAACAGTTCTTCAGCACTGTGTTTTGGGATATTGGAGCCATCCTTCTAACAGAAGTTACAAAAAATAAAATAAATCTGATATATTTTCCTGTTATTCACATTAATGGTGTATGTTATCTTTTTACTGATGCCACAAAGTTTTGCATCTTCTCATTAAATATTTTTGAATATGTTTTAAATATTTTGTAGCTTCCATTAAAATAAATTAATTTGGTAAATGAAATCGGTCTGGATCTTTTCTATTCATTGTTTTTTTTTCTTTTTTTTGGTATGTTTTTTCCAAGTCATTTTTCTTTTTCTACTTACTTGTTAGATGCAATTCCCTTACTCATCAAGTAAAGAAAAAACACAGAAACAAACACAAATTCTTTGAAACCAAATTAACTTCTTACAGAGCAAGGCAAATGTTCTGAGTTAAAGTAATTTTATTGCAGACACCTTTTTTATGTATTTATCATTCACTATACTATACACTACAATACACTACAATCCCTGCGACTTGAGTAGTGGATAGTGTATGGGGAAGGTAGGGGGCGCTGTGCCAGGACTACCCCCTCCGTGGGCACAGAGCAGCCCACAGGCATTTGGCAGAGCGTGTGCGGAATTGTGCCAACGGGTGCTTTGGCACAGGCAGAGACGCACAGGTTCAAAGAGAGGTGAGGGGATGGTACAGTGTGGAATTGATACCATCCAATCACACTAGGATCTGAAGAGGAGGCCAGAAATCTGAAATCGTATTGTATATTATTCATATTATTCATATATATTCATACATAGGTTACATGCTGCTGTTCCGACATACCGCCAAACCGACACTGATGTCGAATTGTCGAAGTGGCGGCATTTCCATTTTTTATCAAACTGCACTCCGACATTATTTTTTTCCTTGGTCAGAGTGGCGGCACTTTTTTTTTTTCCAAAATTACATCATTCCAACAAACAAGGTAATTACAGGGGGTCCTTGGGTTACGTTGGTCTCGACTTACGACGTTTCGTGGTTACGAACGCGCCCCCATTAAAAAAAAAAAAAAAAATTACGCGTCATTCCGTCTTACGCGGTTTAGCGTGGTAAGCGACGTAAACAAACGCGAACGGCGCGCAGCGCACGGCGGAAGAATACGCTCTGTTGTGGTTGTAGGGCGGAGAAGACGGCCTCGTGTGCGTGCCCAGTGTGGGTGGAAGGAACCTGATGTGGGCTCTGATCTGCTCCTATGAAAGCGGCAGTGATAACCAAGCAGCGTAGTGGTCTAATTATTGAGATGGAAAGGTTATTGGTGCTTTGGTTGGAAGATCAAAGGCAAAATCCGACTTACGACGAAATTCGGGTTACGACGCGTCTTAAGAACGGATCAACTTCGTAACCCGAGGACCACCTGTATTAAAAATACGTGGGCCTACTAGAATGAGCTATATGTATGGAGTACGAAAGCTTTCAGAAATATTTGTGTGCATAGGATAGAAATCTGTGCATATTTGGGAAATCCGTGCATAATTGGATGTAGCATAAAATAAATATTCGTAAACTCTCGAATGAGTCCAGTCGTACATAAAATGTATCGTTTGTATTTTATCCATTAGAATACGCATTGAAAAGTTACGACATCAAGAATTACAATCACAAAATGAAAATTTATGATTACGTTTCTTCAGTATGAATACGAATTCACAGATGCAACTCTACTGTCAAAAAGACATCTCTTCATTTCACAGGAATGATTTATTGAGCAGAAGAAAGATCGATCAAGATGCCGGACTTTTGCGCAGCATACGGACTGAACTAGGACTAAACCAGGACTGATCCCAGGACTGAACCCAGGACTGGAGCAAAACTAAACCAGGACTGATCCCAGGACTGAACCAGGACTAAACCAGATCTAAACCCCAATCCCACGGAGCAGGGTGTCCGCAAAGTGCGATCAAGCAACGGCTGCGCTTAACCCTAACCCTACCTGACACTCAGTCCTGGTTCAGTTCTGGTTTAATCCTGGTTTAGACCTGGTGTAGTTCTGGTTTAGTCCTGGTTTAGTCTTGGTTAACTTGGACTTTGTTGAAATGTGTTTGTTGATAGTTCGATCATGACAAAAACAATCTTGTGGAAAAAAGTGGGCTTAGTGAAAGAATAAAGTGTCTTGCCCAAAGACACAATGACAATATACATAACAGTTTGAACATGCAACCCAATCATTAGTGGGTGAAAACAAGGGCATTCATACAATAACATGTTAACAAGTTTTGTCAAAAGTATTTAGCTAACTAAGCACAGAAATATGCAAAGTACGCTCTACTCTGCCATAAGTGAAATTCAAATACAAGAAGACGTTTTCAAGCATTCATTTGCAGTTTACTATACATTTTATCATTCTTTGCACCAACTTCCAGCTAGAGAAAAATACAAAAATCAGTTTTAAATTATGTGTGCATCTTACCCAAATATTTCCTTTAATTGGGCTGAGCAAATCTACGGTAATAAGAGCTTGTTACAGAGACAGGAGTGAGGAGGAGATGGCGGTGTATAGCTCTCCCCATTAGAAAAAGACTGCAGCGCTCCAGTACCCATTATGTCAAATATAAGTCCCGTCTTTTCATTTATTTATTTATTATCCTGACAGCAGCCTCCCTCTGCTTCCTGCTTCACGTGGAGATGGAGAGAAAGTTTACTGCTGAGTTGCACCATACACCAACTTTTACCATAGAGTATTTTACCAGACTGTATTTTTGCTATAGGTGGAAATGTGCTATGGCGCAACAGTGGTATACACAGATTATGATGTAGATAGATTTCATAAGTAATACTTAATAAGTAATACGTAATAAGTAATACCTAATAATAATGTACAAAAGCATAATAGTAATAATGAATGAATGTTCTTGAACAGTAATATTCTCTCTATTTTATACAACAAGATGGTGAAGAACTAGTGGAATAATTAAGACTTTTGTCTTTTTGTCATGAAACTTAGACTTAGACTTAGACAAACTTTATTAATCCACAAGGGAAATTATTTGGATACAGTAGCTCACACATCACAATATCAGAGAGTGACAAAAAATAGATGGTATAGCAAAAAAAAAGACAAAAGAGACCAGTGTCAAATGAGACATAATTATAAAAATAAAATAATAAAAGTATATGTACAAGTCAAAATAAATATAGTCCAATAATATACTGATTGACAGAGCATGATCCATTACTTAAGCTTGAGCTGTTGTAAAGTTGTAGGGAGTATTATCTGTTACATAAGGGTGAGTTGTTGTACAGTTGTATGGAGTGTGGTATCAATGTCGTCCTGTATCTCTCACTGTTTGAGCGGAGCTGTAGGGGCCTGTTGGAGAATGAGCTCCTCTGTCCCTCTATGGTCTGGTGCAGTGGGTGAGCAGGAGTGTCCATAGTGGAGAGCAGTTTGTCCAGTGTCCTCCTGTCCCTCACTGTGACAAATGTCTCCAGCTCACAGCTGCTCACGTGACCAGGTTTGCGGATCAGTTTGTCAATCCGTCCAATGTCCCTTTTACTGGTGCTGCTCCCCCAGCAGACCACAGTGAAGTACAGGGCGCTGGCCACCACAGACTGGTAGAAGATCTCCAGTAACTTACTGCACACATTGAAAGACCTGAGCTTCCTCAGGAAGTAGAGTCTGCTCACGCTCTTCTTGTACACAGCATTACAGTTGTCCCTCCTGTTGTTCACATGAACGCCCAGGTACTTGTAGCAGTCCACAATCTCCACCTCATGACCCTTGATGGTAATGGACTCCACTGGTGTCCTCTTTCAGTACAGTAGCTTCTGAAAGTTAAAACCATACTTTGGAATATTTTTAGTAAGTTTTATGGCATACTATGGAAGATTATATCCGAAGGAACAACATTTTCATGTAAACAAGTAGAAGGAGGCCCTCCTCCATTAGATTCTATTTTTGCCAGACGCTGGAGCCCATCACAGATTTTTCCCTTCATAAATGAGCAGTTATTGCGCAAAAACGTGGTCTTGTGCATGCAGCCTTCAATTGCGCTGAGCAAGGCATAAGAATCAGGTTTGTGGAGATGCAAGCCCAAGTTTTTCAGTGCAATAAACACAACCAAAATTGACATTTTTTTTCTAGTCTGTTTTTTGACTGAAGGTTGCATACTCTGACATAAGTAAAAGTAAAAATGTGATATTTTTATATAAATTTGTAGATTTAAAAAAAACACACACAATAAAGCTTGCCCTGCTTATTTAAAGCCACAAACAATAGATAAATAAATAAGTAAATATATAAAAATGGCAAAAAATATTGCATATTGCATTTTGGTTGTTTTTATTGCACTAAAAACATGCATCCTTACTGTGAGCAGGCTTGCATCTCCACAAACCTGACTCTTAGTTTTGTCATAGAAATGCTGTTCCTTTAGCTATAGTATTGTATGGCATAAAGGTTATGTAGTCTATCTCCATTGTTTTAACTGTCTAGTTCCTTTGAATCTTCACGTGATGTACCACCTCCAGAAATGTACTGTACTTTTAAAGATGAACTGTATAACAAGTTTGCCACCTTGTCTCCATAGAGATGTTATTGCTCTATCAAGAAGGTTCCACAGTGTGGCCTAAAACTTAGCTATCTCCAAAATGTATATACGTCCAGACAAGCATGAGACCATGACAGGCTAAGTTACTGTGGCACTTTCCAGACAAGCACTAAGTTTGGTTTCACATCGGACAAAGAATTGCACCTGCTAATTTCCTTTACCCCTGTCTCATCCTATAGCCCAGCACCGCCTAGCATACGGATTATTCAGATGAGACCTACGCTAATTAGCATTGTAAATGAGCAGATGAGTGGGACATCGTGCCCTTCAAATAACTTCTGCAGTATAGAGAGATCCCAGCCTGAGCGCACATGAAAGAGCGCGCCGGGAATAGAACCATCACACGGAATTAGCTTTAGCCTCACAGTCTGTCATCATCATTTCACGCACTGTTTTGTCGGGAATTCAACATGTGGTGATGAGATGAAATGTTTTGTATTTTTCCTGTAGGTAAGATCTATAGGCTTTGAGGAGTGGAGACGTAAGATTAGGAGGGGATTGCGGCAGAGTGGTTAGCTAGGCGGTCCTAATTTATTCCACCATAAATTCATATTCGCAATCCAACGCCACTGAAATTATAATATCAGGTGAATTATTTATTTTACATTGCCTTTAAATCAGTGTGGAAGCTCTGGTTGCAAGGTGTGTCTTCTAACCTGGCTTACTCCACACACATAAGTAAGTAAGTATGTGTAAGTACCAGAGGTGTGGACTCGAGTTATGTGACTTCGACTCGAGTCACAAATTTGATAACTTTAGACTCGACTCGACAAAATGTACAAACACTTGCAACTCGACTTGGACTTCAATATCAATAACTCGTGACTTCACTTGGACTTAGTCCTTTTGACTTGTGATGACTTGCTACGTCCAATGAAAAAAAAACTCTAAAAGTATGTTGATAAGGAACGTACTCGTTGTACTTGTGAATCTGCGAAAATGTATGCAAAGAGCATGTGCGCGCCGCTTGCACAACATCCAATCACAGTAGATCTACGTTGCTTTCATTCGACCGCATCCAAGGCAAACTGCACAACAAATGATGCAGAAACAAGCATCCACGCGCCAGTTTGCAAAATGATGCCGAAGGTTATTTCGTTTGGTTATAAAAACTACGAAGTTGTCAACAAAAAACGAACGGCAATATGCAGAACGTGCGGGTCAAAGATTACAGACGGAGCTTCCACAGCGTCCAATTCTGTTCGGCACCTGAAGCTGCACAAAGAAAGGTAAGTTTTGAAAGAATGTCTTTTGAATGAATGATTAGACTACCTTATCGGCTAAGGGCTAACTTACTAGCTGCTGCATTTGCAGACATTATACATTTGTACAAATTTTATTTCTTTGTAAAGGGGACTCAAAATGATTTGAAACTAAAATGCTAGGACTTTGGACTCGACTTGAGACTTGTGAGCTTTGACTTCGGACTTGACTCGGCACTTGGATACTCTTGACTCGGGACTTCACTCGGACTTGAGTGCAAAAGACTTAGACTTACTTGGGACTTGCCCAGCAATGACTTTGTCCCACCTCTTGTGTTCTACATATTATCAATCAGGAATGGCTCTCGCTGAAAGTGATCAGGAAAGATATAACATCATGACGAATATTTGAATCTGACTGGTCGAAGCACAAAAGCACAGGCATCTTTCCTGTCCACAAATGCTTGAGTGTTTACCTTCTGCATGTTTTTCACAAACAAAAGGGAGTATCTCAGGATGGATTCTCGCGAGTTTGTGAACTATAACTAACTATATGGAATTATGTACTAAAGAAAAAAGTTAAATAAAGACCGCCACACACAACAGGACTTTTCAGATTTTTAAAAGTGCGATAAAAAGCGCACACCACAGACACCAGGAGAATCTTGTGAGATTTAAAATCTCCGATCGCAAAGACTGCTGTGGGTATACGACTGCGGACCACAGGCTACTCTCACCTTTTTACTTTTAAAGATCCCATGACATGGTACTTCTTGATACTTTTATAAGGTGCCTTAATGGTTCCCTAATACTGTAAATGAATCCTTCAAAATCAACACTCAGTGCATGAGAAACAGAGATAAGATGAGAAAGAGTCATAAATATCTCTCTAAAACACTTTATTCTGGGCGTTGTTGCTTGAATGCAAATGAGGAGAAAAGAGCTGGCCTATAGTAGAGGGTGGGGGCGTGGCCAAACTCTCCGCTGTCAGCTCTCAGCTGATCCATTTCTGTGTTTTTGCACGGGGGGAGAGATTTAAAGCGTTCCACTGAAAAATAAACACATTTCCACAGAAAATAAAATTAAACCACTGCTGTTCAAAGGTCCAGAGGCTCAGATAAAGGACTTCCGAGCCTAGAAACACTCGGACGTGCCTCCAGGCAAATAAAAAAACGCATTTCGCATTGCCTAGCGCATTCGCGGTCCAAACTCTCTGGGCGTGATTTACAGAGACGCTGAGTACAGACAGACGGGGGTGGAACTGCATTTGCATTTCTTTTTTCGGTGCCTTGTTCAAAATCGCCCGTTTGAGCTCCGATTTTTTGTAATGCAGAAAAGGATCGCAAATGCTCAGTTTAAACAGGTCTAAACAGGGTAGGGGAGCTCACATTAACGTTCAAAAACCTCAGAAAGTGAAAATTTCATGCCATTTGACCTTTAAAGATCCCATGACATGGTACTTCTTGATGCTTTTATAAGGCGCCTTAATGGTTCCCTAATACTGTAAATGAATCCTTCTTCAAAATCAAACACTGCATGAGATATGACTCTGACTGTCTTCATGAGGCTAAATATGTCTCTGAAACGCTTTATTCTTGGCGTTATTGCTTGAATGCAAATGAGGAGGACAGAGACAGGCCAGTGCAGCACTTACGTGTTTTAAGAGCAGAGGAAAATATGACATGCTTCCCTGTTTTGTGGACTGGGTGACATCTACAACTAATTCGGTAAGTATTATTTTCGCTATTTCCTAAGTTTTTATCTTGTGCCTTTGTGTCCTTCACTCCTCTGTTTTATTGGCTGCTGCTGTGGTGATGTCTTACTGTATGACAAAGCAGCTCAGAGTCACACCGACACCACAGGCATGAGGAGCGCAGCAGCTTCAAAATCACAAACACAAAGTTGCTGTCCCGAACTCTTCCACAAAGCAAAGGATGGCTATTTAACTTTTTTCTTTGCTACAAAATGCCATACATCTTACTTCACATATTTGATTTGAAATATAGAAAGTAGTCCAAATAAACAGCATAATAAAATAAATACAAAAAAACAAATAAGAAGATGTGTCCAAACTTTTGATTGGTAGTTTATTTCTTTCCAAGACAGATATAGACATAAGCTACATTCCCCTTTGGGCTATCGGCTCATGCCTCAGCCAACGTGCACCATCACCTCCCTCTCTCACACCCACTTTCTCCCCCTCTCTCTTGCCCTCCTATCTCTCTCTCTGTCCCTCCTTTCCTCTTTCCCTCCCTCTCTCCACCGCGCTGCTTATCTGTGTAATGAGGCGCAGCAAACACCCTGATGTAACTTTTACATAAGGCCGGGTACAGCGCATCAGTATGCCGCTTAAATCCATTCTTCCACCCAACAAGATATCACTCTTTCATTCATTATTGATGGGCGAGCGAGAGGCGCGTTTCCCTGGAGGCACATGAGGATTCCCAGAGCCAGCTCCGACTTCAAAGACCCCATCCAAGGCTTCGCTCCTCGGCCAGCAACCTTCCATCTACTCATTCATGTTACGTCTTACTCAGGTCTCCTCTCTAATTATGACGCACATTTGAGTACAGACATATAATGAAGCAGACGCGACGTTCAATGTTGATACTATTATCCACTTAGCAATTTGGCTAGTCTGGGAAGATTTTGGAATATTGGACCCATGTCCTGTCCTGTCATCATCATATCGTTTTTGCATTGTTTCTCCTTACAATCTCTTGTATATTGTATAGCTGAGATATATTTTCATTACTTTATTCTGTATTTTATTTTATTTTTACTTCTACATATACATTTATATAATTACGCCTTATTTGACACCAGTCTCTTGCTATTTTTCCTACTTATTTTTAGGTCGTTTTCACACCTGCCTTGTTTGGTTCGTTTAAAATGAACCAGAGTTCATTTGCTCCTTTGATTCAGACCTTTTGGGTAAAATCTCGATGCGGAGCAAACAAGCGAACCAAGACCACCTAAAAAGCTCGGTCTCAGCACGGTTCCATTCGAATCCTGGTGTGGTTCGTTTGAGGAGAGAATGCAGACCGGACTCGATCCAACACAAGTTGGCTTTTTGTACTTAACGAGCTCCCGTCGTATGTCGAGCATTATGGGAAACCGAGGCTGACGAAACGAAACTTACGAGGCTTACTTACGTTTTGTGTGAAGAGCAAGAGTCAGAATTTGATGCGCGCACATGAGCGTGTTCTCCGTAGCCGTCTTGCCCTGTAACTTCGTCATTTGGAAATTTATTGTAAAACCTCACGATGCTGCTCAAGCATTTGTGCGAACTGTCAAAACTGAGCAAACCATATCACTAAGGCTAGACTGAAAACAGCACGTAACACCATTATTCTCCTCCTTCCGTGTTTGGACACGACACTTTGACATTTCTGTCCAATGGCTGAGCGACCTTAGCACACGTGCTTTTGTTTATAGATGTTGGTTCGCTTGGGGGAAAACTGCAGCGAACCTCACCAAAATAAAAAAAAAATAAAAAAATTGGTCCAGACCAAAGCAAGTGAACTATCAGACTTTGCTGGTGTGAAAACGACCTTAGAATTTATTATTTCTCATTCTTATTTCTCTTTTGTTGTTTTAATTTATTGTGACACGTCTCCAAGTAATTTTCCTTCAGTTAAGTTTGTCAAAGTCTAAGTCAGTCTCTAACTGTTGTGCAACTTAAAACGTGTGTCAAAATTTGCCTAAAACAGTGTAACCCAGCTGAACTTCCAACTAAAAAAGTTGACTTGACTTGCTGAGGTATGTTAATATTTGTCCGTTCTACCTTGTCTCTCCTTGTCAGCATTCGCCTGATATTTTTAAAGAACTGTTTTGCCCTTTTCATCTTGTTTTTAAGTAATGAGCATATCTAGAGAAAAAAAACAAATGCTGTTGTTTTGAAGACACTTAAAGGGACAGTGTGTAAGATTTTTACCCGTTAATTACCAAAATTGAAGATACCCATTCAAAAATACAGTGTTTTCCAAGCCTTTTCACTTCCATCATGAAATCAAAGTATTCTTTTGAACTTAGATATACCTGCATCAAAGGGGGATCTTCCCCATATAGAGGCAGCCATTTTGAATACGAGAGCCGCAGAAGGACATTTGGGCTCCACCTTCGCCTTCGGCAAGGCTCGTGGTAGCACCGGAGGCAAAGCAGGCGGAGCGCTCGGCGCGCGCTGCACAAGAGAGAGGGCGAGAGGGTAAACAACAAGCATACTGCTGTATCACACGTCGTAATGGATCTAACACGTGTTTTGGACTAAATTGTTTTACTGGATTTTATTCGCTGGATCCTTACGGACATATTGATACCAAGCTTGTGGTGAAATACAGAGTTTGACCTGTGCAGAGCCTTCAAAGGTAAGCTAAGTAACAAACCTTGTTTTGGGTTTTTTCCGTATAAAAGCCCCATGTGCTTAGGGAGTGATTATTGTGCCGGGAAATGAATTGCATAGTCAAAAAGAGGAGACTGTAAGGTTTCATTTGATATGTAGATTGTCATGGTACACGATCGGGAATGTGTGTTTTCATGCGAAAAGAAAAAAAAAAAAACAGTGAACGGGAGACCGCGTTTTATTAATACCGTTGTTGTCGGCCGGGTGCGCGGCGGGTGCGCGCTGGGTGCACGCGCGGGTACGTGAGCTGTCCGCTACGGCGCGTCCGGGTGACCCTCGAGGTCTGCCGTAGCTAAAACAGGAAGTGCCATAGCCACTATCCACCTATGCGCCACGAATCCTACACACTGGACCTTTAAACAGACCAAGAGTCTACAGCGGTCTTTGAGCTGCAGCACTTCACACTTGAAAAAAGCAGCTGCCTAAATGTACAAACTATAAATCACAGACATAGATGTTTTTAAAACTTCAAAACCATGTTATTTTTCTTGCTTAGGTTTTGAATGTAGCAGAGTGATTTTTTGTTTGTTTGTTTGTTTTAAGAGAAGAAAGTTAAAGCTACAGTATGTAACAGTAAGTATGTATGTTGAAAATTCAAATCTGTCAACAACTCAAGACGTTTCATTGCTCATCCAAGCCGCTTCTTCAGTTCTGGACATGAAACGACATGAAATAACCAATCAGAGAGAAGCATGCCCCGTTTTTGTCAAAAACATGGTTGCTTACACATCAAAAGGAGAAAAAACAAGATAAAGGGCTGAGAAACAGTACAGATTTTTACAGAATCAAAGCACTAAACTGTTAAAGTTATATATTTTGTTTTGAGTGATACAAGAGGTTTGGAGACACGTGCTACAAATTAGCGGCTGTTAGTTTTCAGGCTTTATGGTCCGATTTCAGGCTCTGCTGGATTTGAAGAGAATGTTGAAGGGACTGGCTGGTCAGACAAGTGTCCACCAGAAATCTGATCAGAACTGAAGAAATCCTTACGCCTTCACTCTAAAACCTTTGTCCAGTTGACAGAATTGTATTTTTCTTTTGCTGTGGAAAGTTAAAGCCATATTTTGGAACATTGTCCAGTGAGATAGTTCCCAGATAGTCTCATAGAGGAGAAGAGGAAGAGAGGAGTCAAGTTTGTGGAGAGGCAAGCCTGCTAGAGTAAGGATTGACATTTTTATACATTTTTCGCAGTTCAATAAACTCAACCAAAAACAAAACAAAAACATTGTTTTATTTTTGGGATGAAAAGTTACACACTGGTGCTTTAAACCTGCTAAAAGACAGACAACATAGGAATCCAGGAACAACGTGTGAATGAAAAAAACACAACTCTCAAGACATGTACTTTTTTGCTTGGACGTTCTTGTACTCTTTGAGAGAATGTGCTTTCTGAAATCCATAAAGGCCAGTTTACAGTTTACATATCTGTTAATATGCTTTTTAAAAATGTCCGAAAAACACCCCTGGCATCTTCACAAATGTGATGTCATTATCACTTGAAATGTTGCTTTTTTGAAAGAAAATAGACTTTAAAGGGACAGTGTGTAAGATTTTTACCCGTTAATTACTGAAATTGAAGATACCCATTCAAAAATACACTGTTTTCCAAGCCTTTTCACTTCCATCATGAAATCAAAGTATTCTTTTGGACTTAGATATAGTCACATAAAAGGGGGATCTTCCCCATGCAGAGGCAGCCATTTTGAATACGAGAGCCGCAGAAGGACATTTGGGCTCCGCCTTCGCCTTCGGCAAGGCTCGTGGTTTTGGGTAAACAACACAAGCATGCTGCCGGATCAGACGTCGTAATGGATCTAACACGTATTTTGTTTTACTGGATTTTATTCGCTGGATCCTTACGGACAAATTGAGAGCAAGTTTATGGTGAAATACAGAGTTTGACCTGTGCAAAGCATTCTAAGGTAAGCTAACCTCATTTTGTGCTTTTCCGTATAAAAGCCCCATGTGCTCGGGGAGTGATTGTTTTGCAGGGAAATGAATTGCATAGTCAAAAAGAGGAGACTGTAAGGTTTCATTTGATGTATAGAGTGTCATGGTACATGATCGGGAATGTGTGTTTTCATGAGAAAAGAAAAAAAAAAAAAAACGTGACCGTGCAGCGAGCGGGTCCCTCGAGGTCTGCCGTAGCTAAAACAGAAAGTGCAATAGCACCATCCACCTATGTGCCACGAATCCTACACACTGGGGCTTTAATATAAAAAAGAACTGTCCAAAAGTGTTAAAAGTGCAGTTCAGTCTCCAGCGCTGGCTTTTTGTGGTAAGAAAGTGATTACAGAAGTGATGAAGTGATGAAATATAGCCAAAGGTGCAGCATTTCCATGGAAACAAGAAAGTGAAATAAGACTCAAGTTTTTCAAAGCAACATACACAACCAAACTGAAAAAAATAAAATATTTTAGTCTAAAAAGTTACATACTGTGGCTTTAACTTTACAAATTAACTTTCTTTTTGTTATTTTAGCATACTTGCATACATGCCTGCAGAGTCACTGATGTGAGATACTTCCTGTACAAGTTCAGTCATCCCTGTTTGAAATCTAACAATAGGGAAGTTCACCAGTTCCACGGCGCCCCTCTGAACACCCCGCCACACTTACCCCCTGGTGGTTGTAACATGTTTGACAATCTAGCCTCTCTCACTGCTAATGATGCACAGGGTTATTTGCAGTACATGCATGGGGGGGGAAACCTCATGAATGCGAGTGTGCCTGGCTCTGGAGAATATAAGTTAAAACCCACGCAACAGTCGCGTTAGTTATACTTCTTGACCCAGTTCGTCTTCAGAGATAAAGAGCCGCTTCACAAGGTCAAGAGGTCATAGATTCAAGTTTGTGTCAAAAAATAGTGCGGCTGTAAATGATCAAATACAAGATGATTAAAACAAAAAGAAGAAATCCAAGCTCTAGTTGTGTATAGTTGCATATTTGGTCTTGTTGTTTTGATCTTGTTGTTTGGTGGAGTCAGTGCAATGTCGTATGTGCAAGAATGCAGTGAAATGATGCACTTGGTGGAGGCTTGGGCTGCATCCATTTCTCTGTCACTTCGTCTTACCCTTAGCCCTTGGTTTTGCGCGTTCAGGTGAGGGAAAGGGGTGTCCTAATTCTAATTTTGATCAAGGGCTAGGGCCACGACCGAGGGCTATATACCCCTTGAAAGACGTAAGCTCCCGGCCAGACTTGAACCGAAGGGGTACGCCTACAAGCTCAGGCAGGTTTTGGGATCAGGATGGCAGCGTCACATCGACCAGCCAAGGAGTCTCATAGTTGTAATTATCGATTAACAGTTTAGCATGGTTTACAATTGTGACACTTATGTTCTACATTGTTGCGGTGTCTGTTTAGCCGACGTTATCGTTTTCATCGAACTTTCATGTATAAGCAAACTATTTTTTTGTCGAGCTGAGGTACTCGATATTCCTTGACATGGCATGGGATGATGACGCAAACGGTAATCGAGTGGTGTCCCATTACTTAGGGGAACATTCCTACCCCTAGCCCTCTCAGCTAGGTATCGAGGGGCAAGACAAAGACATAGATAAAGGGGTAGGGGTAGGGGAAGACAGAGTAAGAGAAAGTAAGTAACTAAGAGAATCAGTTTACACATTACAGGTGGTATTGAAACTTCGTAGCTGGTGTCATCAACATTCCCTGGGGATGTGGAGCTAACTGGAAGCACTGTTCTGTTAGTCATGTTAGACTTTAATCTGAGCTTTATTTTTTACACAGTCTGACTGGAAAGATATGACTTGGTGGGAACTACAACAGGTAAAGTGATTTGTGCTGTTAAAAAAGTCTCGTACATAAAAATTTGTCTCAACATGGTAAAAGGAGAAACTCAATTTGTCAACTGGACAAAGTTTATTTGGTCGAAAACATTTCGCAGCTCATCCAAGTTGCTTCGTCAGTTCTGGTTAGAGTGCTGATGGGCACTACTTATATCGAGCTGCAGGGAGGAGCTAACTACACTGAAATTATTCTGAAACTATCCCACCTCTTTGTTTTCAGCTTTCTGTCTTTTTTTTTAGTTTCTCTCTGGCGTCTAGTTTAGCATACCCATTCAAACCCTAATGGGTGTTTTCACACCTCTGGACCTGACTTGGGTGCCCTATTGTTTCCTTTGTTTGTTTTGATTTAGGTTTGAGAATGGAATTATAGATGGAAATTGTGTCTGACTTCCCCATTCCTGTTCAAAGAAGGATCCTTTTTTTTGACAAAAATACTTAAAGGAAAAGTAATGTTTTTTTTACAATTTGAGCCTTATTTCGGTAATAAAACAAGTTGTTTTACTCACCCATATCACTTTGGTGTCATATGGAGCATTTCCGGAGATGTTTTAGATTAGCGTTAGGCTAACGCCGTTAGCCTAGCGCGACTTATAGCCATAGCTTGGGGCATTCCCCGAGCATGTAATATGCCCCGTGTGGGCTCCAAATAACACAAACTTTAGCACTTTTCAAATCAGATTCAAATCAGAGAAGCTCGATGTCTTTAGTCTACGATTTCGTTTGGTCAAAAGTGGCCTGTAATCCGAGATTTAGCCATAGTTTCGAGTAGATGAGGAGGCCAGTGCGCATGCGCGGAGTGTGCTCCCAAACATGGAACGCAAAGCTGTAAACTATGGATAAATCTCGGATTACAGGCCACTTTTGATTCAAATGAAATCGTAGAGTAAGACATCGAGCTTCTATGATTTGAAAAGTGCTAAAGTTTGTGTTATTTGGAGCCCACACGGGGCATATTACATGCTCGGGGAATGCCCCGAGCTATGGCTATAAGTCGCGCTAGGCTAACGGCGTTAGCCTAACGCTAATCTAAAACATCTCTGGAAATGCTCCATATGACACCAAAGTGCTATGGGTGAGTAAAACAACTTGTTTTATTACCGAAATAAGGCTCAAATTGTAAAAAACGTTACTTTTCCTTTAACTCCCCTCTCAAACCAGTTCTTTTCCCTGGCTAAGATCTGAACCTCTGTCCTCAGTCTCAACAGTTTTTCAATTAGTCACGCTCACTTGTTTGTTAAAAATCAAACTCTACAAGCTCCTGTAAATGAGTTATTTCAATCCATTTAGCATTTTTTTGCATCTGCAGTCTTTTTTGGCTGGGTTTACTAATGTGTTCATTTTGTCATCATGGGAACTACTAAATATTCCACCACTAGACATGCATGTAGAACACTCCCAGCATCATGTCACTGCAAAGTATCAATGCACTTGTTGGTGGTTTGAAAATGTGACCTCCTGGTTAGTGGGTGAGCAGTCAGTCAACCCTCAACCCTTTGTGTGCATTTGACATCAGTTTGCACACAACAAAGCTGCAGTGCATAAATCAGATGACAAAGCTTTTCCGACATCCAACATAGCTAATCTCCCATAGAAAGTCCACTCCCGCTCTTGAACCATAGAATCTAACTTTTCTGGTGGAGGGTATGCCACCTGCTTGCCTCGATGGAGATTTCTTTACGAGACGTTTGCACATATCTATCTTGCATTATCTTGTTTCTTTTCTTAGTTTAAAGCAGACCTATTATGCAAAATCAACTTTTAACCATGTTAGAATTGTTTCTCCTCCTCATTTACCCTCACAAAGTTGTATTTGAGGTGATTTATGTATGTTTGAGCAATCTTTAATCACCTATTTTCAAGACGGAATTTTGCCAATCAACCTTCATTTTCACCGCCACCAGCGTACGCTCACTGTTCTGTACTTTGTTCTCCAGTTTTATTTTCTTAACTGGGGACAGTGTTGCGTAATCATTTTGATACAAATGAAAAATAATCCACAACTTGCACGTGTGATCTGCAGCTATCTATCGGAGGTGCTGACAGCTTCACAGCAACTTGTTCACAGTGGTGCAAAGTTATTCCTCACTTATCCATTCCGAGCATTCTAATTATTCACAGTGATGAGTTTCCCAACTTTCGGAAGCCAGAATGGAGTTATGCTAACAAGTAGGTATCATATTTTTACACAATAAACATTACAAACTAAAGGTAAAAGAAACACAACTCCAGCTATGTTTTTGATGAGGTAACGCCATTCTAACACGGCTTAAACCTCACAAGAGTCCATTTTGTGTTTTAACAAAACACAATTTTCATCATTTCTCTCCATTTCACAACACAAACTTTTTGTCACGTCTCCTTTCTCTGCTCACAAGTATTTGTTATTTGATTTCCCAGTCCCCTGAGTTCAAACTTTGCCTCCTCTCCTCATCTGTAGCTGCAGCCTGCTCCTCACAGGCTCTACAGAGGAACATATAGACAGCAGCACATATAGAAGAGCCACACAAGGGATGACGATGTGACAACACTGAGGAACCCACAGGAACCTGCCAATCCACACACAAGAACGCTATTTTTGCTCATTTGAAAGCATATCTGTCACTGCTGCATGTGCACAGTGGAAACAGAGGAATGTGGTGTGAATTGTGGATATTGTTGTTTGGCTATTTTAGATTTGTTTCATAAAGCTCTATTTGCACAGGATTAGTTTTATAGCAAAACTAAATTGTAATAATTATGGACATCGTCTGTGTTTCTAATCTTTTGCGAATCGTCCATATCTGTAAAAATGTCTATAAAAATTCCACCAAATTTGTCTTTCTATAATTTCGCAAACTCAGACCTCCTCAGGTAATTCTAGTCAAACGGGTCAACTAAGAATCAGGTTTGTGGAGATGCGAGCTCACTCACAGTAAGGACACATGTTTTTCACAAGTTCATATGTTTTTCAAAGCAATGAACACAACCAAACTGAAAAACAAAACATTATTTTATTTTAGTCTAAAAAGTTATGAACTGTGGCTTTAACATAAAGATGCACTGTGTAACTTTTTGGTTTGGGGTCCGCCACCTGCTTGTTTCTATGGATATGTCATTTCCCTAATGTTCCACAGTATGACATTGAACAGCTCTACCTTACATTTATTCAATTACAGGTGGTTTTATAGCTCAAAAATACCTAGAAAAACTGGCATTCTACCGGTGAGTGGGGTTTCCTCTCCACAGATCTGACCTGTAACTTGGTCTGGTTTGGTCACCATGAAGATAGAAAGGTTTAAAGGCAAATTAACGTTTTTTTTACAATCTGAGCCTTCTTTCGGCAATAAAACAAGTAGTTTTACTCACCCATAGCATTTTTCTGTCAATTGGAGCAGTATCGCAGAACTTATGTTGAGCCGTTCTGTTCTAGTAATGATCCCGTATCCGTTAACATGGTGCTGTATCATTTGCTCGGGGCATTACTTTGCGGTGTCCAAATAACACAAACTTTAGCACTTTTCAAATCATAGAAGCCCGATGTCTTAATGAAAGATTTCGTTTGAAGCAAAAGTGGCCTGTAATCCGAGATTTAGCCATAGATTCGAGTAGATGAGGACGCCAGTGCGCATGCGCGGACTGCTCCCGGGACCCAAACATGAAACGCAAAGCTGAAAACTATGGATAAATCTCGGATTACAGGCCACTTTTGCTTCAAACGAAATCTTTCATTAAGACATCGGGCTTCTATGATTTGAAAAGTGCTAAAGTTTGTGTTATTTGGACACCGCAAAGTAATGCCCCGAATACAAATGCTAACGGATACGCTACAACATAACTTTCTTCAAACAGCTCCAAATGACACCAACGTGATATGGGTGAGTCAAACGACTTGTTTTATTACCGAAAGAAGGCTCAGATTGTAAAATAACGTTACTTTTCCTTTAACACCATACTGTGATACATTCCAGACAAAGTAATAACATCTCCATGGAGAAAAGCATTTGATGGACCCTCCACCAGAAAAGTTACACAATGCACCTTTAACAAATTTACTTTATTTGAGTTATTTTAGTATATTTTTAACATTTTTTTTAAATTATATTTTTGAACTGTGTAGTTCAGGCATGTCCAAACTATGGCCCGTGGGCCAAATGCGGCCCTCAGACACATTTTCCTTGGCCCTCAGGCTTCCAGGTGAATTGGCCCAAATTACGTTGAGCAGAACTTTTGACTGCAAGTTTTTTGAAAATCTACCTTGATAAGACAATATTTAATATTTATTGTGTCATTTTGAGGATTTTAGCATGAATAAAGGACTGATAGCTCATTCTAACGTGTTAAAAATGCAGATATTTCAATTATTCATTGTACTGAGCACCAGTCTGTGGCCCTCGATCGGCCCTCTGCTTCATCTGTGTTTACATATGTGGCCTTTGATGAAGTTTGGACACCCCTGGTGTAGTTGGTACACATGTCATATTCCCATGAACATTTTTTTCACACCTACTCAGGTTGTCAATTTTTTTTTAATTGATTTATTGAAAATTTGATACTAATCAATGTTAAAACTAGTATCAAATCTACATACTCATTTGAGCAAATATCAATACTGAAAAGTAAGATTACGCAGGCCACATGGTAATAAATTGTAGTGCAATAGTACATTAAATTGTAGTACTTTATTTAACATAAAAGGAAGTACTGCGATTTAATGTTGAAAATCATATTCTAATGTCTAAATAAAGAGTGGTTTAATTATCATTGTGGTATCGGTATTGAGTATCGAGTCTATTTCTTAGTATTGAAAGGGAGTTTTAAATTTGAGTACCATGACCACACTAACAGCCGCTACTACAGTTAGTCCCTCGTTCCCTCTCTCACTTAAAGCAGGAGCAGAGAAGGAGGGAGGGGCCCTCCCTCCTTCTCTGCTCCTGCTAGTGTCAGTGTAGTGTCAAGTACCACTCTTTCATATGGATATTATAAAACTATAGTGTCGACTTCCAACCACAGTCAGAACATAAAAGACACATTAGACACATTTCAAAAGTTTTTCCTTTGTACAATCATCGTCTTCACAGCTCGTCCTTCCAACAATGTCATCTGCACTTTTATGCTCGAGAACATTTTGCCCCCTACTGTCAGATGAGAGGAATTTCATGCAATCTCATATCAAAATGCATCACCAAAATCCAGACGTGGGTAGTACTCAAATACATTTAACTTTTATATGAAGTAACAGTACTCTCACTTGAGTAAAAGCTTTGGTTACTCTTCCCACTGCGAGTAAATCTGTTTCGTTCCATCAGTTACTCTTAAAGTTACTCTTGAGTCATAGTTGTCCTAAATACTTTTTACTCTTACTTAATTTCTTTATCCACTCAACTGTAACTCAAATGTTATTTAAAAGACCCATCTTACCGTATTTTCTGATCTCTATTATAATGTAGTTTCCTCATCTAAAACATACCTGGAGTTGTGTTTTGTTTCATTCACACATTCTGCATATTTAGAGTTAATTCTTCTCAAACTGAAACTTTGTGATGCCATGTGGTAATACAGGAAGCGCTCCACTGTGTTTTTAAATGCCATATGTGTTCCCTAGATTATTTTGGATGATTTCAGCTCTGGAATTGCCAATCTGTATTGAACAAAAGGTAACAAAAGGTGACATCACAAGGTAGAACAGGGCATTTTGAGCCTTAGAGACGTAGACAGACTAATAATAAAGAGTTACTCAGACAAAAACACAACTCTGGGTATGTTTTTAATGAGGTAACAACATTCTAACGTGACTGAAAGCTCTCAAGAGTCAATTTGGGGTAACATAGGCTCTTTAATATTACTCTTATTTGAGTATATTTTTTGGCTACTCTGCCCATCGGAATACAGCTGGCTCTATGCGACTCTTTGAAAAAATGTAATAAATACATACCTCGATCTTTGCCCCATATTTAAATGTACAGGCCTGAGAATTATGGGAAATTATGTGATATGTATGGAATAATTATAATTTGCTTTGATCACATGAAAGCACTGAGTTTGACGGATTTAAAGGCATTATTTATGTAGGAAGACTCCAGGCTACTGCATCTTGCATTCTATGCCTTTGATATTTCTCTGCGGTCATTAAAATTTCATGGTGGAGATGAGGTCTTAATCACTGTGTCCACTTTTTTTTCATTAATTATATACTTTTTATTTTAATTTTGAATGTTTTTATTAAACCCCAATCTCTTTTCTTTGATATTTTCGGTGGCCTTTCCACGGTGAAGATGGCCGTCTTGATCACAGTGTCCAATTTTTATATTATTTGTCATGTTTAATTGTATTATTTTTCTTTTCTATGTTTTTAAAAGCTTGTTTTACTGTTCATTTAATTATATTCTAAGTTTAGTTTTAATCTTATACTCTACTCTTTGCAATAATATTATAATATAATATTTAGTAGGCAAGTAGTAGGGGTGACAGTAGCTCATATGATAGAATGTTGTAAAGGTTGGTGGTTTGAATCCCGCTTCCTCAGATGAATATGTTGTGTCCATGGGCAAGACACTTAACCATTACAATATCCTCCTGGGACCCAAAGAAAAAAGTGTATTTCAGTTTTTTTGTGTGTGTGATTTTCTATTTGGAGGTAAATGAACACCTTAGAATTTACATTTTGTTAATTTTATTTTTATTCATAATGTTGTAACCTGTCCTCTGTAATGGGCTGTAATAGTGTTAAATCCATGTGATGTTAACAACCTAACAAAAACAATTTTTTTTCTGATTACCAATATCTCTAACAAGCTTCTACAGTCGCCTCACAAAATTTTTAGACTCCCTTTTAATTTTTTTTAATTTTTTTATTATATTATTTATGTATTGATCTGGTTTAGACCTCTTTTAGTCATGGTTTAGATCTGGTTTAGACCTGGTTTAGACCTGGTTTAGACCTGGTTTAGACCTGGTTTAAACCTGACTCAAATTTGGTTCAGACCTGGTTTAGTCCTAGTTTAGACCTGACTTAGACCTGGACTTAGACCTTTATTCCTGATTTTCTCCCGGTTTAGTCCTGTTTTGTCTCAGTTTATTCCTGATTTAGTCCTGTTTTGTCCTAGTTGAGACCTGGTTTATTTATTTATTTATGTATTTATTTATCATAGCACAGGCACAAACTAGAGTGTATCTCTAAACACTTAAAAGATCGACTGATTAACTCAATGTCCACTATAAAGGACAAAAAATAATGGGCCGGGTCTCAGGAGGATATAGTAACTGTTGCAGAAATAATAGCAGGAGTAGTAGTAGTAGAAGTAGCAGCAACATTAGTAGCACCAGTAACAGTAGTCATAGTAGTTGTAGTAGCAGGAGCAGTAACAGTGGTAATAGTCGACTGTATTTGTTTGTGCTCAACTTGAACACAGCCCTCGACTTTGCCAACAATTTCTTATTTTGTCATAAGGTATATAAATGAATGAATGAATATTTACTCCACACTACTACTACTGCCCCTCCAAACCGCGTAATATGAATCTGTAATATACACTTTAATTAAACAAACCAACAGCTACCATTTATAAAACTTATCTCTGCACTGACTTTGAAACCTTCCCTCATTGTCTGCGCTCTTGTGTCTGCCACGGCCTCGCTCCAGACCCCCCCCTGGTGGTCGTTTTGGTGATGGGACACGGGCGCGTGGTGCATACAAGTGGGTTAATTAAAAACACTCAAGTCAATCACGGGACATTAGGAAGAATGAGGAAGGAGGGAGAGAGAGAGAGAGAAGATGGAGAGAGAGAGTGTGTGGGGAAGGGGCGTTAGGGTATAGGAGACATCAAAGGATTCAAGCGAGGAGGCATGAAAAGAATGTGGAATAAGGTCGGAGCAGCAGAGGTAGGATGCTAGGAGACACGGGGGTGAAGGAACTGGAAGTGGCCCTATATGGTGTAGAGACAATAGAGAATTATATATAAGAGACAATTATAAACATATATAAAGAGAAAAAAATTGCAAATAAAAGCATTTTTTATATATATTACAATGGCATGAGTTGAATTTTGTCCTAAATTGAACGAAATAGGAAATTACTTGTGTCAACGTGGAAATAAACAGACTTAAAGATACAATATGTAAAAAAAAAAAATTTGGCTGTCTGACACCTGCTTGTTTCCATGGAGTATTTTTCCTTTGCCTTTGCTGTTCCACATTTAAAGGAAAAGTAACGTTTTTTACAATTTGAGCCTTATTTCGGTAATAAAACAAGTTGTTTTACTCACCCATATCACTTTGGTGTCATATGGAGCATTTCCGGAGATGTTTTAGATTAGCATTAGGCTAACGCCGTTAGCCTAGCGCGACTTATAGCCATAGCTCGGGGCATTCCCCGAGCATGTAATATGCCCCGTGCGGGCTCCAAATAACACAAACTTTAGCACTTTTCAAATCATAGAAGCTTGATCTCTTTAGTCTACGATTTCGTTTGAATCAAAAGTGGCCTGTAATCCGAGATTTATCCATAGTTTACAGCTATGCGTTCCATGTTTGGGTCCCGGGAGCTGAGAGCACACTCCGCGCATGCGCACTGGCGTCCTCATCTACTCGAAACTATGGCTAAATCTCGGATTACAGGCCACTTTTGAGCAAACGAAATAGCTTAACGCTAATCTAAAACATCTCCGGAAATCCTCCATATGACACCAAAGTGATATGGGTGAATAAAACAACTTGTTTTATTACCGAAATAAGGCTCAAATTGTAAAAAACGTTACTTTTCCTTTAATTGTTTCTATCTCACCATGGAAACAGGCAGGTGATGGTACCAGGCCAAGTTACAGGTCAGATCTGTGGAGAGGCATGCTCTCTCAGAACGTATACTGTACTGCACACGATAAAACCCGGACATGTAACTGTTGCCAAGCGTTCATTTGAAATATGCATAGTTGCTATAAAAGCACAAATAACTCAAATTAAACTGGAAGATCTCAGCTTCTAAAGTTTAAAATCAAATGTCCATAACTTTAGAGATAACATTATGAGACTAGCATTCACTTTCGAAGTATTTTCTATAGACAACCCAAAGAATGTGCAATGTAGCATACTGTATATTTAAAGCCTTTTTTTCATTTTGTTTGTTTATTCCAATGACAAACAGAAAAACATGCATCTGTTAGTGTGAGCGTGCTTGCATCTCCACACACCTGACTCTTTTGGCCTGCTTGTTTCCATGGAAATGTTGGCTGTGAGATTCAACATTATTGCATTAAATTTATCTATCTCCATCGGGAAGGTTCCAGAGTGTGGTTTTCTGTTTCCATGGAATACTGCAGTTGACTTTCCATCTCAAAAGGGTTAATAACTTACTATACTGTAACTTTAAAATCAAATATAGTCATTCTTTTGTAATGTGTAAAATTAAATAACAACAAGCGAAGTGTCTGGGTTTCAACAGCCTTGATTCAATTCAATTCAATTCAATTTTTCTTTATTGTCACATGTGCATATACATACACAAGAATATATAGCCCAGATACATGGTAGAATTGGAAAAATAACTGAAAAGTATTCTGTAAAAGACTCTGTTGTACTTGGTACTGACAAGCTTTTGTTCACGTTCTATACAGAAAACCATTTTAAGGTTATTTAATTTTTGATCAAACTGAATCCATTAATCCTTTGACTTGCTTTTCAAAATTTATTTCAATATGAATATACTTACTTTTGATGATATACTTAATAATTATAGTTACAATATTTACTGTTTACAAAGACTCATGCACAATGCCTATATGGGATTCAACTTCCTGTTATAGGCAACATTTTGAGTGCTTTTGTTCATCATTTTGAAACCCTCAGTAAGAATGTCTCATTTGAGGTGCGAGGTGCATTCACAATCAAGAATAAAAAATAAAACATATTATTCAGTTTGTAATAAGAAAATTCAATATTGCACATATCCACACAGCAGTCCTCAAGTAACCGACCACTTCCTATTATAAAGTTGCTGGCCATAATGCACTGGTCGCTTTTATGTCCTCAACAGGTAATGACACTGAGTTAGACAAAGTACACACTGCGTTAAGAACAATTCAAACTAATAACAACAACAACGTAAGCTTTCATGTTCTAAAATCTTGTAGGCTAGCTATATTGTCACTTGAGCCTCACGCGTCAAGTGTATTCCCAAATTATCCATGTGGAATAACGTGCCACCTGCAGCCAAAAGCGCCTAACTTTTACGCACAACATTTGTCCATCTCCGTCCAAAATGTCTACACAAAAACGCATGGGAGACTTACGTGCGCATCGCCTCTTCTTTTGACATCTCTATCCCTCAGCGTGCGAGTTTTGCTTTCAACACCAGACCCGAGCAGAGCGGCGCAGAGGAGAGGAGGATGTTCCAGTATTTCCCTTAAGCGCGCAGAGGTGATGTCCTTTTGGCACAAAGGCGAGCGGAGGGATGTCCACTTGGTTTTACGCACGGACTGTTTTCGGCTGCCGGACACTCGGAGCGCGTGGGAGCAGTGGGGAGCAGCACGCGGGGTCTCGAGCCAAAACGAAGGGGCGCGCGCTCTTCGCTCTGACACCGTGCACCGCTTGACACCGCCGTTTAGGAGGTGCTGCTCGCGTGCACGCAGCGCACACACCAGTCACAGGGGCAGACATACAGACATACAGCACCACGAAAACGACCGAAGCTGTATTTAAAACACGGTTTAAAGGTGCATTGTGTAACTTTTTTTCTGGCTTAGGTTACACAATAAGCTTGTCGCGATGGAAATGTTGGGAGATCGTGTTGCTTTGTCTGGAGTGTTCCACAGTATGCTATGAATTCATTGATCTGCATGTATTAAAGTACAGGTGCGTGTGTGTTTTAATGTGCATTCTTATTTTTAGCCACCGATCTGACCTGTAACCTGGAGTGGTGTGAAGACTTGTTTGTCTTTTCAAGATTCAAGATTCAAGATTGTTTATTTGTCATATGCAGAATCAACACAGGGTCAACAATGCAATGAAATGCTTAGGATCAGAAGCACCATTGACTCGCTAAGATAGTCAACAAGTACTAATAACATGCAGTAATAGTACAAAGTGTTGCAAAAGTGCAGGGGAAGAAGTAAACAATATAATAAACAATATAATAAAATATGTAATAAAATGTAATAAAAATACAAGGTACAGTGTACAAAGGTGCAGGTAGGATTAAATCAAATATCAAATAAGGTGTAAGTAGAGTATTTCACAGATTGCACATAATATGGTGTGGTGGGTGTTGCATGTGGATTTCGTTTTGCACATAGATGTATAGATCTTCATAGCGGTATAGTCTTCATAGTGATATAAAAGTTTAATGGCATATTGTGGAACATTAGAGGTGACGATCTGCTTGATTCTACAATAACATCTGTATAGAAACAAGCCATACCTTAAAAAAAAAACAAAAAAAAACAAATACAGTATGCAATCAGCTTGTCTTCATAGAGATATTTTTGCTTTGTTTGGAATGTTCCACAATATAGAATATAATGATGTTTTATTGCTCAAAATCGTTGCTTCTCCTATAACTCAGTCTAGCTGCTTCAAGTGGAGATTTAATGCTTGTAAAACCCTAACACTTCTATGGAGACAAGCAGGTGGACCCTCAACCAAAAAGGTATTTTGTGCTCTTTTAAAGTACCGTATTTTCCGCACTATAAGGCGCACCTAAAAGCCTTCAATTTTCTCAAACGCCGACACTGTGCCTTATAATCCGATGCGCCTTATATATAGATCAATATTGGTTAATCATGGCTACCGTAGTCAGCCACTACTGTAGCTTCTATTCTATGCGCCTTATAATGTGGTGCGCCTTATATATGAAAACAGTTTTAAAATATGCCATTCATTGAAGGTGCGGATAATAATGCGTGATAATGCGGAAAATACGGTAAATAATTTTAATGTATTTGTGGGTTCAGATGACACTCCTGTGATGTAAAATAAGGAGAATATTGTTTTATTTATATAGTTATGTCTTTATTTTATATAGCATATAATACAGGAATACTAGTTCTTGATCTAATCCCAAAAAATATGAAAATGACCGTTGAGTTATTGTTATTCTAAATTTGTCATATTTTGACTGTGTTATGTCAAAGGCTTGTATTTCATTACTATATATTATTGTAGCAGAATAAATTGAAGTAGCCCAAGAGTTGAAGAGAAAAGGCTTGACACTGGAGTTCTAACACAGGAGAGGTTTATTTACCATCACTATATGAACCCTCAACACATTCAGATAGTGTTGTCCTTTCCAGACTAGTGCAATCCAGTCTGGCTATTCTTCCATTGTAGGGAGTATTATACCGCTGATGATATACAGTAGGCCAAGATAACAAGAACTGAGCTGGTGGTGAGTGCCCTTAGTACAGCACATAAATAGATTTTTTTCTATCGATTACAGTATAGTATTATTATAGTACATTTTTGTGATGTCTTTCATTTGCCCTTCAGAACTTTTCTTGGCTCACAATAAAAGACAAGAGTGGGGAATATAGACTTGCGGATTGAATTTAATAGTTAGCATCATGGATATCTCAAACAGCCCATTTCATATTCTTTTTGATAGTCTGAGAATACGCCTGCCTTCTCTGGGAGCTCCGCAGACAGGAGAAGAGAGAATTTTTGGATGCATAGCGTAGGGAGGTTGGTGAGGGGGAGGGGTGCACAACATCCCATTTAGGCTCTGACCCAGTTTCTCAAACATTACAGCGATTGCACGCTTTGGGTTCATTTTTCCATCACCTTCTGCTGACGCTGGAGGGCACAAGAATTAGACAGGAGTGCTAGCGAGCTACATGCTAAATACAGCCGCCATATTCAAGGTGCAGAATGGGAGATGAGAGCACACTAAGAACTGGTGTGTGAGCCAATGTGTGATGGAACTATAAAGATTTGGCCTTAGAAGACATAAAAGCGCCGTTCTTGATTTTTACTTAAAAACGGGAAAAACAGAGTTAGCTTCTTTTTTTTTTTTTGGTGATATTTATTGCGATATTTTGAAGAGGCTAATAGAACTGTAGATATGATACTTTTTTCCATTGAAGACAAGACTTTTGGTGCTGTCATAATCCCAAGAATGAAAGTAAAACATATTTCTTCGGTACAGTTCCCTATGTTTATGAGCTCTTGCTACTATAAAACAATGCATTTTAAATTGTGACAGCCCATTATATTACTGTGACACGGTTTGCAGTGGTCTAAAGTTACTCCTCATTACCTTCTGCATTTCGCATATCCCAAAGAGTATATAAGGAGGTATATAATGCTTTTCGAGGTTACAGTCACTAGCTTGCAAACAAGTGCACTTACTGATTATCAGACTGTCTAGCAGACTGGACACAGTGGACATATTTTGACCTCTAGAGCTCCTTATACAATATATATAAACATTTTGCTCAAATACAAAAAATCAGGTACAGGCCCTCTAATAAAACATTAACACTATATATGTGCTTTTTAAGGGCTAGTGTTTGTTACCAGTGGTGTTGCTCTCAGTTAAACAACATTCAAGTTGTGAAACATGCTTATAGACTCTCCATGGTGAGGATGGTGAAATTTGAGTTCAGCAACATCAGCATTTATTTGTTCCTGTTAAATTATAAAGCAATTATCACAAGCTACACAATTAAGTCCCTTCCTTAACTTGAAGGCATCGTCTACCAAACAAATGTAGAATGAATAAAATTTAAAAAAGCTAAAAGACTTTCCAGAAGAAGAAGCAACTTTATTGATCTCACACTGAAGAAATTCTTCTCTGCATTTAACCCATCCTGTTATTAGGAGCAGTGAGCAGCACATTACTGCGCCCGGGGACCATCTCCATGATCTTCTTGCTTCGGCTTGGTCAGGACCTAAGCTGGAGGATTTTACCTATGCTGCATGTTTGGGGAAACCAGAGTGCTCGGAGGAAACCCGCCCAAACACGGGGAGAACATGCAAACTCCACACAGAAAAGCCTGGGCGACCCAGGGATCGAACCCGGAACCTTCTTGCTGTGAAGCATGAGCGCTAGCCACTCAGCCACCGTGCGGCCTTTAGATATCAATTTAATTTTTTTGTGACAGATACAGGGACAGTATTTATTAAAGTATTTATTAAACACTAAATCCACCTTTTTTCACTACTAAACTGTGTATATGGTGTTTTAATAGCATTATCTACTCATCCTAGTAATTTATGGCAGCTTTAGAGCAAATAGGTAAATTTACAGCTTTCTGGTCATAAATGTCTAGTAGTATGTGCTGCCTTCAATGGCCTCTGTAATTTTCTTGTAGTTGGTGACATCACATAAGACTGCCCTGATTACAGCCACACGTTTCTGATTACAAATACGAGGCGAAGTTTGAAGTGTGAATTCAATCACAGTGCCCCTAATACCTCCAGACCCCACCCTCCTCCAGGTTCTGCCTAGTTTAGCAGCTTTATGTGAAATGGGCTGTGGGCGGAGTTTAGGTGTTTAGTCACATTTTAAATAGCACTTGCCATTCAGTTGAGTAACATTTTTACATCATATTATAAACTCAAGCAAAAATCCTGGGGTTTAAAGGGATAGTGCGTTTTTTTTTATGTTAATCTGTATGGGTTTCCTTCTAAAAGTTACGTGTGTTGACACCGGCTTACCTCTGACACTCTCAGCTGATCCCGGTTCGGCTCGTTTTCTGGAGTCCACGTAAGCAGGTCCGGTAACTTCCCTGGAACATGAAATAAAGCTTGTTTTTCGTCTCAAGACAAAACATTTGTTAGAAAGGTGATATATTTGCGTCCGAAACAGTTGTCCACGAAACATCCAGCAGCGTATTTCACATTCACGTATTGTCTCTCTCCACTCGTATCACTACGCCCATGTTAACTCTATCAGCCTGTTCACCTTCAGCGGATGTCTACAAGTGAACAAATGTTTTGTTTTGAGAAGAAAAACAAGCTTTATTTCATGTTCCAAGGAAGTTACTACTCTCCTTACGTGGGCTCCAGAAAGCGAACCGAACTGGGATCAGCTGAGACTGTCAGAGGTAAGCCGGTGTCAACACACGTAACTTTTAGAAGGAAACCCATACAGATTAACATAAAAAATAAAAAAATAAAAACACACTATCCCTTTAACTATTTGAACTTCCTTCTGTGAATACCTCTGTTCTACTACTGGGCTTTACCAATTTAACCAAATATGATTTCATTTGGAACACCACTCTGTATTTAGTTGTGAAATCTTGGGATTTGAAAATATTGCCTAGACATTTTGCAATCAAGTTATCAAGCAATTTTAGCATTTTACAAAGAACTAAATGTAATATGCTGATTTTATACAGTACTCAAAAAAACAGAAAAAAGTAAATGGGTCTTCTTTAAAGGGATATGCCACCCCCAGGTCAAATTTGGGCATCTCCCCACAGTCCAGAGACTAAAATAAGTGGTGGAAAGCGTTTTCCTGCTCACCCAGCCATTGTCCGAGTCTGTCGCCACTGACCGCCGCGCAAGCTGCTGCTCCTCCGCCTTAGACTGGAGGCTAACGTCGCCAGAGAAAGATTTCGGCCAAAAGGAATTAATTTGCTCGATGCGTTTCCCAATTACTTTATGTGTAGTGCGCATTCATATCGAGTGCAAATAAATGTGCAAATCAACACGGAGAGCTTGCCTTGGTCATTTTGGGTGGGAACTCTTTTCCAGTGCGGAAGAATACAGCCGTATCACGCAGCACGCTGCCAGGGGAATCCCAGTTACGCACCGGGAAGGGAGTTCCCCTGTTGCACAACGTGGTGCGTGATACGGCTGTATTCTTCCGCACTGAAAAATAGTTCCCACCCAAAATGACCAAGGCAAGCTCTCCGTGTTGATTTGCACATTTATTTGCACTCGATATGAATGCGCAGTACACAGACAGTAATTGGGAAACGCATCGAGCAAATTAATTCCTTTTGGCCGAAATCTTTCTCTGGCGACGTTAGACTCCAGTCTAAGGCGGAGGAGCTGCAGATACCGCGGTGGTCAGTGCTGACAGACTCGGACAATGGCTGGGTGAGCAGGAAAACGCTTTCCACCACTTATTTTAGTCTCTGGACTGTGGGGAGATGCCCAAATTTGACCTGGGGGTGGCATATCCCTTTAACATCTCCCTAAGATTTAAAGCCATAGTAAGTAACTTATTTCCAAAGAGTAGCAATACATATAAAAACATGTGTTCTTACTTTGAGCAAGCTTGCATCTCCACAAACCTGATGCTTTTTTGGCCTGTTTGTTGCCAAGGAAATGTTGTTTATTTGGTTATAATACCCCACAGTATGATAGAAAACTCATCTATCACTACATAATGTTTCAAAGAAAGGTTGTCATTTCTATTTCTATATAATCAAGCAGTTGACCTTCCACCTCCAGAGATTTAGATACTACCACTTTAAAGGTGCGCTGTGTAAATTTTCCGGTGGAAGGTCCACCACCTGCTTGGCTCCGTGTTGATGCTATTGCTTTGCCTGGGATTGCCCACAGTATGGCATTAAACAAATAGATCTTATTTATTCTATCTATTTATTCAATTACAGGTGTTTTTATGTCTCAAAAGTCCCACAAAACATACACTGAACTCCTTGTCTCCATGGAGATAATGCCATACTGTAGAACATTTCAGGAAAAAAACAACATGGAGTTAAGCAGGTGGAGGACCCCCTACCAGAAAAGTTATACGGTGCACATTTAAAGGGATATGCCACCCCCAGGGCAAATTTGGGCATCTCCCCACAGTCCAGAGACTAAAATAAGTGGTGGAAAGCGTTTTCCTGCTCACCCAGCCATTGTCCGAGTCTGTCGCCACTGACCGCCGCGGTATCTGCAGCTCCTCCGCCTTAGACTGGAGTCTAACGTCGCCAGAGAAAGATTTCGGCCAAAAGGAATTAATTTGCTCGATGCGTTTCCCAATTACTTTATGTGTAGTGCGCATTCATATCGAGTGCAAATAAATGTGCAAATCAACACGGAGAGCTTGCCTTGGTCATTTTGGGTGGGAACTATTTTCCAGTGCGGAAGAATACAGTCGAATCACGCAGCACGCTGCCAGGGGAATCCCAGTTACGCACCGGGAAGGGAGTTCCCCTGTTGCACAACGTGGTGCGTGATTCGACTGTATTCTTCCGCACTGGAAAATAGTTCCCACCCAAAATGACCAAGGCAAGCTCTCCGTGTTGATTTGCACATTTATTTGCACTCGATATGAATGCGCACTACACATAAAGTAATTGGGAAACGCATCGAGCAAATTAATTCCTTTTGGCCGAAATCTTTCTCTGGCGACGTTAGACTTCAGTCTAACGCGGAGGAGCTGCAGATACCGTGGCGGTCAGTGGCGACAGGCTCGGACAATGGCTGGGTGACCAGGAAAACGCTTTCCACCACTTATTTTAGTCTCTGGACTGTGGGGAGATGCCCAAATTTGACCTGGGGGTGGCATATCCCTTTAAGTACCAAAGTTTATCCATTGTATTCATCACAAATCTTTACTTTTGTCTCCATCTATTCACTTCCCTTGTGGTTGAAAATCTCGACTTCGTATCTTTTGCAACGCACTATTTTTCCACAACATTAACGCTTTTTAATCATGTCTTTGCCTCACAAACTCCCATAATTTTAAGCGACACCATGCAACCCTTAATGCCCTTTGAATCCATTACAACTCTCCTTTCTCTGCTCCTCTGGCTGTCCCCCTCCACTCCTCCCGTATCAAAGCATTTGCCATTGACTCCCTGATGGTCTCAAGGACCCATTCAGTCGCAAAGATGATGTCGTTATCAGCTTCGAAGCCAGAGTGAGAATTCCTCTTGTTGTGTACAGGAGAGTAGGAAGTCCTAAGTGTAGCAGGGAATCCTTATCGCTGCCCCACGCCGTTGAGCAAGACTATTACAGAGAAGGGTTTATTTACAGACTGCACAGGCACGCAATTAGTCTCCCATGCAAGCTGGCAGTGGAGGAGAAGAAGTGGAGAATAGAGGAGGGGAGGAGGAGAGGAGAGATGGAGAGAAAGGAGGAGGCTTTGGAAAGATAGTGAGTGGGAATATGCTGTAGCAGAGTGAGAGAGTAGAGAGGGGATGTAGAGCGGGTTGGTTATTTATTTGAAATGGAGGCTGTAAATTGAAAATAAATGGATTGATTTGTTGATGTGAAGAAATGAGAAAGTATCACATTCAACTGTAGGTATAATTTGTCTGAGTGAGATCCAGAACACACAGTTCTGCAATACTTTACGAAGATGTGAGTCTGGTCACAGGTGAATCTCCCTGAGTTCAGACAGCTGTGATTGATGCATGGTCTGTCTGTATCAAAACAAACATGGCTGCTAAGGAGGAAAAAACGAAAGGAAAAAAGATATCACAGGGGAAAGAAAAACATAACAGATTTCTGCAGAATCAATGAGTGAGCTCCTTCGTTTAATCGTTTCATGTGTCACTAAGAAAACAAATCTGATTTGGAGTACTGTGTTTGGTTATGGCTCGAGATGTAATGGAAGACGTGGAGACCAGGCTGATATTCCTAAACCATGGCTTAAAAGGGCAACAATCCAGGCCGTACCTGTTCTAGTTATAATAATAAAATAATAATACATTTTATATAGAAAAAGCTTTTCAGGCCTCTCAAAGTAAACACAGTAAACAGTAGGAAAAAAGTAAAATATTAAAAGCTAACAATACATGAGTGTTGAGATTTGATATAGTTGTGTTATTTTTGTTTGTATTTATAATGATCATAGATAATGACCAATTATAGTTATTCAAACGGCCAAGTGTGATACTTGGCCGTTTGCATTTGCAGTTGTACTTTGAACTTACCTTGCTAAAATTATTACCGGAGACTTCATATCTTGTATGTACTGTATTCAATTACATGTGAGTTACAGAATCATACTATATTTTATTACTATGATCGTGGTTTCAGATGTGCCCTATTACTTGGCCTGCTTGTCTCCATGTCATAGACATAGATACGTTTAATGCCATACTGTGGAGCATTTTAGGCAAATCAATAAAAATTACATGAACTGCTTTTCTGTTGGTTCTTGTATCCAGACAGAAAAGCAGATGTAGTTCACCTTCAAGTTAAGTAGGAGGTATTACACTCAACAAAAATATAAACGCAACACTTTTGTTTTTGCTCCCATTTTTCATGAGATGGACTTAAAGATCTAAAATTCATTCCAGATACACAATACAGGGGGTCCTCGGGTTACGACGTAGATCCGTTCTTAAGACGCGTCGTAACCCGAATTTCGTCGTAAACCGGATTTTGCCTTTGATCTTCCAACCAAAGCACCAATAACCTTTCCATCTCAATAATTAGACCACTACGCTGCTTGGTTATCACTGCCGCTATCATAGGAGCAGATCAGAGCCCACATCAGGTACTTCCGCCCACATTGGGCACGCACATGAGGCTGTCTTCTTCTCCCTACAACCACAACAGAGCGTGTTCTTGCGCCGTGCGCCGCGCGCCGTTCGGGTTTGTTTACATCTCCTACCACGCTAAACCGTGTAAGACGGAATGACGCGTAATATATACATTTTTTTTTAATGGGGGCGCGTTCGTAACCACGAAACGTCGTAACCCGAGACCGTCGTAACCCGAGGACCCCCTGTATTACCATTTCTCTCAAACATTGTTCACAAATCTGTCTAAATGTGTGATAGTGAGCACTTCTGCTTTGCTGAGATAATCCATCCCACCTCACAGGTGTGCCACATCAAGATGCTGATCTGACACCATGATTAGTGCACAGGTGTGCCTTAGACTGCCCACAATAAAAGGCCACCCTGAAATGTGCTTTTTTTTTTTTTTTTTTTTTTTGCTTTATTGGGGGTCTGGGGACTCAGAACCAGTCAGTATCTGGTGTGACCACCATTTGCCTCATGTATTCTTCGCATAGAGTTTATCAGATTGTCAATTGTGGCCTGTGGAATGTTGGTCCACTCAAAGTTGCTGGATATTAGTGGGAGCTGGTACACGCTGTCGTATACGCCGGTCAAGCACATCCCAAACATGCTCAATGGGTGATATGTCCGGTGAGTATGCTGGCCATGCAAGAACTGGGACATTTTCAGCTTCCAAGAATTGTGTACAGATCCTTGCAACATGGCGCCGTGCATTATCTTGCTGAAACATGAGGTGATGTTCATGGATGTATGGCACAACAATGGGCCTCAGGATCTCATCACGGTATCTCTGTGCATTCAAAATGCCATCAATAAAATGCACCTGTGTTCTTCGTCCATAACAGATGCCTGCCCATACCATAACCCCACCACCACCATGGGCCACTCGATCCACAACATTGACATCAGCAAAGCGCTCACCCACACGACGCCACACACGCTGTCTGCCATCTGCCCTGAACAATGTAAACCAAGATTCATCCGTGAAGAGAACACCTCTCCAACGTGCCAGACGCCATCGAATGTGAGCATTTGCCCACTCAAGTCTGTTACGGCGACAATCTGGAGTGAGATTAAGACCCTGATGAGGACGACGAGCATGCAGTTGAGCTTCCCTGAGACGGTTTCTGACAGTTTGTGCAGAAATTGTTTGGTTATGCAAACCAATTGTTTCAGCAGCTGTCCGAGTGGCTGGTCTCAGACGATCTTGGAGGTGAACCTGCTGGATGTGGAGGTCCTGGGCTGGTGTGGTTACACGTGGTCTGCGGTTGTGAGGCCGGTTGGATGTACTGCCATATTCTCTGAAACGCCTTTGGAGACGGCTTATGGTGGAGAAATGAACATTCAATACATGAGCAACAGATCTGGTTGACATTCCTGCTGTCAGCATGCCAATTGCACGCTCCCTCAATGCTTGTGACATCTGTGGCATTTTGCTGTGAGACAAAACTGCACATTTCAGAGTGTCCTTTTATTGTGGGCAGTATAAGGTACACCTGTGCACTAATCATGATGTCAGATCTGCATCTTGATGTGGCACACCTGTGAGGTGGGATGGATTATCTCAGCAAAGCAGAAGTGCTCACTATCACACATTTAGACAGATTTGTGAACAATGTTTGAGAGAAATGGTAATATTGTGTATCTGGAATGCATTTTAGATCTTTAAGTCCATCTCATGAAAAATGGGAGCAAAAACAAATTTTTGCGTTTATATTTTTGTTGAGTGTATGTAAAATCAGTTTTTTAACTTTCTACTATTATAAAAAACATTCCTGAAGAGGTTTGAGCTGTCATCCATGCATGTTTGAGTATTTTAGTACTCTCTCCTGGGCCCTATTTGAACCCACCTTGTGCTTAGCTGTGAGATTCTGTCCAATTCAGCCCACAAGCCTACGTCATCAATGCTCTCACATGACAATTCCTCATAAATAAACAAAAGCATGATACAAAACTGAACACAACAAATGCGATGTGCAGTAGTTTAAAAGTGAGATGCACACTGATGGATTTGTGATAACACTGTGAAGAGGGAATGACTTTGCATGGAGAGCAAAGAGAAGAAGGACTAATAAAACATTTTAATTTGTTAATTTTGTTAATTTTGTTAATTTTAACATGTTTAATTGTTTTCAGTAAAGATATCATTTAAAGGAGAATTAACGTTTTTTATCATCTGAGCCTTATTTTGGTAATAAAACAAGTTGTTTTACTCACCAATAGCACTTTGGTGTTATATGCAGCACTTCCGGAGATGTTTTAGATTAGCGATCTCCGTAATGTGAGTTCTCGGGGCACATGTTTGCAGTCTCCAAATAACACAAACTTTAGCACTTTTCAAATCATGGAAGCTCAATGTCTTAGTCTACGCTTTCGTTTGAGTCAAAAGTGCCCTGTAATCCGAGATTTATCCATAGTTTCGAGTAGATGAGGAGGCCAGTGCGCATGTGCGGAGTCACAGTTTATTTTGCTCTCAGCTCTCGGGACCCAAACATGAAACGCAAAGCTGTAAATTATGGATAAATCTCAGATTACAGGCCACTTTTGACTCAAACGAAAGTGTAGACTAAGACATTGAGCTTCTATGATTTGAAAAATGCTAAAGTTTGTGTTATTTGGAGACCGCTCGGGGCATATATTATATGCCCCGAGAACTCGCGTTATGGATATATCGCTAATCTAAAACATCTCCGGAAGTGCTGCATATGACACCAAAGTGCTATGGGTGTGTAAAACAACTTGTTTTATTACCAAAATAAGGCTCAGATTGTAAAAAAAAAAAGTTAATTCTCCTTTAAACTAACACAGTGATCTAAATATGTTATGTGTTAGCAGTTAATATCCCGCAGAACTAAAAAAAAAAAACTAAAAGAACCCCTTAAGATTGCCACTGTTACACTGCTGCGGTCTATACAATCCCATACAAACCCCTCTCTCAGTGCTGTAGGTCATGAATGATGCAACACTTCTTCCCCTTATGTACTGTCCACTCTATTATCTCTAAGCCTTTGACCAACCCTCACCTCATCTGTCCATCTATCGAACCCTCCTTAACTGATGTTGTTCCAAGACAATTTCTCTGCTCCTGTCAACAAAAGAATCACAACCATCTATTCCAGCAAACGATTTACTGCTGTCTCAATGTGTCCATGCATTGAAGGTCCTGTGTCCGATTTTTCCCGTGGATTTGAGCGGCACGGTAGCTGAGTGGTTAGCGCTCTTGCTTCACAGCAAGAAGGTTCTGGGTTCGATCCCCGGGTCGCCTGGGCCTTTCTGTGTGTGTTCTGTGTGGAGTTTGCATGCATGGTCTGGGTTCGATCCCCGGGTCGCCTGGGCCTTTCTGTGTGGAGTTTGCATGTTCTCCCCGTGTCTGGGTGGGTTTCCTCCGGGCACTCCGGTTTCCCCCACCAACCCAAAACATGCACCATAGGTACCTCCAGCTTAGGTCCTGACCAAACCGAAGCAAGAAGATCATGTGTCGCCCACTGCTCCTAATATATACAGTATATATATAGATATATATAGGATGGGTTAAAATGCAGAGAAGAATTTCTCCAGTGTGAGATCAATAAAGTTCACTTGTTCTTCTTCTTCTAAAATATTCGTCTTTCCCCAGTGCAGATGTTTCGTATATGTAGCTCCTGAGGTCAAAACAAGTCCACTGTGTACTGTCTGCATCTAATTAGAAAGGATTTTATTGAATGGTACTCTGGAAGTGTATTGTTAACATGCTAGTTGTGAAAAGCGGCTGTAACTCATTGCTTTGAATAATTAGGATGCTCGGAATGCATAAGGCATAAATGTGGAGATCTACAAACACTGTGAAATTAACTTAACTTCTTTTTTTGTTGTTGTTGTTTTTAAGACAGTAAAAATCAGGTACTGCATCTTTAAGAGCAGAGGGAAGTATCTGTAAAGAAAGATTTAATTTATAATGAAATAGTTTATTAAGAATTATTCAGGCTTCGGAACTACTTATTAATAAATCAATAAAGATTTTTTATAGCGTAGCATTTGTATATACAGTGAACCCTCGTTTATCGCGGGGGTTAGGTTCCAGAAATAGCCCGCAATAAGTGAAATCCGCGAAGTAGGACAATTTTATATTTTACAATTATTCTACATGTTTTAAGGCTGAAAACGCTTCACCAGACACATTATACACCTTTCTGAGACTGGTATTAACATTTTTCTCTTGTTTAAACACTCAAACTTTTGTAGATTTTCATTAAAATATATTAATAGTGGGGGGGGGGGCACGTGACACGCGGACACGTGCGCGCGGACACGTGCGCGCGGACACGTGTGTTTGTTTTGGTACCACATATCCATGCCATGTGCGAAAGTCGAGTGGAAAGCGACCTGGATATCATTTTGGGCAAGACTCAAGCCAATGCTAACAGTGCCAAACCGCTAACAGACGCCTCTGAGCACCAGTCCTCACCACAAGACCAGGTAAGACCAACCTGCGCTCACAAGAGTTGGTTGCATTTCTCCCCGGCTCCAAAATCAGACCGCTATCAATGCGTCGCCAATACTCCACAGTTCTCTAGGACGGGGTCGGGTTCGTTCTCTCAGCGTGACGGGGAAGAGCCACTGTCTCCTCTGTGCGCGCGAGTGTCCTCCCCCCGCTGCGGGCTCCCTCGAATGTGGCTCTCCCCGCTGCGGCTCCCCCGGACGCCGCGCGGCCAGGCGCCAGGCCCGTCCATGTTGATTCTTGGCTCTTCCATGGTCCGGCTCACACTCTCTTCCATGGCTCGTGCAAGTAAACAAAGGCCACACCTCCTGTCACCCAGGCGCTCTCGTGAAGGACATCTGAGACTCTGTCCCTACCATCCCTGGTCTAGACCTGGTTTAGTCCTGGTTTAGACCTGGTTTAGTCCTGGTTTAGACCTGCTTTAGACCTGGTTTAGTCCTGGTCTAGTCTCTTAGCTAATCAGGGCGCAGGACAGAATGTTACACTGTAAAAAAAAGTTACACTATAAAAAAAATTGAAAAAAAAAAAAAAAAAAATTGGAAAAAAAAATCCGCGAAACAGCGAGGCCGCGAAGAGTGAACCGCGATACAGCGAGGGTTCACTGTACCTCATAGTAACTTTTAAGAACACATGAACATTTTTTTGAGTTTTAACTGTTACACTGATGGTCCCTCATGAAAAACATATTTATTTTGGTTATTTTTATTTCATTCATAAAATATAAAAAACACCTGAGCAGCGTCATAATGTTAAAAATACAAGAAATGAGTGAAAATGAGCAGAAAGAAGAAAAATCTGCCCCCTTTTTGAGACAATATATTAACACTGAAATTAAATGCTGACATGTTTTAAAGTAACTATCAATCACAAATATTAATCATTTGCAAACAGATCTGGAAACAGATCCTTCATTCACACCTGTTTCATTGATCCACTAATGTTGAATTCTTTTGAGAACTAAAAAAAAATGTGTTATTAGTTTTGCAATTTGCCAGTTTTGTTGCATCACTGATAAAATTCTGAACACCTTCTGAGGTAAAATTGTGTTCACAACAAATGCATGACTATTAAATTAACATTCACAGAGGATAAGGACCTAATTTCTTTCTTTTCTGATTGTTCATTCTCGTTACTGACAGCAGAGGAAGCTCCCACCCCTAAACGCCTCATTGGAAACTGAGATGTAGTTTTTAAGTATATTTTCAAACTGGTATTATTTTAAGGTGACCAAAAGCATGTTTAAAAAGGGAATTAAAACTATAATAATGCATAATATGTGTTCTTTCAAGAAAACAGGAAATAAATGCAAGAGATCCTCGTTGGGTCATATGGGTGTCTTGTCTAACCACACAATGGAATTATGAATCGGTCAGAGCTGGGACCAAACCACCAACCTTTTAATTATGTGACAACTCACATAATCATTCACAACCATTAAAAAGTAATTGCTGAAGTAGTTTAAACCCTAGAAAGTTTACCTGGCCCTCGGATACAGCTAATGACCATAAATAGTAAAAACAGATAAACAAATAAATGCAATTATATTAATGCCGCTTTTACTATTTTAAAAAATCATATCTGTTTTGCATATCTATTTTCCCCATGTGGTGTCACTATCCTCTGCATGTATTCACAGGATTGCATCTTTTAGTGGGTGATTTGAGCTCCTCCAGCCAGCCAAATGTCCCTAATATTTCAGAGCGAGGCACTTCTCAGACTGTCTCAGATTGCTGGAGTAGGTCTGGTACTTACACACAAACAGGAGAGCAGGATTTTAAGATTTAAAGGAGTGCACTGTCAGGACTTTCCCAATGTAGTCCCTATGCTCGTTACATTTTTTGTGAATGTTCTAACTTTAAAGGGCTCATGTTGCACTATTTATGATCTATTTTATAATGTTGTTTTCTCACCACAAACATACTGTACCTGGAATTGTGTTTTGTTTCATACACACATGCTTAACTCACAGATCCTCCATATCCCTCCTGTTGTCCTCATATTCTGTATACACCCCGTGTCCTCCCGGTCAAAATGACCCGTCTTCACTAAATCCCAAATATAAGCAGTTTAATTGAATTTTAAACACCAAATTTTATTTTGCTTGAAGAAACCTTCACCACACAATGTGTGAATACTTGAGTTTTCCCTTTTCACCTGCATTTCTATAGCTTTAGAAACAAAAGAAAAGTGCAAAAAGGAATTTTGAATGGATTTTTATTCATCCCAATGAGCCAGATTCTTCTGATTTTTTTTTTACTGAACAATGTAAGAAAAATATACAATCCATAAAACAATATAACTCATTCAACTAAATGTATGCACTTTTTTTTGCACTACTTGGCCAGAGAGAAACGAAATTTCGATTCACTGTATGTTGAACACATATGGCAAAATTGACAATAAAGCTGACTTTGAACTTTGATCTAATTAGCACATGTAGGGGCAGTATGCAAATGTACAGCTCTTGCAGATGTATTTCTTACACCTACAGCACACAGTATGTGTTTTACGGTCCTTCTTTGGCAGGCAGAACAGACATCTTTTCCTCTTACTTGCCCCAGCTGGGGCAGCGGCAGTGGCAGCTGGATCCTCAGGTTGATCAGGAGTTCCTGCACTCTGTATAGCTTTGACAACTGCTACAGAGGCTTCTGTGCGGGGGACATGCTTCCTTCTTTCAATGAGTGGAGTTACAAGTGCCTTTCCTAGCTGCTCCAGGAACACCCTCCTCTTGTTCTGCTTACGAGGCATCCAGGTTGGGTTGATCTCTCTCCAAATCACAAAAGCATTGTAGAAGGAAACATCAATGATGTTGTGGAAGATAACCAGGGGCCAGCGGGCAGTCATCCTTCTGCAGCTGTATGTTCCAATCACTTTATTTAGGTTGTCCACACCTCTTTTGTTACAGTTGTAGTCTAGGATGATGGATGGCTTCCTGTCCTCACGATCGCTAATGCCAGCGTCTGTGTGCAGTGTGCTCATAAGTACTACATTCTTATTTTTCTTTGGGATGTAGGAAACTAGGGTGGTGGTGGGCGTGAAGGCAAACTTTGATGAGAAGACCTCTCTCCTTTGTTGCAAGCAGTGCAGGTGGGACCTCAGGCTTGTTCTTTCGAACTGTGCCAACCATGGTGATGTTCCTCTTCAGGAGCTGCTGTCCGAGTTCATAAGAGGTGAAGAAATTGTCCCATGTCACATTGTGACCCCTCAGTCCCTCTGTCACTTCAAGCACAACTCGCATCCCCTGGTTCTTCTCTGGGCCTCCAGTGGTCGGCTTCCCGGTGTAGACTTGGATCTTCCAAGCGTAGCTTGATTTGGCATCACAAGCCACCCATGAGTTGATCCCATCGTTATAACGCACACTCATGGCTTCCGCACAGAGAGAATTCGGGGTAATGTCATCTGCAGCACCTTTATAACTTCTGGAAATCCACAGATCAAAAGCACTGTCCACGAGAAGGCCACCTGTGTTGTCTTGTCTTATTTACATCTGCTACTGATTGTTTACATCTGCTACTGATTGATCTGAGACAGATCTAAAACATTCTCACATTCTGTGGTTTGTAAATAACTCTGTGACCGTGATTTTAATTGAATTTCACTGTTCGGTCATTTTGACCCGAAGACGACCTTTGTACCTTTTTTTGTACAGCATGCATGATAATGTGAATAAAGGCAACAATTCACTTTTTCTAAAGTTTGGATCAATCTAGGAAAAGTCATAAAATTTCAAGTTCAAAAATTATCGTTAAGGTGATTTTTGGGGGGGTTTTAACACAGTGGCCGGTCATTTTGACCCGAGGACAACAGGAGGGATATTTAGAGTTCTTAAACAGAAAATGCATTGTGTGATGCCATGTGTTAATATAAGAAGTGCTCCATTGTGTTTTTTAAACTCAATACACATTCATTAGAATCACTTGGATCATTTCAAACCTGGAATTTCTAATCTATTCTAAACAAAAGTTGAAAGGTAGCTGTTAACTTGAAAACTACATGACATCACAAGGTGGAATAGAGCAGCTCCAAGTATGTTTTTGGTGAGGTAACAACGTTGTAGCATGTTGCTCACAAGAGTCAACTGTATCTAAGGGAACATGTTTTGTTTTCAACATTTATTTTTGAACACTTGTACATTGGTGTTTCATAATTTCAACATTGGATATGCATGGGAAATCCTTTTTGTTTAGCTCCACTTTGTTTTCAATTTCTTTCTGGAAGTTTGAAATTAGAGTAGTAATACATTAGTGTTAAATAGTGTTTTCCATCACTTTTAGTATTATTCATTCCATAATCATTAATGATAAGCAACTTCTATAGTCACAGCAGCCTTGGGGTGTAAGTTAAAGGAGAATTAACGTTTTTTACAACCTGAGCCTTATTTCGGTAATAAAACAATTTGTTTTACTCACCCATATCATTTGGAGCATTTCCGGAGATGTTTTAGATTAGCGATATCTGTAACGTGAGTTCTCGGGGCACATGTTTGCGGTCTCCAAATAACACAAACTTTAGCACTTTTCAAATCATAGAAGCTCAATGTCTTCAATGTCTACACTTTCGTTTGAGTCAAAAGTGGCCTGTAATCTGAGATTTATCCATAATTTCGAGTAGATGAGGAGGCCAGTGCGCATGCGCTCATTCACAGCTGTTTTGCAGATAAGAAGATGCAACTTTTCTGTTGCGAGTGACACATGGCAGAAGATTAGGACATTGAGGCTGAAGAGGACTTATGGAGGACTGAGGACTGAAGAGGAGTATACTGATGAGGAGACAGAATGGATACGGAAAGAATGAAGCGGAGACAGTTTTAGGAGCAGCGCAGAGAACAGCCATCGGTTTCACATTACTTCTTAGAATAGTGCGCTGAATCCACTGACCTTCTTTCTTTTCCTTTGCTGGTAAAAAATCGTCCTGACTGAAGTGAGTACTGCAAAGACGATGGTCCAAAGGTCTTACAGCTTTGCGTTTCATGTTTTGGTCCCGAGAGCTGAGAGTGAAATAAGATGTGACTGAGCGCATGCGCACTGGCCTCATCTACTCGAAACTATGGATAAATCTCGGATTACAGGCCACTTTTGACTCAAACGAAAGTGTAGACTAAGACATTGAGCTTCTATGATTTGAAAAGTGCTAAAGTTTGTGTTATTTGGAGACCGCAAACATGTGCCCCGAGAACTCACATTACGGATATCACCACTGTTCCCTCTAAGGTGTGCGCGTGCGCAATCGCGCACTGCCCAGACGTTCAGTGCGCACATCAAATCCTTTTCAGCGCATAAAATAAAATCTAACCTGAACTCAGCGCTGGTTTGACACACGGAATCCAGTCTGATAGATTCAGTTTGCACATGTGAATGTGCACATGCGTTAGGGACAAGCCAACTACAAACAGATTCATTTCGATCGCATTTCGCTCGCTTCCTTCAGTAAGACCATAGTTGTCGTGCGCATCGCCGTGGGTCAGAGCGGCAGGTCCGCACCAGCCGACGGGAGCGCCGCCCGCACACACTCCACGTAGGGAAGAACAGAAGAGGAGACAGGTAGAGCCATAATGTAATCCTCGGCTGTTTTCTTTGTTTCTGTCCAAGCCATAGGTTTTTGTGAGCAAAAAGACGGGACTTTCTGTGTGAAGTGTGAATCCTCTCCCCAGAGCGTTAAACCACAGAGCTCTGTCACTCTCACAAAATTACTTAAACTGGGTAATGATTAAAAAGCAAGATATAAACTGATAAAAATGTATACTTATTTTGGAGATCATTATGAGAAAGACCCATCTTATAGTGTCCTATAGGTCCTACAATCATCCCTAAAAAATCTGCAGCTACATGTAGGCTATATTTATCAAGCTGAAAAAATCTCTCTTCATGTGGTTTTACAGGTTTATACACAGGTATATACACAGGTTATTTTTCAAAATATTGTAATGTTCAATGTTTCACTGACCACAGCAGGACCCTCACACTGACATACAACATGTACAAAGTTCATGAACAGATTTTTGAGAAGTGGACCAAAAAAATCAGTTATATTAAAAGTAATCTAACAGAAATAACAGCAGTAATTTGATTCATAAGCTATGTAACTTGCCATGATCTCAGGTGTGATACTGGTGTGGCCACAGTGTGCATGTCGGATGTTGCTCACAGGAGTCCAAGGAATGCTCAGGGAGTTAGTGTGCTTGCTCAGACACATGAAAAATTAGGGGGAACATTGGATATCACTTCACTATATCACACACTAAAACATCCGGAAATGCTCCAAATGACACCAAAGTGCTATGGGTGAGTAAAACAACTTGTTTTATTACCGAAATAAGGCTCAGATTGTAAAAAACCTTAATTCTCCTTTAAAAGAAGTGAGAGATTCACAGGCAATACGTGTAAAGTGTCTTGCTTAAGGACACAACAACAATTTACACTAGGTAGCTGCTGCTGCCCCACTGTGCTCTCCCATCTGAGTACTGACCAGGCCCAGCCCTGCTTAGCCTATGAGTTCAGACGAGACAAGGCACTGATGTTACCGCCCTCTGCTGGCAACAATAGGGAGTAAAACCTCTTTAGATGACACATTAGCAGGATGGCTAATATCAACATGGTACAAGAGGAAATCTACTAGTTGGAGTTGAATGAGACTAGCAATGGATTTTGCAATGTAATAGAAATAAAACAGTGCTTAAATGTGGAAAACCCCACAACACAAATAGCGTACACACTCCCCATTATACTTTATACAGTGGTACCTCACCTTACGAATGACCCAACAAACGAAAATTTCAAGTTACGAAACGCCTTCACGTCAAATTTTGGTCTCTAGATACGAATGAAATTTCAAGTTACGAAACGCGAAATCTCCAATCCAATCCAACTTTATTTATAAAGCACTTTAGAAACAACAAATCTCAAAAATTCAATTAATGCGCGCTCAGATGCACGCCCGAAATGAGCGGAGACACAACAACACATCATCAGTATGGTAAAACTCACCTGTCTCACGACGGTCTAAACCCAGCTCACGTTCCCTTAGTGAGTGAACAATCCAACACTTGGTGAATTCTGCTTCACAGTGATAGGAAGAGCCGACATCGAAGGATCACGTCGACACGGCGCAAGGCCGCGCTACACCGGGGCTGCGGGATGCAGCCGTGCCTCCTCCTTGGGGCCGAGCACGCGCGGGCCGAGCACGGGGTGATTTATTCCTGCTCCGGTCCTGGTTTAGACCTGGTTTAGTTCTGGTCTAGACCTAGAAGTCACATAGAACCAGCGCCCGACCCGAGCGAGACCCCGCGGTCTTGCCCGCTGTTATCCATTCCTGCTCTCATTTCCTAACCGTGGTTGGGAGACACAGGGGAGATTGTCTTCTCCAGGGCCGGAGATAGCTTTCCCTCCGGGGTTAACTCCCTTGTGGACATCGCGCGCTTACAGTGGTGGAGAATGCAAGTAAAAAAAGGCAGTTTTGCTGCAGAGTGGGGCCTTATTGTCTCCTCTCCTTTATTGTCTCCTCTACTCCGCAGAGACTCCTCTACACACGGCCCGCGCGCACACACTCGCAGACTCTCTCTTCTGCACTGAGCTATAGACACAAGATAGACACATCTCACAAAACCGCTGATAAAGCACCTTCCTCGGCCTGTTAGCTCACAGTGTCAGCGCCCCGGCTCTGGAGGTCAGATAGAAGCAGAGCCCGCCCCGCACCACAAGGTGCGCGGAGACGCGAGCACCGCGCTGATCCAACGGCACTGCCATGTTATAATAATAACAGGTCCAGTCCAGGTTTAGTTCTGGCCAGACCTGGTTTATTCCACGTTCTTTTAGTCCTGGTCTAATCTCTTAGCCCGCCAGGACGCAGAACACAACGTTACACTATAAAAAAAATGTTACACTATAAAAAAAAAAGCCTTGGAACGGATCAGGCTTTTTCCATTGAAATAGCTACTCAACTTACGAATTTTTCACGTTACGAAACCACTTCTGGAACGAATTAATTTCGTAAGGTGAGGTACCACTGTATTAGCTTCAAGTTAGTGGATAGAATGATGGAAGTTTACACTCTACTTTGGAGTTGTTCAGTCTTTGAGTTTTATAATATTTTAACTAAATACAGATGTGTGTTAATTGCTTAAATTACAAAGTATTTCATCAGTGTTAATCTAACGTTGAACTCCGTGGGAGTATGTGCCAAGATTCAATCACTGACTGAGATTATGTCAAATGTGTGATGAAATGTAGAGAAATGTATCATGTTTAGAGAGACAAAATCAGGGGCATCTATAAAGTTATAAGTAGAATAATCAAGGTCAAACGCGTTATTTTAAGCTCCTCACATTTTAAACACTGTCACAAAAATTAAAGGTAATTCACTCTGTAACTTTTCGGTGAAGGGTCTGCTTGTCTCATGGTAGTGTTATTGCTTTGTCTGGGATATTCCACAGTATGGCATTAAACAAATATATCTTGTATTTATTTAATTACAGGTGCTTTTATTTCTCAAAACTATCGCAAAGACATGCATTCTTATTGTGAGCGGGCCACTTCTCCACAAATCTGACGTGTAACTTGGTCTGGTGAAGTGGCCTGCTTGTTTCCATGGAGATAGTTAAGATAAATGCCATATTGTAGTTGCCTGGAAGAATCCATGACTCATCGCTGTACCAGCGGATGAGTCTGGTAACGTTTGATCCAGAATGCGCTGCTGTTGCGCGTAGACAGACAGCGGAGTCCGTTTTTAACCGGAGGAGCGAGAGTGGATGGAGGGTGTCCAAATGGTATCGCGCTGTATAGCAAATACAGAGAGATATCATTTGGCTGGCCAGGTAAATATTGTAGAACATTCTAGGAAAAAAAAAAAACACAAATGTAACTTTTACTGATTGATCCGCTTTCTGCTTATCTCCATGAAGACAATTGCTTTGTCTGGAATGTCCCCCAATATGGCATTAAACATACCTGTTGCTACAGGACAGTATCTGTAACAATAGGTGTGTTTGATGATGTGATCTGTGGAGAGGTGAGCCCACTCATAGTCAGAAAAGAAGATAGTTTTGACCAATGAATGCTTCTATCTTAAATATATGCGACAATGCAAAAATTAAGATCTAGCCAAGTTAAGATTACTTTAATTAATAATAATTCAATAATTCATAGCATTTATATAGTGTCTTTCATGACACCCAAAGCGCTTTACAGTTCATTGTTCATTCACCCCACACTTGGTGGTGGTAAGCTACTTTCTGTAGCCACAGCTGCCCTGGGGCAGACTGACAGAAGCAAGACTGCTAATCTGCGCCTCCGACCACCTCCAACACTCATACACACACCACTTTCATAATTAAGAATATATTATCATGATTTTAGTAAATTTCACATGTAAATTTCACAAGTAAAATTATCTGCCACTGAAACAAGACTTTTTGTTCTTAAAGGTCCCATGGCATGAAATGTTCTCTTTCTGAGGTTTTTGAACATTAATGTGAGCTCCCCTACCCTGTTTAGCCCCCCCCCCCCCCCCATGGCTAAAAGTTGTGAAATGTGTCAACTGAGCATTTGCGGTCCTTTTCTGCGTTTGAAAAAAAGACAGCTCAAACGGGTGATTCTGAACAAGGAAACTATGTGACGTCACATTGAAGAAAAAATGCAAATGCAGTTCCACCGCCCGTCTGTGTTTCTACCCACACTCTCTGTAAATCACGCCCAGAGAGTTTGGACCGCGAACGAGCTACGCAATGCGGGATGCGTTTTTTTATTTGCCTGGAGGCAAGTGAGAGTGTTTCCAGGCTCGGATGTCCTTTATCCGAACCTCTGAAACAGCAGTGGTTTAATTTTATTTTCTGTGGAAGTGTGTTTATTTTTCAATGGAACGCTTCTCATCTCTTCCTCCGCGCAAAAACACGGAAGTGGGTGACAGTGCACAGCGCACCGCTAAAGAGGAAAGAGTGGAGAGTTTGGCCACACCCCCACCCGCTGCTCTGGCCTATCTCTGTCCTCCTCATTTGCATTCAAGCAACAACGCCCATAATGGAGTGTTCCAGAGAGATATTTATGACTCTTTCTCATCTTATCTCTCTTTCTCATGCACTGAGTCTTGATTTTGAAGAAGGATTCATTTACAGTATTAGGGAACCATTAAGGAGCCATATAAAAGCATCAAGAAGTACCATGTCATGGGATCTTTAAAATATGAAAATACACTTAAGATAAGAAAATTTTTCTTAATTTAAGCCATTTTATAACTTGCCTAGATATTGCTTTTTGTTGTGAAAATATATACGTCTAAGCAAAACAATAGGAGATGCTGATAAAAAAAGATATATTTAGACTTAGACATAGACTTAGACTTAGACAAACTTTATTGATCCACAAGGGAACCAATAGTAGTAAAGTAAATTGCTACTATTGATGGTTTTCAAATTCTAGAATATGATGATGTCATAATCCCAGATGGGGGGCAAGAGTCAGTTTTTCCTATCGAAAACTACTTTGCCACAAAATATCGGAAAGGTAAATTCCCAAATATGGAATCTGATCATTTCTATTACTGACAAGACCCAAGATGATGCTATATTACAAGAAGAATCTGCAGTTGAACAATATGCATGTTAGCTGCCCCCATTTGTATTTGATAATATTGGCCAACAGAATGCTACAATGTCATCTGAAACCCAGTAAAACTATACGCTTTGGCAAAACTGTACAAAGATGAGTGGATCTGGAGCCAAATCCTGTCTCCCCAATTTCAGAGGGTGTGATTGATAGGTGGGTTAGCCAATCAGAGAGACAAACAGGTAAAAGAAGTTATATATTTTGTTCTGCATGTTATGAGAATTTTTGAGAGAGGTTTTCCACATTTGAGGGACACGTGCGACAAATTAGCAGTTGTGGTTGGGTCATCTAAAATTTGGAGGGACATTTTTCATCCTCTGTTGTCTGGTTCCAGTCCCTCGGGCAACACTGTGGTATTGTGGTATGGCCAGACTAGACATACCAATTGGTATTTTTCAGATTCTAAAATGTGATGATGTCATTCTTAAAGATGGGGAGCAAGACCAAGATTTTCTTATTGATTACATTGTATTTTCCCATGAAATATTGGAAAGGTGAATTCCCAAAACAAAAATCTGCACTTGAACAATATTCATTTTGCCTAGTTTTGGAAGGTAATGAAGTATAATACAAGTAAGTATAAGTATAAGTACAATAACAAGGACAATTTTTGGGTATCTGTACTATACTTTTTGCTTTTACTTCACTACATTTTAGAGCAGGTATCTGTACTTATTCCACTACATTTAAGACCTGGACTGAAAAAGAAAGACTTAATTTTAGTACATTACATTTAAGTTAACGTTCCAACTTTGAGCAAATCAGATACATAAAAGCACAAAAACAGCTAGATAAATCAAGAAATCCTTTGAATCACTTAAAATCAACTAAAACTAACTAAACTAACTAAAATCACCACATTCTTTAATTGCTCAACTGTTCTTTTTTTACTTCATTTAAGTAGATTTTTTCATTTCCTCTTGCGTAATCTTTTCCCCTTGTATCTGTACTTTAACTTGAGTACCAAAATTGAGTACTTCATCCACCACTGCCCCCAACTGTTTTAAATAATATTGGTCTATAGAGTGCTGTGATGTCATCTGAAAGCCAACAGTAGTGTCATATGGGCTTTTTAAATAAATGCTTTCCAAGTGCCCTATGCTTGTATGAGAAACACATGTGCGGTTTAGCTCCTTGGATCGATGTGGGAGCGCTGGGGGTCATTGATTGACACGGGCTGTGGGTTTGACAAGTTAGAGGCGGTCCAGCCACGGAGAAAGGAGAGGTTATTGAGCTGATGTGAGGATAAAGAGAGCTCATCCATGCTTACACTCCATCTATATATCTACAGTAGGAAGTACACATAGATCAGGAAGCAGTGGCGTTCCTAGAGTGATTTGCGCCCTGGGCGAAAGCCACCCAAGACCGTTGTCCATACAAACTCAATTAACAACAACTACATAACATAAAAACTTTTTTTTTTTTTAAAGACCAAAGGCGCAATTATTTTACATTATAGCCATGTAGGCCTACAGCTATTTAAGAAAGCAAAAGTGCACTCCAGCAAAAAAAAAAAAAAAAAAAAACATAGGCCATAGGACACGACAAATGTTTGAACGACCATGTATATAGCTTATGCCTTCGTTAACCCAAGCAATGATGATAGCAATATTTTCGTGCTTGGGGGAAGGGCAAACATGCATCAACAATCATATCAGGGGAGTTTAACTAATACTAATACTTCATTAAGTAAACTTGAAGACTAGTCGATAGCATACCTTGTTCTTTTGCTCGCTTCTCCTCCTCTTCTGGCGCTAGGGGCAATTGCCCAGGTGGCCCCCGTCAAAGAACACCTCTGTCAGGAAGTGACCAGAAGAGTGGAGCTGATGTCTGAGGCTGCGTCCCATTTCTGTTCACTTGCTTCCTTAAAGGTGCATTCACTATGTAAATTTTTGGTTTGTTTCTCATTTCTCTGCCGGACATGTTCCACAGTATGTCATTAAACAGTTCTACTTTACATGAATTAAATTACTGGTGGTTTTACAGCTCAAAAATACAGAGAAAAACATTCATTCTGACTGTGAGTGGGGTTGCCTCTCCACAGATCTGACTTGTAACTTGGTTTGGTTGGTAACTTGGTTCGCGACTCCATGAAGATAGAATGGTTTAATACCACACTGTGAAACATTCCAGATAAAGCAATAACTTCACCATGGATCAAAGACGGACCCTTCACCAGAAAAGTTACACAATGTACCTTTAAAAATAAATGGCAAATGGGTTGTTTCTTTCATATTTAGAAGCATACCTGTTTTCTTATTTCTGAAGTACATTTGAACTGACAAATACAGATAAATCATAGTGTTTCATTGTGCTATTGATTTGATTCAACTCTTTAATTTACAATTTAGTTAATTTAGAATAAACAACATTTGATTTTAATTTTTCCCAGGATTGTTGCATCACAGGTAGAAACCTATTGCATTTTTTAAGTCCATAAACCATTTTAAGCTTTTCTGTCATCAAATTGTATTCATTATTACTGCATGTTGAGGTATGTTCCTTAAAGGAGAATTAACGTTTTTTACAATCTGAGCCTTATTTCAGTAATAAAACAAGTTGTTTTACTCACCCATAGCACTTTGGTGTCATATGGAGCACTTCTCATATGGAGTTTTAGATTTGCGATATCTGTAACGTGAGTTCTCGGGGCACATGTTTGCGGTCTCCAAATAACACAAACTTTAGTACTTTTCAAATCATAGAAGCTCAATGTCTTAGTCTACACTTTCGTTTGAGTCAAAAGTGGCCTCTAATCCGAGATTTATCCATAGTTTCGAGTAGATGAGGAGGCCAGTGCGCATGTGCGGAGTCACAGCTTACTTCGCTCTCAGCTCTCGGGACCCAAACATGAAACACAAAGCTGTAAATTATGGATAAATCTTAGATTACAGGCCACTTTTGACTCAAACGAAAGTGTAGACTAAGACATTGAGCTTCTATGATTTGAAAAGTGCTAAAGTTTGTGTTATTTGGAGACCGCTCGGGGCATAATTCGCGTTACGGATATCGCTAATCTAAAACATCTTCGGAAGTGCTCCATATGACACCAAAGTGCTATGGGTGAGTAAAACAACTTGTTTTATTACCGAAATAAGGCTCAGATTGTTAAAAAAAAAAAAAAAAAAAAAAAGAAAAAAAGTTAATTATCCTTTAAATAGACAACACAACACTTTCTGCAAGTAGACGGACCTCTACACCAGTTTCCACTATGGTGAGCACATCTGGTTTTATACAAGGTAAAATATGATATGGCAAAGTAAATATATTCAAGAATATGTTTAAATGCCAAGCAATGCATAATATGTGTTCTTTGATATTATTGTTCTCTCACACGGTAAAATGTTTTATTATTTTTTGAGAGCAGTGGTGAGACCATAAGGGCCCCTACAGGAGCCCTAGAGGGACATGCTGTTGTCAACCGATCCATATATGGATAAAAATAGCAAAAGCCAAATTAACAACTATTTTTCCATTGTTGCCCACAGCTGCCATGTAAACAGGTATCCCCTGGAGGGACAAATCATTTTCTAATAACAACTTCCCAGGCAACTCAATATAGGTTGCCTTGGATCTAGAATACATAAGTTTCTTATACTTTACAAAGATGTGAGTCTGGTGAATCTCCTGAGTTCATGTGGTTGTGATTGACAGGTGAATTAACCAATCAGGGACAAGCAGGGTTCATCTGTATCAAAATGGTCACTTATGAGGGGAATAAAAAAACAAAGGAAAAATAATCAAAATGGACTGGAAAAGGTCAATACTGACACAATAGTGAGTATTAATACTATTATACAAATTGCAATTGCAAAATTATCCTCTAAAATATCTGGCTCAAGGCACGACAGAGGGAGTGGTGACCAGACTGAAATTTCTCTGTATAATAATAATCTGTAATAATCATTTCTCTGGATTTGCCAGGCAACAAAATAGGTTTTAAAAAAAAAAATCAACATATTTTATCATTTTAAACAACCATCTCCATCTTTTTCCTACAAATTTGAATATTTTCCATTCTGCTTCTGACAGCTGTAACCCCCATTTGAAAATGCCAGTCTTCTCCTGCTCATATTGTCAAATCCATCATTCACCAGCTGACAGTTTTCAGTTTTCATCACATCTAAAAAATCCCCTTTATATTCCCTCGCTAACTGTGGCACTCTTATCACATCCACAGTGACAGAGAGAAATCACCAGGATCCTTCATTGTGATGGATGAGGTGGGCCATTGTCTCATTAAGGTCTGGTCCAGGTAATCCGATCTGGACTAGACTCGGGAGGCCTAGGGATGTGAGGTAATCAGGTAATCAAGAGAGACAGACACAAGAATTGATCATGGGAATGTGAAAGATTGTTGACAGGTTTTTGGAATGTTCAGCATCACTAATATCATGTTCCTGAAGCCTGTGTATGCAAAATTACATCTTTGTTTGAAAGATGTATGTTGTATTCACAGGCTTCAGGAACATGATATTTTCTGCCATTTTGGGGACTTTTGGCCATTTAAAGACATTAGTAATTGTTATGTCAATGGTCCTTTAATTTTTCATCTCTTCAAACTCATGGATTGTTGGCTTTCTGTGACAATAGTGTTGTCATGTTACTGAAATGCCAAACTCAATTTTTACTAAGTGGCAGACTTGATACTCAATACTGATTCCAGTACCACAGTAATAAAAGCACTCTTTCATTAGATAATAGAATGTGACTTTCAATATTAAATAATAGTACTTTATTTTGTATCATTTGGTGTATAATCCCTTAGTCGTCCAGGTATGTTCCATAGTGGTCATAATAATAATAATAATAATAATAATAATAATAATAATAATAATAATAATAATAATAATAATAATAATAAATATAGCTGCAAGCAGCAATGCGGGGGCCAAGCACCATTTGACAGGGTCTAACAAGGTCTGACAGGATCTAACAGAGTCTGACAGGGTCTGACGAGGTCAGGGTCTAACCCTGTCAGAACAGACACATCAAAGACAGATGGTTGCTAGGTGCGTTGCTAGGCAATTGACAAATTTCTGCAACTTTGACCTGCTGGTGCCACTAGACGGTAATGAGGAGACAGGCTGGAATGTGCATGCCAAATTTCACAACTTTTTACCAGACGGTTCTAGGGGCTGCCATAGACTCCCATGGTGAAAGGAATATATGAATAATAATAATAATAGGAATCAGGAGACCAGAACATCAAAGGAAAGATCGAAGGGTTACTAGGCAACTTGCCTAGGCAACGCAAAGCAATTCCTATAGGGTGCCTAAGCACCTTCGGTGCTTGGCCCCCTAATTACTTCTCTTAAAGGGGACATATTATCAAATTTTATGAGCTATTACCCTTTTTTAACTATATCTCCTCATCATTACTCTGAATTTTAATTTTCTTGAGTGATTGATGCATGAGTGAATAATTATTTACCCCCGAGATATTTGAAGTCCTCCACTTGAGACAAAGACTCTTCACCCACCCGGAGAGGGAAAGCCACCTTTTTCCGGTCAAGAACCATGGTTTCGGATTTGGAGGAGCTGATCCTCATCCCAGCCACTTCACACTCAGCTGCAAACTGCCCCAGTGCACGTTGGAGGTCCAGGACAACATCATCAGCAAACAGCAGAGATGAGATCCTGTGGTTCCCAAACCAGATCCCCTCCAGCCCCTCACCGCCTAGAAATTCTGTCCATAAATATAATGAACAGAACTGCTGACAAAGGGCAGCCCTGGCGGAGTCTAACATGCACCAGAAACAGTCGGTCGTCGAGGCCCCTGCCTTCGACTGCCACCGCCCAGATCTCCCTGTACTGGCCCCTTATGGATCCTCCTGCAGGTGGTGGGTCCACGGGAGGACGGCCCCACGTCACTCCTTCGGGCTGTGCCTGGTCGGGCCCCGTGGGGGAAGACCGGTCACCCACCCCAGGCATGGCTCCAGGGTGGGGCCCGGTAATGCCAATCTGGGCGTTGTAACTGGCCTACTGTGTTTCTTATCATAAGGGCTTCTGAAATGCTCTTAGTCTGACCCAGCCCCCAGGATCTGTTTGCCTTGTCTGCCCCTACCAAGGGTCAATATAGCATACCCCAACAACATAGCTCCCAGGAGGCAAAGGCAAAGCTCTCAATTTCCTGGTCAATCTACGTTCCTACCCTCACCTATGGCCATGAGCTTTTGGTAATGACCGAAAGAAAGGACAAGATCGCGGATACAAGTGGTGGAAATGAGTGGCTGGGCATTCCCTGGGTGAGGAGCTTAGTCACACGGGAGGAGCTTGGAGTAGAGCTGCTGCTCCTCCACGTCAAGAGGAGCCAGCTGAGGTGGCTCAGGCATCTGTTCCGGATGCCTCCTGGACGCCTCCCTCAGGAGGTGTTTTGGGCATGTCCCACCAGGAGGACGTCCCAGGGAAGACCCAGGACACGCTGGAGGGCTTAATGCTCAATTCTGATTTTTTTTTTGTGAAATCCAATTTTTTTTGCGAGGCCTTTCACATTTCCAATTAAATGCAACTTGTATGTGATCTCCAGTGTGAACGCTAAACTCCCCTAAAGTGTCCCACATGCGCATTGGACACGATGATGTCACACACACAGCGAACGTGCTCAATGTTTACGGAAGTAGCCCAAAGTTTCTGCGTACCAGAGCCAGAACATGTACAACAAAGAGGAGATAGAGAAAGAGAAGGACAAGGTTTTTGGCCACGGTGTTTTGTGCGGCAGTGGCAGCAGCGTCCGTAGAAATGAACGTGTTGGTGCAGAGTCGCAGCCAAGAGTGGTGGGATTGGTATGTGCTTCGCCGCTTCACTGACACGGAGTTTATATACTGTTTTCGCTTGACGAGAAGAATGTTTTGTGTGTACATTTACTTGTATCACTCTTGCTGGAGGAAACATGCCTGGGTCGGATGAATGCGACCTGGCCGTTCAGACTGAATTCACATGCCAAAAGATTGGATGTATCGGATTTAAGGCCACATATCCAAGTGGCCTGGATCGCATTTGAAAAAATCGGATCTGTGTCGTTCAGACTGCCATTAGAAGATCAGATACAAGTTGCATAGAGGCGAAAAAATTGGATTTGGGTCATTTCAGGCTGCAGTGTGAACGTAGCCTATGTCTCTCGGCTGGACTGGGAACGCCTTGGGGAACCCCTGGAGGAGCTGGAGGAAGTCTCCGGGGTGAAGGAGGTCTGGGAGTTCCTGCTTAGACTGTTGCCCCTGTGACCCGGCCCCGGATAAGCGGAAGAAAATGAATGGATGGATGGAGCTACCCCCTTTCTTCACCCACTGCTCTGTACTGACTTGGGTTTAAAAATTTAAAAATTTTCAACCATAAAAACATGTACACGGACATTTTCAGCTACAATGAAATGGCACTATTAAGAGGTAGTTTTTCGGTTTTGGAAGTCAGTGCTGGTTTATAATGAACTAAATGTAAAGTAATACTCTTATGGAAGTTTATTTCTAAATAAAACACATATTATGTCCGCTTTAAATTTCATAGTCCTATAGGGCCTACTTATCTTCATTACAACAGCCATAAGTGGTTCCCGGTCCTTCTTGATTTAAACAGCAGATTTCTGCCTCTATGGTTGTTGGAGTGAATCCTTATCAGCTCACAGCAGGACTCATGGATCAGGCCTAATGCGTTGCTCAGGGGAACTACGGCAGGATCATACACAGGGTAGATCCCAAACTCTAACATACAACACTGATAATGACTTGATACATGCCCAATCGGATGTGTTCTTGTGGATATGGGGAATGTGTGGTGTTACTACTCCCCCTAGTGGAAAAGTGCAGCCGTGCTCTTTCGGAGTGAGCGGACCCCTCCTTCTACCACCCTGAGGTGGCATCAGTATTAACGTCCTAAATAAAGTGAAACAGGTTTTAGACCTCAAGTTCGCTCCACACAGGAGCACGGTGGCGTATTGCTGCCATCTACTGGTCGTCCGTGGTACTGCACTAGAGGGAAGCTTGGCTCACACATTCAAATGGAGATTATTGACACAGCCAGAGCTCTGGAAAGATTTCATGAGAGCTTTGGTCTGTGTTGAAATAGAGGAAGCTTTAATGCTTCCTATTTCTTTGTGAAGCATCTCTGAGTGCCCGGGGTAAATCTTCGACTAGAGTAAACACATATTTGATTATTTACATATAAATTCAAATTGATGCTTGGATTCAACATAACTCGATCCAGTTCAAAATGTATGTAGAAAGACAGACTAAATTCTTGATTCACAAGTTTAATCTGTCTTTATACAAATACATTCTTTTCTTGCTTTTTTCTGCATAAATAGTTGTTTTTGCTGTGCAGATGAAGTCTTGTGAGTGCAGATTGAGTATGCATTGGTTCTGCCTTTTAAGACAAGACATTAGACATTTTTACAAATGTGTTTGCAAATATTTTTAGGTTTAGTTTGACCTAACCATGGACCTATAGTTCCATGGACCTAAAAAGTGACAATAATAATCCAAAAAACGACACAGATCATTTCAGTACAACGCCCCTTTTCCTACACCCAACTTTAACATCTTTCAATTCATCTTCGTTTTCATACCTCAAAACTCTTTGTTTATGTTTTTAGTTTGTCTTTTTTTTTTTTTTTTTCTTCCAGTTTGTTCTATACACAAAAAACAACTCCTGGTATGTTTTTGATGCAGTAACAGCATTATAACATGGCTTAAAGATCCCATGACATGGTACTTCTTGATGCTTTTATATGGCTCCTTAATGGTTCCCTAATACTGTAAATGAATCCTTCTTCAAAATCAACACTCAGTGCATGAGAAAGAGAGATAAGATGAGAAAGAGTCATAAATGTCACTCTGGAACACTCCATTATGGGCATTGTTGCTTGAATGCAAATGAGGAGGACAGATATAGTAGTATAGCCTATAGTAGAGGGTGGGGGCGTGGCCAAACTCTCAGCTCTCAGCTCTCAGCTGTGCTTGTGCGCTCTGACCCACTTCCGTGTTTTTGAGCGGAGGGAGAGATGAGAAGCATTCTATTGAAAAATAAACACATTTCCACAGAAAATAAAATTAAACCACTGCTGTTTCAGATATCCACAGGCTCAGATAAAGGACTTCCGAGCCTAGAAACACTCGCAAGTTCCTCCAGGCAAATAAAAAACACATTTCGCATTGCGTAGCTCCTCCGCAGTCCAAACTCTCTGGGCGTGATTTACAGAGACGCTGAGTAGAGACAGACGGGGGTGGAACTGCATTTGCATTTCTTTTTTCGAGCTGACGTCAATAAGTTTCCTTGTTCAAAATCGCCCGTTTGAGCTCTGATTTTTTTCTAATGCAGAAAAGGATCACAAATGCTCAGTTTAGACATTCCGCAACTTTTAACCATGGGGGGGGGGGCTAAACAGGGTAGGGGAGCTCACATTAACATTCAAAAACCTCAGAAAGTGAAGATTTCATGCCATGGGACCTTTAAAACTCAGAATCAATTTTGTGTAATATAGAACCTTTAAGCGTTAAAGTGATTTAAGCATGTATTTCATAATGCATTATTGCTGAAAAACCTGCATTCTGTGAGAGCGTTCACAGATTTGACCTGTAACTTGTTCCACAGCATCATGGAACACCTGGAGATGATGGAATGTTCCACATGATTGTGGAACATTACTTGCCTGGAAAAATCCAGACTCATCGCTGTACCAGTGGATATGTTACCAGTGGTAAAACAAATAAAGAGAGATATCCTTCTGGATTTGCAGGCAAGTATAAACCTCGTGTACCTAAAGTACCAGACCATGCCCTGCTCCTCAGACTGCTGACACACAATCCACTTTATTTCTATAGCACATTTAACAAACAAACTACCTCTATAGAGACAAACTGTTGATAACTCCAGGCCAAGTTAAAAGTCAGGTTTGTGAAGAGACAAGCCCATTCACAGTAAGAATGAATGTATTTCACAGTATTTTTGAGCACTTAAAACAGATATAATTAATATAATATATTAGATACATAAATATAATTGTTGAACTTTCCAGTTAAAGGAATAACAAGACAAGCAAGTAGCAGAGATCCACCAGAAAAGCTACATAATGCACTAACTGGACTAAGTATTTACTTAGTATAATTCTTAAAAAACACACATAAGAATTCCAAATCAACCTTCCATTTATTGACAGATTTTTGGACAGTCCTTGAGAATGCTTTTCTGATCAGCTCCATCTTGTTCTTCATCTTCTGGAGTCACGGTTCTTCTTGTCAGATTCATCACATAACTTGACCAGCTCCATCTCTTGTTCGTCATCTTCTGGCTGAGTGGCTAGCACTCATGCTTCACAGCAAGAAGGTTTCGGTCACCCGGGCCTTTCTGTGTGGAGGTTGCATGTTCTCCCTGTGTCTTGGAGGGGTTTCCTCCAGGCACTGCGGTTTCCCCCACCAACCCAAAACATGCTTCATAGGTAAAATTCTCCAGCTTGGGTTCTGACCAAGCCTAAACAACAAAATCATGGGGATGGTCATCCCCATGATTTTGTTGTTTAGGCTTGGGTCAAATGCAGAAACCGATTTCTCCTGTGTGAAATCAATAAAGCCAATCTTCTAATTTTCTAATCCTTAATCACTCTAAAGCGCTTTGTGTTACAATTTTGTATGAAAAGTGCTTTATATATAATGCTTGCTTGCTTGATTGATTGATTGATTGATTGATTGATCTTCTGGAGATACGGTTCTTCTCGTCAGCGTCATCAGATCTTAGGACTGCAGGACTCAGCTGAGCCCTCCAAACCAGTCACCATGGGAACAGAAAAAGAAATAGTGTTTAGGCATGTGCACAGTCAAAATAACGTAACTGGCATTGCTGTGTTTATCATCATAAGGGCTTCTGAATCACTCTTAGTCTTACCCATCCCCCAGGACCTGTTTGCCTTGGGTGACCCTACCAGGGGCATGAAGCCCCCTACAGCATAGCTCCTAGGATCATTCGGGAACTCATAACTAAGCTCTGAGTCTTGGAGGCTGAGTTCAGTTCTCATTGGACTCAGAGTCTTGAAGCAGGTGGTCGTAGTAGCATCTGAAGCTAAACACATTCTCACCTCTGACCCCAAGGTGTACTATGCAGGAATTTCTGTAAAACTATAGTACTCAGATTCAATTCAGAATAGAAATTACACTAAACTCAACAAGAAAATGTAATGTTTTTATCATAAGTGTTTTTTGTTGTTGTTGTTGTTGTTGTTGTTTTATGTTGTTGTTTTATGAAATCCTACATAGTATTTCTTAACAATCAACTCCTTTTTTTTTTTTTTATCAGTCAAAAAAAACTTGGAGTTGAGGTCTTCCTCGTCTTCATCATCTTCATCCCTGCCGCACCTGCGTCCACTGAGGGGAATGAAGTCCAGAGCAGGACCCACAGGGGAAGGGCAGGGAGCAGGAGAAGACTGCCATCCCCACCTCATCTGCTGGGTGATGATGAGGACATTGAGTTCTTCGAGGGAGGGTACCTCTTCCTCTTCTTCCTCTTCTTCCTCCTCTTCCTCTTCTTGTAAACATCGCCACTTACAAGTGAACAGGCTAATAATAATAATAGGCACGCAGTGATACGACTCAAGAGAAAATAGCACCAAGTGATTTAGACTGCTGACTTTTTCGTATGCAACTGTTTTGTGACGCAAATATATTACTTTTTTAACAAATTATTGTTTTGAGAAGAAAAACAAGCTCTGTTAACTGTACCCACTAACATGCCGGACCTACTTTCGTTAGCTCCAGAACCGGGGCAGAACTCGGCTCAGAGGACACTGTCAGGGGTAAGTCAGTGTTAATGCACGACACTCCTGAAGGGGATGCCATACAGAGTCAAGTTAGAAGTTAGACCTAAACCGGCTGGTTAGCTCAACTGGTAAGTCACTGACTTTCCCCCAGGGGGACCTGGGTTCAAATCCACCCTCCCCTCCTTCATGTTACTGCCCCCCCCTGAAAAGGATGGGTCAAATGCAGAAGTCAAATTTCTCCCGTGTGTCACTGGGTGTCATTGTGTGTGAGACCAAATAAAGGCTTAATCTTAATCTTAATCTAAAACATCACAATTAGAACACATTAGGGACAGCAGCAGACAGCACAAGCAGGAGGGATGCCTGATGCAACCAGAGACCCCACAGGTCTTCTACAGTCAGCATGGAGGCCCCACAGGACTAAACCAGGACTAAACCAGGTGTAAACCAGGACTAAACTAGGACTAAACCAGGTCTAAACCAAGTCTAAGCCAGGACTAAGGTGTGTGTGTGTGTGTGTGTGCGTGTGTGTGTGTGTGTGTGTGTGTGTGTGGGAGTGTGTGTGTGTGTGTGTGTGTGTGTGCGTGTGTGCGCGTGTGTACGTGTGTGATTACATATTATCCTGTGTATTATTGAATTATTGAATTCTGACCTTTCCTGAATGTAAACACCACACCACAGAGTCACTGATGGGGGAGGGCTAAGCTTAATGTCATGCAAATGAGTTCTGAAGGCCTGGACAAGAGAATCTTTAACATGTTTTTTTCTCAGCTCGTCGATTTCACAATGTGCTTCTTTCAAATGGCCACAAATTCTTCAAATGTTCTCAGATTTCCATGTGTAAGGCATTGTTGGAAAGCTTAGAATCTACACTTTCAGAATCTGTGAATAACTCAAAATGCCTCCAGGACAAATTGTGTCCTGTTTTGCTGTGGTCAGTCACATATTATGAGGTGAAGAAGCATGTAATGTCATTGTATGTCCCTGACTTATTTTTGATTATTGTGTTTGTTGCTGTTTTAAAGTGACAATGCTGGAATAAAGCCAGAAAGAGGAACAACAACTAGCATGGTGACAATCATTACTCCCTGACTGAGATGATTCCTCTTTGAATCAGGACTGTCCACAGATGAAGATAAGGATGCACGTATTTTTAAGAAGTAAAACACAAGCCTCACAGGACAGCACAAGCCTACCTCACAGAACTTGTATAAAAGCTACACACAAAAGCTTCACCATAGTAAAAAAAAAAAAGGTAAAACATGAGCCTCTGTCACAGAACTCTTTTAAGTAAAACCCTACCTCAGAGATCTCTTTTTAAGAGGTAAAACATTAACTTAACCTAATAATTTTAAAATGTAAAACTGACTAGATAGAGTTTTTCCCCAAATGTTGCCATTGACTGAAATTCTTACTAAAGTATAGTCCCATAGACAGTTGATAATACATTGAGGCAAATCTATTTGCTGTAAATATAATTGCTTTTTCATAGAACACATGTGTACCTCCCAGGACTCTATTTTAAGTGGGAAAAACAGCCTACATACAGTTTCTTCCCAAATGTTGCAATTGATGTCTATTTTCAACAAGTTCTTACTGATGTGTATTTTCATAATGGTCTTAATATATATCTTCAAAACCTTGGAAAAGTGTATGGCTTGTGAAAACACTATAGATCCATCTATATCTACAGTATAGATCCATCTATATCATGGATCATTTTGAATGAATGTAGTATTTTGTTTGATTATTTTACTTTCGTGTGTAGCCACAATTTTTATCAATTATTAACAAATGTGGTTTGTTGGTTGCAGACTAGCCCAGGAGTTATTATTAGTAACCCCTGGCTGGTTTGGAAATAATGGCCTTGCCTACGACGCTTCAAGATTTAATTTATATTTATTATTTGGTCCTACATCCTTGGCCTTTCCACTAGATGGAGCCAAAACACAACCACACGATCATATTTGCGCGTTACATAATTTGGCTGCGTTCCAGAAAGTTTTATCCAATCAGGGCGCAGCAATGAGCCGTTCCACGATCCGAAGCGTTGACGGTCTACACTGCGGTGACAGTCTGTACTTTATTAGGAACAAAGTCTATCTATTTATTACTCGATGTACAAGGAACCAGGCGATCTTTGGCACCGCGTGAATACCTCGCTTTCAGCTCCCTGCGCACAGCTGTTGGATTGAACGTGTGCGTAAAGTTGGCACGGAAATTACGCACCAGTCTGCAGGCCGTGTGCGTGTCCTCAGACGACCCCGGTCTCCGACAGTGCAGCTGCCGGGGTACACGGCTGTAAATTCACCCAACGTCGTTTATGAAAATGCTAGAGACAATCGCCATGGTAACTTATAGCAACAAACATCCAGTTCCAGCAGACATGCTGTGACTGTAATATTTCACTGAAGAATTCATACAAAATAAGCCATGGGTTTCAGAATGATGAAAAATTAAAGGGATAGTTCGTTTTTTTTATGTGAATCTGTATGGCATCCCCTTCAGCAGTGTCGTGCATTAACACTGACTTGCCCCTGACAGTGTCCTCTGAGCCGAGTTCTGCCCCGGTTCTGGCGCTGACGAAGGTAGGTCCTGCAAGTAATAAAGCTTGTTTTTCTTCTCAAAAAATATCTGTTCAAAATGTGATATATTTGCATCAGAAAACAGTTGCACAGGAAAAAGTCAGCAGTCTAAATCGCTTGGTGCTATTTTCTCTTGAGTCATATCACTGCGCACCTATTATTATTATTAGCCTGTTCATTTGTAAACATCGCCACTTACAAGTATTTAAGTAAGTAAATGACAAAGAGCAAAAAATATGGTATCAATAAATTCAAAATAAGTTAAGAGAATGATGTCAAATGTATATGTACAAGTGCAAATAAAAATATTTAGTAATACAAATACATCTCTCAGTTATACACGAGGTTGTAAAAAGTAAACAAAGATGAAACTGATTGACATGACATAGTGTTATCTAGTACATAAGGGTGAGTTGTACAGTTGTATGGAGTATGGCAGTGTTTCCCAACCAGGGGTACAAGTACCTCTAGGGGTACGCGAGCACATTGCAGGGGGTACTCAGCAGTGTCGTTGCTAGGCACGGGGAGATTTTTTTTTATTTTTTAAATTCTAATTTGAGTAAATTTGAGTTAAAGAAAAGAGAGAAAATGCCTGAGAATTATATTTTTAAAATTAAGGAGATGAAATGAAATTATTTTCATTTAATAATCCGTTGTGTCATGTTCTACTTTTGGAGAATTATCAAGACGTTATCAACACGTACTCAAGGTATGACAAAAAGGCTCAGACAAGACAAAAAGGTTGGGAAACACTGGAGTATGGTATGAATGTAGTCCTGTATCTCTCACTGTTTGAGCGGAGCTGTAAGAGCCTGTTGAAGAATGAGCTCCTGTTTCATTGTTACATCCAAAACCATACAAAAAAGAAGAGAGTCATATTCAGCAGCCAGGTTTGGTTACAACTTAGAGAAAGAAAATTTTAAAAATTGAGTGGCAAAACCGCAATTCTATATGTATTCTTTTGCAATGTTTTGTTTTTACAGTGTGTCACCCATACTGAGGCCCATACACGTGTGATGTGCATGTGTCTTTACAGAGTTCACTGCTTTACTCATTGATTCTGCAGAAATTTGCTATATTTTTTCAGTCCCCTGTGATCGCTTTTCCTCATAAGCAGCCATATTTGATTTGTTACAGATGGACGTGTGTCCCTGATGGTGGTGATGGAGGCTAATCCACCTGTCAATCACGTCCATCTGAGCTCAGGGAGATTCAGCGACCAGACTCACATGTTCGTGAACTATTTGTGTGTATTCTGGATCCTATAGGCAAGAATATTATTCATAGAGGAAATCAGAGCACCAAGGGAATACATAAACCTGACACTTGAGACTTTTTAATTTTGTTTATGAATGGTTTTGACATAGACGTTTTGACATGATCTGAGTCCCAAAATGACTCTATAAAACAAATATAAATGTTCCCTATAGGCGCCTCTGAAAAGGTCACATCCTCTCGACCCAATACTGCAAATGTTTGTTCAGCATAGAGCTCTTGGAAGTACACAGCGTCCACATCAGCTCCACTCGTATGCTAACATCCTGCTCCATAGTGCTGTAGGCTATGTCAAGTGTCACGCTATATGAGAGTCATCTGATACCAGTTCTGATTAGCATAGCAAACATGCTTATAGTCACACATATTGAGACCCACATGTGACACATTTTTTCTTGCTTCATTTTATAAGTGGTGGATTTGTAATGAAGTACAAGTGGTAAAGTTCTGTACCAAAGTAAAAAATTGACTATCTGTACTTACTTTTACTTCACTATATTTGATATTCGATTCAGATTCTATTGAAATCTTTATCATAATCACTACATTTGAAGACCTCAAAAATACGCACGAAATACTTTTTCTTTTTACTCTTTAAATATATTTTAAAATATGTTCTTTAATACTTTTACTTAAAGGAGAATTAACATTTTTTACAATCTAAGCCTTATTTTGGTAATCAAACAAGTTGTTTTACTCACCCATAGCACTTTGGTGTCATATGGAGCACTTCCAGAGATGTTTTACATTAGCGATAGCCGTAACGCGAGTTCTCGATGCATATAATATATGCCCAGAGCAGTCTCCAAATAACACAAATTTTAGCACTTTTTAAATCATAGAAGCTCAATGTCTTACTCTACACTTTCGTTTGAGTCAAAAGTGGCCTGTAATCCGAGATTTATCCATAATTTACAGCTTTGCGTTTCATGTTTGGGTCCTGAGAGCTGAGAGCGAAATAAGCTGTGACTCCGCACATGCGCACTGGCGTCCTCATCTACTCAAAACTATAGATAAATCTCCGATTACAGGCCACTTTTGACTCAAACGAAAGCGTAGACTAAGACATTGAGCTTCTATGATTTGAAAAGTGCTAAAGTTTGTGTTATTTGAAGACCGCAAACATGTGCCCCGAGAACTCACGTTAATCTAAAACATCTCCGGAAGTGCTCCATATGACACCAAAGTGCTATGGGTGAGTAAAACATCTTGTTTTATTACCGAAATAAGGCTCAGATTGTAAAAAATGTTAATTCTCCTTTGAGTCGACTTTTTTCATGTGATACTTTTACTTATTCTGGTGAATGTAATTTTAGTTGAGTAACAAAATTCCACTTCTTCCACTATTGCATTTTATTAAAGATCCCATGACATGGTACTTCTTGATGCTTTTATATGGCTCCTTAATGGTTCCCTAATACTGTAAATGAATCCTTCTCCAAAATCAACACTCACTGCATGAGATATGACTCTGACAGTCTTCATGAGGCTAGATATGTGTCTAAAATGCTTTATTCTGGGTGTTGCTGCTTCAATGCAAATGAGAAGGACAGAGAGATTGGCTAAAGAGCAGGGGGGGGGGGGATTCCCCCGCTCCTCAGCGCAGCTTGGCTCCGCTGTCTCCTCTCTTCCGTGTTTTACGCACGAAGACAGATGAGAGACTTTGCAATGAAAAAAAGCATATTTACACAGAAAATAAAATTAAACCACTGGTATTTCAGAGGTCCAGAGAGTCAGGTAAGGGACTTGCGAGCCTAGAAACACTCGGACGTGCCTCCAGGCAAATAAAAAAACGCATTTCGCATTGCCTAGCGCATTCACAGTCCAAACTCTATGGGCGGGATATACAGGGACGCTGAGCGGAGACAGAGGGATAGGCTGGAGCTGCATTTGCCGATCTGACGTCAATAAGGTGCCTTGTCCGAACTCGCCCGTTTGAGCACTGTTTTTTTGTAACGCAGAAAAGGACCGCAAATGCTCAGTTTAGACATTTCGCAACTTTTAGCCTTGGAGGGGGGGCCTAAACAAGGTAGGGGAGCTCACATTAATGTTCAAAAACCTCAGAAAGTGAAAATTTCATGCCATGGGACCTTTAACATATTAGTATTAGATACAAAAATACAGAGGAAATTTTGAATATCTTATTTAATAACTTGATGCAACGTAAAAGAGGTATAACATTTTTGGAGTCACAGCTTGAATAAGTCAGGTTTAGAATCTGTTTACGTGAAAGTAGAGCATAAATGAGCAAAGTCCAAAAAGTCCAGGAATTGGACATTCAAACCGGTTTTTGTGAGTGTTTATTACTCAACACACTGTATTTTATAGACGGGTTGATTTCTTTGCATGTGTGGATGCCTGAGATTCTTACCAAAATCGAGAAGACATTTCGTGGCAGTACCTTTAAAAAATATAAAAATGTTAGTGTCCTATTTTAGCCTCTGTGTGTTGGTGAGGGGTGATGGTTACAGGCATGGACAGCTCACACCACCTACTTACACCTCATGTTTCTCTCTCTCTCTGTCTCTCTCTCTCTCTCTCTCTCTCTCTCTCTCTCTCTCTTTCTCTCTTTCTCTTTCTTTTTTCTTCTTCTTTCTTTCCTTTCTGCTCTGTCTTCTTCTCCTCCTCCTCTCTCTCTGTGTCTCACTCCTCCCTTTCTATCTCTCTCTCACCCTACCCACTCTCATTCTATCTCCACTCTCTTTCCTACCTCTCTCTTTCCTCTCTGTCTCCCTTCCCTCTCTCCATCTCACCCTCTCCCTCTCTCTTTCCCTCTCTCTATCTCCCTTCTCACTCTATGTCTTCCTGTCTCTCCTCTTTCTGTTTCTCACTATCATTCTCTCTCCACTCTCTTTCCCACCCCCCTCTATCTCTCTCTCTCTCTCTCTTTCTCTCTCCCCTACCCCCTTTTCTGCTCTGTCTTCCTCTCCTCCTCCTCTCTCTGTGTCTCACTCCTCCCTTTCTATCTCTCTCCCCTACCCACTCTCATTCTCCCTCCACTCTCTTTCCTACCTCTCTCTTTCCTCTCTGTCTCCCTTCCCTCTCTCCATCTCACCCTCTCCCTCTCTCTTTCCCTCTCTCTATCTCCCTTCTCACTCTGTCTTCCTGTCTCTCCTCTTTCTGTTTCTCACTATCATTCTCTCTCCACTCTCTTTCCTACCTCTCCCCCCCTCTCTCTATATATATATCACCTCTTTCTCTCTCTCTCTCTCTCTCTCTTCTCTCTCCCTATATTTCCCTCTTTTTTTCTCCCCCCTTGTCTCTCTCCTCTTCTCTTCTCTCTCTTCTCCGTCTGTCCACATATTTTATTTACAGTGATGGCTCAGACACTGGAGGGGTCGGGGGTCACCTCGTCTTTGTTTTGCACACGGTTAATTGGTGGCAGACAGGTTAACCTCAGACATGTAAAGCCAATGGAAAACACCACACCAGGGATGCCACTGCACAGCACACATCCATGCGTAATGCCCACACACATTATAGATGAGGTCCTTACAGCGCGTGAATGAGGTTATGTCATATTCAGACAGAACCATGAGCTGTCTAGACTGAGAGGGGATAATTAAAGTTGACCTAACATACCTTCTGCTGCCTTTAGAGCTGAGCGTGTGCTATTGTTAGGGTACACTTTATTGATCCTTTGTGAAGGAAAGTCATTATAACCAGATCTTGAGCTATAGCCTTGGGCAGAATTTTTCCTATATTTTGGTTCTGCCCAGACACAGGGAGAAATGTAAACTCCACACAGAAAGGCAACCTGGGAAATTAATGTGGAACCTTCTTTTGGCCTCATGATGGCATCTGCTCGTTGATTGTTTAATTTCATACTGTGGGACAGATAAAACAGTGTTCATGAAGATAGACTTGACATAGACAGTTGCCAGATCCTCCACCAGAAAAGTTACATAGTGCAGCTTTAACTGATGTGTAAGTTGATGGAGGGGAGAGAGAGAGCATTTATATTTTAAGCTTCATAGATGAATGATTGATTGAAAGATAGTCAGCAGAGAGCTGCGATTGCCTGAAGAAGAACTTATATTTAATGTAACAGTTAATGGACACACCTCATTTTACTGCGGACTATTGTGGCTGTAATTTCCAATGTTTTTTAAATTCCTGTGTTTTTAAAGTCCAAACAGTTTAACTCATTTGAGCTGCATTATTGTAGTGCAGTCCATGTCACCAGATTATTCTGGCACCTTCCTGTTAGCATTTCTTGGGGCAAAACACTGTTGTTTCCGTCTTGCAATTTTGAGGGAAATAAAGTTTATTTTTACACTGACAGAATATTTCCCCCAGCAGAAGTTGTGTCACACATTTTTAAATTGTATTTTGCATCTTTATCCTCTAATCAGATATTCCCTTACTCACGATGAAATACAGTAAATGCTGGCTCAGTTTGGCTGGAAAGGGAACAATGTAATAGAGCCCTCTTCATTTCATTGATGTTTAATTGAAGACTTCTCTGCAGTGTAAACCATCTGCTTGTCTCTGTTACCTTGCATACTGTATGTTCCACAGTATAGCTTTAAAGTTATCCATATTTCTATGAAGACATAGGCCAAGTTACAGCTCAGGGGTCTCATTTATGATTATTACATACACATCTTTTCCAAAGATGCTTTGGTCCACAAATTCAAACTTAGGAGATCTGAGCTCAGACAAACAAGAAGTGAGGAAGTTTGTGTCTTGTTCATATGCACACATTTAGTAAGATAAATAACATAACGTTTTATAAATGAGAGCCCTGATCTATGAAGGGGTGACCCTATTCACATTAAAGATGGGACTGTGAAAGGAGGAAATATTGACACTATGGATTTAAGTATCTGCTAATACCCGATGTCAAACAAATACCAGTGGATTTTCTTCCTTTAAACAAAAATAAATTAATCCAAATGTTTTTATTTATTATTCAAGTAACAGAACGGCTTTGTATGAATATAAATTCAAACACTTTGAGATTTTCTGGGCCAAATATGACCAGCAAATAGTCTCACTGCATCAGTTTATATGTCTGAACGTGTATATAACAGCTGAACTGGTTTTTGGAAGTCGATGTTTGATCCAGTAAAGTTTTCAGTATATGTGCCAATATCCAATACCAGTGCATGCATGTAAATCAGCAAAAAAAAAAAAGTCCTAGCTTTGACACATCACTGTTATTCACCTGTTCAGTCCAAACCAAACACTTTGACAATATTTTACAAAGACATGCAGTTCTGGATGTGACTGACAGGTGGATTAACCAATCAGAGAAATGCCTCATATGCCTCAAAACAAACATGGTGGCTTACAAATAAAAAAGTGAAACTGATAAACAGCGTGAATTTCTGCAGAATGAATAAGCAAAGTCCAAAAATGTTATTTATCTCAGGCTGCGCTAGGTGGTGTGCCATAGAATGTTTTAAACCAAAAAGTGTGCCATGACTCAGAAAGGGTTGAAAAGCACTGGAATAATACATGATGTAATTCCCACCAGTTTCCCTGACTATAAACTCAACACTGTCTGTTGCTCAGCACTTTGTATTGGTAACCACAGCTCTCATACATGTGGAAGTTAAAGGCTAACCGGCTGCCTGAAGTCTTGCATTAAATCAAATAAATCACAGTGCAGGAGGATGAAATTTAGACAACCCAAAGGTCACCTCGATTTACAAATGAATAATTTTCAAACATTTAAGTCGTACGTTTTTGCACTGTGAAAAAAACTGTGTGAAAAATTGAAATTCTGGATTGGGGCTTTGCTTGGAAAAAGAGCTAAATAAAAAGTAAGAAGTTATCCACTATTTCTTAAGATGACAAATACTATATTTTTTCTGCATTGACATGTTTTGATTGTAATAAAAACTTTACAACTTTTCTATTTTACAATTATTCTACATGTTTTAAGGCTGTAAATGCCTCACCACACACATTATACGCTTTTCTCAGACTGGAATTAACCTTTTCTCACATTTCTCTCTCGTTTAAACACTCAAACTTTCATAGATTTTCAACAAAATGTCCGGAAGCCCCACCGGCCGTGCGAGGAGCACGGAGACATGAGTCACTGTATCCACAGGAAGCACCGTGCTCATCCAACGGCACTGCCACGTCCTGGGACGTGATGCACACCAACCTCCTGGAGAAGTGCGCGACACGTGCACCCATCATCGTGGTCAAATCCGTGACAGTTCAGCATGACTGGCGCGAGGCCGCGCATACACCGGGGCTGCGAGCACGAGATCGAACCGCGGCGTCCGGATCGTGTCCTCTCAGCCCGAGCCACAAACCAGCTGCATGAAACCAGCAAAGAGCGGCACGTGGTGGTTTAATCCTGGTTTAGACCTGGTCTAGTCCCGGTTTAGTCCAGGTCTAGACCTGGTCCAGTCCTGGTTTAGTCCAGGTCCAGTCCAGGTTTAGACCTGGTCTAGACCTGGTTTAGTTCTGGTCTAGACCTGGTTTAGTCCACGTTTAGTCCTGGTCTAGTCCCGGTCTAGTCCCGGTCTGGTCCTGGTCTAGTTCCAGTCTGGTCCCGGTCCCCCCGCGTCCCCCATCTATCAGTCGGCAAAGGTCTACAGTCTCTTGGCCATCAGGACGCAGAACACAATGTTACACTATAAAAAAAATGTTACACTATAAAAAAAAAATTTTTAAATCCGCCGAAACAGCGAACTGCGATAGAGCGAGGGACCACTGTATATATAAGATAGATAAGTTTAATGCTCCGTGGAGGCAAATACTCCACTTAAAAAGTTACGCAGTGCACCTTTAGTAAATAGTGATTCCACATTTAATCCAGACTTATTCACTCACCTGTGAGGAAAACATGTATGTGAAGTGTCATGCCCAACGATGCAATGGCAGCATCCATTATCATTATCATTAGCAGTAGCTGTAGCATTATCAGTATCAGTATCAATAGTGGAAATGAGTTTAATTAGAAGGTGAATACAGTCCAGTAGTGTATTTGCCCATATATTATTTTTTTTGTTAAAGCAGGGATACAGTAACAATGTTGAAAAATCTTGATAGCAGAGGAGTTTTAATGGCTTTTAATACATGCATGGTATCTGAATTACTTGGTATCAGATAAAAAAAAATGTGAACAAAATAATAGTAATTCAAGGGTTAAGAGCTTGGCTTGCATCCAACACTGATCTGCATCCAACAAGTCAGTACATACATGCAAAACAATTTTCTCCAGCTAAACTCAGACAAGACAGAAGTCATAGTCTGGCCCACAAAAACAAAGAGACAGTGTCAGCAGTCACCTCCAGTCTCTCACTCTAAAACCTTCAAATCAGGCTAGAAATCTAGGAATAATAATGGACTCAAACTTGAACTTTAACACTCACATTAAATCATAACATCTGCAGCATTTTACCATCAACATCAGCAAAAATCAAAGGTATGCTGTCTAAAGCAGACTTGAAGAGACTTATCCATGCATTTGTCTCCAGTAGGTTAGACTACTGTCATGTCCTACCCACTGGCCTCTCCAAACGAGCTGTAAGACAGCTGCAGTACATCCAGAACGCTGCAGCTCAGGTCCTGACTCGATCCAGGAAGTACGAGCACATAAGTCTTGCGCTCATGTCTCTGCACTGGCTTCCTGTGGCTCAGAGAATTGACTTTAAAGCGGCTCTGCTTGTGTACAAGTCTCTCCATGGCCGAGCACCAAAGTACATCTCTGACATGTTAGTGCCATATGCTCACACTATCTCACAATCTGAGGAGCTCAGGGTCAGGACTACACACAGGGAGTCAGCGTTTCAGATTCATGCAGCTAAAACCTGGAACAGTCTGAACATGTGAGACAGGCCTCTACTTTGACTCTGTTTAAATCCTGGCTCAAAACAGTTCTGTTTAGCTGCATATGACTGCACTCTCTCATTTAATGTCTCTTTAAAGGTCCCATGGCATGAAATTTTCACTTTCTGAGGTTTTTGAACGTTAATGTGAGCTCCCCTACCCTGTTTAGGCCATGGCTAAAAGTTGCGAAATGTCTAAACTGAGCATTTGCGGTCCTTTTCTGCGTTACACAAAACCAGTGTTCAAACGGGCGAGTTCGGACAAGGCACCTTATTGACGTCAGATCGGCAAATGCAGCTCCAGCCCCTCCCTCTGTCTCCGCTCAGGGTCCCTGTATATCCCGCCCATAGAGTTTGGACTGTGAATGCGCTACGCAATGCGAAATGCGTTTTTTTATTTGCCTGGAGGCACGTCCGAGTGTTTCTAGGCTCGGAAGTCCTTTATCTGAGCCTCTGGACCTTTGAACAGCAGTGGTTTAATTTTATTTTATGTGGAAATGTGTTTATTTTTCAATGGAACTCTTCAACTCCCCCCCCGTGCAAAAACAAGGAAATGGATCAGAGAGCGCTCAGAGCAGACAGCGGAGCGTTTAGCTCCCACCTTCTACTATTGGCCAGCTTTTTTCGCCCATTATAGAGTGTTCTGAGTGAGAAAAATTACTCTTTCTCAGCTTATCTCTGTTTCTCATGCACTGAGTGTTGATTTTGAAGAAGGATTCATTTACAGCATTAGGGAACCATTAAGGAGCCATATAAAAGCATCAAGAAGTACCATGTCATGGGATCTTTAATGTATTTTATGATAATTATTTATGCTTTGATTTGTTTGTATTGTGATTTTAATGTATTTCTTATTCTGTAAAGCACTTTGAATTACTTTGTGTACGAATTCTGCTATACAGATAGTACAGTTAGAACTTGCATTGCCTTGTGATGTTAGCATGTGATGTTAGCTGCATGTGATGTTAGGGTAGTAATGTAAGAACATGCAGACTGGTGTAAAAGGCCCATTCATCCACAGCTCAGGACTATTACTGTGAGCTTCTTCTGTGCTGGGCTGGAGAAATAGGAACATCAGAATCTGTCGTGAAATACAAATATGCAAAAATGTACCAAATCAGAACCATATGAAAACAGCTGTGGCGACTGTCCCAGACTGTTTCTCTGTCATGGTGCAGCATGAGAGTGAGGCAAAGGAAGTGGGTGGAGCTCACAGTTCACATGGGCCTGTGTAGAGTTGTAGACTTGTGGGTTGTCTCAATTCACATCCTCAAGCTTTGGGGCAGTCCTTTGACTTTACTTTGACTTTGGGCACTTATGTAACCTGTGTTCTTACTGTTTTTTTTGTTTGTTTGTTTGTTTGTTTTTCTATTACAACTGAACCTGGGTTGTCTATGCCTAAACCTGCAGATAAAGGACACTTATAAGATTTTTCTATCCAATCCACTTCATTTATATATCACATTCTAGTGCTGCACAATACAGATAAAACAACAGAAATATAAAATAAAGCTCTATTTAACTTCACTATTCCTAAATAAGCCAATAAAAGTATTAAAATCAAATAAGAGCAAAAAAGGACATGCTATACTTCAACTGGAAGCTCAGAACCACCAGAATTCCCCCACTGAGCTGTAGAGGCTGAACTAGCACTGATTCAAGATTGGGTGGAGGTGCTGTGGTTTAGGTAAAGAGCATTCAGATCAGAGAGGCATTTTAGGTTTAAACCAACTGGATTTCATCATTGAAACTTTTCTGATTGGATAATAGCCTTGAGAACCAAAACACAGAATTATAACATACATAAATGTAACATCATTTGAATTAAACACATTTACCTTGGTTCTCTTTAGCTGTGCATATGACTGGAATGCTTTTATTCTGCACTCTTAATTAGTTAAGTTAATTATTTGTATATTTTGATTAATCTGTATGGTTGACTTTGATGTCTTTCTTATTCTGTAAAACACTTTGAATTACTCTGTGTATGAATTGTGCTATATAATAAACGTGCCTTAATTGCCTTGCCTTAAAATGTTGTTTCCTCATCAAAAACATACCTGGAGCTGTGTTTTGTTTCATTCACCTTCATTCATGTTTAACACACAAATCCTGCATATTTAGGTGAGTTTTTCTCTCAAACTGAAAAAGACAATGTTCCACCTTGTGATGTCATGTGGCAATACAGGAAGTGCTCCATTGTGTTTTTTAAACTCCATACACCTTCACTAGAATCATTTTCAAAATTTCAGCCCTGGAATTTTCCATCTCTACTGAACAAAAGGTAAAAGGAGCTCTTAACTTGAAAACTACCACTTCATGACATCACAAAGTGGAACAGTGCATTTTGAGCTTTAGGGATGTAGGGAGACAGAATAAAGTCTTACTCAAACATGTGTGAATGAAACAAAACACAACTCCAGGTATGATAAAAGGAGAATTTCAATTTGTCAACTGGACAAAGTTTATTTGGTCGAAAATGTTCCGCGCTGCTTCGTCAGAACTGATGAAGCAGTGCGGATGAGCGGCGAAACGTTTTCGACCAAATAAACTTTGTCTAGTTGACAAATTGAATTTCTCCTTTTATTATGGATTCTACCTGGATTCTTCACAACTCCAGGTATGTTTTTGAGGCGGTAACCAGTTTAAGATCACAAGAATCAATCTTGTGTAATACAGGGCTTTTATCCATCCATCCATTCCATCCATTTTCTTCCGCTTATCCGGGGCCGGGTCGCGGGGGCAACAGTCTTAGCAGGGACGCCCAGACCTCCTTCACCCCGGACACTTCCTCCAGCTCCTCCGAGGGGACCCCAAGGCGTTCCCAGGCCAGCCGGGACGCGTTCCCAGGCTAGCCACTCTACGGAGGAAACTCATTTCGGCCGCTTGTATCCGCGATCTCGTCCTTTCGGTCATTACCCAGAGCTCATGACCATAGGTGAGGGTAGGAACATAGATTGACCGGTAAATTGAGAGCTTCGCCTTTCGGCTCAGCTCCCTCTTCACCACAACGGTCCGGTACAGCGACCGCATCACTGCCGATCCGCCTGTCAATCTCACGCTCCATCCTCCCCTCACTCGTGAACAAGACCCCGAGATACTTGAACTCCTCCACCTGAGGCAAGGGCTCTCCACCCACCCGGAGAGGGCAAGCCACCTTTTTCCGGTCGAGAACCATGAGCTGATCCTCATCCCAGCCGCTTCACACTCGGCTGCGAACCGCCCCAGTGCACATTGGTTCGATTGGTTCCCGGTTCGATGAAGCCATCAGGACAACATCATCTGCAAACAGCAGAGATGAGATCCTGTGGTTCCCAAACCGGATCCCCTCCGGCCCCTGACTGCGCCTAGAAATTCTGTCCATAAATATAATGAACAGAACTGGTGACAAAGGGCAGCCCTGGCGGAGTCCAACATGCACCGGAAACAGGTCCGACCTACTACCGGCAATGCGAACACAGCTCCTGCTCCGGTCATACAGGGACGGAACAGCCCTTAGCAAAGGGCCCCGAACCCCGTACTCCCAGAGCACTCTCCACAGGACCCCACGAGGGACACGGTCGAATGCCTTCTCCAGATCCACAAAGCACATGTGGACTGGTTGGGCAAACTCCCATGCACCCTCGAGCACCCGATGGAGAGTATAGAGCTGGTCCAGTGTTCCCCGGCCGGGACAAAAACCACACTGCTCCTCCTGAATCTGAGGTTCGACTATCGGTCAAATTCTCCTCTCCAGCACCCTGGAATAGACCTTACCGGGAAGGCTGAGGAGTGTGATTCCCCAATAATTGGAACACACCCTCCGGTCCCCCTTCTTAAACAGAGGGACCACCACCCCGGTCTGCCAGTCCAGAGGTACTGTCCCCGACCGCCATGCGATGTTGCAGAGACGTGTCAGCCAAGACAGCCCTACAGCATCCAGAGACTTAAGATACTCAGGACGGATCTCATCCACCCCCGGGGCCTTGCCACCGAGGAGCTTTCCAACCACCTCAGTGACTTCGGCCAGGGTGATGAACGAGTCCGCCTCCAAGTCTCCAGCCTCTGCTTCCTCTTCGGAAGACGTGACGGCGGGATTGAGGAGATCCTCAAAGTATTCCTTCCACCGGCCGATAACATCCCCAGTCAAGGTCAACAGCTCCCCACCCCCACTGTAAACAGTGTTGGTGAAGCACTGCTTCCCCCTCCTGAGGCGCCGAACGGTTTGCCAGAATTTCTTTGAGGCCGTCCGATAGTCCTCCTCCATGGCCTCTCCGAACTCCTCCCAAACCTGAGTTTTTGCCTCTGCGACCACCCGGGCTGCAGCACGCTTGGCCCGCTGGTACCCGTCAGCTGCCTCAGGAGTCCCATGAGCCAACAAGGCCCGATAGGACTCCTTCTTCAGCCTGACGGCATCCCTTACTTCCGGTGTCCACCACCGGGTTCGGGGATTGCCACCATGACAGGCACCACAGACCTTACGACCACAGCTACGGGCGGCCGCATCGACAATAGAGGCCGAGAAAAGAGTCCATTCGGACTCTATGTCCCCAGCCTCCCCCGGAATCCGGGAGAGCTTCTCCCGGATTCCGGATGTGAGTTGAAGGTGCCCCTGACAGAGGGCTCTGCCAGACGTTCCCAACAGACCTTCACGATACGCTTGGGCCTGCCAGGTCTCTCCGGCTTCCTCCCCCGCCAGCGGACCCAACTCACAACCAGGTGGTGATCAGTTGACAGCTCTGCCCCTCTCTTCACCCGAGTGTCCAAGACACGCGGCCGGAGGTCAGATGACACGACAACAAAGTCGATCATCGACCTCCGTCCTAGGGTGTCCTGGTGCCATGTGCACTGATGGACACCCTTGTGCTCGAACATGGTGTTCGTTATGGACAAACTGTGGCTAGCACAGAAGTCCAATAACAGAACACCGCTCGGGTTCAGATCAGGGAGGCCGTTCCTCCCAATCACCCCTCTCCAGGTGTCACTGTCGTTGCCCACGTGGGCGTTGAAGTCCCCCAGGAGAACAACGGAGTCCCCGGTCGGTGCACTGTCCAGTACCCCTCCCAGGCACTCCAAGAAGGCCGGGTACTCTGCACTGCTGTTCGGCCCATAGGCCAACACAACAGTGAGAGACCTGTCCCTGACCCGAAGGCGCAGGGACGCGACCCTCTCGTTCACCGGGGTGAACTCCAACACTCGGCGGCTGAGCTGTGGGGCAATGAGCAGGCCCACACCAGCCCGCCGCCGTTTCCCGCGGGCAACGCCAGAGAAATGGAGGGTCCAGCCCCCCTCAAGGAGTTGGGTTCCAGAGCCCAAGCTGTGTGTGGAGGTGAGGCCGACTATATCTAGTCGGTAACGCTCAACCTCCCGCACAAGCTCAGGCTCCTTCCCCCCCAGCGAGGTGACATTCCATGTCCCCAGAGCTAGTCTCCATGTCGGGAGATCCGGCCATCGAGGCCCCTGCCTTCGACTGCCGCCCAGATCTCTCTGCACCTGGCCCTTATGGATCCTCCTGCAGGTGGTGGGTCCACAGGAGGACGGCCCCATGTCGCTTCTTCGGGCTTCGCCCGGCCGGGCCCCGTGGGGAAAGGCCCAGCCACCAGACGCTCGCTGGCGCGCACCCACCCCAGGTCTGGCTCCAGGGTGGGGCCCAGGTGACGCCAGTCCGGGCAACGTATCTGACCTTGTTTTAAAACTCAACATAAGGGCTTCTGAGGGCTTTTAATATAAATATAATCATAATGAAATAAATATAATAAGAGCCAGTTTTTTTGAACAGCTCTTTGACATGAACCAGTCCAAAAGATTTGCATCCCATAAAAGAGCTGAAAGTACAATCACTACAAGACATTGCACCACATTTTTCTACTTAGTATTGAACACTAGGACTCACAGCTCCTCTAATGCAAAGGGGGGATTAAGCGGCTCTTCATGTGGAAAAATGTTTGTGCTGTTTGTCTGTCTGTCTGCATCTCCAAAGTTGAAAATGCTCTGTTCCACCTTGTGCTACCAGTTACCTTGTATCTTTTGTTCAGTAGAGTTTGGCAGTTCATGGGCTGAAATCATCCAAATGATGTTAGTGAAGGTTTATGGAGTTTAAAAACACAGTGGAGCAGTTCTGTTATTGCCACATGACATCAAAAGGTGGAACAGAGTGTTTTCTGTTGAGAGAAGAACTAAAGCCTAAATAAGAAGAAGAAGAAGAAGAAGACACGCTTTATTTATCCCCGTAGGGAAGTTATTTCTCTGCATTTGACCCATCCTTCAGGAGCAGTGGGCAGCTCATCTTTCATGATCTTATTGCTAGGCTTGGTCAGGACCTAAGCTGGAGGATTTTACCTGGAGCATGTGTTGGGTTAAATGTTTTGGCAGTTCAAATCCCGCTCTTGACATAAGAAACATCAGTGGTTGAGCGGTCAGATCCACTGACCCACAGGTTGGTTGGTACGGTTCCAGCTCCCACAGATCACTGCTGCAGTTGTGTCCTTGGGCAAGACACTTAACCCACCTTGCCCCCGGTGTCTGCGTACACTGGTGTGTGAATGTGTGTGTGAATGGGTGAGTGGTTCCTTGTTGTAAAGCGCTTTGGGTGCCTTGAAGGTGGAAAAGCGCTATAAAGGCTAAAGATGTGACCATGTAAATATGCAGGATTTGTAACAACTCCAGGTATGTTTGTGATGAGGAAACAAAATTATTGATCAGAAAATAGTGTGATATGGGACCTTTAACACTCAGAGTGTACCCTACATGATTGTTATAACTCACTGTAAATTTTGGATATTTGTGGTGCAGGAGTGTTGGTGGTTTGCTCCAACTCCTTAGTGTTGTTAGGCAAGAGACTTAACTTGGCCTCCAGTCACAGAAGTTGGCTACATTTACAATACACTTCCTTTTATTACAAAACTCATGATTTGGCTTATTACTTCAATACAAAAAACATCTGTGAAGCAGAGATTCCATTCTGTTTTCTGTTGTATTTCTGTTTTGATCTTTTCCTATAAAAATCAGTGTGCACATTTTACAACCACAATTGAACCACAAGTGTATATAAAAAATATTTTGTTGGGTTTGCTGGGGGGGGGGGGGACTCATCCACAAAAGTCATGTTGTAAAATGGTCGTGACAAATGCAGTTTTATTTTTATTCAAATTGTTTGAGATTTTGTGGAGCAATTGGACCATTTAACTCTTATGTCGGTATTCCTCTGACAGAGAATATGACTCAGCAAGGAGCCAGTAGAAAACTGCTCTATGTGAAAGAGTTAGCCCACTCACTAAAATTATACAAGCAATGTCAGGCTTAAAATGATTGTTCATCTACTACAAGAACAGTAGAAGTGTTTAGAATAAATATGATGAATTAAATGTGGTTTATGTAACTTTGGGGACAATATGGAGCAGTATGTCATGGAGATGGAGCATAGGCAAGTTACTGGTGTGATCTGTGGAGGAGAGGTGACCCTACTCATGGTATATTTTCAAGTTTTAATAAATCAATAAAACACCAGTCAGGCATAGAGTTAATGTCAGATAGAGAGATTTAATGTCATACTATGGAACATTCTGTGAAATATAGAAACAAGCAGGTGGTGTACCCCTTACAAGAAAAGGTATCTACTGCACTTTTAATGCAGGAGCCACTTTTGTTATGTATCTGGCAAAGATGTACACTAAAGCTAAGTATAGCTACATACGTGTATTTTTAAAAAATCCTATGTACTGATCTATTTTCTGATTTATGTTATGTTTCCTCATCACAAAAACCTGGAGTTGTGTTATGTTTCATTCACACATGCTTAACACACAGTTCTTCTCACAGAGTTCTTCTCTCAAACTGAAAACACCTTAATGTCATGTGCTCCACTGTGCTCCACTGTCTCCATACACCTTCACAGCAATCATTTGGATGATTTCAGTCCTGGAATTGCCAATCTCTGAACTAAAGGTAAAAAGGAGCTGTTAACTTGAAAACTACGGCTTCATGACATCACAAGGTGGAACAGAGCATTCTGAGTTTTGGAGATGTGGACAGACTAATAATAAAGCATTACTGAAATGTGAGAATGAAACAAAACACAACTCCAGGTCTGTTTTCGATGGAATAACATTATGACATGGCTAAAAGCTCAAAAGAGTAAATTTAGCCTAATATAGAACCTTCAAACATCAAATTGACACAGGATGAAGAAAACATTTCTGTCTTCTGTATTGAGATTACATTACATTCATAGTGCACCAGTAAAATCCTATCTGGAAGTGATGCAAATTCCAGCTCTATTAATAATACTGATATGTACAGTATGTGCAGTTGTGGCTGGAAGTTGGCAAAGTCCAACACATATGCAGTTTATATTCAACAACAATTAACAGCTACAGCTACAATTAACACAAACTTTATTTAGAAATGGGTGTACAATTTAAATATTGTTAATCATCCTTGAAAGCATTTGTGTGAAGGGTAGTTTATAGCTTTGAGGAGGCCCTGTACAACACTGAAATGGTGGGTGGAGAAATATCATGTCCCATATAAAAAATATGTGACTATTTGACGTATTAAAATAACAACTTGCATTGAATTGAGGGGAAGAAGTACTTTTTATTGCATGCTAGTTGTTGTTAGCTTTACTTTGAGTCAAAACTCTGCTAATGCATTGTGATTTTAAAGCAATTGTATTGTTATGGAGAAAGTCTGAAATCGAATCAGCCTATCAATGTGAAACAATAGTAAAAACATACAGGCAAAACATTTACATTCTATGAGATTATTATGTCTACCTACACTACCAGTCAAAAGATTGGACATACTTTTTTTTTTCTTCATTTCCATGATTATTTCTGTGATTCTCACTGGAGGCACCGAAAATATGAATGAACACATCTGGAACGTTGCAAACAAACAAAAAACTCAAAATAATTAAAAACTTGTTTCAGGTTAAAAAAATAATAATACAATTTTAGAGCTGTAGTGCATGACAGTTGCTAAAGGTATTCATGACCATAATTGTTGTGCAAAGATCAAACGTGTGTGTATATAGCATAGACTCCATCCAGCCTCATCCCATTCCACCTGGCCTATTCAATATTCACATTGTTTTATATTAATACTGCATTTTCATCAGTATGCTACTTATCCACTCTTTCTTAGGCTTTTTGACTATAGTGAAACTATTATATAGGCCTTCATTTATCATAATTTAACATTTTGTATATAGTGATCAATATTTCTGCTGATTTATTCTTGGTGTTTTTGTTCTCAAGACAATTATCCAATGAGAAAGCAGAATGATCCTCACATGAGTTGCCAGTTTCAATTTGGAAATCCTAAAATGCCTCTCTCTGATCCGAATGGTCACTACCTAAACCCCAGCACTTCCAGCCAATCATGAATCAGTGCTAGTGCAGCCTCTGCAGCTCACTGAGGGAATTCTGGAGGTTCTGAGCTTTCACATGAGGCATGACCTGCACATGTACTGAGAGAAAAACGTGTCTCAATGTGCAGGTTAAAGCTCTGGCAATCCAGATTTCAGTTCAATTGCAGACTACATACTACACATAGTTCCTTTAATAACAGAAGTGGATCCATTCACCTGTTCAAAATGTATTCTCTGCTGCTGGCTCTGCCTTTTGCCTTTTCACTGTGGATTATATATATATATATATATATATATATATATATATATATATATATATATATATATATATATATATATATATATATATATATATATATATATATATATATACTGTATATATATATATATATATATATATATTTGAAAAATGGCTACTCAACATTTCTAAACATTTGCACATGACTCGGAGTTGAACATTTCTAAAGAATTGCAAGAAGCCATGGGCGGAGATAGTGAGTTGATGAAAACAGTGGAATGGACAGTACAAAATTACTCAAACATGCATCAGAAATATATTTTAAAAAATGCAAAATATACCTCCATTAACCCAGCTCCCGATGGGAAACGTTTATGGAGAACTGTATATAAAAAAAGTCCACTGGAGCACATTTGGATCCCATGTTTACCTTTAACCTATTTTTAGACAGTGTCTGTACCTCACACCACTGTGAGGTGCTATTTGTAATTTCTAATGTAATTACATGGCCTATAAAAGGGAAGGTGAAGGCGCACTCAGGTGTTGCAGTGTGGAGGTACACAGTCTTTTGACCCTCGTCTATGGAGAGTTGAATCTGTGTATTATTTGGATGCTATAAGGTATGCCAATAAACAAGTAAGAAACACAGTACTTTTGGACTCTCTTTTTATGGAAGACACTCGTCCGAGACGTCACACATGCTGCAGCAAGATGTCAACTACAAACATCAGCAGCACTCAGCTTTGTTGTCAGTGCATCAGAATCAAAGAGAAACTGTTTCTTGTATGAACTCCAAGGCAGAGGTGGTGAGGTTCAGATCTATAGCACACATTCTACACAAAAAGAAAGACAAAAACTGTGATGGTGAAGGTGAGGAGAAGGGGAGAATGAAGACGTTAATGGAGGAAAGAAAGTGTATTTTAATAAACAAATACAACGAAATATTTTCACAAAATCAAAACATTACAATGTACCTGATGACATAGTGTTGTTTTTTTCATGGCTGTAACATAACCATTTAAAGATATACTATGTATCATTTCTATTAAAGGGTCTGTCACCTTCATGTTGACATGGAGATGTTTTTGTTTTGCTTTTATGTTCCACAGTGTGCCATAAACCTTTAAGATATCTTAGTTGATTTTAGGTTAAGAGATTGAAGTTTACTAGTGAACCACCTGATGAAATGCAATGCAAAATTGAATTTGACTTAAGAAATTGATTTAAGGCTTATTTAAATGCAGGGAAAACAAATCAGCTTATTTTACATGATTTCAAGAAGAAGAAGAAGAAGATGGAACATAGGCCATATAGCAATTTAGCATTTTATAAGTGAAATGATAGGAAAACTGCCAAATACCTGACTTTTGGCACACTTGGACCTGAGCCAGAATAAACGCACAGCACACTATGCCAAGATGTAAAGCAGCAAATAAAGTTTATGATTATGTTTTGAGATAGTTCCAGAGAGCTTCTATGTCAGGTCATCTTAGACATTGTTTCCAAGCCTTCAATCAAATGTAGTTAGTTATTTCTGACTGAGAAAAAAAATTAAATAATAATAATTAAAAAAAAAGTCACCTGCAGTATTCACCCCTCACACTGCTGTGGTGAAATAATCTAGCCACAACTGTCCTGAGGCAGATTGCTTGAGACTGGCAGGAATCCACAAGCCACACGATAGGCTATATCGTGATTTGCCATAACCATTTGTAAATGTCTTGCTTATTGATGGCAGAAGTAAATAGAGAATCAAACCATATTTTTTCTCTATTGTATCACCATAATATGAGTGTAAAATGAATGAATAAATTAACCAATAACCTACATTTGATTTCTATAGGCTACATTTTATTTCTATAACATCATTCAAAAATTAAAATGCGTAGGCCTGGATGTGCACACTTTCACTTTAAAGTATGTTGCAAATGATTGAGGCCGTGTAAAGACTAGTGTTGGGTAATCTGTTGTTTCCTTCTCTTTCAGTCAGTGGGTATGTACCAGGCAGTCTTCTGTACTAACAGCCAACCGCCATCAAAAAAGAAAAAAAAAAACTTTGTTATAAGGGCGAGGCTTATTTTGTTCGGTTCCTGCCCTTGATTCGGCACTCTGAGTCCCCGTAGCGAGCAGTACGGAGTGCTACAGCTGTCAGTTTCGCTTGCTTTTCGTTTGCGGCTCTGTGTTGTCAAGTTTCAGCTGCTGGCTCTCTCCACACGGACATACACCGGGGCACGCAGCTCTCTCATGCCCGGCTCCGCGCACCTCTGCCCGGCTTCTCTCTCGGCTGAGCGCAGGCATTCCTCGGGCAGGCGCTGGTATCCCTCCGCGGAGCCTGACGTGCACTCGCTCGCTCGGGTCATTCCAGGTTAAAGCGCTGCCGGTGCTGCCGCCTGTGTCCCGTTCACTGAAGCCTACGGAGAGAGAGCAACACCGTGTCTGCTCAAGAGGAATGCACACGCAGCCGGTGTAATGCCGATGTAACACTTGTGCTCCAGCATAGGTAGGTCCCATCTTTTTGAGAATATTTTGGACACGATACGCGCAATGACTCTTCCCGTTTACATTTGACGTGACTGGCAACCCCGGCACTACATTTTTCAGATTTGCTATTTTTTCTTTGCTAATTGCTAATTATTTTACCGCCACACTTTAACATGTTGTTGTAGCAAACCACTCCGTCTTTAATGTAATTTGAAACCAAAGTGGCTCACATGGAAGCTGCTCCTGGTATATCATACATAGTTTTAGACATTACAGAATAATTCCGAGCTTTTGAACAGTTACGAAACCAAGTTTACACCAAGCATTACTTTTATTAGTTCATGTCCCAAAATGCTTCCGCCCACAACATTGCGTTAGCGAAGGCGCGAGTCTACTTGTTGTCAAGTTGTCGTGAGGTACAGTAAATATCTTTTTATATGACGTGCCGAATTAAAGTTACGACTCTCATTACTCAGAAACGACTGGTTTTTATTATGGATGTGCGCAGTGTAGTAAAAGAATATAAATAGGCTACTTTCGTTGACAGATAATTGGAACAAGGTTTTGACAGGAGGGAGGGACGCAGCGTGCCCGTGTTAGCTTCGGACTTGACAAAGTTAAGTGGCTGTACTTTTAATCCGTAGCACAGGCAGTGTACCTTCCTGCAGTGGTAAATATTTTTTATTATTATGCAAAACACGTGATCAAGCGAATCATTAATTACATTTATAGCTAAAAATCTGACAGTGACCCTTAAATTGGACTTCTGACCTGCCTTTTGGAGTAATATTTGTCAGTACCTAAATGAGAAAGAAATGCCCCCGTTGACCCGAGATAACTACGTGTTCACGTGAGTTTGAGTTTTTTTGGAGCAAATAAGTAGGCTATCATCGTAACTTTTTTATTTTAATGCATGCCCTTATTTATGTTATCATAGTTTATTATTAAAAATATTGGGGCAAATGGTGCATTCACGTGCGAGCAGAAAATCCAGCACATTTTAATCTAGCCACTCAATTTCACAAATTGTTTAAAACACAAATACGTTTTAGCTATAATACTCGTAAAACAACTTTGACACAACTATTTTAGATTGGCAAAAAAAAAGCATCCAACGCATTAAATACAAAATCAAATCTGTGAGTACAAAATAAATAACTTTAACAATTATTTGCGAGCATTTCTGTTACAATCAGATATTAATTAATTATTTGAAACAATTAGACACAATACAATACATTTTATCAAGTCATTATTAGATGCTTTTGACTAATGTCTGACTTATCCTGAGGGAGAAAAGTGGAATTTTCCAAGGCACAATGAAAGCGGCGTCGGCTCCTCAGCTAAGAGCATTTGAGGTTGCTCCTGTTCACCTCATGTAGCCTATATCAGAGGTAAAGCAGGACACATAGGCTTATCATTACATATAGAGGCGCGTTGGTGGAAAGTTGATATCTATAGCTGGCAGACATCCAGGATTATTATCCCATTCACATTTTTGTCCAAACTTGTCGGTTGGCTTTTGACCGCAGTACGCCGCGCCTCCCTGTCTGTAAAGTACAAGTAGTTCTCAATGCCAAATACTGTATGGCACTGGTAGTAGATAGAAAAAAATATATATTATTGCTGTGTTTGAGTGATAAATATTAGGGAAGTATGATCCATTTTTTTCTTTTTGATACTGATGTCAAAACTTAGGCTTTATATACCTGATATCAACAGATAGTTAGGCAAAGACTAAAAATTAAATGCATTTCCTATAAACACAAATGACATATTAAATATAATATAAATTATTCATTATTATTATTATTCAAATGTGTTTTGTAATTGTTATTTATCATTTAAAGGGATATGCCACCCCCAGGTCAAATTTGGGCATCTCCCCACAGTCCAGAGACTAAAACAAGTGATGAAAAGCGTTTTCCTGGTCACCCAGCCATTGTCCGAGTCTGTCAGCACTGACCGCCGCGCGAGCTGCTGCTCCTCCTCCGCGTTAGACTGGAGGCTAACGGCGCCAGAGAAAGATTTCGGCCAAATTGAATTAATTTGTTCGTTGCTTTTCCCAATTACTTTCTGTGTAGTGCGCATTCATATCGAGTGCAAATAAATGTGCAAATCAACACGGAGAACTTGCCTTGGTCATTTTGGGTGGGAACTATTTTTCAGTGCGGAAAAAGACAGACGAAGCACGCACCACGCGGACAGGGGAATCCCTGTTTACGCACCAGGAAGGGAGTTCCCCCGTTACGCTCCGTGCTGTGTGCTTCGCCTTTATTTTTCCACACTGAAAAATAGTTCCCACCCAAAATGACCAAGGCAAGTTCTCCGTGTTGATTTGCACATTTATTTGCACTCGATATGAATGCGCACTACACAGAAAGTAATTGGGAAAAGCATCGAGCAAATTAATTCCTTTTGGCCAAAATCTTTCTCTGGCGCCGTTAGACTCCAGTCTAACGCGGAGGAGCAGCAGCTCGCGCAGCGGTCAGTGCTGACAGACTCGGACAATGGCTGGGTGACCAGGAAAACGCTTTTCATCACTTGTTTTAGTCTCTGGACTGTGGGGAGATGCCCAAATTTGACCTGGGGGTGGCATATCCCTTTAAAGTAACTACAGAACAGCTTACACAAATGGGTCAATATTGTCCAGTAAAGCATCTTATTGCACCAATTAATAGACCAGAATGGGATATCTTGGGACAGATATCAGATCCATCAAAATGTTCAACATCAGCAGTGATATCTGATATCAGTATTGTATCGGTGCATCCCTAATAAATATTTAATGGATAGCTAAGCCTGTCACAATAATTACTAAGGTCAATAATTAGCACATGTTCCTTTTCTTTACGCTAGTTTTTCTGCACAAGGCATTTTTCTTATTTGCTGTAATATTTCACCTATATGATCAAATTTCAGCAGTACTTAGTTGAATGATTGATTAATCTATGACAAATTATAGCTACTAGAACTACTACTTAAGACTTAAAGACGTACTGGAATGATCCTTCTTTAGGTTTATTGTGTCAGTTGTTAAAGCAGTTTCGACATCATCATGTATTGTGATTATGTTTTTGTAGTAATATAATATACATCAAATTGTGCTTAGATGGAAGGTCTAGATGGAAGCTTTTTGTTATATAAGCATTTCCATTTTAACAAAGTACGTTCTAATTCTGGCCTACCCTGAATGTAAACAGGGTAGGCACCACACCACAGTGGTGGGTGGAGGGCTTAGCTTAAAGGGATATGCCACCCCCAGGTCAAATTTGGGCATCTCCCCACAGTCCAGAGAGGCTTTTCTCAGCTTGTTGTTTTCAGATGTGCTGCTTTCAAATGGCCACAAATTCTTCAAATGTTCTCAAATTTGTATGTATGTGTAAGCCATCGTTGGAAAGCTTAGAATCTACACTTTCATCTGTGAATAACTCAAAATGCCTCCGGGACGACTTGTGTTTGTTTTTTTCCATGGCCGGGCACATATGCATTCTTACTGTAATTTTTAGAATAAATTTTAAGTAAAGCAATAAAAAAACAATCATATTGTCTAGAAATCTTACACAGTGCTCTTTTAATAAGCATCAGGGTCAAATGTAACAAAAAAGAGGCGTATTAGTACAAACATTCAATACAAAAATGCACTAAAACAGAAAAATGGACAGGAAAAGGAGCAGACATTGGTGTATATTACAGAAATGCAGAATGTGAGACAGATGATCAGGCATGTCTCAGACTCCTGCCAACCCCCCTGCACCCACATGAGGTGTATCCACATGGACATTGTTCTGTATCACCTGCACACATCCTGTAGTCATAAGTATACTCCCAAAAGCATGTTGGGTTATCTCAGGTCGGCATTTAACTGAATGTCAAGATGGACACTGTTAAAAGTTCTCATTTAAAGGCGACTGCTCCGTCATAAAGGTCACCTCAACAAAAGAAAGTGGTGCCATGCTGTTTTATGTGAAGGGCATATCCGAGAGCGCCAAGCCTCTTTCCTCCTGACGGTCGTACACCTGTATGCATTTAGACACAGTATTTAGCGCATCGCATTTTGTATTTTAACTTTTTTTTTTTGGCATATGTCGGAAGTTGTCATAGTGAATAGATATTGATGCCCGATGTGGATGTGCTCATGGGGAGTCAGTTCTTAATTTCTGTTTGAATGCAGGGAATATAGAATGAAGCAGACAACTGTCCAAGTTTAAAATAGTCCAAGCAGAGCCACATATCTGTAGCTTGTGTTCCTCAAATGCAGAAGGCAGCTCTCAGCTACCCTTGTATTAGGGCTGAACGGTCTATCGTTTTAGATCGAAAATCGTGATCTCAGACAACACGATTTTGGGATCGTTAAGGTTGCTTAAAATCACAAAAGATCGTTAAAGTTTTTTGCAGTGCTCCTAACTGACCCAGGTTTTGTTTCGTCAACTATTTCACACATGTATTCCGCCTGGCCCGCCTCCCTACCATGCTGCTAAACCCACCAATCAGAAGCGGCGTGCTGCGTGTGGACAGGTTGGTGAGGCCGGTGTTAGCCCCTCCGCTCCGAGCGATCCCTCAACTCATACGCCGTGTAGCCCTGTGCGGTCTGGGGAGTCGCAAGCTGGTGAAGCCGGTGTTAGCCCCCATTTAATCAATGTCCGTAATCCGTCACTCGAGTGCATGGCGAGAAAGTCTGGAGAAACGTCTAGTAAAAGTGATACTCGGGCCAAACAGGCTGCAGTTACAACTTCTTTTGCCAGTGTAACTCCGTATGACAGAAGCAGCCGACGACACCAGGAGATAACGACTGCCATAACACACGACATCGCCAAGGAAATGGTGCCTGTAAACACGGTGACCAAAGAGTGGTTTAAAAGTCTCCTCCGCACGATGGATAAGAGGTATTCCCCACTGTTGTTAGCTGACATAAGGCTAGTTTACATTACAAACACTATAGAAAGGCTACCGCGATTAGCATTGCTGTATTTAGCATCGCTAAGTTAAGTTTAAGTTGCCTTGTATTTTATAAGTTTGTTATAAAATACAACAATCAAGATCCCTTGAGCCATAAAAGACTGACCTTGCACCACTTTAAAAGACTTTTTTTGCTCTACTTAAGACATAGTTGCTCTTTTAGTTCTTCAGGTGTAATACTGCGGTTGCTCAAGCACTCAGTGTAGACTATGTACAGGATGTTTCTTTTTAATAAATAGGACTACATTTGAAATAAATTATTGACTTTAGTTTTCATTCTTGCATTACAGTTTAGTGGAATTTAGTGTTTGAATGGTATGATGCAAGTTTCTGTAATGTTTGCAAATGTTCATGTGCACTGAAACTTAATTTGAAAGAAATCGTGAATGAAATCGAAATTGTAATATCTGGCAGAAAAATTCCAATTAAATTTTTTCTTAAAATCGTTCAGCCCTACCTTGTATTGTTCAGAACAAACTGTATAACTTCTCAGATTGGCAGTTTAGTGCTTCACTTATTGATTGTGCAGGGCTCTGTGCTGTTTCTCACTCCTCTGTGTTAAATTTAGTTTTTTACTCTTGGCCACAATGTTTGTTTTGACACAAACAGACAATGTGTTTCTCTAATCTGTCTGTATCACGGCCATAGAAAATCATGGAGACAGGTTTGTGTTAAGGTACACTTTACAGACCCCTTGTGATCCCTTCATTCCTCTGCATTTGACCCGTCCTTCAACCTGTGCCATAGCAATGTGTGGTGCAGTGCCTGGGGACTCAGATCTTGGTCAGAAGTGTCTTGGCTGGAGGATTTTACCTTGTCTGGTTTACACCAGACCATATCACAAGTGATATATGGTCTGGGAGCCACCTACTGAATATCTTGTAGTGGAGGTGTGGTTTACGATTGCCAACGGCCGTTTATTGGGCGTTACGAATGTCTGTCATTTGGCGTATACGTAGCCCATAGCCAATCATGTCAGTTGTCAGTTCAAATTACAAGCTTCCGTTTGTCGCGTAGTACGCGTCACCGACTTTCCACCCCTCCCCGCTCTCTGATTGGCTCCCCAAATCAGGATCCCTCACTTAGCCTAGTTGCCAGGCTGTCTTTTAGATCGGAACGATCGTGCAAAGCAGCCTAGGATTTCCCAGGTTCGATTTTACCCAGTGTGATGGGCGTAGATAGGAGAGCACTGAGGAAACTCACCCAGACATGTGGAGAAACAGCAAATTCCACACAGGAAAACCCTGTGGCCTGGAGTCCAACCTGCTGTGAAGTGTGAGTGATAACTATTGAGCTATTATGTTGCCAGGATATGGTACCAGGCCTGAATACAGTAAAAGTGTGTACTCTTGGCTGGATAGGAAATCCTGCTCTTCATCTTCACATCATTCTTTGTGCACTCATTAAACACAGCGATAACCAGCCAGTATACATTTTAATGAAACCGGTTCTGTGGCACGTGACTGCACTGTGTAGTAATCAACTTCCCGTGGATAGCACACTGTACAACATGTCCTGTTCTAGTGCTATAGTCTCATTACTCAACAACGTGGAATGTAAAGCCTGATTTGATTCACTGATTGTACTGCAACTGGATTTTATTATCTGATGAAGGGTTGGGTTTCTTAGAGTTTGGAGGAAAGATGAATTGCAATTGTCAAATTTAAAATTGCAAGTGACAAAAGTAAAATTTGCTAACCCTGTGTGGCATAATACTAAGTGTAATGCCATATTAAAAGAGATCAATTTGAAATGGGGCTGGGGGATACAGTGCCTCTTTATGCATCTCTACTCAAACACTCAGACACTTCTCTTCACCCACTCCTAGTGACTCTATTCACCCTTACGTCACAACCACAAAAGACATTTGGAAACATGCGGATGACAACTTCCTTTGGGTTCTGTTGGCGATGTTATTAATATTTTTTATGATTTTAATAGATCCATGTTTATCACATGCCCAGTGTCGGTCTACTGGTTAGCCTCCATCAGCCTCTGAGTGATTGATAGGTCGATTAAATCAGTGAAGATTGAGAAACTGCAGATGATGTTAGTTATTCCACAAGACTAACCCCGATTGGCTAATTCAAATGTAGGTGTAATGATGTACGACAAGCAGTGTATGGGCAAATTATAGCCATAAAATCAGAAATTGCAGTTGACCTCTTAAAAATGCTTCCCTGTATGTGCATAACAGTATTTAATTTTTTGCCAGAGTCAGGGGAGAGCACGAGGTTGTTAGTGACTCGAAGGAGGGTTGTCTCAGTGATGGTAGTGGAAACCAAACTGGAAGCATTCAAACAGGTTATTGGTTTAAAGGGGGAGTGCATTTTTTTAATGTTAATCTGTATGGTTTCCCTTCTAAAAGTGTTGTGCGGTAACACTGGCTTACCGCTGACAGTCTCGTCTCAGCCCAGTTCTGCTCGGGTTCTGGAGCTCACGTAAGTAGGTCTAGTAAGTTCGCGGGGACAGGAAATTAAGCAGGCGGCGAAATTAAGGAAATTAAGTTTTCTTCGCAAAACAACATTTGTTCAAAAAGTGATTATATATTTCCGTCACAGACAGTTGTCCGAAAAATCCAGCTGCCTAATTCGCATTCGCATATTTTCTCTAGATTCGTATCACTTCGCCCACGTTAGCTCTATTGCCTGTTCACTCGTAAGTGGATGGTTACGACAGATGTGGTACAGCGTCAGCGACAAGTGAACAGGCTATAGGCTAGGCTATGCGCGCAGTTATACAACTCAGAGAGAAAAGGGAACCATGCGAATTAGGGAAAATAGGCAGCTGGATTTTTTCGGACAACTGTCTGTGACGGAAATATATATCACTTTTTGTTTTGCGAAGAAAAACAAGCTTTATTTCCTGTCCACGCAAACTTACCGGACCTACTTACGTGAGCTCCAGAACCCGAGCAGAACCGGGCTGAGACGAGACTGTCAGAGGTAAGCCAGTGTTACCGCACGACACTTTTAGAAGGGAACCCATACAGATTAAAGGGATATGCCACCCCCAGGTCAAATTTGGGCATCTCCCCACAGTCCACAAACTAAAATAAGTGGTGGAAAGCGTTTTCCTGGTCACCCAGCCATTGTCCGAGTCTGTCAGCACTGACCGCCGCGGTATCTGCAGCTACTCCGCGTTGGACTGGAGTCTAACGGCGCCAAAGAAAGATTTCGGCCAAAAGGAATTAATTTGCTCGATGCATTTCCCAATTACTTTCTGTGTAATGCGCATTCATATCGAGTGCAAATAAATGTGCAAATCAACACGGAGAGCTTGACTCGGTCATTTTGGGTGGGAACTATTTTTCAATGCGGAAAAAGAAAGCCGAAGCACGCACCACGCTGCGCAACAGGGGAACTCCCTTCCTGGTGCGTAACGGGGATTCCCCTGGCAGCGTGCTGTGTGCTGTGTGCTTCGGCTTTCTTTTTCCGCACTGAAAAATAGTTCCCACCCAAAATGACCAAGTCAAGCTCTCCGTGTTGATTTGCACATTTATTTGCACTCGATATGAATGCGCACTACACAGACAGTAATTGGGAAACGCATCGAGCAAATTAATTCCTTTTGGCCGAAATCTTTCTCTGGCGCCGTTAGACTCCAGTCTAACGCGGAGTAGCTGCAGATACCGCTGCGGTCAGTGCTGACAGACTCGGACAATGGCTGGGTGAGCAGGAAAACGCTTTCCAGCACTTATTTTAGTCTCTGGACTGTGGGGAGATGCCCAAATTTGACCTGGGGGTGGCATATCCCTTTAACATTAAAAAAAAAACCCGCACTATCCCTTTAAGTTGACTGGCGACGGGACGTTCTATGAGTTTGAAGAGGAATGAGACATTGGAGATGGGTCTGTAGTTAGCGGGGATGCTAGGGTCAAGGCCAGGTTTTTTAAGAATCGGGGTGATTGCAGCAAGTTTGAGAGTGGGTGGAACGGAGCCGGTGGACAAAGAGGAGTTGATGATGGAGGTGATGAGTGGGGAGAGAGCAGGCAGGCTTTGACAAGGGTGGACAGGATAGGGTCGAGGAAACAGGTGGAGGTTTTCATGCCCTCAAGCAGGTCAGAGGAGGTGATAATTGAGAACTGGGACAAGGCAGGGCAGTTAGCAGGAGGGAAGGTGTGGGAAGGCAATGGGGCTGGAAGAGGCTGAAAGGTGGCTGTAAATGTTAATTTTGTTTTGTTTGAAAGAAGGATAGGAAGGAGTTGCATTTTTCTGGGGTGAATGAGTGTGAGCCAGTTTCCAGGGGGTTTGTTTATGGTGGTGAAAAGAGCTTTTTTGCACAATACTTGCTTGCCCTTACTGAGCTCTAACTAACTGCACCCTGAATGCTAATTTGTACGTTATAGGATAGATCAAAAGTGAATTATTAAAACTACTTGAAGAGCCAGCCCAATGTTATCTGTTTTATCTGTCAAAAACGATATAATTTTGAACTATTATCAGGTATTTTGAGCAATCGGCGGTGCCCCTGTACTGAATCCAGCACAGCCCTGTCACATGTGGAAGAGCTCATTCCCACTGGGAATCAAGTACAATGGAATGAGTGTACTTTAATCAGGCTTTATACAAGAAATATTAAGATCAGTATTGAGATAAGATTTTGGCTAATTTGACTTTATGAACTTACTTGAGTATTAATGCATTCTTCAAAAAAAATAATTGTAATAAAAGTGAGTTTGGTACAGGAAGTCATTGGACCCTTTGTTATTAAGATTTTAGATCAACATTGCCTTTACAAATTTCAACTGCTGAACTTGTGTATTTTACTTATGTCCCCTTTTAAAGTCCACTTGACTCCAGGTTCAGGTCATTTCAGCACACAAATTGCAGCTGGCAGCTATTGATTTTAGCCCCATTTCAACACCTCACTCAGTTAAACAGAGCTGAATTAGTTTAACTTGTCCAATAGTACTTTTAAAAAGCCTGAATAATGCATGAAAATACAGAGGCTTTCAGGGCACAAGGTGGCTAAGTCAGTAGGAAAAATGTTTGGGTTACTTTAAAAACCTTCAATTAGATGGTAATGGTTTTCTCATGTTTTTGTGCAGGTGGTGGTGGTTTGTGGACAGCAGGACTGTAACATGGTACACCTAACAATATCCAGACACTGACTCTGCAGGACAGCAGTACAGAAGGCAGAGTGCACAGGCCAGAGGAGGGCCAGAGGACTAACACAGGTGGGCCCCTTCAACACAACAGAACAAGACCTTTTGGTTTATTGATGTTTACAGTTGTGTCAGTTGTTGTTACTTGTAGTTAACCTGGACAAAATGTAACAGTGTTAAAGGAACTGTATGTAGCATGCTCTCTTACAGTTTTAAAAACTATACTACAATCATCACAGGTTTAAATGTCAGTATTGACACTGTCAACCCTAATAAGAGACTCATGTGAGGTTCTGTTTTCTGATTGGATAATCATCTCCACAAACCTGACATTTATTTGTTCTGGAGGAGGGCCGCCTGCTTCTTGTACATGGAAATTTTGTTCCTTTGGCTATAATAATACACAATATGACATAAAAATGTATCTCTCACCAATGTCTTTAACTGCTATTCCATGGAATCATTCAGAAAGTATTGTGTTGCTATAGTAATAGTAAATATTAAAAACCTAGGCTATACAGTATACAAGGGTAGGGTAAGGAGATGTCACACACAGATGAAAATTGTGGCTTAAGGTTATGACATAAGGGTGAGTTGTACAGTAGAGTAGACTATAGTATGAATGTAATCCTGTATGGTTCAGTGTGGGTGCGGAGCTGTAAGGGCCTTTGGAGAATGCACACCTCTGCCCCTCTATTGTCTAATGCCTCTCACTAATAAAAGTTATAAAAAATCTCATTTCTGAATATCATTGGATAAGGATGTGCTCTAGCAGGTTTTTAGGCTTGTCATGGTTTCAGTGCTCAAAACTCTGCTACTAAACAGGGTTACTAACTTATTTTACAAATCATTTAATCTAGTGACTTTTTGTGTAATCAAACACAATCAGCAAATCACAAAGACTCCACAAATGACAAAACATCCTCTCATATTCTGCAAAAAAACTGCTAACACTGTAGTTTAGATCTGTACAAACACGGCCTGAAATGTGATTCTTGTGTTAGTTTGTCAGTTCACATTTCATTTTTTGAATTCTTCTGGAAAACAATCCTATTATCAAAACATAAATCGAGAATCTAACCGCAATCACTATGCTAACAACATAAAATGCCTGAAGTAGTTACACAAACGATTATGCTTAAAATACCAAAGGACCTTTAACCACATTGCTAACATAATAATTTTATTGCTGGCCAACAGTTGGTTTCAATGACTCTTAATAATAATTCCTAATTTCACTCCAAACATTGGGAGCAGTTTTTTCATTTACTTTTTTTGTCCATTGATTAATATTGTCTCCTCCACATAATAGGATCCTCTGAGCTGTTTGTGTTTTTCACCACACAGACAATACACTGTATCTTTTCTATTGTCTGAGAAGTGTGTATTCAAAGAGCACCTGTGTCTGTATTATCTAAATTGACAACCACTGTTGCTGTCCTATTTTATGTCCATTATGGCTGCAGTCAGACCATAGACCATATAAATGGACTCTAGCTCCAGTTCACTTTCTATTGAAAAATGGCTGTTTCTTTCTCTGTAACTGCTGCTCCCAGGTTTCTCATTCTGACCTTTTAAAATGTTTGTTTTTACCCACTGTACGTGATCCTGGTGTGCTTATTTTGCTATTCTGTCTGTAAAGGTGGCACGGTGGCTGAGTGGCTAGCAGTTACACCTCACAGCAAGAAGGTCTTTCTGTGTGGAGTTTGCATGTTCTTCCCGTGGGTGGGTTTCCTCTGGTTTCCCCCATCAACACAAAAAACTTGCTCCATAGATAAAACCCTCCAGCTGAGGTCTTGACCAAGCCTAGCAATAAGATCACAGAGATGGGTCCCCTGAAAGATGTGCTGCCCACTGCTCCCGAAAGGCTGGGTGAAATGCCAAGAATAATTTCACTACAGGGATAAATAATGGATAATAAAAAAAAAAAAAATCTAAATGTGAACATTAATAACTAACCAATCGAGTATCTACTTTCTCTGATGTCTGCTCCCACAAGCGTTAGCAACAGGCTTGTTTGATATTGTTGCTTAGTGCCCGTCCTCTGCCAAACCAGCATCAGGAACGGGCGAGTACCTTCAAGTTTGCTGCTCATTAGCTCTTTGGTTGCTATGATACACACACTTGAAATTCTAAATCCGGGACTCTGCTCCAAATTTGCCGCTATAACTGCTAGCCTCGATTGGCTTCATTTGGCTGGAGTCAAATGCTGTGGGTCACGTCACACTTCATCAGTCCACTACAATCTATGCATGTTCCAGATGCTATAATGCCAAGTTAGATTTATAGTACATATGACAGGCTTTCATATTTTTCCAATTATTACTTTGTCTGGTAGGAGAGTACCTGTGGTAAATATTTATCATAGTTTTACAGCAGTCAAGAGGCATTCTGTGGAAAAAATAGTTGAGTACAAAACTACATATAGCAGTGAATTCTAAAACAGAATCCCTCAACCTATGTCATCAACATGGAAAATTCCATCCAGAATTCAGGGACAATTAAGGAATTGCTTTTTCTGACATATTAAACTTACAAAATGTTGGTCTAATCATAGCTATTTTTAGCGACGTTTTGGCATTTGTTAACATCTTGGTTGCTGCCAGATATGTATGTATGTTATTCCCGCTACATATGTAGTCAATTTTTTTTTTTTATTACAAAGCTAGGCAAAATGATCAGTAAAATCTTAAAAATTATGTTAACTATGTTTTAGTGACAAAGTACTTTAACCTTTTATATGCACTTTAACCTTCAGTTGGATATTTGACCATCACATGTATGTTTTGTTTTTGCATAGAATAGCACTCAGACACTTGCAGGGATCTATCAGCAGGATGTGGATAAATTAGATTTGAGTTTCACAGCCTGATGATTGGAACTGCAGTCCACATTAAAGGCTAAAACTCAGAGCTCGGCGTCACTCCCCAGGGATGTTTTCAGTTATTCGAACAGCCACAGACTATTCCACCCATTTTAAGGCTATGCTGTGAATTTGAGCTCCAGAAACATTAGTTGTTTTATTAATCATCCAAATGCAATATAAAGCTTTCCATCAGGCAATCCATCAGAAATGTGCTAAGTTATGCCTCTTGGTTTATGTTCAAATATTGCTCAAATGTGAACAGTTACCAATAGGTACCAAGGGAACTACATTGACCACAATCCTTTGCTCCACTTCAGGCCACACAGTAAAGAAAAATGACTTCAGTTACTTCATGTCTTCCCATAGTATCCTTAAGGTGGTAAATTTATTTTTAGGGCTTATAACCATTTTCAGTTTTCCCTTCTCATTTATCCTCTTGAAGTTCTATTTAGAGTGATTTGTGTGTTTGAATAATCTTTATTTCCTTAGATTAAAGACATCATACTCTTGTCTACCCTTGTTTTCACCACATCTCCAGATAGCCATTTTGGAACAATAAAAAAAATCTATAAGAGGAGATGACAGCAAGTGGCACATTTGGGTGTGATGATGCTTACAGCGACATATAAAGGCAGGAATTGTCTCACATTGGGCTCTGCAATTTTGCAAACTGGAAGTCAGCTGACTTGTTTCTTTTATTAAGCCATTATAGATGAATATTGCGTTTTAAAATGTCCATATTATATTCACTAGTGTTATAGATTATAATATAACAGTGGCGTGTGGTCAAGGCAAGCAGTGGTTTCCCAATAAAATATGAAATCATTGTGTTTCAAAAGTATAATTCAATAGTTTTGAATTATATCCAAATAATCCTGTTTTCCCTTCACTTCTCTCTGTTTGAAACATCAACAGCCGCGATTCCGAACGTTCCCTTCACTTGTGTTGTTTTGCCTTTCTACGGAGGCCTGGAGGCACATGTTGAGAGTCCGGCTTTCAGTCATTACAGTCAATGCTTTCTACATGCGCTTTTACAACTGGAGAGGCCAGCCGGTTGTTTTAGAGATTTGCACATGCGTACTGATGATAAACCCGCATCATCATCCGTGGGAACCTGATGGGGACTGGAGATGCGCGGCGATTCCCAGTGGGTGCGCACGTGCAGCAGGAGACAACAGCAGCGCAAGTTTCACCACAAGTGTTTAAAAATAACTCACTTTTAATGATTAGTAACATTTGTAATGATTAAATGTTGGTTAGATATACAGGCCGTCATTTAAACAGTGAGCTTCTTTCAGGGCTAATTTGTGTGAAATGGAGGATCTGGACGGAGCAGTGGAGTCAGAGCTTCTCTGTGTGTTTATAAAGGAGCGAGTGTCAGTGGAATAACAGCACTATTACACGTGTGTGTGTTAGTGTGGGACTATTACACACGTGTGGAGGAACATATGTGTGTTCTGGACCTTCTCCACTTCAGGGAAATACAGGGCGTTTCTTCAGGAAAGATGTGGTTCTGGATCTATGAGAGGTGAGTGTGAGCGCGCTGTGCTAACCATATTATAGATCCATGGTTCTAACACAGGGCTGTGTTTAAGGGGGTGTTTGTGACACAACAGGCTAAATTATAATAAGTACACCTGTCTGACCAGTGTTCTGTTGTTAGTATCTTCATAAGCTTCATGAATGTACATTTTGTGTAAGTGCATTACACGTGTAGACCATATGCCATTCATATGGTTTCTGGGTGCACTATAATAATTACATAGATAACATGGATAGATAGAGTCCTGAAGGCTCAGCTGCATAAATAAGGTGTAGGAGTAGAAACAAATAGCCCTGTTTGTGCAAAGAGGGTGTCAAATACAGTCCAATATACAAATATTAATAAACTATATGGTCTAGGTTTTTCTAATTTGACACCAGAATGACTCAGTATACATGCAATTAATGTGAGTAAAAATATATATACTCTTTTGCAATGTAGTTTGCATAAAAAGTGGCATTATTAAAGTGTTATTGACTAAATGTTAATGTTCTCCTCAAGTCTGCTTGCCTACCCATGAAAGTTACCACATGCTACGGTAATATAGCAAACAAAAGCACAATATGTCCTTTTGAATATAACATGTAATGCCATGATTACTCTGTACTAGAAGATGTGAAAGCTGTTACGTGGAACATAAATATTCTCTATTCAAAGTGCAATATTTTAACAAGATTTTATCACTTCAACAGCTCGCTCTTCTACTTGTAGACATTCTCCTTACAGCGTCAGTACATTACACAGCACAGTGTGCACCATGATGGGAGCAGATGGACCAGTGGTACAAAAGAGACATTATATGGACAACAGAGGGTCCATAGAGGAGAGGAGAAGTTGTTAATTTTTCATGTGGAGCTCTGACTTATAATGGAGTCAAGATTTCGTCAGCTGCACTGGCAATCTACAAGTCCAACATTTTTAAACTTTGGCTTCTACTTGCTAGGCGGATGCTTTGCCAGTTTTTTCACTGCTTTGGCTGCCTGCCTTCTTAAGACTAAGTTGTAAAAGAGAAAAATTGAAAACCAAATGCCAACTAATTCAGAAACGATCATAACTAAATACAAAATCAAACAAGTATCAATACTGACATAAACATGACATAAACATGTCACTACTTTCCTTAATGGTTTAAGAATGATTAATCTATCAGAACAAGTAAAAGATGACAAGCTCTTTTTAAAATGAGTTTTGAATCTTGCCTCTGGTAGAGTCATGTTGAATATTGAGTCTGTTCGTAGGTTGGCAGGAAAGAATGCACTGATGTATCTTCAGTTAAAGCCACAGTATGTAAACTTTTTGCCAAGAAATACTCAAATAAAAAATGCTTATTGATTTGAAAAACATGCACTTTGACTGGACTTGGGGGTCCACAAACCGCATGGCATAAAGTTTTGATCTCCATGGAGGATTTTCCAAAGTATGAGTTTTAATTTTATATTTCTGTAGCATATCTATGGTGTATGCCAGCAACAAAGGGGGAAGTTGGATAGGTGTAAGGGCTAGGGCCAGAAGAATAGGACACGGCTCTCTGGGAGGTGAGTGACCAGTAACAATACACAAGAGACTGGGTATTTAAGTTTAGTTGCTGGTACCATGTATTGAATAGGAAAAAAAAAGTGAATAGACAAATAACTATGTACACCCAATATTTACAATATGTATGTATGCTCAATCAAGTATTGGCAGCTTTTTTCCTCCAAGCGAGTTAATTCAAGTGCACTTATGAATGTATACAATGTCAATAAAAGGTTCAGATCACAATACACCATACAGCAATAGCAGCAGCAATGGATAAATTACACACACAAAAGAAAACAAACAAAAAGGATAGTCACTTGACGAGTGACTTTATCACAGTTCTCAGTTCCCATGAGGAATAATACTTTTGCCACAGTGATGTGGGTTTAATGTCCATAATTCATAACCAGAATGTCCATGAGATAATTGCCCATATGCATGTGACTGAGGTTGTGCGAGTTGTGAGAAATGTGGGGAGTGGACCGGCTGCAACAGCCCCTACCAGACCATAGAAGCTTATTGTAGAATAGTTGTGAGTAGGCTCTTTGGGCTTTCAGCTGGCCATCGGGGTGGACATGTACCCTACCAGGCACACCTGGCCTGCAGTAGATACCAGTTGAGCATAAAACATCAACAGTCGCACTTAGGCTAATTAGCTATTGGCCATTGTAGGTAGCTAGCTTTTGTTGTTTGTATTGTACACATTATCAACAGTTTTCATAAATACAACACAGGCTTCTATGGCCAATAATTTCTCAATAAATAGTTAACATTAACATACAAATGTCCCGCGATCTACAGACAAGTTAGCAGGTGCTCAACTCATTGATATGCTAATAGCAAACAACACAGACTCACCAAATCCCACAGATTACATGAGTGCACAGTCTATTCGCCTTCGCTTTGTAGTGGTACGGGCTCCTGCAAGCTAGCATATGGTATCCAAGTTTAAGTACAGATAATATTATATAAAACGAAAAGAGTTAGTTATTCTGATACCTGTGTAGCAGGCCTGTCTCGCCTCACTCCCGTGTCTAAATTGAGAGAGGGGAGCAGGTAGCTTGTATAAAGCACTAGTATGCATGTGATTGGCCGTCTCGTTCTCATGAGTGTTGTGCAAGCGAGCAGTGTGTTCACTGACTGGCAGTAGTGGGGATATTTTATATTGACTGCGGTTAGGCATATTTTAACCTGTTACATTTCCATGGGATAATGCAGAATATTGCGTACTGGTCCTTTAATAGCTACATGATGACCTAATGCAGGACATGACATTTGAAAGACGTTATCGACCCTTGAGGTTGGTGCTACTCTATACGCAAAACTTTAATCTAATGCCAACTGTCCTATAGCACCTGAGTCACTACACTGAGAATTGAGTTAAAACATATCACTTTACTTTATAATTACTTTATTACTTACTCATTCACAAATTAACATTTGCTAAATGCTTTGTGTGCTCTGCCAGTGGCACAAGACCTTGAAAATGTGGTCTATTGAACTGAATCCTCGTCATCATTTTCAGATTCCAGACTGACGAGACAAACTGTGACATTGGATGACTTTGTTGCATATTACCAAAGTAATATTTTATACTATTCCCTTGCAGCAATTTCAGTGAAAATAAACAATGAAATGAAACATAAAAAATACTTAAGTACAAAAACCAACCCAAAACAAGCATAATCAGCAAAATAATCCAGCTAAGGTAGTTTACTGTAATGCTAACAACAACTAACATGCCAACAGCGCACTTCCCGGTTCTTGGATGATTAAACGGTTCATAATTAGATACAGACTGCATATAGTCTCATTTTGACCCTGTTAGATCTCTTTTTACAATATACGTATCTACTGAGGCAAAACAATATGTGCTCAACTATGGACTAAAATTGTCCACTTTGACTTAAATTTTTGAATCTTTATGCGACAACAGTCTTAGTAAAATTCATAACTTGTCCATATTTATTAGTCTTCTAGTATGAAAAGAAAAACCTCACAACAGCTACCCTACCACATTTTGTCAGCACCTCAATTGTTTAATATTCGATGACCCCCACTGCCCTACAAAGATCACTATGTTATCCGGAAGATAAGACTCATCATGACAACCAACCAGGCAAGGTTTCTGCAGCTGTCACAAACAACTGCTAGCACTGATTACATACAGGATTTCAGGAACCCATCAAATCACTTCACTCTATACATATGCAGTATAAGCAATTAAGATGTCAAACCACCCATAAATAACAACTGTAGGCATTAATGAGGAGGTGCGGAGTCTGGGTTATGACATTTGATTCACAATTTTTTACTTGTACAGTCACAGCCATCTGAAACTATTTACCTGCTATTAAAAGCAGCAAAAAGTATTAAGGCAGAAGTCATGTTGAGAAAATGGCAGCAATTTTAAAATGGAAAGTTGAGCTGAGGTTAGATGTTAGTTATAAAATGTTACTGAACTTAGTAAGTTGTTTATAAAGGTTTTCAAAGTCAAATGAAAATAATTTTGCTGTTACATTTGTGAACATTAATGACTGTACCTGACAATATCTGTTTTGGTTGAAATCCCTTAGAAAGACTCAGCTACTCTTTAGTTCTTATACTGGTTATGATGTCCGTAGACACTTAAAAAGGCCAATGGACTGAAAGTAGGTAGGTAAGTACATTTTCCTATCCTGGTAGAGAAATTTGTCCTCTGCATTTGATCCATATTTCAATGCCGCGGGGGCAAACTGTAAAGGAACACTGGGTCATCTCTAAATCTTGAGCTAGCCTTGGACAAGACTAACTTAGCTGGAGGATTTTTACATATTGTGATTTGCTTAAAGGTGCATTGTTTAACTTTTTTGGTGGAGGGTGTGTCAAATGCTTTTCTCCATGGAGATGTTGTTGCTTTGGCTGGAATGTTTCAGAGTATGGTATTTAACCTTTCTACACTCAACAAAAATATAAACGCAACACTTGTTTTTGCTCCCATTTTTCATGAGATGGACTTAAAGATCTAAAATTCATTCCAGATATACAATATTACCATTTCTCTCAAACATTGTTCACAAATCTGTCTAAATGTGTGATAGTGAGCACTTCTGCTTTGCTGAGATAATCCATCCCACCTCACAGGTGTGCCACATCAAGATGCTGATCTGACATCATGATTAGTGCACAGGTGTACCTTATACTGCCCACAATAAAAGGCCACTCTGAAATGTGCAGTTTTGTCTCACAGCAAAATGCCACAGATGTCACAAGCATTGAGGGAGCGTGCAATTGGCGTGCTGACAGCAGGAATGTCAACCAGATCTGTTGCTTGTGAATTGAATGTTCATTTCTCCACCATAAGCCGTCTCCAAAGGTGTTTCAGAGAATATGGCAGTACATCCAACCGGCCTCACAACCGCAGAACACGTGTAACCACACCAGGCCAGGACCTCCACATCCAGCAGGTTCACCTCCAAGATCGTCTGAGACCAGCCACTCGGACAGCTGCTGAAACAATTGGTTTGCATAACCAAACAATTTCTGCACAAACTGTCAGAAACCGTCTCAGGGAAGCTCAACTGCATGCTCGTCGTCCTCATCGGGGTCTTAACCTGACTGCAGATCGTCGCCGTAACAGACTTGAGTGGGCAAATGCTCACATTCGATGGCGTCTGGCATGTTGGAGAGGTGTTCTCTTCACGGATGAATCTCGGTTTACATTGTTCAGGGCAGATGGCAGACAGCGTGTGTGGCGTCGTGTGGGTGAGCGCTTTGCTGATGTCAATGTTGTGGATCGAGTGGCCCATGGTGGTGGTGGGGTTATGGTATGGGCAGGCATCTGTTATGGACGAAGAACACAGGTGCATTTTATTGATGGCATTTTGAATGCACAGATACCGTGATGAGATCCTGAGGCCCATTGTTGTGCCATACATCCATGAACATCACCTCATAGGTGCAAGATAATGCACGGCCCCATGTACACAATTCTTGGAAGCTGAAAATGTCCCAGTTCTTGCATGGCCAGCATACTCACCGGACATGTCACCCATTGAGCATGTTTGGGATGTGCTTGACCGGCGTATACGACAGCGTGTACCAGCTCCCACTAATATCCAGCAACTTCGCACAGCCATTGAAGAGGAGTGGACCAACATTCCACAGGCCACAATTGACAATCTGATAAACTCTATGCGAAGAAGATGTGTTGCACTGCATGAGGCAAATGGTGGTCACACCAGATACTGACTGGTTCTGAGTCCCCAGACCCTCAATAAAGCAAAAAAAATGCACATTTCAGGGTGGCCTTTTATTGTGGGCAGTCTAAGGCACACCTGTGCAGTAATCATGATGTCAGATCTGCATCTTGATGTGGCACACCTGTGAGGTGGGATGGATTATCTCAGCAAAGCAGAAGTGCTCACTATCACACATTTAGACAGATTTGTGAACAATGTTTGAGAGAAATGGTAATATTGTATATCTGGAATGAATTTTAGATCTTTAAGTCCATCTCATGAAAAATGAGAGCAAAAACAAAAGTGTTGCGTTTATATTTTTGTTGAGTGTATACTGTATTCCATGGAGACCAACCCAGTCAAAGCCAAGTACAGGTCATATCTGTGGAGAAGCAACCTGCAAAGTTTTTAAGGTATTTTTAAGGTATTTTGAGCTATAAAATCTTGTGTAATTTAATAAATGTAAAGTAGAGCTGTTTAACGTCATACAGTGGAATATTTCGGGCAGTGCAATGATATATCCATAGAAACTAGCAGGTGACTGACCCACAACCAAAAGTTACACAGTGCACCTTTTAAAACACAAAAACCTTTTCATAAAACTGATACCCAACATCTGTTTTTGTGGATCAGGGTGCTTCTATTCATTTTTCCTGAACATTTTGCCAAGCCATTTATATTAACAGCCTTTGTAGCACCTCTCCTGTCTGATACTAGAAAATATTACACGATTATAGATAGGGGTGGCACGGTACACAAAACTCATGGTACGGTACGTACCTCGGTTCAGACCCCACGGTTCGGTACATTTTCGGTACAGTGCAGGAAAAAAAAACATAACCAGAAAGGCTGTCCTCAAAGGCAGCTTTTTATTGTTTAAATCTCCAGCTGAGATGGCTGCAACTTAAAACCTGTAAGTAAAACAAGTGAACACGCGAGCACCACATTGAGTTGTCATATATTGATATACTGATTGGTTACTGAGCTGGGTACATCAGTGAAGTTTTAACACATGGGTACCTTCACAGACAACACACACAAGTACCTAAACACTTTTTTACGTTTTACGTTATGTTAAAAATATAGATTATTTTATTTAAGTTAGTAATTTCATTTGGAAGTTTATATAATGGTTAAAATGTTAAGTAATAGTTTAAAAAGGGTTAAAAACATAGAATTATTATTAGAATTCATGTGCTTATGGTATCTAGTACATATTGATAAATAGTGTACTGTCACTTTAAGAACAGGCCAACTTCAGCTCCCTTAGCTTGTTGTTTCACAGCTTGAGAGCTACGGAAGCACATGGTTTTCTTACCTGCCGCTGTTGACTTTTTTTTGTTTTATTAGCAGCTAAAACGAGTTTATTAGTCAGCTCACGTTCTTTCTTTTTGTAATTTGAAATAAAAGAATAAACCTGGAGATTTTTCAACAATGTTTCTGCTGTGGATTTATTGAACTGTGTTGCTGAGTTAATATACACTACCAATGGGATTAGCTGCTTGGAGTAATAGTTTGTATTACTCCAAACTGTAACTGTAACAGTTTGTAGTGCAAGCCATCACATAGTCTCAAGCTTTCAAACCTCTACACTCTCTCTCCTGTTCATAGCGCGCTTCCTCCTCAATGCCTCTGATTAGAGCGCATTTCAGCGGCGTGACTTTCCGTGACTTTCCGCTTTTTTCATGACTGATGACTTTCATCCCTGTAGTATACATGTTCATGGACCAATCAGGGCTCGCAAATGGCAATGGTTAAAGAATCCTCAAGGAAACCCTTGCAAAATGAAAGTCCCGGGGTCAGTTCAATATTAAACTTTTGTACCGTATATTCTCCGTCAAAATGCGCGCACCAAACCGTGACCTCCGTACCATGACGGTTCAATACGAATACATATACCATGCCACCCCTAATTTATAGAGGAACTTTTTAATTAGTGATGATTAAACTTTTTGGTAACCTTACTCTAAATAGCAGTACCATTTGACCACCTGAATAATCTAAACTCTGTAGACTTAATCATGGCAGAAACAGGTGCAGGTACCAGAGCATTATCCAAAAGCTCTCCAGCCAATACCTCATGTAAAAGCAGTATTAAAATTCCAGTGGCTTAGTGGTGGGTTTGTCTCTTAATCTGATTAGCCTAAGGAGGGCGTTTGATTCTCTGACTTTCACGTGCATGTCACATATCAATTACAAGTGTGTAAAGCCATTATAGGCCCTCAGGGTACAAGGCGGTGGTAATGAATTTGAAGGTTAGAAATTCTAATTGTTACAAGGCGTATCCTATTAAAAGTCATGTCCAAATATAAAATGAAATATGAATATAATAACTAAAGTCATATCAACAAATTGAAGTTTAAGGTAGCTCTTATTAACTAGTCAATTAAAAAGACTAGAATGTTATTGTCAACAAAATTGATGATGGTGTTGTACCAATATAACTTTTTCTCAACAGCTTAACAAAAAAGTAAATTTACCATACTTTTTTTTTTCATAAAAATAATTAAAAGGCATGACTGAGGCTAACCAGCTATGTCCATAACACAGTTGATTTCAGTGAAAAACAAACAAAAACTATTATTAGTTATTTGTTATTGTTAGTTATTTGTTTATTATCCACAGTGTTATTTGTTGGTGTGTATTTGTTTAAATACAGTTTATTTGTTTGTTGTTTTGTTTAAACGCAGTGCTTGCGCCTTAACTCAGAACTGAAGAAGCAGCTTGGATGAGCTGCGAAACATATTTGACCAAATAACTTTTATTGACAAATTGAATTTCTCCTTTTGCCTTGCACCTTAATATATTTGGTTCAGAAAATAGGCACGTTCAATAGGGCTATGCAATAAACTTAATTTGAGTTGACTTGAGATCAAATAATTTCTAATCATCAATGATTTATTTATTTATTTATTTATTTGAATGGGACAGCATGTATTAATGAACGACTAGTGCCGTAAATACACCGGATTTAGCTAGGAGCTAATTTCCATCCGTAGTCCCATTGGAAGGGGTAAAACAGGATACAATAAAAGAGCAGAACATGCAGTGACAATAATAAAAACAGTCTAGATTAAGACAATACAACAAACATTATACACATGGTTGGACAAGACATAAAACAAATCTGTACAATCACTTAAAATGCCATGAGGTAGTTCTAATACTAAGGTGCTTTTAGTTAAAGTGCCTATGATAGTGCTCATTCACTCACTCACTACAACTTACATACACACACTCAGCCTCATGCACTCACATTCACTCTCACACTAGTCTAAAAAGATTAAAAGATTAAAATGATTTTTAGTGATCACATCTTTGATTATTAAATAGCCAACCCTTTAGTTGTTTTTTAAAAGACCCAAAGGTGGCGCTGTCCCTGACTGCAGCAGGCAGAGTGTTCCAGCTCAAACAGCCCTTTATAGAAAGAACGTTTTGGGCAAAGGTGCACTTTCTAAACTGGACTTCACAGTCTCCCCTCATTGTGGATCTCGTGCTGGTCTCACGGTTCCTTTTTTTGATGAATTCTACCATAGGTGGTGGGGCAATGCCATTTAGGACTTTATATACAAAACAACAATATTTAAAAGATTTTAGATTTTCGAAATTTAAAAACTTATATTTGTCTAAAAGTGGACATATGTGATAGGATTGGGGCTTCCGATCTAATATCTTTATTGATCTTTTGTACAGTTGTTCAATTGGCTTGAGAGCAGTGACACCAGCAAATGACCACACTGTAAAACAATAGTCAATATGAGAGAAGAGCATAGAATGGAGGTAAGACTTTGCTGCCTCTGCTGTAATGAATGGCCGAATCTGTTTGAAATTTTGCATATTAAATTTGATGGTATTTGTAACTTTTTTAATGTGTTTTTGAATGTGAGATTACAATCTAATATAACTCCGAGATATTTATATTGAGTCACCAACTCCAATTCCTCTCCATCCAAAAACACAGAAGAGTTTGACTGATTCACTGTTTTTTTGCTGAAAGTCATACAAACTGTCTTTTTTAAATTGAGTAAGAGGCAGCTTTGTTGAAGCCAGTTGTGCACCTTGCTAAGTCCAGTTGTAAGCTTGGCAGCAACAGTGCTGACATCCCTACCCTGGATAAAAGGACAGCATCATCTGCATACATTAACGTATTCAATTCAGGGCAGACATCCGGTAAATCGTTGATGTATAATGAAAATAGCAGTGGTCCGAGTACAGAGCCTTGTGGGACTCCGACACTGCTGCTGAGGCACTGGGAGGTTACTCCATTTACTGTGACAGACTGTACTCTATTTGATAAGTAAGACTGGAACCAAAGCAAAGCATCTGCTGAGAAATTGAAATGTGAAAGCCTGGTCATTAACACTTGGTGGTTAACCGTGTCAAACGCTTTCTTAAGGTCTAGAAATACAGCGCTGACATATGGATTTTTATCTAGTAATGTTTTAATTTTTTCAATAAACAAGCAGTTAGCCATCTCCGTCGAGTGGTTTGGTCTAAAGCCAAACTGCATTTTGTGGAGTTTGTTGACTCCTGTCTCAAGATGTTTGATTAATTGGTTTGCTATGCATTTTTCTGTGATTTTAGATACTATGGGTAAAATACTGATTGGTCGATAATTACTTATTTGGGTTTTAGATCCTGATTTAAAGATTGGTGTTATTTTTGCTTCTTTCCAAGATGACGGAACTGCTTTTTCATTGATTGACTGATTTACCAGGTGAGTAATGGGTTGTACCAGTGCCTCAGCATGCAGTTTTAGGAAATTGGCATCAATTCCATGCATGTCCTTGGCTTTGGAATTTTTAAGGGCAGCAATAACTTTTGCTACCTCTGATACAGTCACATTTTGGAGATGAAAAATTGGCTGATCTACTTTTGTACACTGATGGGCAGTCGTAGTAGGGGAGAAGAGCTTTGTGATTTCAGACACACTCTCAATAAAATAGGTGTTGAAAGCATTTGAAACAACTGCTGGGTCCTCGACCAATTCATTATTAAGCTCAATTTCTATTGGTTTTGTTTCAGAATGGGAATGTTTACCTAAGAGTTTGTTCAAAGTTTGCCAAATTTTTTTCCCATTACCTTTGTTACTTTCTATGATGCTGAAAAAAAAATTAGCTTTTGCCTTTCTTAAAGTTTGAATAACTTTATTTCGAGCATGTGCAAATCTTTGGCGATCAATAGATAGACCAGATTTTAAATATTGTTTAAGTAAGGCGTCCCTAACTTTAAGTAAGTTAAGCAGTCTTGATCCAGCCAAGGCAGGTTATTCCCTTTCTTGGTTTTACTGCCCCCTCTTCTGGTGAAGGGTGATACAGCTTCTTTAATTTTTGTATAAAACAATTCACTATTGGCTCCAATGCTTGAGGAAAAGATTTCATCCCAGTCAATAATTTTAAGGGCCTCATTAATATTTTGAGTCTGGTTTTTTGGAAGAAAATTGGCTGAGAAGGATGTTTTATATGCTTTTGAGTATCTTTGTTTGGGAAGTTTTCTAGAGAATAAAATGATATTATGATCCGAAAGTCCTGACACTAGATTATAGGTTTTTGCAATTCTACCTGGCTTGTTGGAAAAAATAAGATCTATGGTAGTTTGGGACTTATCTGTTACTCGGGTTGGTTTTTGTACAAGTTGCTCAAAGTTAGAGAGGTCTGTAATTCGTTTAAGATTTTTTCTGTTCTGCTTATCCTGCCAATTTACATTGAAATCGCCAATGACAATAATTTCTTTATTTTGGTCACACGATTTCAACAAGTTTCTAAAATGATCATAAAACTCAACCGTCGCAGTAGGAGGTCTATATAGGCAAATAAGGATGAAGGACATTTCTTTTGATAGCGAAATATCTACCCCAATACAGTCAAATATATCATCGGGCCATTCAAGCAGTTTACATTTCAGGGAATTTTTAATGTAAAGCAATACACCCCCACCCTTACCCTTCTCTCGGTCTTTTCTGTACACATTATAGCCTGGCATCATTACTGAAGCTTCGGCTGATGTACGCTTCAGCCAGGTCTCTGATATCCCAAAACAATCAATGTTGGAATTACAGAGCAAGTGTTCAATCTGCTCACGTTTGTTTACCATGCTTCGCATATTTAAATGTCCACACATGAGTCCTTTTGGTTTGCATTTTTTATCCCATACTAATCTGGATTGGTTAAGAGTTTGAAAAATCCTGACCTTACGGTGTTTTTTAATAATTGGGTTTCGATAGTGTACCTTGAATTTAACTTGGGTGGTGTTCCCTGGTGCAGTAGACGTTGATTCCCGATTTGATGAGGCAGTCTTAGCACTATGGTGATGAGGTGGAGGCCCGGTTAGCTGTGGCTGTAGCCCAGGTGGTGAAGGCCCGGTTAGCTGTAGCCAAGGTGGTGAGGGCCCGGTTAGCTGTAGCCCAGGTGGTGAAGGCCCGGTTAGCTGTAGCCCAGGTGGTGAAGGCCCGGTTAGCTGTAGCCCAGGTGGTAAAGGCCCGGTTAGCTGTGGCCCAGGTGGTGGAGACCCAGCTAGCTGTAGCCAAGGTAGTGAAGGCCCGGTTATCTGTAGCCCAGATGGTGGAGGCCCGGTTATCTGTAGCCCAGATGGTGGAGGCCCGGTTAGCTGTAGCCCAGATGGTGGAGGCCCGGTTAGCTGTAGCCCAGGTGGTGAAGGCCCGGTTAGCTGTAGCCCAGGTGGTGAAGGCCCAGCTAGCTGTAGCCCAGGTGGTGAAGGCCCGATTAGCTGTAGCCCAGGTGGTGAAGGCCCGGTTAGCTGTAGCCCAGATGGTGGAGGCCCGGTTATCTGTAGCCCAGATGGTGGAGGCCCGGTTAGCTGTAGCCCAGGTGGTGAAGGCCCGGTTAGCTGTAGCCCAGGTGGTGAAGGCCCAGCTAGCTGTAGCCCAGGTGGTGAAGGCCAATGATCAGGTTGGTTCGTTTTTATTTTGAGGTGTACAGCCAATCCTCTGTCAATAAGCACATGTGGTTTAAAGCAGAATTCAGACTTTCAAGAAAGAAACTTTTTTGTGTGTGTTTTTAAGTCTTGTTTATGCTCAAGAAAATAAAAAAAAATAATCATAGAAAAATAGTCATATTTTGATAATCGTGATCATTATCTGGACTAGACAGACTCTAAAACACACACCAAATACCACATACAAAATACCTTTTTTTTATAACAAAGACAACAGCACTATTAAATCAAGATGTGAATGGATGATATTTTTTTAATCAGTATCACACATTATTCATAAATATTCTCTGCCTAGAAGCCTTCAGTCACCATATTTCAACCTTTTATTTTGTTGATAATGCAGACCCCCTGAACTTATGATGTTTGACTAGTTGACTAATCGAACAATGCATCGCTGGCTAATTGACCATTAATTTTGACACTTTTCAGGTCATGTCATCAACATTCCCAGGCTCTGCTCTGAGGCTTTATTAGACTTTACTCTATTTTAATACAGTTTAACCATAAAGACTACCTAGCTGGAACTACAACAGATGAGATGATTCGTGCTGTTAAACAAGTCTCTCACAAATACTATTACAGTCACAAGCTAGCTAGCATTAGTTTTTCAAAGTTTTTCAGTTTTGTTGTCTTTTTGTTGAAAATCAAACCCCTAGATAGGACCATGAACACTCATATTTATCACAAATCTTAAAACTTTCTTGGCAGTGTCTGGTAATGTGTGCATTGTGTCACCATGGTAACTCCTTACACATTCCACCATTAGAGATACACGAAGAACACCCCCGGGCAAGCGTGACCTTGCTGCAAATCAATAATCATTACAGCATTTCAAAGCACCACTAAGCACCATTCCACATTTGAATTACATCATTTTTTAATTTTTTTAAAACTTTGAGCAGGTCTGATAATGCTGATAGCTGTTAGTGTTTAGTTGCATTGTTCCAGATAGTTTGGGTAAATTGAGGTGGGTCATCCGGGGACACTCCACGGAGATTTGAAGTGTGTCCAGTTTTTCTCTGGCGTAGTGCCTTGGCAGCTTGTTCTTCTACTGCAGGCTACATAAGCTACGGCGGGTTTCAAACAGGATTCTCCAGAAAGCACACGGCCTTGGACACATTCCCACTTCACTCCCTCAACTTTGCAAACAAACTTTACAATTAGCAGTCATGTACAATTAGCAAGTTGACACAATTGCAGTAAATGGTGCCATTAAGTAATGATTTTGATAGTTGGAAAATATTTGAAAGTGTTACAACATCGCAATTGTGAAAGCACTGTTTTGTTGAATATTAGACGCAAGTACAGCTCTTTTTATCATTCTGGCCTAAATCGAATGTCAGCATATACCATTTTACAATTCCTGATAAGTTTTTCTCTTCATGTAATATTGTAGGATTTTATAAACATATTCGCTTAAAGGTGCTCTATGTAACTTTTCTAATTAAGGGTCTGCCACCTCCTCATGGAGATGTTGCTTTTCCACCACCAGTTTACAGGTCAGATGAGTCGAGAGGCTAGCAATGCCATTGGCACATACTAGGCATAACAATGACATCACCATGGTGACAAGCAAGTTGATGACCCTTCACCAGAAAGTTGCATAATCCACTTTTAATACCTGCTAATGTGTGTATCTAATGTTTAATGGTGCACTATGTAACTTTTCTGGTGAAATGCATATGCCTGGAACATGCTTTTTCCAGTGTTAAAAACCTTGAAAATCATACGTTCTTGCTGTGAGTCGAGTTGCCTCTCCACAGGTCTTGACGTAATGGTGTTACCTGCTTGTTTCCATGGAGACAGATGAGCAGATGAGCTGTCAAACCATGCTGTGAAACATTGCAAAGGTAACATTTTAATAAAAATCTAGTTTTCTTTTTTTTTTTTTCCAAGTTCATAATTATAGAGATAATTCCATTTTTATTAGTCTAATCATAACCATTGTTTAGTTTAGAACACCCTAATCTGCCAGAACAATGCATTCCTTACGGGTAAATTGGGAAAGGAATTTTCTGTGTTGATATCCTGTTGTGACATGTATAATCACGACTATTTGTACAGACAATTTCTATTGGCATTTGAATATCTGCAAACACTGCAGATAAAAAGTAAAGCATAATTTCAGCAGACAGTATTTTCACTTTGACACAATCCCGTTGATCAAACAGCACTGACCTCCATCACTTTCTGCTCTGTGCACCAGATGTCCTCACACTTGGGCTTCCAACTCTGACACATGCAGCTCTTGAGTCATCACTCAGGCCGCCTCCACCAAAACGACAGCCTTTTAGTCAAAGGGAAAGGCGGTTTTATCATTTTCACTTCATTTCAGTTCAGTTTTGGTTCAGTTTTGGAAATAAAAAAAGGATTGTTTATTTGTAAACTGCTTCTTCCAATGATCTTGCTGGATGACATTTGAACTTAATAGTTTCAGATTGTGTGAGGCTCTTGTAAGCAGTAAGCACATACTTTCAATGGATTTGTTATGGAACTCAACAGTCCTGCCCACTCTGAAGTCTGTTTTGGTTCCAGATGCAAAATACATTCAAATACATTTTTCACATGGACTGTTAGGAGTTCAAAGGCATCATAGTGGCTAACCAGCTATGTGGTGAGTAATATTCATACTGTGGCTGTTTTAAGTCTAAAAGGGATGTTTTAAACCCATAATTGCAAAATGTTTAATAACTTGGATGTTTATAAAGTTTCAGATTTTTAATCGGTTATAGCTCTTAGTACTGAGTTTTCAAACTTGTAGTACTAGGGGTGTGAATCTTTCACTCACAAAATGGTTCGATTTGAATTTCGATTCACAGGCTACAATTCAATTCAGGAACGATTCATAAAATTAGTAAACAATCTGGTTCGATTTGATTTGATCCGGTTCGGTTAATTTCAACTCAATACAAATTGACAACTTTACTCCCAAGTGCTTTAAAGTTATTGAGAAGGAAAAGAGAGAAACAGAAATGAAATTTCAAAATAATATCCTTTTGTTTATTTAGTGTCCAACAGACAATACACCAGGCCTACTGAAAAACTGGCAATCCAGTTTGCAAAACTCTGCTCATACTTAAAATACAATATCAATCAATCAAACAATATTTATAAAGCGCTTTTCATACAAAAATGTAACACAAAGCGTCTTACAGTGGTTAAGGATTAGAAGATTGACATTTAAGGATTAGAAGACTGACTTTTATAGTCAAGCTGGGGCAGTCAAGCCACACAAAACAATAAGGTTAGATATCAAAAATAAAAACAGACGTTATAAAACAAGCAAGTTGCCTATTAAAGGCAAAAATCAGAATGAATCAGAATGATTAGTGCTTCAGGCACTCATGAGTTTCAGTAACTGTAAAATGCAGCATATCACTGACAAGAAGATGGATATTACTAGGCAGTTATAGAAAACACTAGCATGTTATATCCAACATGTCTTTTTTATGCCTGTAATTAACTTTTCTTAACAAAAACGAAAATCAGAGAAAGCTCTTAACACTGAATAACTAATACTTTCTCTCCATCTCATAACATTTCCTCAGTCTCCTTTGAGACAAAAATCATCTGTGTGTGTGTGAAGTACATTTCTATACACACAAATCATAAGTATCTAAATCTATAGCTGCCATGGAAACTATCTAGCGGACAGTGAAACATCAGTCAAAGTTTTATCAACGAGACACAACACTGGCACAAAAGTTAACTACGCATACGAACCATGTCCATAAATAGCGGTAGCGCACCAAATTAACTTAAACAACAGCTCAATAAATGGAAACAGCTTAGCTTACCAGCAGCGTAGATCTCCTGTCCTGACGAGACGATGCGCGGATGGGCTTTTTTTCCATCCGCAACCGCATGAAAAAAACGTCATCCGTCCGCTATCCATTTGCACGCAAGTTTTTTCAGGAATTTTCAAAACCGCGCCCGTCCGTCATCCGCCAACTTGTGATAATTCAAAAATTCTTTGCACTGCACAGCCCAATAACGTTCAACCGCCACCCGCCCGAATTTAATAAAAAATATTATTTTTCGTCACTTCATCCACCCGCTCCGTGGATTAGCCGTGGTGCCCGCGGCTGTAACCGCCATCCGCGCATCTCTAATACAAACATTGCTCGCTTCCGTATAGCCCGCGCCGCTCGTCATGATTGGCAGTTCACCAGCCAATAAGCTTCAACCCCAGGTAAGTGAACCACCCACTTACTAACCCGTGATTTAGCGAACGCAAACACACAGGGCAGCTTCTGTGCCATGAGAGAGACCGCTCAGGAGCTAGCAAACCGATACCTTTCGTAGTGCATGTGGACCGATCCGTGCTCTGTTGATCGGTACACTCGGATCGCAGAGGTCACAGACCGATAACCTATCCAAATCGGTAAATCTTTACTCCCCTATTAAATACTTAAATACTTTTTTACCCCCAGAAATTCTAACATGAATAAAACATGAATGGGGAATTTTCCAGAACCATGTGAGAATCACTGTTGTCACTGTCACTGTTGAGCTGCTCGATTAAGGAAAAAACATCATCACAATTATTTAGCTCAACATTTAAATCACTTTTATAGAAAGTATAGGCTTACTATAATTAATCAGTTTATCAGTTGTCATGTTGTCTGCACCTGTGTAGAAGTGGCTTTGGTCCAGGTTTTGCAAGGCCACCACAATGACCCCACATATGACCCACATATTATACAGAAGTTTATGAAATGTATTTTCAATGACTATTTTATAATTGTAGAGGGCAATAAATGAAATACAATTAGAATTTTGATGAACTGCACAGTCCTATTTTTTATTATAGGGATTATAGAGAAAATATGAATTTTACATTTTCAAGTAAGGCACAGAGATATGGATATTGTATTTAGCTGATACAATAATAATAATTTAGCTTTTTCTCTCTCCATATATTTTATATATAAAGCACTGACTGGTACGTCAAATTTAAACAAGAAGACAATACGGACTGTGAAAGGGGAGAAGGCATTAGTAATTAGCTTCAATTATTTATCATTGATTGATTTTGCGACAGTGTGTTGTTTGTCCACTGATCAGTGGTTAAAATCCTGCTCTCAACATAAACAGCACTGGATAAGCGGTCAGGTCCACTGACTCACAGGTTGGCGGTGCGATTACAGCTCCCACAGATGAATGCTATTGCTGTAACTTTGGGCAAGACAATTAACGCACCCCGCCCTCAGTGTCTGTGTACACTGGTGTATGTGTGTGTGTGTGAATGGGTGAGTGGTTACTTGATATCAGTGCTTTGAGTGACTTGACGGTAGAAAAGCATTATATGAAAGTGTGAATGATCATAATTTTTTGGTAATGCCTACTCCAGGATACTACTACTTTTCTATTTAAATCTGATTGTACATATATATTTATTACCATTATCTTATGTATATAATTGTGTCTCATCTGACATGGGTCCATTGCTCTTTGGTTGCTGTGCCATCTATTTTTCTTCTTGTTCTTTCACCCTCTGTTTTTATTTTGTATATTATATTTGATGAGTGAGCTACCATACCCAAAACAATTTCCCTTGTGGATCAAAAAAGTTTGTCTAAGTCTGAGGATAGACAAAACTTCATCTAGCTTTGTAATGTAGACAGTTATTGAAGATAATAGATCACAGTGTTCCGATTAAATTAACAATTAATGTATCTATAATGACTGTCCAGAAATATTCTACTTTTCTCATCACTCTGTGGCAGATGCTAGTATATTACATTGTGTTTTTAGAATCTGTGTTTTTTTGGTTTTGTTTTAGTCTGGTTAACACCTGACCATATCACAAGTGAGATATGGGTCTGGAAACTCGCTTCGAAAAATCCCGTAGCGGAGGTGTGGTTAGCGATTGCCAACGGCCGTTTATTGGGCGTTATGAATGTCTATCATTGAGCGTATACGTAAGTCCATAGCCAATCATGTCAGTTGTCAGTTCAAACTACAAGCTTCCGTTTGTCATGTAGTACGCGTCACCGTCTTTCCACCCCTCCCCCGCTCTCTGATTGGGGCCCTAAATCTGGGACTCTCGCTTGGACGAGTTTCCAGGCCGCCTTCCAGTTCGAAACGAACGGAAGCGGCCTGGGAATTCCCAGGCTAGTTTTGTTTTGTTTTTTCTTTTGGACCAATCAAGACTATTTTGGTGGACTTCAACATATGGCTGCTGGGTGAACAAGAATACAATTGTATCATAACGATTACGCTGCTTCTTATCCAAACCAACTGTCTATGCCTTTTTATTAGCTATTAAAGGGCCTGTATCCGATTTTTTTCCAGATTGTACAGATATAGTGTATAAGCAAAATAAATCTGCTGTGTACTGTTTTCATGGAATTATAAATCTTTATACTGCCCAAGAATCAGGAAGTGCCCTGTTAGCATGCTAGCTGTTGCTAGCATTACTGTGAAGGCAAAATCCGCTCTGGTCTCCGAAAGTTGTCTAAAGCACATATAAATTCATCGCAGTGAGTAATTAGGATAAACTGAATGCATAATATAAGTGAGGAATAACTTTGAACCACTACAAGCCAATTAAAATTAACTAGTTTTGTTTGTCATGTTAAAAAAAAAAATCAGGTGCACTGCCTTTCAAAAGTCACACCTTTTAGCCAGTCAGATTTTTTTCTATTGCATGTTATTGCAATCTCTTTCACAGAATAATTCCAGACAGTTTCTCTTTCTCTCTCGCTCTTTCCACTGTCATTTGTGCATTTAATTCAGACGTGATGGCCATGGCAGACAGAGGAGGATGTCTTCTTGACTGAGCAGAACAAATGAACAGCAGGATGGCAAAATAATAGACATGCGCACAAGATGTTGCTATGGCGACTTCACTCTGTGGACCAAAACGCAATAATACAGTGTGTTATATTACCATACATTATGTGCTTTATTAAGGTTGTCACTAATCAGTATTTAGCTAGCTCAGTGCTTCTCAATTATTTTCTGTGACGCCCCCCCTAGGAAGAAGAAACAATTTCATGCCCCCCTTCCTGCACGCGACTATAAATAGTATTATTTGTCTAGAAAATTGTTATGAGAACACCATTGTATCCTTTTATTAACATTATAAACAAAAAAAAAGAAAGAAACTTACAACAAAGACTGCACTGAGGACTCAAATATTAATGTGTTTTTAATGCAGCTTTGCGCACATTTGTTTACGTTTTACAGAAATGAAACTTAAAACCACCTCATTTGCATAAGCTAAAAGCACTGAAAAAAAAACGCTCTCTCCTTGTGCCACTGATGCATCAGCTTCTGTCGGACTAAAGGACACGACTCAGTGGAATATACGTGTTTTTTTCTGTGACAGAGGATGTTCTGTTAATGGTGAGACTGTGCGTAAATCGCATGTGAGAACGCCACTGCCAACTACTGTTGTTGATGTGCAATTACACTTAGTTCTAGTACAGTACAGCAAAAAAAACATGTTTCCCAGGGTCATACGCACCCCCCCCTGGCATCACGCCACGCCCCCCCAGGGGGGCCCGCCCCACTATTTGAGAAGCACTGAGCTAGCTGAAGATGATGTTTTTACGGCTTTTATTTAATAGCTGTTATTTTGTCATTTACTTAAAAAGTTAGTTGGACAAGTTTTATAAATGTAATTCCAGACAAATAAATAACAAATACAGGGGGTCCTCGGGTTACGACGTTGATCTGTTCTTAAGACCCGAATTTCGTCGTAAGCCGGATTTTGCCTTTGATCTTCCAACCAAAGCACCAATAACCTTTCCATCTCAATAATTAGACCACTACGCTGCTTGGTTATCACTGCCGCTTTCATAGGAGCAGATCAGAGCCCACATCAGGTACTTCCTCCCACATTGGGCACGCACACGAGGCCGTCTTCTTCTCCCTACAACCACAACAGAGCGTATTCTTCCGCCGTGCGCTGCGCGCCGTTCGCGTTTGTTTACATCTCTTACCACGCTAAACTGCGGAAGATGGAATGACGCGTAATATATATATATATATATATATTTTTTTAATGGGGGCGCGTTCGTAACCACGAAACGTCGTAAACCGAGACCGTCGTAAACCGAGGACCCCCTGTATATGGTGGCAGGCCTCTCATTGGAAAAGTGACACAATACACATTGAAAAACATGAAAAACAGAGTTGGATCATTTTTAGCAGTTTGCAGTGGTCCAAGGTTCATCACATACCCATTTTTCCCATTAATAGAAAAAAACAATTTGCCCCCCATAATCTAAAATTCATCATAACAAAATCTCTTAGTTGCTCCTTGTATTGCCATTCACATAGAAAGACTTAAATATGAAATATAGGCAATAAGTGACATTTAAAAAGATGATTTTTAATCTAGCAGGTATTTTTGCCACCACATTCTGAACTAAATTTAAAGGGACAGTGTGTAAGATTTTTACCCGTTAATTACTGAAATTGAAGATACCCATTCAAATATACATTGTTTTCCAAGCCTTTTCACTTCCATCATGAAATCAAAGTATTCTTTTGGACTTAGATATAGTCACATAAAAGGGGGCTCTTCCCCATGCAGAGGCAGCCATTTTGAATACGAGAGCCGCAGAAGGACATTTGGGCTCCGCCTTCGCCTTCGGCAAGGCTCGTGGTTTTGGGTAAACAACACAAGCATGCTGCTGGATCAGACATCGTAATGGATCTAAGACGTGTTTTGGACTAAATTGTTTTACTGGATTTTATTCGCTGGATCCTTACAGACAAATTGAGAGCAAGTTTATGGTGAAGTACAGAGTTTGACCTGTGCAAAGCATTCTAAGGTAAGCTAACCTCATTTTGTGCTTTTCCGTATAAAAGCCCCATGTGCTCGGGGAGTGATTGTTTTGCAGGGAAATGAATTGCATAGTCAAAAAGAGGAGACTGTAAGGTTTCATTTGATGTGTAGAGTGTCATGGTACATGATCGGGAATGTGTGTTTTCATGAGAAAAAAAAAAAAAAACGGGGCCGCGCCCGGGTGACTTTCGAGATCTGCCGTAGCTAAAACAGAAAGTGCAATAGCACCATATACCTATGCGCCACGAATCCTACACACTGGGGCTTTAAGGGAAACAGTGCTTACCTTATGCATTTTGGGCATCCTAATAATTCACCGCAATGTGTTTATACGTGCTTTTCCCAACACTCAGAGACCAGCGCCTACAATGTGATTATCAGACAATAAAATGCTTTCTAATTTTGACTTCAAGGACTGCTAATACAATGTATCTATTCTATACTGAGGCAAGATAAAGTATGCTCAAATACACAGAAAAATAAATCAGGTACAGGGCCTTTAACAGGACATTAAAAAGAAGAATTTCACCTTAGTCCATTGATTCAGGTGTTTTATTATTATTATTAGCAGATGAATTGATATTGACATGTTTGTTAGGAGGGTGCAGGCAGGCATAGTTCAGAATGCTGACAGTTTTTCACAGTCTATTTCCATTCTCCTTCTCCCTTGATTAATAAAGTAATCTGGTGATTCAGCCTGGTTCAGAGGAAATGATTAGGAAACAAATCAAGGAGCACTGAGTACTAGTACCAACACATCTTATTGTTCAGAAATAGCCAAGCACCTACAATGAGTGTACCTCACTCCAGTGATGTGCGGTCACTAGAGGCAGGTGAGGCCATGCCCTCATCACAGAGGGGAAAAAAGTAAAATGAAAAAATAAATGATTATATTTATCCAGTTTCTATTTATATTTTTATATTTTCTATTTAACTTTGCCATTTTAATTATTTTTTTATTCAAAATTGCTGAATTTTCACTTTTACCATTCTTATACTGGTGTGGAGAGGCACCGGCCATACGTGCCTCACCATGGGCTGACTGCGCTGTAGCTCAGCAGTGACAGTTAGCTACTACGCTAAAGCAAATCGGCTGTGAAAGGCGCCGGGTGAGGCACGTAGTTACCTGGCCTCATGGTAGAGGCGCTCGTGAGCCCAGGGATTCTTCTGGCAACTTCTGGGGCAGTGGATTAGAAGTGACAGCAAGCTACAATTTAGAGTTAGCAAGTCAAGTTTAGCAATCCGTTCAACTTCACTTTTTTCTTGTCTGGCTCTACTTTTTAAATGGAGGAAGATTTCATATTAAAGCTCAAGCAGCAAGCTAAACTGGACTTTCGTTCGAAGCAGGAGTTTATAATTAAAGGAAGACCAACGCTAAAGGGTTTGCTCCAGCCTACAGGACGAAAGACTCGCTCTTGTCAAACAGCGTGGTAAGAAATCGTCTTTTCTGCTTTTTCTGCCTTCTTTTCTTAACCTGCTGTGACAATGTCTGGTCTCAGATGGATATTGTGACCTGAAAAATCTGCAAAGAAGCCTCATTAAACAGGAGCGGTCCACCACTCACATTCAGAGCCAGATTGCACTAAAACATCGCTATTTTAATTTATGACACTACTCGTGCACTCTGGAAAATGCACTGAACAATAATAATTCATTTTCAGCTTCTCATCAAAAATATTACGAGCTCCAGTCACTTACAGGGAGAGAAATTTGCCCGGGGCCAAATTTACTTGCCGACACCTGGTGACGTCACTGATGATGCCTCAGTGCCTCACCAGCCATGACCCTCACCGCATGTCACTACCTCACTCATTGTATTGGAACCTCATTGGAAGGTGAATCAAAGGTTAGCACATTCGTTCTAATGGCCCATGCTCACTTCCACATTACTTACTGAAACGTGTCAGTTCAGATCAACTGTTGACAACTAGACAGGAGTTGGAACGTGCCATGGCGTGGGGCTAGTATAACTCTTACAGACCTGTCTTTTTGATACTTCAGGTAGTTCATATTGTCAAAACAGAAAAGAAGAATTCTCGCAAAATCTGACCTTTTGTAAGCTGTCGGTGCCCTGTCAGCTAAACATGGGCAGTAAGATTTCACCAAAATACATACTCTATAGGAGAACTGTGTATTCTATATTGATGAAAGAAAAAAAAAACATCAAATTATACTCTATAATTCTGTAAAACTGTCTTAAAAACGTCAAAAACGGAACTAATCATTATCAATGGTTTGCAGTGGTTCAAAGTTATTCCTCACTTACCTTACGGACATCCGAATTACAGTATTTACCACAACATGCACTTTTCATGTCTTACTTTGACTGTCAGCACACAGTGAACATATTTTCATGTCAAGAGCTGCTTATACCATACATAGATCTACACTGGAACAAGACAAGTTTTGCTGAAATACATGGGGGAAAATGGTCCTTTTAAAGGTCCTTTAAATCAATCTAAATGCACCCACCCCTTTAGCAGACATAACCATAACATTCCAAAACTTTCCTCAATTACAAGCCTTGAAAGACAAACTCAAAATTACACTTCTTTGGCTCACACGTTGTAAGCAGAACTCAAATGTTGCTTATTTATTTGGCATTTACAAACACTAAAGAGATTTGAAGAATTAAGTGGTTATGTTGGCATTTAGAGTGCATCCACGTACACAGTTACAATTTGGAACGGAAAAAATCAAATCTGCACTACTGAAACTATTTGGAACTTCTGCAAAGTTTTGCTTTCTACTTTTTAATGTCCTCCAATGAACTGGTTTTGTGATTTTGCTGGTTTCACTCATACATAGTAACGGGTTAAAATTTATCACATTTGACCCGGCGTCCGGTGAAGTTTCAAAGTGCTGACAGTGGTTTGTTGTGTTGTGTATTGAAGACAGATGGGACACATGGGGCTGGTTATGACTGTAGACCTCCTCGATGTTCTCTTGTTTTGATAGTGCTTGTGTAAATTGCTGCCATCTTGTTATAGTTGCTAAGTATAAAATGTGTGAGTCAGTGCTGGGAGTAGCAGTAATTGCAGTACAATTAGATATTACTTTATGATGCAGTTTAGTATATAGTAACATAAAATTATTTAGTAACATAAAAGTACTAATGTTTATTGGTACATTTAATACTTTATTACATACTGATACTTTACAGCTATTGTAATCAACATTCCCTGGAGGTGTGATACTGAAGCTTTGCTCTGTCTGAAGACTGAAGTTAGACATGAACTTTTCTTTAACATCATCTGACCACTCGAACCAGAACTGACGAAGCCTCTCGGATGAGCGGCGAAACGTTTTCGACCAAACAAACTTTGTCCAGTTGACAAATTGAATTTCTCCTTTTATCATCATCTGACCTGAAAGAACTGAACAGTTAGCATTCATCTGTTTCACCTTTTTGTAAAATCAAACACCTAAACAGGACCGTGAATATCTTGATGGATGTATTGATCACCTGCTCCTGAAAATGAGTTGTTTAAACCCATTTAGCAGTTTTTCAGGTGAGTTTTTGGACTGTCTTTTTTGGCAGTGTTTGCGAATGTGTGCATTGAGGTCACTGTAAAATACTAAGGAATTGGCTTGGTACTTGAGTTCAATACCACAATAATAATGGAATTTTTTTGCATTTTCAATACAGAAATAAGTGTTTTCTTTATTTTACCATGTGGCTTTACACTAGTTCTTATCAAGTTAAAAATGAAGTTCTAAAATTTGGAAGTAAAAGTATTGTTTTGGTGCTAGTTTTAATATCAATTAGTATTTTTGATAGTTTTGACAATCCACTTATGAAGAAATTTGTATTAGTGTAAATGAAAAATAAAGGAGTGGGAATAGTTGTCAAAATATTGCTTTTTGTATAGAGTATTCTGTGTTCATAAGCGAAAGTACACTCCTAATTCCACTAGTAGACTTACTTCGCCTCTGAGCTCGGCTTTTTAGCAAGTCACTCTAGAACTAATTCAGGCTGTATTTCCGCTTTAAAGAAAAATGTTCTTTGACATTTCTGGAAGAGGAACCCCTGCGGATCCCAAAACACATCGGTTCAGAGAGGTTAGCGCGGCGCATACAAATATAAAGTTCAGTGAGGAGAACAAACTGGGCTTAGTTCTAAGAAAACCTCCCTCAGAAATAAAAGCACGGTGGCAGAGAGAGTTTTTCCAAAGGACTGAACGGGCAAATGCTGGCCACATGTACCAATGAAAGCAGCAGTGTGTCTAACTCCAGTGTGACCTTTTACTCCCTGTTATTTCTACTTTTCAACATGTGCCCCGACCTACTTCCACGCTCACCGTCTTAATCTGACTCTAGACACATTTATGCAACTCCTCTAAGTACCTTTAACATGGGCTTTTTTACAGTGTAATGGCGTGTGGGATTGTTTTTAAACGTCCTATATTACACAACCTTGATTCTTGTGAGCTTTTAGTCATGTTATAATACTGTTGCCTCATCAAAAACATACCTAGAGTTGTGTTTTGTTTCATTCACACATGTTTGCATAATCCTTGATCATTAGTCTGTCTGCATCTCCAAAGCTCATAATGTTCTGAACAAACAAAACACAACTCCAGGTATGTTTTGATGATGATGATGATTATAACATAGATCAGAAAACAGTGTAATATGGGCCCTTTAGTGACTGTAAAAGCACTTTGCAAAGAACTGGGTTACATTTTTGTAAGGAAAATACTTCTACAATGGGCTTTGTACATTTTGAAATGGCTGTACCTATTTTCTTTTATACAAGTGGTTGAGCAAGAGTCTTTGGACCCAGTACAGATTTATTGTGATAGCTGCTCTTAAGGTCAAAAGGAGGCTCCTTTTCATAGTTGCTAAAAATAGACTTGTGACATCACGTCGTAAAGCATTATGTGATACCCCCTTAGACAAACGCTAAAGCAAAGCCTGTATGTCCTTCTGTTTAAACAAGTTCCTCATTTCCAGTTGTAACATTCTCTAACTTGTTTTTTCACACACCATTTCTTTTACATTATTTAAATGGAGAATCAGCTGGTTTGTTTGTCTAAGGCTGTGACATCATCTGTAAAGTGTTTTATTGTCTATTGTTTATTGCTAGTTATTGTTAGCAATACAGTGACAGCAACACTCCTCTCTCTCTACCAACCACTGTTAATCAACAGTCACGCTATTCATTCATAGGCGAGGTGAGTGAATTGTATTGCACAGGGACACAAGGGCACTATACAGCAGTATTTGAATTGTATTTTCAGAACAACAACACATGCAGTAGAGGAAACTGTTCTTGATGCTTGATGTTCAAAACTGTGCTTGATGTTCGAGCCTTGATAAGATTACTTAGCTTTGCTTTAAGTGGCTTACTCACCGTAATCTACCTTCTCTGGGCTAATCACAAAACAGTTACTCCTGAGAAATGAAACCCCGGCTCAGTTTTACTCCGACAACATTACATAAATATGATTTGCTCTTCTAATCTATCTCATATCAAGTAATTTTACTTTTGTTCGTATTGTAGATTTTGTTTTCAATACAATTTGATCTCAGTTTTCAGGATGGAGAATGCGATAAGACTACATTCAATCCTAACAGCCTTGAGTCTATGTGAGAACAAGTTTCTCTGGAAATCCTTTGTTAAGTATTGTTATTTCCCCAAACAAACAAATAGCATTAATAGCTCAGTTGGTGACAGGGAAGCACTTAGCTTGAGTGACTGTATGCTAGAAAATGCAATTAAATGAGGCTGTATTATGCAAAAAGAAATGGCAGTGCTGAGAAGAAATCACACAGCGGGTTGCTAAAAGTACATTAGCGCATCGACTAGCTAAGCAGAACGGAAGCTTAACATAATTATAATAATGTGCGCAATTATCTTGTCATATGTGTTTTTTCTTTTTCTTTTTGTTATCCACTAAATGGCTGTGTTTGCTAATGTTAATGCTATGCTAATAGGTTGAGTTTCTGCAAGAGTACCCAAATGGAGAATTCACAAATGTTGAATTTTATCTGTCAGGGATTAGGTCAATAAACATTCTGTATTTATCTGTTGATTTAAAGGCGCACTATATAACTTTTCTAGTGAAGCATTTCATCACCTGCTTGTCTCCATGGAGATGTTATTGGCTGGTTAGCTCAACTGGTAAGTCATGGACTTTCCCCCCGGGGGTTGTGGGTTCAAATCCCCCCCGGGCAATGAGCTAACCAGTGTGGGTCCTTGGGCAAGACCCTTCACAGTACTGCCCCCCGGGTGCCGAAAAAGATGGCTGCTCACTGCTCCTGAAAAAGGATGGGTCAAATGCAGAAGTCAAATTTCTCCCGTGTGTCATTGTGTGTGAGACCAATAAAGGCTTAAGCCTAAACTAAGCCTAAACTTAATTGCGTTGCCTCGAATGTTCCACAGTATGCCAAACTTTTCTACCTTCTTCAAAGCTTGGAGCTTTTAACCATGAATCAGAACTTCTTAATTGTTAGCCAAAACTTCTCAAATGTACACAGAAATTATAATTTGACAAGTCATAATACACAGAACACCTTTATTTTGTTGAAATAATGGTTAAACTAATGTATGAGGGAAAAAAAGTGTTTCTTGCATGTAAATTGTACCTAACATTTGATAGAATTTACCGTACCTAATATCTTTTAAAAACCTTTCTACTCAAACTGCAAGTTGATTGGTGTTAAACTAAAATGTGTATTTATAATAGGCATTATCTCACCAAATTAGGTTGAAATGATACAGTAGAACTAGAAGGATAAAAACCTGTCATCTGCACTTTAAACTTTAACCTCATTAAATGTTATGGCACCACAAATGAATTACTCCTGCTCCTTCTCATTACACTGTGTACCACTCCTAAAAGTCAATGTATATTTTATTACCCGTATAGGAGGACATGTGAACTGACACGTCACAGCAGCTGCTCTTCAGAACATTGCATAATATCAAAACAATGCTGAGTACATTCTGTGCCATGTAGTGTCTGTTGCGGGTTTGCATATATAATAAAGACGCTACCCTATTTTTTCAAATCAAAATTATATGTAATTTTCTGCCTACATGGGAAGTGTTACGAATTTGGAATATGACAGGACTGATGAATGCCATTTTTGCTGTTTGGAAGTGGAGTCCACTGAAGCCTTGTTTTGGTACTGCCATATTGTTTTTTATTTTGGAGTGATGTAGAGAAAATGTGTTTAGAGCTGGGTTTGGATTTTAAGTTAGATTTAGTCTCTGGAAGACTTTAAAATAGAATTGATTAATTGGTTAATTTAATTATTACCCTGGGAAAATGTTTCATTAAAAAAAAAAAAAAAATCAATACTCAGTTAATATTAATTATTTAAAAAAATATATTTACCAATATTTAACCTGGGAAGGGGATACAGTTGAAACGGACAATGAGGAAAAATAAGTATAAATACAGTACCGGTACTTGGGAGAAAATCACTTTTGTGGATTTATATGCTAAGTATCAATACATCTGTTTGGTTTAATATTTGTATTTATCCATATAAAATATGAATAAACACAATTAAAATATAAAATACATAATTTAGTCATAGACATATTAGTAATAGTAATAATAGTAGTAGTAGTGGTGATGATGATGGTGATGATAATGATGATGGTGATGATGATGGTGATGATGAGCATAATCATAATAATGATCATAGGCAAGGAAAGAAAGTGGGGAAGAAAAATGCCTTTAAAATTATGCCTTAAGATTGTAGTAAAAAGTAAAAGATGATGAAATAAAATGTTTATTAAAATGGAAAAAATGAGAGAAAGGAAAGAGAAAAGTGTGTGCGCGTGCACGTGAGCATTGTATTTTCTTAAATGTTATATCCATTTAACAAAGACACTACCCGATAAGGAAATGGGATACTCAAGATAAAGGTCTGAGCAAAGTGAAACCAATCCATACAGTGTTCAGGCTGAGGGACAGGTAATAAGAGTAATTAATACAAGGTACAAGTGGCTACTCGATCAAAGACTAAAAATAACTATTGTTTTTTTTAAACGTCAAAAACCAACAATTATAATTATATTTGTCCAAATACTGATAACGTCATGTAAGATTTTCTGTAACATATCGGCACATATTTTACTATAGTCTTACTTTAAAGGGCTCATATTACTCTGTTTTCTGATCTATTATGTTTCCTCATCACAAACACACCTGGGGAGTATTCCATAAACGCCGCTAAGCGCAAAGCCCGGCTAACTTTGATAAGCCACGCTAATTTTAGTGAGAGTTCGGTTCCATGACTCTCGCTAACATTAATCTCCACTGAGTTACTGGGGCAACATAGGCTTCTGAGCTAGCCTGATCCCGGGAAGGCTAACGATCAGACCTAATCAAGCGGTGTTGCAAAGGATACGTACCTGAAGTGTCAAATAAACAGTTCCGCACATTTCCCGCCTGACTGTTTGTGTTGTCCGAAAACAAGGGTGACAATATCAGCAAAAAAAAAAAAATTACCTTACGTTCTTGGTCCGTTTTGACAAATTTCCAGTAATTTAAAATATTCTTTTGAAGCGCTGTCGCTACGATATTTTCAGATAAAATAATTCCACAGATATAGGGAATGTCTTTGGCCGAATGGTTAAGTGCTGTGTCTATCACATGGGAGTCTGGGGTTCAATTCTTCTTACTGATGGTTTTCATGCTCAAGTCAATTATTTATTATATTTTCACCACCTTACATGTGCCACACATTACACAAATGTGAATGAATGCATTTAACCTACAATTATTCATATCATCATAGAACTTATATCAGCTGGGCCTAACATCACTCTCACTTGACGACATTGACACTTTATATTTTATGTGACATCTCTATCAAAGAATACAGTTAAAGGTAAACCTTTACTTTTAAAACAAAATGTAGCCAAATAACAGGCACACTCCATGATGCAGTGCTTCTCAATTATTTTCTGTGACGCCCCCCCAGGAAGAAGAAAAAATTTCACGCCCCCCTTCCTGCGCGCGACTATAAATAGTATTATTTGTCTAGAAAATTGTTATGAGAACACCATTGTATCCTTTTATTAACATTATAAACAAAAAAAAGAAAGAAACTTACAACAAAGACTGCACTGAGGACTCAAATATTAATGTGTTTGTAATGCTTTGCGCACATTTGTTTACGTTTTACAGAAATTAAACTTAAAACCACCTCATTTGCATAAGCTAAAAGCACTGAAAAAAAAAACGCTCTCTCCTTGTGCCACTGATGCGTCAGCTTCTGTCGGACTAAAGGACACGACTCAGTGGAATATACATGTTTTTTCTGTGACAGAGGATGTTTTGTTATTGGTGAGACTGTGCGTAAATCGCATGTGAGAACGCCACTGCCAACTACTGTTGTTGATGTGCAATTACACTTAGTTCTAGTACAGTACAGCAAAAAAACATGTTTCCCAGGGTCATACGCGCCCCCCCTGGCATCACGCCACGCCCCCCCAGGGGGGCCCGCCCCACTATTTGAGAAGCACTGCCATGATGCAACATTTCAATGATTCAACAAATTTGCTTCAGAGATGCTGTGCAAGCCTTTTTAATGAAATCCTATTTATCAATTTCCATCAATAGGCATAAAACAATAAAAGACATTAGGTATGACATTCTGGTGTGAGGCCACTGCTGGAGGACTGCTGAGGGTCAGGCAAGGCACTGCTGGAGGACTGCTGAGGGTCAGGCAAGGCACTGCTGGAGGACTGCTGAGGAGGGTCCAGCAAGTGTACGCCATCTTCAGTAATTAGAACACAAGCATACTATTAAAAAATACAAATGCTTGGATCACAGCTGAGGCCTAGCCTAGGCCACAGCCTAGAGAATACCTTGAATATACTCCTCACGAGAACTCGCAGGAAGGATCTTTGATGGGGTCCCTCCTTCAGTTACCTCCACCAGTGGGCGACCCCGGTTTAGGGCCAGTGCCAGCTCCTCTGCAGGTGAAAGATTCAGAGGGGGGGGCTCCCACCTCCTGTGGCTTGGTAGCTACTATTTGTTTTAAATTAAATTAAGGTACGATTTCAACAGTATTACTAATTTCACTGAATAATAATATTAATATTAGCCTACTTACCACTCTGCAAAAATGTGTTGATGTTTTGTTTTTACCTGCAAAACAGTCCTCTTTACATTATTCCTGCTCAAAGACAAGATAACACAATTTAACATATTAGTTGGTGCAAATACTTTTTAAACATTTTTAAAAACATTTTTATGACATCAGCTGCTCTCCTTGAGTATCGAACTCGGTTCTCCCATGTGTCAAACCGTAGCGACTCCTCTCCCCCACGGACTTGTCTTGATAGCGATGGTAAAAACGTACTTTAAAAACTCAACATTCAGCACTGTAATAGAACTTAACTTAAGCATTTAATCTTCAACATGATCGCATTTTCGACAGTTCCTTGTTCTGGGGTTCTTACATCCCCCATACACTAGTCTAGTCCAAGACTGGATAGGCCTGGCTGAAGTTTGCGCCGCTGAGGTGCAGCTAAACTGCATTATTGGAACGACTTCAGGCTCAAGTCTTAGGTGACGCTTCTTCAGGCGAGGCTTAATCACTTAAGCGCCACTATGTTTAGCGGCGTTGATGGAATACCCCCCTGGAGTTGTGTTTTGTTTCATTCACACATGTTTGACACACAAAGCTTGTATATTATAGAGTTCTTCTCTCAAGTATATGTATATACAGTATATGGAGGTATCAGGTGGAACAGAGCATTTTGAGCTTTGGAGATGTAGACAAAATAATAATGAATAACTCAAACGTGAATGAAACAAAACACAATTCCAGGTATGTTTTTGCTGTCTCTTGTGAACTGTAAGCCATATTCTAATAATGTTACCTCATCAAAAATGTACCTGGAGATCTGTTTTGTTTCTTTCACACATGTTTTCAGTTTGAGAGAAGAACTAATACATCCTGCATATTTAGACAGTGTTAAACATGTGAATGAAACAAAACACAAATCCAGGGATGTTCTGATGATGTTAGAAAATTGCGCAGTATGGGGCCTTTAAACCTCAACTAGCATTTAAAGATCCCATGACATGGTACTTCTTGATGCTTTTATATGGCTCCTTAATGGTTTCCTAATACTGTAAATGAATCCTTCTTCAAAATCAACACAGTGCATGAGAAACAGAGATAAGATGAGAAAGAGTCATAAATATCTCTCTCAATCTCTTTATTCTGGGCATTGTTGCTTGAATGCAAATGAGGAGAAAAGAGCTGGCCAATAGTAGAGGGTGGGGGCGTGGCCAAACTCTCCGCTTTCGGCTCTGAGCCTCAGCTGATCCATTTCCTTGTTTTTGCACGGGGGAGAGATTTGAAGCATTCCATTGAAAAATAAACACATTTCCACATAAAATAAAATTAAACCACTGCTGTTCAAAGGTCCTGAGGCTCAGATAAAGGACTTCCGAGCCTAGAAACACTCAGACGTGCCTCCAGGCAAATAAAAAAACGCATTTCGCATTGCCTAGCGCATTCGCAGTCCAAACTCTCTGGGCGTGATTTACAGAGACGCTGAGTACAGACAGACGGGGGTGGAACTGCATTTGCATTTCTTTTTTCGATCTGACGTCAATAAGGTGCCTTGTTCAAAATCGCCCGTTTGAGCTCCAATTTTTTGTAACGCAGAAAAGGATCGCAAATGCTCAGTTTAGACATTTCACAACTTTTAACCATGAGGGGGGGGCCTAAACAGGGTAGGGGAGCTCACATTAACGTTCAAAAACCTCAGAAAGTGAAAATTTCATGCCATGGGACCTTTAAATATTTTAGCAGTAAATATTTTGATTATTATTAGTATACAATCAACATATTTATTTTTGTCACCTTGCTCTATCTGTGATTATTGCTGAGTCTTTAAATAGGCCAGTGTGATTTGTAATCTGACTATGAATCAGAAGCAGAACCCCTGAGTTAGCTGTACCAGGCTGTGTGGTCAGATGCAGAGCTGTGATACAGAGCTGTGTGCCACCTTAGTGCTGACAGACACTTTCACTGCATACAGTACAAAGGTCAAATCTGCTCTACTACACTCTGGTCAATCGCTTATTTCAAATGTACACACACAATCTAATCATTGACGCTAACTAACTGTGTGTTGCTTTTTTCTTTTCCATGTGACCACTGATGGTTCGGATCTGACCGTTTTACAGGTAAGATACTGTTTTGTTTTTCAGTGGTGCAGAGATGTAAACATGGATTAGTTATATGGATTTTCTTTTTCATTACAAATTGCCATGAAGCAGGTTACAAAACGATGTCATTACTTTTTACAAGTCATTGCACAGTTTTGTGAGTATGTTTGTTTTGCTAATATTGCAAATCAGTATCACTTGAATGGTGGCTATCGTTTGCTTTCCCTGTCACAACAATTACTATATCAACTAATGGTAGATGGAACAATATGTACTTTTGTTTTCCACTAGTATTGTGTCCATTAGTAGTGTTATCATAATTGCAAAACTCTGTCCTCTGAAAGTTGTGAAAGCGCTTATAAACTCATTGAGCTGAATAATTAATATGCTAGGAACTATTGGGGAATGCTTTGGACTCCAGGTCCAGAAGCAGGGCCATGAGACACTGACATCACCCAGACATAATTCATGTTTTCTTGATGAATAAAATCTAAATTGTACATGAATTATACTTTTACTCATGTTTATGGTCAGCTATATCTGCATTCATTTCACTGCTCCTCGACTTATATTAGATGTATTGTGCATGGGAAATATCAGATTTTTGATCTTTACACAAGTGCTGAGTGCTGCTACTTTCAATATTATGTTTGAACATATTTTCTCTAACAATATGTGACAAATCCAAATGTGTTATTGTGACATGCCTAATAAGTCCATGTGCATCATTTTTGTTGTTCCCTTCTGACATCTCCCACTGTCTCAGAGCTGTGAATGCTCACAGTGCCTAATAGCGTCTGTCACATTTTAATGGTGTTAGTGTGTCACATGGTGGACTTGGGTTCTCCTCCAAATAGTACGTGTGTTACTCAACTGTTGCTTCTGGAGTTTTGTTGGAGTTTGGTGCTGTTTTAAATTAAATATAATTCATTACCTTTAACATTTTCTAAAGGTATAGATGGAATATTACATATGAGGTATATTTTATATGGTGCTTTTCCACCTTCAAGGCACTCAAAGCACAAAGTACTTCTGATTAGCACTGCACAATATGATAAATAGATGCAATATTTGATAACTGTTTTGTATTGCGATAATGATATTAGTGTGGTATTTTTTTATATTAGGCACAAAAAGTTCAGTTAATTCAAAGCAAAAAATGCACATGTCTGTATGCACAAACATACTGTATGTAGACACTTTTCCCTACCCACTGGTAGGGTTGGTTACTTTGGTTAATACACCTGTCACACACTAGAAGCATAACAATCACACTGACATGTTGACTTTCAGAAGTAGCAGATGGCTTTATGGATGATAACATTTCTTAGTGTAGATGTTGCTTGTCATGATAATTACTATATTGACTTATTGATAGATAGAACAATATTTTGGGGGGGGGTTCAGTATTTACCATGGCTTCTATTTCTTTGCAATAATGGAGAACTGTTATTTTTCTGTACTGTAATAAGATTTGAGCTGTAGAGGGTTGAATAAGTAACTACTACTATGACTGAGCGTTGAGGAGATAATCCTTGTTTCCATAACAGATTATTCTTCTGATATAGAGTTGTTAGCCATATGCTCAACCCCCAGAGACTCAGAGGACTAGTGATTTTCAGTCAGGGTTTTCCTTCTCTTAGCCACCCATATTTGAAGGCACCTTTCAAACCAGGGGGTGTGACATGTGACTTACTGGCAGAGCCAATGCAATGGTGGAGCGTAACAAAGTAAAAGTAGTAAGTTGCTGTTATAGGTGCACTGTGCATGTAACTTTTTGGTTGGGGGTTTGTCACCTGCTTGTTTCTATGGATGCATCATTGCATTTGCTTTTATTATTGATAAAAGGAGAATTTTTTTTTTATTATTGTCTGAGACCTGCTGAAAAGACCATATGGTTTATTTTTAACACATTCATAGTCATAGTCAGATGATGATTTCAGTTTCTGTTAAAAAAAAATCAGTACAAATCTTTATTAAAATCATTACATTTTAAGCTTTATTAGACCTCAAAATCTGCACAATATAGTTTTAGTTTTTACAAGTACATTTTAAGTGCATAACTTTAACAACATAAACAGGTACTTTAATGCTTTTTACTTAAATTTATTTTTAAGTAGTTTTTTTTTTTTTTTGCTCCAGTATCTGTACTTTTACTTAAAGGTCCCATGGCATGAAATTTTCACTTTCTGAGGTTTTTCAACGTTAATGTGAGCTCCCCTACCCTGTTTAGGCCCCCCCCCCATGGCTAAAAGTTGCGAAATGTCTAAACTGAGCATTTGCGGTCCTTTTCTGCATTATAAAAAAACACAGCTCAAACGGGCGATTCTCAACAAGGCACCTTATTGACGCTCGAAAAATGCAGTTCCACCCCCGTCTGTGTCTACTCAGCGTCTCTGTAAATCACGCCCAGGGAGTTTGGACCGCGAATGCGCTAGGCAATGCGAAATGCGTTTTTTTATTTGCCTGGAGGCACGTCCGAGTGTTTCTAGGCTCGGAAGTCCTTTATCTGAGCCTCTGGACCTTTGAACAGCAGTGGTTTAATTTTATTTTCTGTTGAAATGTGTTTATTTTTCAATGGAACACTTCTCATCTCTTGTCTGCGCAAAAACGCGGAAATGGATCAGAGTGGACAGCTGAGAGCGGAGAGTTTGGCCACGCCCCCACCCTCTACTATAGGCCATCTCTGTCCTCCTCATTTGCATTCAAGCAACAACGCCCATAATGGACTGTTCAGAGAGAGAAAAAATACTCTTTCTCATCTTATCTCTGTTTCTCATGCACTGAGTGTTGATTTTGAAGAAGGATTCATTTATAGTATTAGGGAACCATTAAGGAGCCATATAAAAGCATCAAGAAGTAACATGTCATGGGACCTTTAAGTAAAAAAAACTGAGTACTTCTTTCACTGCTAAGCCTACATCAGCCTAATGGCTCCATGACTCATTATAGATACAAACTACATAACTACGCAAGTCTTTCATTGCATGGTTTATTTTTTACATTTAAGATTTTTTTTAAATCCTGCTTCATGGTTATTTTGTCAGTGGCATAAATTCATTTCTGTAATATTTATTGTCTATTCAGGGGTCGGCAACCCGCGGCTCCGGAGCCACATGCGGCTCTTTGATCCCTCTGATGCGGCTCAGTACAGCGGCCCCTTGTTAATCGTGGTGGTTACGTTCTAAAAATAATCCACAATAAGCGAAATCTGCAAAGTCGTCAGCTTTATATTTTACAGTTATTCTCCATGTTTTAAGGCTGTAAACGCCTCACCATCATCTGTCCAGGGACTGCAGATGAAAACTAGCCTCTTGGCTAAATCTGGTGCATTTACAGAAATGTTCATTAATGTACACTGTCCCTGTCAAATAAATAAATAAACCACACACATTCTACACTTTTCTCAGACTTGAATTAACGTTTTCTCACATTTCTCTCTTGTTTAAACACTCAAACTTTCATAGATTTTCAACAACAAAGCACAGTATTATAGAACGAAACCAAAGTGTATTTCGTGTGTATTTTCACAGTTCTCTTTGTCCTGGCACCGCTACGCTGTGGCGGGTTTTGTAAGGGAGAAAACTTGCAAACATACAGCACTTCAGAGTCACACTGTGATTGAACATTTATATAAATCTGGCAAACTGAACGCATTCTGTACAGGAGACACGGAGGAGACACGAATCAGCAAAGGTCTACAGTCCCTTAGCCAATCAGGATGCAGAAATGCACGTTGATACACAATAAAAAATAAATTGGAATAAAAAAATCCACGAAACAGCGAGGCCACGAAAAGTGAACCACGATATAGCGAGGGACCACTGTATTTAATTAAAATGTATTTTATTTTAGTTCATGCATTTTCAAAATGTAATTCTATGGCACAAAGGCAAAAAAAAAAAGCCGTTATATGCAGTGTTTTTAATTTTTAATTTTAAATTACAAAAGGGTTTTGTGGCTCCCAGTGTTTTCTTTACTGTGTGAAACGGGTCCAAATGGCTCTTTGAGTGGTAAAGGTTGCCGACCCCTGGTCTATATTGTAGCAATATATCACACTTAAAAGGTGTTATTGTGACAGGCCTATGAAGATGAATAAAATCAAAACTCAAGGCTCCAAAATTATGACTCACCATCTTGGTTTTTCTACGTTCTTTAACTTTTGTAATTTAAGACATTAAAAAAGTTATGAAAGGAAATCACAAATGGCCATGAACTTGTTTTAACACATAAACCTAAAGAAGCAAAATGTACAAAGTGACTGCCATATTAGAATTGCAGTCATCTACTAATAACAACTGAGATTCATCTGTCAGTTATTTTCCTGTAACTATATACACGTGGTCTAATGCTCTCCATCCTGATCAGGCTGGTTTTGTGCCTTGTGTGCCCCCGGTGGTGAGAGCGAGGAGGTGCTGCACTCTTTTCACGCTTGAGGGAGAGTTGAAAGATGCTCCTGGGCTGATGCATTTGAATTATTCATGCAGACCAAGGAGACGAGCGGTGCAGGCTTCATCTCCACTTTGGTGGACTTTGGTGCGCGACTTCGTGATGCACCACCAGTGAAGGGTTTAGGTAAAGAGGGTATATCGATAACTTAGGGCAACATAGGGCACAAGCAAATGCCCCCACAGAGAGATAACCTGGATTTGTTTAAATAATATTTTTTCTACACCAGTACTTGACAAACAATACCAGACTTTTGACCAATCCCTAAATAGCATTGTTTTCATTGTCTTTATTTTAAGTCTTAGGGCACTAGGCGTCTTGCCATTTTTAGAGGGGGCCGAATGTCCAGTGAGTGAAAAAGTTGTGCACTCAAAATTTCCCATATTGCACCTTGAAAAGTGTGTCCATCTTTGATCACTAGACCGATCAGTATAGACAACAACAGGATTAGGGACAATAATCTTAATCTGGATTAATAATATTAAGATATGCGTGAAAAGTCCCTCAGTCGTCCAGGTAGAATCCATGATCAAAGGAGAAGTTCAATTTGTCAACTGGACAAAGTTTGTTTGGTTGAAAACGTTTCGCCGCTCATCCGAGAGGCTTCGTCAGCTCTGGTTATTGTACTGGTTAGACCCTGCTTATATCTAGCTGCCGGGAGGCGTGTCTGACAATGACAAAAGCTCTGAAAACGATCCCCCTAATCTGTCTCTTTGTTTTTCAAATTACTCTGACGGCTGTTTCGACCCCCTATTCAACGTCTAACAACCTTCTCCACCCCAAAACAGCCACTTCACAAGAGGATGTACCAACACAGACGGGCGTGCCAGAGTGGACCGGCTTCTGCGGTACATCTTCACCTAGAAGCCACGGGCCATTCTTTTGAGGACAGTGAGGTTCAGATCTTAGCCAGGGAAAAGAACTGGTTTGAGAGGGGAGTTAAAGAGGCTATTTTTGTCAAAAAAGAGAATCCGTCATTAAACAGAAATGGGGGAGTGAGATATAACCTGTCTCCCATTTATAATGGGATTCTTAGACCAGTCAAACAGAGCCAGGGCAGAGGGGTGGAGAGGGTCGTTAGACGTTGAATAGGGGGTCGAAACAGCCGTCAGAGTAATTTGATAAACAAAGAGACAGATTAGGGGGATCGTTTTCAGAGCTTTTGTCATTGTCAGACACGCCTCCCGGCAGCTAGATATAAGCAGGGTCTAACCAGTACAATAACCAGAGCTGACGAAGCCTCTCTGATGAGCGGCGAAACGTTTTCAACCAAACAAACTTTGTCCAGTTGACAAATTGAACTTCTCCTTTGATCAATATTAAGATATGTCAAAGATAGGATCAAACCAGCAACCCTCAAGTAGAAGAATGCAGTTAAAGGTCCCATGGCATGAAATTTTCACTTTCTGAGGTTTTTGAACGTTAATGTGAGCTCCCCTACCCTGTTGGCCCCCATGGCTAAAAGTTGCGAAATGTGTAAACTGAGCATTTGCAATCCTTTTCTGCGTTTGAAAAAAAGACTGCTCAAACGGGCGATACTGAACAAGGAAACTATGTGCCGTCACATTGAAGAAAAAATGCAAATGCAGTTTCACCTCCCGTCTGGATATCTACCCACCGTCACGGCCAGAGTTTGGACCGCGAACGAGCTACGCAATGCGAAATGCGTTTTTTTATTTGCCTGGAGGCACGTGAGAATGTTTCCAGGCTCGGATGTTCTTTATCCGAACCTCTGGACCTCTGCAACAGCAGTGGTTTGATTTTATTTTCTGTGAAAATGTGTTTTTTTCATTGAAACGCCTCTCCTTTCTTCCTTCGCGCATAAAACGCGGAAGTGGAACAGCGGAGAGTTTGCCCCCCCCACCTGCTGCTCTGGCCTATTTCTGTCCTTCTCATTTGCATTCAAGCAACAACGCCCATAATGAGGTGTTCAGAGACATATTTTTTGACTCTACCTGTGTTCATGGGTCTTTCTCATGCACTTGATTTTGAAGAAGGATTCATTTACAGTATTAGGGAACCATTAAGGCACCATATAAAAGCATCACGAAGTACCATGTCATGGGATCTTTAAGCAGGTAATGGCCACTGCCATGAGAAAGGTTACAAAGGGCACCTTTTAAAATATAGCACCATGCCAGTAGCCATTAGCCATAGACCACTATCCAAAAATAAAATAAAGAATAAATTACATTAAACATATTAATTAAACATATTCTACCAATTAAACATTAAACATATTCTACCAATATGTTTTGTATGTACACTTCTATAACACTCATTTTTATATCTCCGGAAACCAGCAGTTTAAATTACCTTAAATTGGTGGGGAATTTGCAAATGCCAATTGAATGTGTGATGATAACTAAGGTTGAAAATAATCACAAACATTCATACCCACACACAGAGCATCAGTGTCAGCCTTGAGAGGAGCTGTGCCTAAGGAATTCCAATTTAACCAAAATGAAATGGCTCGTTTAGTGATTAGACAACTCCGATTCATTTTCATAACTTAAAAAATGAACCAACCTTGTAGCATGCTAGGCCTTTATGCTAATCCAGCTGACCAAGGACTTTCTCTAAATTTCACACAACTCTTAGAAGTGGATAATGCTTCTGTAATGCTATTGCACTTTGGGTAACTATTGTACTGATGGTTTAAGATGCACTGTGTAGCTTTTAAGGTGAAGGGTCCTGCCACAGTATGGCATTGAACATGTCTTTCTTCTTAGTTGTCACAATACTAAAATTTCAAACTCCATTTTAGAGTTGGGACATAAAATATAGTTTAATGCTACAGTATGTAACTTTCTGGAGGTGGTATATCACCTGCATAATTCTATGGAAATAAAAAGTTAAGATCATGCTTCAGAACATTCTCCATGGAGACAACATTTCCATGGAAACAAGCAGGAGGTGGTCCTCTGCCAGGTCAAATAAGAGTCAGGTTATTGGAGAGCCCCTTCACATTAATAATTCACCTGAAGTTACATAATGGACCTTTTTTTATTCACACATATTCAACATATTTTATTTAGCGTAAAATAATCTAATCTAATATAACAACCACGCCTTTATCCTTGATATTTAGCAAGTTGAATCTTGTGTATTCCATTCCATAAAAAGTCTCTTTGTAGCAGCATGCTTTTTAAAATATCCAGGCAAATCTTGGAAAACTTTCAACTACCATATAGAGAAATGCATAATTCATGCAGCATTACTGCTAATGCAATGTTGTAGAACTAAAAAGTAATACATTAGCTTTGAATGCACTTAGATGAGATTTTAGAAAGTTGAAAGTTAGATGGGACTGTGTTTTAGGGCATTTGTGCATTTGGCTAGCTGCTCTGTCGTGGGGTCAGTCTTTCATTGGTGTTGGAATGTTCAGTGTGGTCAACCCATGGGTCCTGTAAAACAAGTTTAGACACTTGAGAGTTCAGTGGGTTTGCTGTTATTTCCTTTTATCTTTTATGGTTGTAAAGGGAAAAAAATCAATACTCAGGTACTGACCAATACAAAAGAGAAATGTGTCCTCTGCATTTGGCCCGTTTTTGCAGCTGAGACAACCTGCACAGGGACCCATCTCCAGATCTTGAGCTTGGTCAGGACTATCATAGCTGGAGAATTTTACCTATTGATCAATGTTTGCCAAAAGTTATTTGGACGATAACTGTTTTTATTTGCAACTATAGCTGCTAAATTTGATTGCTAATGCTAAATTACAAGATGTCCCTGAATGTGTCTCTAGCTGGAGTTGCACAAATGCAAATGTTTCCCCTAGAGATTGATTGATTTCATGGTCAATACCGATTCTTTAGAATTCAGAATTCTGATGGCCGATAAGCTCTACCTATATTTTTAGGCCAATATGAAGGGTCAATTTTGATAATTTTCCTCAAATTATGTGATTTTTAATTCCATCAAACTCACCTCCACCCTTTTTACCACAAACCTTTGAGCAGTTATCCAAAATACTCAAATCCAAAATGTTCAAATACTGTAAAGCTTTGTGTAAAGCTTTGTGTAAAGCTTTGTGTACTCTTGAGTCAGCACGTCGACCAAAATATAATACCAGGCCTGTGCTGAAGATTTAAGGCTAATTGCCAGTTTGCTAAAAAAAAAAAAAGTACAAATATTAGCCTGGTATGTTGTCTCTAGTTTCTCCAATGACTAAAAAATGTAGTGGTAGTGGTAGTGGTAGTGGTGGTAGTGGTAGTGGTGGTAGTGGTAGTGGTGGTAGTGGTAGTGGTAGTGGTAGTGGTAGTGGTAGTAGCAATTCTAGTATCGAACTCAAGTTTGACTTTTTAATATTGTGACAACACGATAATTACTATATCCTATATACTTCAGTATATAACGGAACAATATTTTCTGTGGTACTTTGTTTTTGCACTTCTGGGAAATTTGTGGTAATGGGCTATACAGTATAAGATTTGAGTTGTAGAAGGATTATAGATTATAGATACAAACTACAAAGTACTAAAGTTCATTCTGTTGTGTATTTATTGTAGCTCATGTTAGTTTTCTTTCTTTCTTTTAAACGATATTGTACATTTACAATATTTTTGTGGTTGAAATCTGCTCTTGGGTTGTTGTGTCAGTGGCATAAATTAGTTTCAGTATATAAACTTGATTGATCCATAAGGGAAATAATTTGGACACAGCAGCTCACACATAAATAAATATATTGTAATAACAAAGAGCAAAAATATAAATGGTCATAAGAAATTCAAAATAAATAACAAACCTGTGTACGCAGACACTGGGGGCAAGGTGGGTTCAGCGCATTGCCCAAGGACACAATGGCACACAATGACAGCACCACCAAGCTGTGGTTCAGTAGATCAGACCTCTCAAACAATGATGTTTACATTGAGAGCAGGATTCAAACCTCCAAGTTTCACATCAGTGGACAAACACTCAACCAACTGAGCTACAGTCACAATATTGTGCTTCAAAAATGTTATCAGGACAGGCCTATTAACAATATTCTACTCTGCTCTGAGGTCAGTTTTGGCTTAAAGCGGCATGCCCTGGGAGCCTTCAGCAGTGCAGCCCGTTACATAAGTGTGTTTTTTGCTGCTCCGGTCAGTCCAGCTTGGCCCCTCGCCCGCCCCGTCCTGCCCCATCCCGCTGTGCCATGGGCCTCTCGGTGCTGATGGGGATTTTGTCTGTAGGACTTCTAATGCACTCTCCCCTTTCACACGGTCCATCTGTCTGCACCAGGCCTCCTCTGCTGACTCACTGCACTCTCGCAAATTAAAATGGAAAAAAAACAGCATCCCTGCTTTTTATATTAAGTTATATTTTGTATTCAGATGAGCAGCAGCCCTGGTAGTTCCTGTTTCAGTGAGTTTGAGTACTGACGGTTTAATGTTGTTTTTATAGACGCTAGGGCTGCAATAGCAATCACAGTTGAATCAAAATCACAGTTTGAATGGACATAAGTAGAAAAATCACAAAGACTGCAATAATTATAATAATAATAAAATTAATACTTTGCAAACAACAATATCCTGTCTTATTATCTAAAATAACTGACAAACCTGTAGTTTAGACCTTTTCAAATATGTTCTGCAATACATGTGATTCTTGTCATGTGATTCAGTCATAATTCAGTTCTCTTTAAACAGAATCCAACTATTATTTAAATTGCAAAACTCATAATCACAATGTTTCTCAGAAAAATCACAATAGAGTGCCTGCAGTCTCATAATGATTCAAAAAGTGTACAATTGGTATATTGTCAATTAGCATTATAGTTATTAATAATGAAGCAGAGAGAGAGAGCACAAGTAGATTGAAGAGATTTAGCTGCTACAGCATCTGCAGATGCCAGAGCACATCATATTTTTCTCTATTTCTCATTTTAACTGTCAGTATCAGTAAATGTTATATGAACAGGGCTTTAAAATAAAGTCTATCTTTCACAAACATCTCAAGGGACTGTTTTTGATGATATAAGATGGTGAAAAGTGAGCCAGATACTGAGTTGAGGCGAATCTACCCGTTCTATATCTATACTAAAATTGTACCCATGCCATGTAAGGGTCACTGTTTAATTTGATTAGTTTTAAGATAGTTTGTCAAGTCTTTCTGCCATCGTAGACACATTTTGTTGTTGGGAGATATTTTGAGATCTTAAACTTGCTACTACTAGAATATATTTTTGTAGGTTGTGTGCACGGTATTCTTGAGTAATTTCAGACTGAGGGCATAGGCTGATAACTTTACAGGAGATTCACTGTTTCTGAACAAATGGCCAAACAGAAAATCAAAAAATTTGCATTTTTTTTCTAACACCAAGTACTACCAAGAATTCTGACCTGCATACTAACTAATTTTCATAAATATAGTGTCACATTAACCTAACCTAGAAGGAATTTGGGGAATTTTTGGGAATCTAATCCAATAATTTTCATATTAAGACTGTTCCCAATTATGCTGTAAATGAGTTTCCTACTTTGTCTACTTTGTTATCCTGTTAGCTCATTCTTTATATAGTGATGTTCCACCTTAAAGGCCCTCAAGACACTTTACCTGATGTTGATATGGGGGCTCGGTCTATGTACTAATAGTACAAAAAAAAAGAAAGTAAACATGCTTTCATTTAAAACCAATATTCTAAATCTTTAACTACTGTATATTTGGAACAACTGGTCAAATTCACATTAGGAGTTACTATGAGGGTGTCTTCACTGTGCTTAACTTACTATTTAAAACTTTGAGTTGCAGTGAGATGATCAGATTAGTTGAAGTTAAAATTCAAAGTGAAAGTTTCCCCAAGTGTTTTCTTTTTTTTCCTTGGGCTCTTTTTATGTCAAGTGTAAGGGGATAGCAGCAGCAGGAGGGGATGGTACCTGCCTGTCACACTTTCTTCTGAGGGAATTTCACAGACTTCGTACTGTAGCTACTCCCAGTGATTGAAGTCTAAATACTAAAATCTGACATATTTCATACTTCAAATCTTGCTTGATCAAAGATGGCTGCACTTTTTTATTAGACAAAAATGTTGTGGTTTAACTTGCATCAAAGAAATAATTATTGTAAGCTAGCATTTGCTAACTTGTCCTGATTTTGTTCAGGTCTGAGCCCCTTGGGAAAAGGTGCTGTTTGGGACTTTGTTAGAACTAAAAAAAAAACAACTCCCAAACAGCACCTTCTCCCTATGCACTCCTCATTATACACCATTCAAATACAGTGCAGTTGATGTCACTCATTGTAGGTTAATTGCCATAGAATCAAAATATAAATAAATGCAGTGGTCCCTCGCTTTTCGTGGCCTCACTGTTTTGCGTATTTTTTTTTTTTAATTCTATTTTTTTTATAGTGTATCAACACGCAATGTGTTCTGCGTCCTGATCAGTGACGGACTGAGCGGTCTGGCATTTGGGCACATGCCAGAGGGGCCGCGGCCGTGCATCTCACCTGGGGCCGTAAGTACAAGACCGAGGCCGTCAGTGTCCGGACCATGTTTCTTCTCAGGACCGTGTCCACGGCTAACGACGCAGTCCGAGCCGCGAAGCGAACATGCACATCATAAACACAAACTTCAATATGAAAGTAAGAAACCAAGAATGAATGAAAGAATGAAACCAGGCAATGAGCCGCATGCGGCTCGAGAGCGGCCCCACAACCGCATTGCCGCGGCCCACCCGCTAGATATTTAGTTGTTAGCCATGGACGCGGTCCTCGGTCTCATACTCGCAGCCCCAGGTGAGACGCACGGCCTCACGCCGGTCATGCTGCTTTATCACGGACTTGACCACGATGAACAGGTGCACGTGTCCGCGGGCACATTTCTCCGGGAGGTTAATGCGCATCGCATCCCAAGACGTGGCAGTGGTGTTGGATGAGCGTGGTGCACCTGCTCGTCCCTCTGTGCTCACACTGTGTTTGAATGAGAAGCAGTCTGAGCTGCACCGGGCTCTGGGGCCGCCCGCTTTCAGCCCCAGTGCGTCCTTCTCCACGAGCCAGTGGGGCATGAGGAAGGATGTGAAAACCAGGGACAGACTCTGGCTTCAGCAGACCCAAATAGAGCTGCTTCCTACGGATCCAGTGACTCATGTCTCCGTGCCCCTCGTGTATCCATTTTTTTGTTGAAAATCTACGAACATTTGAGTGTTTAAACGAGAGAGAAATGTGAGAAAACGTTCATTCTAGTCTGAGAAAAGTGTAGTATGTGTGTGGTGAGGCATTTACAGTCTTAAAACATGTAGAATAATTGTAAAATATAAAGTTGTTCTACTTCGCGGATTTTGCTTATCGCAGGTTTTTTTAGAACGTAACCCCCCGCGATAAACGAGGGACCACTGTACATAAAACATATATATATAAAATGGGTTTAAACAGCACATTTGCAGGAGCATTTGATCAATACGAGCATTCATCGTTCTGTTTAGCTGTGTGATTTTCAACAAAAAAAGTTAGAATGACTAACTGAAAAACTGTTGGCTAATGCTAACTGGTTTGTGACTGTAATTTTATGTGTAAGAGACTTGTTTAACAGCACTAATCAGATGTAGATGTAATCACTGCTGTAGTTCCAACTAAGTCTGCTCTTTCTGGTCAAATTAAGCTCAAATTAAAGTCTAATAAAGCTTCAGACTGTGCAGAACCTCCTGTTAGCGTTACACCCCGACGGAATGTGACATTAGCTACAAATACCAATTACATATTTAAAGCTAACTGTCTCTGCAAATGACCGTTCCAAATTTCAACCTTTCTGAAAGCCATGGGATTCCTCAGTTTAGCAGTTAATCTGTCTAGTATCGGTATCAGCCGATCTTCACATGATTGAGTAATATTGGTATCGACCAGTTGGATGATATTGCGCTCCAGTAATGAAAGAGTTAATCCTGGCGTCCCTTCACAGATGCATGAAGAAAACAGCTCTGTGGACAGAGCAGGGGAGACTTGCTGCTGCTGTATTCTGTGGTTGTAAACATAGTGCTTATAATAGGCCTATCAGACTTTGTGTTGTTTTAAAGTAACAAAGTATATGGAAAAAATATGGTGCTAATATCAGTTATCAGTCAGCTTTTCCAAAAATACAGTTCTTTAGATTAGATTCTCTTCCTCTCATTTGTAGCATATTATGAGTCATGAGTGAAGAACTAATGACATGCTAAAGGTGAGCTGTCTTCTCCTCCTCTGCCTGGATGATGGCGAGATCCAGCCGATGGATATAATGACTGGCTCATCCACTTAGCTCTGATAGCTGCATGTTTCCCTGCACTGCTGAAAGAGCCTGCTATTTTATATGTCTAAAGCTTGTGCTCGGGAAGTCACGCGGTTGCATTACTTTTGGAGAAAAAAAAAATCTGTTGACATTGTGATTAAATTTGCAATATATGTTTTTAAAAGTACGATTCTGCTGTAGTTGCGTTTTTTTGTTTCAATACGATGCAAAGTATTAAAATGCATTGTAACTCCTCTACTACAAATAATTCTTCTAAATAATTTTTTTGAGTTTGAAAAAATATGTGCTTGTACACTAAAATATAAATTATGCATTTCAAAATTAAAATGACAGTTTTTGAGAAATTTTCCCATTTGAATATTTTTGAACAACTGATTGATACTTTTTGATGCCTCAGTCAGTATTGATATATCAGTTCAACGACTGGGTCAATATTTACACTTTTTTTGTGTATAGTATCTGTTATGTTAACTCTCCTGTCTAAACCGATATTTGGTTTGGGCTCACCAATTGCTAACACTTTAGTGCAATAATGGCATTCACTAAATGAGATTACAATGCTCCATGATATGTACTAGCACTGGACTTCCTCATTTTCATATATTCAGGTTTGTCAACACCCCACACAGAAAAGTTTTGAGTTCAGAGCTCTTTGCTTTGGTAGAACAGTAAATCTCTGATGTTTTATTTAAACTCTTTCATAACAGTGCATCATCTGTGAGTCAGCGTGTTAGCCAGGCTTTCACACTAAACAAACACGAGGGCCTTTAAACTGCTCCCAACTTTATACAAATCAGACTTTTCCTAAAGCATTTGTTTATTCACATAAGCCACTCAAGTCCTTGCCACGAATTAACTACAAGCACGCAAACTTTGACCAGAAAATGTGTGATGTTGAGTGAGTTCCACCCTAGGGGAACATTTCAGATATGACATGTTTAATTGTGGAGTTTACAGGAGAAATGAGAGATCTTTTGAGCAGAGTAGATTACAGATTTGAGACAGAAGATGCTTTGGGGGCGCGGTGAAAGCTGGCAGAAAGTAAAATCCACTCACAAACACTTTTAATGCCTTGCTCCACTAGTTTCATAACGACTAACGTTGCCTTGGATGACACCAGAATGCAGGAAAACAACCCAGTGACCTCAGAGCCCAAAGAGAGACGATTTAACCTGACAAACTGGTGAGGTATGCATGAATTTTGCTTTGTATTACACGTTTTAGTCATCTGGTTTGATTGTATGTATGTATGTATGTATGATTGTATGTATGTGTGTGTATATATATATATATATATATATATATATATATACACACACACACACATTATGTTACTCATCATGGGAGTCTATGGCAACCCCTAGAACCGTCTGGTGAAAAGTTGTGAAATTTTGCATGCACATTCCAGCCAGTCTCCTCATTACCCACAGCAACTTATAGGCCCCCAGCCCCAACCGTCTAGTGCCCCTAGCAGGTCAAAGTTGCAGAAATTTTCAGGAATTTTCTGCGTTGCTAGGCAATGTACCTAGCAACCTTTGATGTGTCTTTGATCTGTTAAACCCTGTTAGACCCTGTTAAACCCTGTCAGACCCTGTCAGACCCTGTCAGACCCTGTCAGACCCTGTCAGACTCTGTCAGACCCTGTCAGACTCTGTTAGACCCTGTCAGATCCTGCATGCAGCCTACATGCTGAGGCCTACATGCACCTTCGGTGCTTGGCCCCACATTGCTCCTTGCAACTATATTTTGTATTTGTATTTGTCATATGCATATTTGTATTTGTCATATGCATATCAAGGATCATGTTGCAAAAAGTGCAGGGGAAGAAGTAAACAATACAATAAAAAAATATGTAATAAAATGTAATAAAATACAAAGTACAGGTAGGATTAAATAAGTATATCACAGATTGCACATAATATAGTGTATTTTTTTTGCAGAATGTGCTAGTTGAGATCATGAAGAAGCCTCTCCATGTTTCAGATAACAGCATTAGTGACGTTAAAAACATACATTTTTCATTTCAAATGGGCTTGTTTTTGCGGAGAGAAACGGGGCTTGTATAAATCAACATATTTTCCAAAGCTCGCGCACCCGCCAATCCCATTGCGAGGAGCGCCGAAGGGGATTTTCCTGTACGCCTATCAGCTGTGAGGCGCTCGTGCATATGTAAGCGGCACTACAGGACACTAATGGACTTTTAACTTCTACTTGGACAAATTACATGTTCGGAAGACCTTCGGGACACGTCCATTTCTCCGGAGCTCGTGTACAGAGTGCGATTTAGCTCCGAAACACACGATACGCGTTTACACGTGGAGATACGCCGAAAACACTGTAACATGGGGTGAGTCATGTATATTGGTTACTTTGCTATGCTATTAGTACTTTCTGACTATTTTGGTGAGTCGGTTCTTCTTGATCCTAAGTATTTCATTGCATTATTGTTGATCATTTTTATTTTACATTGTATAATACATTGTATAATACGTGCAGTACGAAATCTATATTATGTGCAATACCAAATTCATTTGAGCTGTATTACCTCCTGTGAAATACTCCTTAAATACCTGTACCTTGGTATTTTATTACATATTTTATTACTTTTTTTATTATATTGATTACTTTGCTATGCTATTAGTACTTCCTGACTATAAGTAAATTTTGTAGTAAACTTTGACTTAACATATTATCCTGTGTATTATTAAATTATTGAATGATTCTGACCTGCCTGGACATTAACACCACACCACAGTGATAGTCATGATGGGGGAGGGCTTAGCTTAATGTCATGCAAATTAGGTAAGGAGGGCTGAAGAGAGGAAAGTTCACAAGCTTTTTCAGGGCGTTTGAAAATCTACTGTGCCTGCTTTCAAATAGCGACAACTTCTTCAAATATGGTCAGATTTTCACGTGTAAGGCATCACTGGAAAGCTTAGAATCTATACTTCCAGAATCTGTGAAGAACTCAAATCACCTCCAGGATCACATGTGTCCTATTTGGCTGCGGTCGGTCATTTATAAAATGTGCTCCTCACCTTCCACGGTGGTTGGTCTCTCACTCTCATCCAGCTCGGGTCCTGGGAGCTTGAGAGTTCTGCGCAGTATCTTTGTTGTCCCTAGTACTGCACTTTTCTGGACTGAGATGTCTGATGTTTTTCCTGGGATCTGCTATGGCCACTCCTCCAGTTTGGGAGTTACAGCCCCAAGTGCTCCAATCACCATGGGCACCATTGATGCCTTCACCTTCCAGTCACCTTCCTTCACCTTCTAGTTTCTCGTGTTCCTTTTTCCTAATGTTACCATCACTTGGTATTGCAATGTCTACCACCACGGCTTTGTTCTGTTGCTTATCAACCACCACTACGTCTGGTTGGTTCCATCACCATTCATCACCATTCTGTCAGTCTGTATTTGGAAGTCCCACAGGATCTTGGCTTGGTCATTCTCCACAACCTTCGGAGGTGTTTCCCAGCTTGACCTTGGGGTCTCCAGGCCGTATTCTGCACAGCTATTGGTATTATTAGCCTGTTCGCTGGTAAACATCCACTTACAAGTGAACAGGCTAATAATAATAATAGGCGTGCAGTGATACGACACGAGAGAAAATGGGACCAAGCGATTCCGACTGCTGAATTTTTCGCAGACAACTGTTTTGTGACGCAAAACAGTTGTCGCACTTTTTGGACAAATATTGTTTTGAAAAGAAAAACAAACTTTATTAACTGTCCCCGCTAACTTACCGGAACTACTTTCGTGAGCTACAGTACCGGAGCAGAACTGGGCTCAGAGGACACTGTCAGGGGTAAGTCAGTGTTAATGGACGACACTGCTGAAGGGGACGCCATACAGATTCACATTAAAAAAAAAAAAAACACTATCCCTTTTACGTGTGGCATGTAAACAGACATGAGGCTAATTATACATGATTAGCAAGGCCCATATAGCATTGCTGTCCCATCCCTGCAGTCAATTTGAAGTTCATCTTCCACTCCAAGCACATGTTTTCTGTTATTATTAATATTTGCAGTGTCTGCAGAACTTCTAGGATTTAAGATGCTCCAGAAGTTAGCGGAAGCCACAAGCAGTAATTGGTGCACAACAGTCAGTGTTTGTGTAACCCTAGTAAAAATGCACATCCCATGGAATTTATTTATTTTATCCTCTGTCATTTTCATTGTAGCAAAATCCTGACTAAAATATGTTCACTATTGTAAATACTTTTAGTAGTACACTTGTAAAAGTATAAATTTGTGTGATTGTAAGGATCATGGAAATAAATCTCTCTCCACTCCATCAGCTCCATGATGTCCACATCTTTGTTTGGCTGTATTGTCACATTAGTTCAAAGTCATATTCAAAACTTTCCCACAGTCAATAATGAACAGTAAATATATTTGTCATTCAAATTCCTTTCAGTTATACTTTCAAGGGTTTTACTAGCATTGTCTATTGTCCTCAGTCCTTTTTCTTTCTTTGTGTGGATGCTAGACCAATCACACTGTTTCTTTTACCTGCAGATCCTGACCCTCCTCTCCCCTCACTCTTCTTGAAACTTTTTTTTTTTTTTTTAGTTCCACTTTAAATACTTCGTCACTGCCATGAACTTTGGATTGCACTATGACGCCCCAGTAGGATGTTAGCGTCATAATCCATCTTGTTACATACACATCATCAACTTAAAGCTAAGCAAGCCTTTACTCTTTCTTAAAATTTCCATATGTAACCGCAATACGTTCTATGTTGGAGACACGGTACACTACGATGTGGAATTTCTTTTGCTGTGACTTACATATTAATGTTCCTCCAGGGGGAATCCCAAGCACAAAGGCCCACTTCCCACAACTGGGCAAGCCACATGTGCATGTGGCTGGCCCAGTTTGACCGCACACAGGCATAAATAGTCCGAGCAAATCCCAGACAGGGCACTCAGGGTGCATAAGACCATTGTCCCTTCAACCAGACTGCTGATCCCATGAAAGAACCCCTGTCTACACTGTTTGGTTCACTTTGTGCTCTTGTGATATGGCCCAGATTTCCTAAAACTGAACAAAGATTGTAATCCCTGCAAATTGCATTACAGTGGTACCTCACCTTACGAAATTAATTCGTTCCAGAAGTGGTTTCATAACGTGAATTTTTCGTAAGTTGAGTAGCTATTTCAATGGAAAAAGCCTGATTCGTTCCAAGGCCCCGTTCCAAGTTTTTTTTTTTTATAGTGTAACTTTTTTTATAGTGTAGACCAGGACTAGACCAGGTGGATTAAAGCGCCACATGCGGGTCTATTTCCTGGTTTCATGCTAGCTCTGCCGGTGTACCTCACGAGTCACAGCTGAGGCGAGCAGCGAGGAGGGGAGGTGCCTCCCCGCACGCAGTCCGAGCTCATGAACGAACGCATGCAAGAGTGGTTTAATCGTGGTTTAGACCTGGTTTAGACCTGGTTTAGACCTGGTTTAGACCTGGTCTAGAGGAGGCACGGTTTGAGCACAGGTCTCGTGCTGGCAGCCCCGCGCCGGGTCATGCTGCGTTATCACACACGTGTCCGCGCGCACACTTCTCCGCCCTCCTCCTTCCCCCCACGCTTCACTATTAATACATTTTGGTGAAAATCTATGAAACTTTGAGTGTTTAAACGAGAGACAAATGTGAGAAAAGTTTAAATCCAGTCTGAGAAAAGCGTATAATGTGTGTGGCTGAGCGCGCATTATTTGAATTTTTGAGATTTCGCGTTTCGTAACTTGAATTTTCTTTCGTATCTAGAGACCAAAATTTAACGTGAAGGCATTTCGTAACTTGGAATTTTCGTTTGTTGGGTCTTTCGTAAGGTGAGGTACCACTGTATGTCACTTTTCTGGTGGGGTTTCAGCCACCACTTGTCTTCATGGAGATACTATTACTGTGGCTGAAATGTTCCACGGCTTTGCAATAAACATAGTTGAATAAATGCAAGATTGGTAGTGGGTGCAAGTGTTTTTATTTCTAAAAACACCTTGATAATTTGAAAAAATAAATAAATAATAATGATAATAATAATAATAATAATAATAATAATAATAATAATAATAATAATAATAATAATAATAATAATAATAATAATAATAGATTCCTGCTCCAAATGCTAGTTTGATTCAAACATATTTTAACAAGATTGTTGTCTCTTTTTTTGTTTGTTTGTTTTGGCAGGATCAAACTGCAAAGTGTAAAAGCAATACATTTTTACAAAATTGAGAACAGGTAAAGATCCTGGCACAAAGCAATGTTTTTGGAAAATCTCTACAGACAACAAGGAAAATGAAAACAGATTGACTTCCAGGAATATGGATGGGGAATATCTTTTTGCCAAACATATGCCCGTCTTTCCATTCTCACAAGTCTTTTAATCTAAGCCAAAACTTTTACTGGTGGCCTATAAGAACCTAATCTACTGGTAATAACCCAGACACCACACCTTCTCATAAATCGCCTCATGTTCACCCAAGCATGAAGAAGAGCTCTGACACTTCAGGACAAAAGCCATGTTGCGTATGCCAGTGTCTTTGCACCTGTGCACTTATCAGTGACTAACGTAGACTGGTATATTTATCAGTGCAAGCTTGAGGTGCCTGATGTTGGGGAATTTAATTGCAGTTTTTCTGACATGTAGTATTATGATTTTAATTGGCATTTAGGTTTTAAATTATCAAATTCTTACCTGTCTAAAGTGGGGGCATTATGATAAATCAACTTGGAGCTTTCTTCTATACATAATAATCCATGCATGTTTGAGTAATCTTGCAATCTCTCCCATGAACTTTTTGAACTCACCTTTTAGTTAGCAGTACAATTCTTTCCCCTCAGCCTACGCCACCCATGCTACTGCACAACAATTCCAGAAAGGCTCATTTCTGTCTTGTGAATGTGACTTTTTTAGTATCAATACTAGGGTTGGGCGGTAATACGGTATACTGCGGTATCTAAAAATAGCAACGGTATCAGATTCATTACCATCATTAAAAAAAAAATCTTGCCCTAATATAATATTAACTATAATTAGTTTAATGTCTAAATAAAGAGTGTTTGTCCAGCACTTATGTATGTGTGGTTGTGTTTGTTAATTTAATACTATTACAGTTTAAAACTAATATTAGTATCGGAGAGATGACGTTCGATGAAGTTCCTGGATGTTGCGTCGTCACGTGACATTACCGCTCAGAAGGAGGAGAAAAACAAGACATGACAGGCCGCGCTGAGTAGGTCCCAAAAAAACACAACGTCTGCAATTTGGCAGCATTTCGGATTTCGGCCAAATGACAAGGGAGAGCTAATGTCAACGAGGCTGTGTGTAAAATGTGCATGAAGACTGTGGCGGTGTTCTGGTGAAACATCCTACCCGTCAAGAGATATCGAGCAGAAGCAGAGGCAACTGCATATTGTCGCGAGTGTAGTGCACTCGTGAATGTATGCATAATTCACCTTCTTAACTGAGTTGTTACAGCTTTGCCATGCGGGTTTTGCTCAGTTCTTGGTTAAGCACTTGGTTATAAAGTCACTGCTTCTGATAATAGTTGCGGTCCCTTTAAGAAAGGCGTGACGTTTGACACGCTGCTTTTGTGTTCTAGCGCAGCGCCCTTTCTGATATTCTCGCGTGTTAATAAAAACGACTCACTGTTTTTGAGTCTGAAATGTGAGAAGTTTTCGGGTTTCTTATTACAAACGCAACTTCCACACGAGGCTGTTATTCTGGGAGATGAAGACCCCCTTCTTTGGTGGAAATCCAATGGAGTCAGGCGCTTTCCTCTGATGTCGAGGGTTGCCCGAAAATACCTGTGCGTTTGTGCCACAAGCTCTCCATCGGAACGGGTCTTCAGCCTTACTCAAGCCGGAAAAAGTGAACATGCTGGTTTTGCATTCAATAGCTTAATATTTTTATTTTCAATAAGGAGTAGCTTTTTCTGATGGACGAAAACGGTTCGGCATGTTGTATAGTTGTACGTTTAATTATTTGATTAATCTTAATAGATTTTAAAAATATGCAAACGAGCAGTATTTTCCACTGCGTTCTCAGGACAGGGTTATATATGCACATTTCCGGTTATGTCTTGTTATTTATTGTTCAGATTTTCTTATTTGATAAGATTAAGTATTTTATTTATTTGTTATTTCGTCCCGTCGGTTGGCTGCTGTATTTGCACTTTAAACATTTGTTAATAAAAGTTACTAATTTTGTACATGTTTTGTTATGTTTTCAGTATCATTCGGCCTATGTAATGCTTGCTATTCTGTTTCTGAACGGTATAGGTGCAAGCTGCCATTTGGCGAGGCGACTCCACTGTAGTGTTTTTTTTTTAATTTATTTTTTTATTTTTTTAGCCTTAGCAACGGTAATACCGTATACCCCGGGAAAATGTGGACACGGTTTAACGGTATCAAAATTTGGATACCGCCCAACTCTAATCAATACCTTCTCAAATGAGAAGCTAGTTTCAATACTAGTTTTAGTATTGATGAGTATCTGATTTTCAATACCTTTGACAGACACAGTATTCTAAATATGTATTAATTTTATGTATTGTCTAAGTCAGGGCCAAGTGTTAGCTTTCAGAATGTCAATAATAAAACTGCAGGTTGCTCTCCAAAGCCAAGCAGAATATCTGACTGGGGGAGTCCTGTGATTGGCACCCTGAAACCTCTCTGTGCCTTTGAAAACCTACATCTTGTACTGAACTGACATCCCTATCACTGAGGCTTTGAATAGATACCATAGATGGCAAAATGTCGCGGGACCATCTCTAATCTAATTTAGGAATTGTAGTGTTTGTCCCAAATCTCCAATGCATTTTTTCTCCAGTCTTTCCAAAAATTCCCAGTGCATTTCAGATATTGTTGATGTTATGTCATATATTTTGAAACTCCTTTATTCAGACCACTATATTGCTAGCTGTCATCCATGGTGTATGAGTAATTTAGTAATTTTTGCAAACCCTCCTTACAGCATTATTTTTTCCAATGCTCTGCACACAAGCTTACATCATCCATGCTCCCACACCTCAAATAATGCTCAATATTTTATGCACCTCAATAAACAACCATTATAACATTAAAAAAACTGTATAGAACTTGAGAGGGGAGTGTCTTGGGAAAAAAGGCGTTTTCATGCTGTGAGTAAATGAAAACAAAGCTGCAGAAGCCAGAGGAAACTACGGGGAAGTGATAAAATATGTGAAGTATTTCCCATTGCAGAGTTCCCAGAGGCGGCACATTTACCAAATATGCACATGTTTCCGAGGTACCTAGGTTGTTGTCATTCCTCTTAAATGGAACGCCAGGCACACACAGATATGCAGCAGAGGAAGCTTTCTGATAACATGATTCGGCTACCTGAATTCACCACTATTTAGATTTTCTGGTTTTAATTTCCACTTGGAGTGTGTACCGGCACCTTCTTGTCTCCCACCTAATATGTACAGTTGCTCTGTGAACAGCTAGAAAAGTGATGAAAATATCTAGTTCCAGGATGAGCATTGTAAAGTTCCTCAGAGTGAACGCAGCAGGGTGTGCACTGTTGACTAAGCACCGAAGTCCTGCTTTCTTTAGGACATGAGTATTTTCAAACTAAACTCAATAGGGCTCTGATTAACATTGGCATTTCAGCATAATAGCAACACCCAACATAAATCACTGTATTGCATTAAACATGTTTCTATCAGGAAAGCCAGATGGCATCAGCAGGCCAAGTTAGAAGTCAAATCTGTAGAGAGGCATACACAGTCACAGTAAAATGCTTGTTTTTCAAGGTATTTTGGGGTAAGATGGATACGTTTAATGTCTTACATTCCAAACAAATTAATAACATCTGTATGGACAAAAGCAGTTGTGGACCCTATAAGAGAGATGTGCACCTTATATAAGTATAATCTGTTTTTCTCCAGCACAGATCTATTGTAAAAACAGCTCTTAGGGTCAAAATGAGACCTCTGTGTACTGTCTGCATCTAATTTATTCTCTGTGAAACAGAAAGTGCACAGTTTACATCCTGTTTGTTAGCATTACAGTGACAACTGAATTCAGCCAATTGCAATGGTGTTTGAAGTTTCAGAAGAAGGAGAAAACTTTAAGTGCCTCCTCTGGGCAAAACTAAATGAATGATGTGATTTAGGATCTAAAAAAAACACTCACCCTTATCTTGAACCATGTTTATGTATTTCCAAGGTATCTTGTGATTCTTCACTTAAATCAACTGGCCACTGTCAATAGACTGTTACTGTTCATTCATACAGCAAAGACTTAAAAGCATTTTTTTCAGCTAATGCCAGAATATATAACATAATTTAATGCTTTCGCTTCTGTTTTGTGTCATGGTTTAGTTAATGACTTCACTTCTTGTGTCTATCTTTCTTCCCTATGTATGGTCGGTCTGGTAGTATGCTTGAGTAATTTAGCGATCTCTCTCGGGCCCTATTTGAAGCCTCCTTAAGGTTAGCAGTATGATTCTGTCTAAAACTCGCATATCTACATCACCCATGCTCCATTTACAACATCCATAACTATGAGCATCATACAAAACCATACTCTACAACTTCACAAACCTGATGCAATGTGCAGTAGTTTTATTAGCCGGATGCATGCCAATAGTGTCGTGAATACAGTCAAAAGGTAACATGGAGATCTAAATATATCATGTGTTAACAATGAATACCCCATAGAAGTGTAATACCCCTCTTTAAGGATAGTTGAATTGGACATTTTGTTGCTATTCATAGAAAAGTTTGAGGTCTGAACCCACTTTGCATTTCCTTTCACAAACCCATGCTCTTTTGGAATGCTCCATTGCTGCCTTTTCCGGATCACAGGATTTTACTCTCAAACCTCCCATTCCCCCTTAAAGTGGGACCCAGACGGTTCTTTATTCATGTGTAGAGCCTAGATTGGAGCACAGCAGGCCAGACGCATGTGGCAGTCTGGGGCTATATTTAGCGCAGAGCAGCAGATAGGGTTTACAGGAGCGCTCACTTTACACCACGGCTGCCATTGGGTTTAGGGGCCTCTTGTTGTTTCCTTTTCTTCTCAAAACCACCGTATTAACTGTTACACAGTTTGACACAGATAGGGCAGAGCTAGACCCAACATGGATCTCATTGGTGGAAGTTACACAGATTAGTTAAATTTAATCTTTCAGTGTTACAAAATACACAAGCTAGCCATATAGCTAAATAAGTAAATAGCAAAATAAAAATATAAAATATTATTTATTTTTATCTTTTCAGTGCAATTTTTTGTTACTTGAGAGGATTAGGAGAGCGAAGGGGCAATAATATGATTCTGGTGACCAGGGAATCTCCATTTTTCAGATGGGTGTGATTGACAGTTGGATTAGCCAATCAGGGACACACATGGTTTGTCCTAGGGGTGTAAATAATAATCGATTCGTATCGATGCATCGATCCTACAGCCGACGATCCAAATGCATCGATGCGTCCACAAGAGAATCGATTAATGCGCTTACGTTTTCAAAATTTCCGTCCGTCTATTTTCAGCCATCTTCTCTTAGGTGTATTACTGACTCCTGCGCTGCGAGGGGCGCTAACCTTTCTTGTCCTCGTGAACCTCCTTCGTTCCCCCCCTCCCACCCCTAAATAAATAAACCACCCCCTCCCTCCTCCTCCCCCGCTCTCACACGTGGACACAAACACACAAGCCACAGAGTGAACTTTCGGAAGTGATGGACGAGGAGAAAGCTGGCGAAAACAGAGGTGAATTACACACTCCTCTTGGACTTAAGTCGTTCGTCTGGATTATACAGCAAAGTTCGTGATGAAGTTTTGACAGATTTGATGAAGGCACAGCGCGTAGCGATAACATCAGACGGCTGGACTTCATGCACAACAGAGTCATACATCACAGTTACCTGTCATTTCATTGACAATGAATGGCAGATGAAGAACCACGTTTTGCAGACACGTGTATTGGAGGACACACATTCAGGACTAAACATCGGGCAAGTGCTAAGAGCTGCGTGTGAAGAGTGGGGTTTAACCAAGAAAGCACCAGCCCTCGTCACCGACAATGCTTCGAACATGAAGAGGGAGGCAGGAATGTCACCACACGTAATGTGCTTTGCACACACACTCAACCTGACCACGCAAGATGGCCTTAAGATTGCTGCCACAGACAGGCTTTTGGGGCGGGTGAGAAGAATCGTGGGTTTTTTTCACCGCAGCGCAGATGCGACCGCAGTTTTGAAAGAAAAGCAAAGTTTGCTGGCCCTCCCATGCCACAAGTTGAAAGCTGATGTGAAAACCCGGTGGAATAGTTCTTTCGAGATGTTGGAGCGATTTATTGAACAACAAGCTGCAGTGACGGCCACACTTCTTGACAAGAAACTAAGAAAAGGCGCATGTGATGTCCACACACTCGGTGAAAGCGATATAGTGGCTGCGGAACAAATGCTGGACCTGTTATCCCCGCTGAAGGCCGCCACCACTCTGATGTGCGAAGAGAAGCAACCCACTGTGTCAAAAAAATCAGCTGGTCCACATTGTACTGATTTTGGGGAGTCCTTTCATGCAAGGCTTAAACAAGGTCCCTTCAGTATGTTAAGCACAGATACACTGTTTACTTTATAGTGAATAAGCCCATGTGTCTGTTACTTTTTGTTGTTTTTGTGGAGTAAGACGTTCATACAAGGCTCCTTAAGTATATTTGCACTTATATTTTGACACTTTATTTTGCCAATGCAGTAACTGAGTGTATTAATGTTTTTCTGTAATAAAATGCAGATGTTACAGTTTTTGTTATTTTTATTCAAAACATCATTAATACATAAAGTGAAACCATTGAATCGAATCGTATCGAATCGTATCGAATCGTGGGGAATTCTCAAGAATCGAAAATGATCGAATCGTTGGCTTAAGAAATCGAAATCGTATCGAATCGTCATGAAGTGTCTGATTTACACCCCTAGTTTGTCCATATCAAAACAAATGTGACTGCTTACAAGAGAAAAAATAGATCAGATATTGCAGATATCTATAGAGTCAATGAGCCAAGTACTAAGCTCTCAGTAAACAGGTCACTGAAAAAAAAAATCTGATTGCAAAATAAGGGCTGGTTGATCTGATTGCAAAATACGATACATACCTCAATACATAGGTCACGATTTGATACATGTCTCGATACAGCACTTTTTAAATTCAATACAATATATTTCAAATCAATTTGATATGGTTCAATAGAAATAAAGGCTTTGGCCCCTTACAGTGATCATCCACATTATTGAAGATTAACAAAATGCATTTTGTTTAGTGCATGTTACTAAGTAGAAAAAAACTATTGCATTAGCCATTGCTTATTCTTACCTTATCATGGCTGTGATACTAAAAGTCTTTGTTAAGTAGGAAATACACCCACTTTCATCATCAAAACAGTGAATATGTCAAATGTGTCACATAAATGAGCTTCCTTTATGCAACCACAATATTGCCCACAATATTGATACTGTATGGTCAAATTAAATCATGCGATATTTCAATATTTTTGCACATGAGTTCTACCCTTCTGTATGAAAAATAATCCAGATATCATTCTGGACTTGCTAAGGAAGTGTTTTACATGAAAGGACAGAAATGAATTCTGAGGGGGAAAAAAAGAAAGAAAAAAATTGTCATATGGTCATACTACAGTGATAAAAGTTTTACAGTATATCTACCATTGTGTGGAAACTCAAAATCAAATCGTCTAGATAATGAGACATGAAAAATTGTTTGAACCTGAGCATATCCTCTGAGTTTCCTCTTTCCCTTGACCTGAGGGTGGCTGTAGGAGGTGAGCAGATGCAGTCTCCAGATGTTTGTCCAACAGTGACCTCAGCGTGGGGCTCTCCTCACATTCCTTAGTACACTGAACTCGCTCTCTCTCCACTCTCTCCTCACTCTTACAGGCCTGTGTAGAGTCATAATTTTGTTGGTGAGTGTGCCGCATTTGATTGTCATCATTTTAGAGCAGAAATGGCCCATGGCATCCTTTCAGAGTCGTTTAGTTGTGAGCTAGGATTGTCAAAAAGGTGGTACTGAGATCTAATAAATCTATGAAAACTGTATATAAATTTGAACATGTATCAATACCTGGTCCACTAGTGTTCCAGAGAGTAGACCAATCACAGGGCAGCATTGTGGTTTGGGTGGGAGCCAAAGGTGAACAGCTGAAAATAAACAAAATAGTAACACAAGAGGATTTGACAAGGGTTTGATCCTCTGCCTTTTCTGCTGTTGTAATTCGGATTCAAATATTCATACAAATGCTCTGCCTTTTTCTGATCACTTTTTGCAAGAGCCATCCCATAATGATAAATGTGAACACAATTAGAGACACACTTTTAATCCTTTAGTCAAACACTCTCTGACATTGGCTCTGCAAAACAACTGTACATGCTAGAGACAACTGTGTTTGTATATAGATTCAATTTGAAATTTTCAGTCAGTACAAATTTTGTAATGTATAGGTTCTACTTTTTCCATGAGTATTCTGGACTCCACAGATGCACAAGAACATAGTGTAATACCCACAGTGTGGGAAGTAATTTCATTTTAAAGAGCAATAAAAGCAGAGTTCAAGCACATGTGGATGTAAGCGCCCTCATTGAAACATTCTTTGAGAAAGGAATCTACTTTGTTGGCAAAGCCTCAAGGATATTATTTTTATTGGGGGATGGTTGTCTTGTTTGAAAAAATGGTACATGGAAACTGCAGAACAGTTTCTTTAATACTATCCGAGTATTAGGATGTCAAGATGAATCACTTAATAAACAATTTCCAAGTACAGGTCATAATATTCTAAAAAGTAAAACCGATTATAATGTTGAAGAGGTGATTTTGGTTTAATCTAGGATTTAAAAAAAACTGAATGCAAGTTATCTGTCATATTAAAGATATGTAACTTTATGTAACTTTTCTGGTGGGTCCACCACCTGCTTCTCTTCATAAAGATTGGCGTGGAATGTTTCACAATATGGCATTAAATGTATCAGCAGGTGATGCCAAGTGACAGGTCAGGTCTGTGGAGATGCAACTACGTCTTTCAGTGTGTGTGTTTTAGCAATAAAAACATCTGTAACTGAATAACTCTGAGGTAGATTTTTAATGCAATATCATGGAACATTTCAGGCAAAAGCAAAAACATAGAAAAGTTACATTGTGCACCTTTAACTTAAACATTCAGATTGTTTGATTTCATAAAGGTGGTCACATTAAATGAATTATTTCTCATCAAAATAACAGTAATACTTAAAATGTGAGAAGAATCCCTCAGTCGTCCAGGTAGAATCCATAGTAAAAGGAGAAATAGAATTTTCGACCAAATACACTTTGTCCAGTTGACAAATTAAATTTCTCCTTTTACCAGTAATACTTAAATTTGATATTGTGACATTCCTTCTCACGATTAAATTAATTCTACTTTTTTTAAATTCATTTTTCATCGGATTGGGCCATTTCAATCCTTTGGGAGAAAAACAAGCCAGGCAAGCTCCCAGACGGTACCTGCTGAGACCAGAAAGAATTTGGAATGATTTGGCCGTGTCTTGTTTTGGACCATTGTCTTTTTGGGTAATCCGTATTATGCAACAGTGTCTAAGCGTGCAGCGTGCATGTGAGCTGCTTTGATCCTGGTCTACAGCTGTACACAGGCTCATCTCAATGCAGCCCTGATCCACGCAATATGATGTAATACATGTTTGATGTGAGGAGAGCACACCAGCCGAGAGCAAAAATGGAAGTTTGGCTCCGAAAGAATTAACACTATTTGAATTATATTTGAAAATTAATGGAAATGTATCAAGCAAAACATGGATGGCATTAGATAAACAGATTGATATTTGACAGGTTAGGAGACTGCTCATTTCATTAAAAGGTGCATTATGCAACTTTTCTGGTGGAGGGTCCATCATCTGCTTGTCTTGTCTTGATGTTTTTGCTTTGTTTAGAATGTTCCACGGTCAAGATTAAGGCTGCGTCCCATTATTCTGTCTTACCCCTTCCCCTAACCCTTTATCTAAGTCTTTGTCTTGCCCCTCGATACCGAGCTGAGAGGGCTAGGGGTACGAATGTTCCCCTAAGTAATGAGACACCACTCGATTCCCGTTTGCGTCATCATCCCCTGCCATGTCAAGGATTATCGGGAACTAGGGATGCAAATTATCGATTAATTCATTAATTGATCGTTGACTGACCTTATCGATTGATTAAAGATTAACTGATAAGCGGCGTTTTTCACCTGAATATTAGTGTTTCAATAGGGTCTTTAAGAATATAAGCTATAGTATACATAACACTGAGTCAAAAATATATCATAGTATTATTACCGTATTTTCACGACCATAGGGCGCACCGTGTTATAGGGCGCAGCTTCAGTTACGGGTGTCTTTTTGGTATTTAACACATACAAAAGGCGCACCGGGCTATAGGGCGCGGGCGCGGGCACGATAAAACGTACCGGTAAAGTCCTGGTTCAGAGCGCACGTGCACTTCCTCATTGCGTGCGCTGACGGCTCGTGCTCTTCTTATGCGCTGATGCGCTGTGTTGAAGTTCAGAATGTGTTTAGTTGGTGGATTTAATTACATAAACTTTCCACACGAACAAAATCATATGTGTGTTATTAATAAGCCTAAGAAAATAGTGTGATTTGAATTGTGTTTTATTAAAAAAAGCAGCGGGAGCAAATATGAGTTCGGTTGTGCTTTATTTGAGTGCGTAATAAGTACCGTATTTAGCATAGTGTTCACATTATTTTTACAATCATTCTATCAAATCAAATCAATCATCAAATCCATCAAAGTCCTCATCTTCTGTATCTGATAAGAACAACTGGGCTAGAGGACAGTCAAACACGCCAGGTTCTCTCTCGTCACAGTCAGAGTCTGTCTCGTTGCCGTCCGTCTCCTCGTGAAAGATGCCGGCTTTTGCAAAAGCCCGAACAACAGTACAAGTAGACACATTAGCCCAAGCATTTACAATCCATTCACAGATTGTGGCGTAACTCGCTCGGCGTTGCCTCCCAGTCTTCGTAAATGTGTGTTCGCCATCTGTCATCCATTGCTCCCACGCCGTTCGCAGCCTTACTTTGAACGCCCTGTTCACGCCAATGTCCAGCGGTTGGAGTTCCTTTGTCAAGCCTCCCGGAATGACAGCGAGCTCCGAGTTCATTTACTTCACCTGTTTTTTCACACCGTCCGTGAGATGAGCGCGCATGGAGTCACAGGACAACATTTTGTTCTCATCCATCCAGCCCTTTTCGTTAGCCTTAACGATTACTCCAGCTGGAAATTTCTCTTTAGGCAGAGTCTTCCTCTTAAAAATTACCATAGGTGGCAGTTTCTGTCCATTAGCATGGCAGCCAAGCACAACAGTAAAAGCTGATTTTTCGTGTCCCGTCGTGCGTATCGCTACCGTGCTAGTCCCCTTCTTCTCAACAGTGTGACTCACCGGGATGTCAAAAGTGAGCGGCACTTCGTCCATGTTGGTTATGTGACTGGGCTGGATGTGTTTGTCGGCAATCTTATTACTGCAGTAAGAGCGAAGATGGACAGCTTTTCTTTGTAATCTAATGGAAGTTGCTGCGCCACCGTAGTCCTTGCCCGGATGGAAAGATTGCGGCGTTTCATAAAACGAAAACACCAAGACGGAGCTCCTTGAAAATGTTCAATGTTCATTTCTTGTGCAAGCGTTACTGCTCTCAGACGAATGGTGACGGTAGAGACGCTTTTCCCAGCTGTCCTCTGCTCGTTAACCCATTGCTCGAGGCGGTCTTCCAGCTCAGGCCACCTGGCTTTGTGTCTGTCTTCGCTCACGTCCGCACGTTCACGCCACGCCCCTTGTCTTCTATTACGCCCGCGTCTCACAACAACACAATAGGCGCACCGCACCATAGGGCGCGGCGTGCATTTTGAAGAAAATTTAAGACTTTTAGGTGCGCCTTATGGCCGTGAAAATACGGTATATTGTATATTCCTCAATTAATTATTCCTTAGTAAAAAGCAGACAAATGTATTGATGCTGAATAACAAAATACAGTAATCCCTCGCTCTATCGCGGTTCGCAGATTTTTTTATTTTATTTTTTTATATTGTAACATTTTTTATAGTGTAACATTGTGTTCTGTCCTGATTGGCTAAGAGACTAGACCAGGACTAAACGTGGACTAAACCAGAACTAAACCAGGTCTAGACCAGAACTAAACCTGGACTAGACCTGGACTAAACCAGGACTCGACCAGGTCTAGACCTGGACTAAACCAGGATTAAACCACCACGTGCCGCTGCTGGAAACTCTGGGCCCGAGCCACAAACCAGCTGCACGAAATCAGCAGCGGCACGGGCGCCGCGGTTCGATCTCGCCTCACGCGTACACCCGGGGCTGCTGAGCAGTGCCGTTGGCGCCTGCGGCCGGCGGCTGTGAGTCGAGCTTGGCGCAGCGCGGTTGCCTTGTTTCGTGACCACGCGGGTGCGCGTGTCCGCGATTAGCGATTAATTACAATTAATGCATTTTGTTCGACTAACGTCTTAATCGACAATTAATCGTTAATCGATTAATTGTTGACATCCCTATCGGGAACCTCAGCTCGACATCTTGTTTATACATGAAAGTTTGATGAAAACAATAACGTCAGCTAAACAGACAGTAGAACATGAGTGTCATAATTGTAAACCATGCTGAACTGTTAATCGATAATTACAACTGCTGAAAATACATTTATGAGACTGATCCTGATCCCAAAACCTGCCTGAGCTTGTAGGCGTACCCCTTCATTTCAAGTCTGGTCGAGAGCTTAAGTCGTTTCAAGTAGTATGTAGCCCTCGGTCATGGCCCTAGCTCTTGATCAAAATTAGAATCGGGACACCCCTTGCCCTCACATGAACGTGCAAAACCAAGGGGTAGGTTGAAGACGAAGGGGTAAGACAGAGTAAAATCTACTGTGTCAAGGGAGACAACTGTAGGTTACATTACTGGTCAGATCTGTGGAGAGTCACCCCTATTCACAGAAGGAGTGATTGTATTTTTGAGCAACAGAAACATCTGTAATGAATAAATGCGAGATAGATATGTAATGTCATACCATGGAACATTCCAGGCAAACAATAACATCTTCATGGAGACAAACAGGTGACGGACCCTCCACCAGAAAAGTTGTGCAATGCACCTTTAAAATGTAGTTTGGGGCCTATACTTGATATTTAACAAATTTCTGTCAAGGTAAAAATTCTTTGTATCATGTGTTATGTATGGTAAAAGGTGCTAAATAAGAGTGTAAAATATAATATATTTATTTATATATATATATATATTTTCCTCGGTAATAACTAATACAGAAAGTCCTGACAGTGGCAAGAATTGTGGGAAACCAACTGCCTGACACTGTTCAACCACTTACTTCTGTGTTATGGTGCTTTTTCAAGAGTGACTAAAAAGCAAATAGTTAGCAGAAATTACTCAAAGACTCTATTCCAGACAGTTGTTTCATTGTCATGGTCCAATATCTCAATGGCAGAAAGGACTGGATGTGTGACTTGAAATCAGATACAGGCCCCTTAATAGGATTATATTTAAAAATTTGTTATAAACCTTGGTCTAGATCAGTGCTTCTCAAATAGTGGAGCGGGCCCCCCTGGGGGGGCGCGGTGTGATGCCGGGGGGGGCTCGTGTGACCCTGGGAAACATGCTTTTTTGCCGTACTGTACTAGAACTAAGTGTAATTGCACATCAACAACAGTAGTTGGCAGTGGCGCTCTCATTGTTGCTCTGGGGCAGGGGTCGGCAACCTTAAATACGCGATATACAGAACAGACTCACCATCAGCAGAACATCCTCTGTCACAGAAAAACACATATTTCACTGAGTCGTGTCCTTTAGTCCGACAGAACCTGACGCTTTCCAGCGCTTCTAGTTGTTACCCTGATACATATTATTTTGCTGTATTAATATTATTTTTGTTTGTGTGCTCTTACACTGAAAGTGTCTACCGGAAGTTCCCCTATATAAACGGCACGGAGTCAGTTTTCTGATCCCAGTCAAAATCACCGATGGTTTGTGTGTGATTCTTCCTCCACGAAAGTGCGCGTTATCACGGTTATCCCGGTCCTAGAATGTACCGACCAACAGGTTATGGGCCCAGGGGACAAGGAGTTAACCGGTGGAACCGCTTATGCTTCGATGGGGACGAGAGAAATTACGAGTTGTGGGAAACAAAGTTTCTTGGACAGAAGCCTTTCTCTTGTGATGAGAGATGCCACAGATGACGGGCGAAAAGCGCTAAAAATTTTGAGACAGCACTGTGCGGGTACGGGAAAGCCTCGTGTGATTAGCCTCTACACTGAGCGAACGTCGCTACAAAAAGGAGCTAATGAAAGCATCACGGACTATATTATGAGGGCAGAAACAGCAATTACAGCACTGAGAAATGCTAAAGAAACTTTAAGTGATAGGTTGCTTATCGCAATGGTTCTGAAAGGGCTACCTGAATCTTTCAAAGCTTTTTCAATACACGTGACACAGCGCGATGAGGAAATGACTTTTAGTGACTTCAAGATGAAACTAAGAAGTTACGAAAGCACAGAAAAGAGCACGAACTCAGATGATAACGTGATGAAAGCAAATAACTGGAGAAAAGGAAAAAGCAGTTCTGATTTTACATGCTTTAACTGTGGACAAAAGGGACACAAAGCCCGTGAATGCAGAAATGAAAGAAAAGAGCTAAAGGATAAGCAGTGGTGCAGTTACTGCAAGAGCCCCACACATAAAGACAGTGACTGCATGCACATGGTAGGATTGGGTTGTTTTTTTCACACTTGCTCGGCGGGTGGTCTGTCGTCCAATCCAAGTGCACATGCATGTCGCGCAATCAGATTCAGGTCAGCGACCTGGTCCGCTCCGCAACGCTCCGCAACGCTATGTGGCGCTGTAGTCCAACTACTTCCGGGTGATGGCTACTCCATAAAAACAAAACACAACACAGATATCTGGCAGTATACTGCAATGGCTTTTCGAGGAGTTTGACAGAGCGGCAGTGGCGTACTTGTTGTGCATTCTGCAGTTAGGTTGTTCGTATGAACGACAAAACAACGTTTTTGGTTTCTTTAATACGACACGAACTGTGTTGTCGGCGTTTGATACTACAAGCAATCGAGGACACACGAAAATTACGAGGACTGGGAGCTATACCGCACATGTTTTAATCATGTTCTGCCTTGTTGTTTTTTGTTGCGTGCATCTTTTGTGCCACAGATAAAGGCATTAAATTTGTAGCTATGGGTTTATCGTTCATTTATGTAAGGTCTGGGGAAAATTACACAACCACACTTTCATTTTGTATGTCTTTGTAATGCTTAGCTTATATTCTGTTGTCTCTTCCACTCTGTTTTGTCCTGTCTGAGAGAAAAATTTCCACACTGATTTTAATATTTACGTTTTTAATATTTAAGTTATACAACAGTTTTAAAAAAAACACTCTCTTCTGATACTAAGTTACCGCATACTCTTATTCCTTTATCGGGCTTTGAGCAAACAACGCGTTTCGATTCTACGTTATGTCCATAGTCCCGAAATGGTGGAAGATGGGACTTGTTGGTGCCGTGAAGAACGCTGTCGTAATGCGGGCAAGTTGTACGGTCTTGACCGCTCTCCCGTTGTTCTTTCTTGCCGTGGCATACGCCACCCTGGCGTTTTTCCACTTGATTTTGATTTGCTCCGGGGTCCGAGCAAACCCTGCCTCGGTCCTCGGTCAGTTTGGAGTTTCCCATGTGCACGCAGTCATTAAATAATTCCAGAAAAGACTAAATTTACCGCACACACACGCACACACTTTATTGTGCTAAGAGCAAACAACGCGTTTCGATTTAACCTGGCGAAACGTGTTCGCGCCAAGCCCAATAAAGGAATAAGTAAAGTCAAGCGAGTGTGCGGTAAACTCCTTTTCTGGAATTGCCCTGTGCGTTACGTTCATAGTCCAGATATGGTGGAAGATGGGGCTTGTTGGTGCCGTGAAGGACCGCTGTCCTGAGCCATCGTAATGCGCTCTCCCGGTGTTCTTCTTGGCTGTGGCATGCGCTGCCCTGGGGTTTTTCCATTTGATTTTGATTTGCTCAGGCGTCCAAACAAAACCTGCCTGCTCCATCTTCAACGCTATCTTCTGATAAAGACTAGCGTTTCTTGTGCGCCGTCCGTCCATAAAGTTTTAAATGTTTATCTCTCGCACCTGGTGCAGCATGAACCCAGTTTGTTAGTCTGTCCAGTAGTGCGTGCTTGTTGATTTCTTCGCAGCCATGTTTTCTTCTGAAACAACAATTGGTACTTGGTACTGAGAGGTAGCCCCTACCACTCTTACAACTTCTGGGTGAAATTCCTGGCGCCCATGTGCAGTATGCTAATCCAATACGAAATCGTTCACATGACGACTCCAAGTGGTTTGCTATCGGCCTAGGCCAGGGGTTCCTGGGGGATGGGGCAAACCAATCCCAATCCAAGCCAATCCCTGTGCACATGCAGCCGTTACGGCCCCAATCACTTTGCAATCGGTTTGGAGTTTCCCATGTGCACGCAGTCAGAAACTGTAGAAGGCAAAAGAAAACTAACGTTAAGCAAGCAGCTGACGAAAATCACACTTTTGCATTCAGAGTGGACGACCGGAATGAGGGGTTGAAACAAAAGGGCTTAATGGTTGACACAGGAGCTACGTCTCATATGCATTAAATTTGTTATAAACCTTAGTCTAGATCAGTGCTTCTCAAATAGTGGAGCAGGTCCCCCTGGGGGGGCGTGGTGTGATGCCAAGGGGGGCGCGTGTGACCCTTGGAAACATGCTTTTTTGCCGTACTGTACTAGAACTAAGTGTAATTGCACATCAACAACAGTATGAGTGAAGAGTCCCTCAGTCGTCCAGGTAGAATCCATGATAAAAGAAGAAATTCAATTTGTCAACTGGACAAAGTTTGTTTGGTCGAAAGCGTTTCGCCGCTCATCCGAGAGGCTTCGTCAGCTCTAATTAGAATGCTGGTAAGACACTTGCTTATATCTTGCTGCAGGGAGGAGCTAACTAGCTAACTACTTTCCGAAACTATCTCATTGGTTTCAGTCTTTTGTTTCTCTGGCGTCTAGATTACCATACCTATTCATCCCTACAACAACTGTTTTTCACACCTCTGGCCCTGACCTGGCTAGCCCTATTGTTCCCCTGTTTGCTTGATCTAGGCTTAAGAATGGAATTATAGATGGGAGACAAATTATGTCTGACTCCACCATTTCTGTTCAGAGATGGATTCTCTTTTTTGACAAAAATAGCCTCTTTAACTCCCCTCTCAAACCAATTCTTTTCCCTGGCTAAGATCTGAACCTCACTGTCCTCAAATGAATGGCCCGTGGCTTCTAGGTGAAGATGTACGGCAGATGACCGTCCACTCTGGCACGCCCGTCTGTGTTGGTACATCCTCTTGTGAAGTGGCTGCTTGGTTTCTCCAATATAGCGCTCACTGCAGTCTTCACTACACTGAATGGAGTAGACCACATTGCTTTGTTTGTGGCTCGGTGTTTTGTCCTTTGGGTGGACCAGTTCAAACCCACAAACACTTTAAGACAAAAACTCGTCCACCCAAAGGACAAAACACTGCAGATGTTCTGACTAAATCTGTCAACAAGGTTAAAAATGAAAAGTTTATAAGTTTTCCTTTTTGGGGTATAAATGTTGACATGTAAAAGGTGTAATATGTTGTGTTCATATAAATGTAAGATGCACAGTGTTAAGAGCAAGTGGGGGTGTTACCCTGGTACATATTATTTTGCTGTATTAATATTATTTTTGTTTGTGTGCTCTTACACTGAAAGTGCCTACCGGAAGTTCCCCTATATAAACGGCACGGAGTCAGTTTTCTGATCCCGGTCAAAATCACCGATGGTTTGTGTGTGATTCTTCCTCCACGAAAGTGCGCGTTATCACGGTTATCCCGGTCCTAGAATGTATCGACCAACACTAATTTATGCAAATGGCCCATGTGGATTTAAGTTTTGTTTCTGTAAAACGTAAACAAATGTGCGCAAAGCTGCATTAAAAACGCATTAATATTTGAGTCCTCAGTGCAAAAAGACAGTGCAGTCTTTGTTGGAAGTTTCTTTCTTTCTTTTTTTGTTTTTAATGTTAATACACACAACAAAAATATAAATGCAACACTTTTGTTTTGGCTCCCATTTTTCATGAGATGGACTTAAAGATCTAAAATTCATTCCAGATACACAATATTACCATTTCTCTCAAACATTGTTCACAAATCTGTCTAAATGTGTGATAGTGAGCACTTCTGCTTTGCTGAGATAATCCATCCCACCTCACAGGTGTGCCACATCAAGATGCTGATCTGACATCATGATTAGTGCACAGGTGTACCTTATACTGCCCACAATAAAAGGACACTCTGAAATGTGCAGTTTTGTCTCACAGCAAAATGCCACAGATGTCACAAGCATTGAGGGAGCGTGCAATTGGCATGCTGACAGCAGGAATGTCAACCAGATCTGTTGCTCGTGAATTGAATGTTCATTTCTCCACCATAAGCCGTCTCCAAAGGCGTTTCAGAGAATATGGCAGTACATCCAACCGGCCTCACAACTGCAGACCACGTGTAACCACACCAGCCCAGGACCTCCACATCCAGCAGGTTCACCTCCAAGATCGTCTGAGACCAGCCACTCGGACAGCTGCTGAAACAATTGGTTTGCATAACCAAACAATTTCTGCACAAACTGTCAGAAACCGTCTCAGGGAAGCTCAACTGCATGCTCGTCATCCTCATCGGGGTCTTAACCTGACTCCAGATCGTCGCCGTAACAGACTTGAGTGGGCAAATCCTCACATTCGATGGCGTCTGGCACGTTGGTGAGGCGTTCTCTTCACGGATGAATCTCGGTTTACATTGTTCAGGGCAGATGGCAGACAGCGTGTGTGGCATTGTGTGGGTGAGCGCTTTGCTGATGTCAATGTTGTGGATCGAGTGGCCTATGGTGGTGGTGGGGTTATGGTATGGGCAGGCATCTGTTATGGACGAAGAACACAGGTGCATTTTATTGATGGCATTTTGAATGCACAGAGATACCGTGATGAGATCCTGAGGCCCATTGTTGTGCCATACATCCATGAACATCACCTCATGTTTCAGCAAGATAATGCACGGCCCCATGTTGCAAGGATCTGTACACAATTCTTGGAAGCTGAAAATGTCCCAGTTCTTGCATGGCCAGCATACTCACCGGACATGTCACCCATTGAGCATGTTTGGGATGTGCTTGACCGGCGTATACGACAGCGTGTACCAGCTCCCACTAATATCCAGCAACTTCGCACAGCCACTGAAGAGGAGTGGACCAACATTCCACAGGCCACAATTGACAATCTGATAAACTCTATGCGAAGAAGATGTGTTGCACTGCATGAGGCAAATGGTGGTCACACCAGATACTGACTGGTTCTGAGTCCCCAGACCCCCAATAAAGAAGAAAAAAAAAAAAAAAAAAGGCACATTTCAGGGTGTCCTTTTATTGTGGGCAGTCTAAGGCACACCTGTGCACTAATCATGATGTCGGATCGGCATCTTGATGTGGCACACCTGTGAGGTGGGATGGATTATCTCAGCAAAGCAGAAGTGCTCACTATCACACATTTAGACAGATTTGTGAACAATGTTTGAGAGAAATGGTAATATTGTGTATCTGGAATGAATTTTAGATCTTTAAGTCCATCTCATGAAAAATGGGAGCAAAAACAAAAGTGTTGCGTTTATATTTTTGGTGAGTGTAAAAGGATACAATGATATGCAGAGGTTTACTAATAACAATTTTCTAGACAAATAATTCTATTTATAGTCGTGCACAGGGAGGTGGCCGTGAATTTTTTTCTTCTTCCTTGGGGGGGCGTCACAGAAAATAATTGAGAAGCACTGGTCTAGATTTCTCTAGTGAGGCATTTTTGTTTGCTATATAATTTTATTTCCTGGTTGTCCATGAACAGCTAGTGCGACATAAATAGAAGCAGAGAACAATGGAGTAAAAACTCAAGTATTGCAAGTAAACACGGTCAGAGTAACTTTCAAGTTAACTCCTTTGAGACAGGGCTATTGCTCCCTTCCCATAGAGCAGTATTAAGTCTAGCTTCACAGGCTTCAGATTGAAGATGTCTTCTGGTTGAAATATCTCATTTAATGACTACTTTTGAAACCATATCTGCCATGGACCACTCCTTGACGAATGAGGTATTATACCGACCTACAACCATACTGTATACGAGGGCCAAACTCCTCTACTTTACAAAAATACTATTCAAATCCAATCCATCCTAATTTTATAAAACTGATGTTTAAACAGTTACAAGAGTGTATTCCTTGCACATATTTCACTTCTACTGTAATTCTGTTCTGACTAGGTGAACATTAACTGCTGTACCTGGTTCATGACCTTTGTTGCTATCATAATTTTTACTGTCCAGACAATACCTTTTTTTTTTTTAAACAAAGTATAAATAAAGACCAAGCAACTAACCAAGTCCATAGTCACAATCACAACATAGCATAATAAAGACTGGATATCTGATGGTGTCACAGATGAAAGCAAAGCCGCCAACAGCGTGACTGAGGAGTGACTAAGGGTGCAGTCACACTTTCCCAGTGTGTTTCTGATTTGAGCCCACAATGAGTCTTGATGTAGCTGTCATTAGATTGAGTCTTGATGTAGGCTTCATGAATTCTTGCTCTAGTCCTGGTTTAGTTCTGACCTAGTCAAGGTTTAGTCAAATGATTATGTGGTGTGGTCATGTTGTGCAAGTGTGAATGCAACAAAACTTTTAAAGGGATATGCCACCCCCAGGTCAAATTTGGGCATCTCCCCACAGTCCAGAGACTAAAACAAGTGATGAAAAGCGTTTTCCTGGTCACCCAGCCATTGTCCGAGTCTGTTAGCACTGACCGCCGCGCGAGCTGCTGCTCCTCCGCGTTAGACTGGAGGCTAACGTCGCCAGAGAAAGATTTCGGCCAAAAGGAATTAATTTGCTCGATGCTTTTCCCAATTACTTTCTGTGTAGTGCGCATTCATATCGAGTGCAAATACATGTGCAAATCAACACGGAGAGCTTGCCTTGGTCATTTTGGGTGAGCACTATTTTTCAGTGTGGAAAAAGAAAGACGAAGCACGCACCGGGGGAACTCCCTTTCTGGTGCGTAAACAGGGATTCCCCTGTCCGCGTGGTGCAGCTCGCGCGGCGGTCAGTGCTAACAGACTCGGACAATGGCTGGGTGACCAGGAAAACGCTTTTCATCACTTGTTTTAGTCTCTGGACTGTGGGGAGATGCCCAAATTTGACCTGGGGGTGGCATATCCCTTTAAGGACTGAATAATTTCAATAAAAATTATTTCAGTTGTCATATTTGAATGTATGCCATGCTGAGAGCCAGAAGTCAAAAGCTACAGAGTTCATTCACTTGCAATGAGTGAAGCAAATCATTATCATTATTCACACAACATAAATTTAATGTAAGAATATACCTCGCATATTCAAGTATGGGCTTCTTTGATGCTCTTTCATAGATACATGTAACCCCATTAAAATATCATCACACCACTCTGTATTTATCTCCACTTAAGCCTCTTGTGGTTTATACTGATACTATAATGTGCTATGTTGGTGTTTCTCATATGCTGTTGAGGGAGAGTGAAAACATCTGATTTTGATGTTGGAAGTTGTGAGAGAAATTTCTCAGCTGCCACATTTCAAGATCTAAGTGAGATGAGATCATAAATATTTTGTAATCTCCATTAAGGCTGTACTTGACTGAAGAGATTCTTGGTTTGTTGATAATTGTTAGTCGACTAAAAAGGGGGCATGGCAAAAGCTGTCAAAACTATTACATAACTCTATTTATCTGACCTAAACTACCCTCACAAGGGAGTTCACAAGAGTTCACACCTGCATAGGAGTTCAACAACTAATTTATGCAGAAAAGGTAGTAGAGCCTGCCTTTTTACATAAATACCAGAAAATTATATTTTCTTTTTTGCAGAAAACATTATTATCTAAATAATATAATTGCACCAACTCCAACTGCAATTTTGATTTGATTGTGATATTTTTTCCACCCTACCCACAATTTTAAGTAATACGTAAATAACCAGGAGGTGTGCATCATTTGAGCTAGAAAAATATAACATCAATAAACAAAAACAGCTAGATGAAAAGACTGATTCAATTGTTTTTTGTTTGTTTGTTTGAACAAAATTCTGTACAATTCAAAATCACTACATTTGAAGCTTTAGTTCTCAAAATTTACACAAAATACTTTTATTTTTTACTCTTTCAGTTAATTTTAATTATTTGGGTACTTTAATACTTTTTCTTAAGTAGATTTTTTTCATGTGTTACTTGAGCTGCCGAAAATCACAGTGCATTTTTTAGATCCAACTCAAGAATCCTTTTTGAACTTTTGTTGTACACCTTGTTCTATCAGAACCTTGTTCTGATACATTTGGACATGATGACGTTTCAGCTTTAGAAATGGAATTGTTGGAAGCAGTGCAGAGTGAATTCTTTTTAAATTAGCAGTATGGGTCTTGTCAACATGAACCCAAAGAACGCAAAAACACACTTTGAAGATGTATTGCCCTATATGATAAAATAATATGATAAAATATTGCAAATCACTGAGCAGTAGCTCAGTTGGTAGAGCGCTTGCCTAGTGATCCAGGAGTTCGAATCCCGCTCTTGACGGGTGGACTGCGTGTGATCCCAGCTCCCACAGATGAGCGCTGCTGTTGTGTCCTTGGGCAAGACACTTAACCCCACCTGCACCTTAACCCCATTGCAGAAGATAAATCAAGGGCCGTTGTGACGTGAGCCGTCCTCCTGTGGACCCACCACCCGCGGGAGGATACATGAGGGCTGGTGCATTGTGTTCTGGGCAGCGGAACACTGCTTGGACTGCTGCCCCCGCAACCCAGAGAATGGAAAAAGCAGAAGAAGATGAATGAATGAATGATAAAAAAGGTGATAACTAACTACTGTAAATCATAAAGTGATTACTGGACTTTATAATTAGATGCAGACAGTACACAGTGGACTTATTTTGACCCCAAGAGCTGCTTATACAATATCTCTGTCCCAGGACAAGTCAGATTTTGCATTAATACACGGGGGGAAATGGACACAGGGCCTTTAATCATTAATTTATTTTAATTCTTAGAATAGTACATTTTGACAAAGATGAATGTAAGAATGCTGGATTATAGCCATAGTCTAATCTCCATCCTTTGGGGCCAGGGTCACAAAAGGGCCAAACAATAGAACAAATATCTCTCTCATTCAATGTTTTGTTTTGTTTTGTTTTGTTTCTACTTCCTGCATTTGATATACATACAAAAGGCATTAAATATATGAAGTAAGATGTATTGAATTATGTAGCAAGGAAAAAACATTTAAGTAACTTCCCAACCAAATCACAAATTCCACACTTTTTATTTAACTTTATCTTCACTAAATAATTCCATATATTTATTATTTATATTATATATATTCCTTGCTTCATATATTTGATGTCTTTTGTATGTATCTAAATGTAGAAAGTAGTATGACCAGATACAGGCTCCTTAACAGGATTTTATTTATTTATTTATTTATTTATGTTTATAAGATTTAGCTAAAAAATCTTGGTCTAGATTTCTCTAGTCAACATTTTGTTTATTTTATAATGTATGTGTATGTGTCTAAATGTAGAAAGTCGGTAGTGTATACAACACATAGCCAACATTATTGCACTCGTCTCATTGCACAATCCACAGTATTGCGCACTTGTTTCTGAACCGATTTTAGCTGCAAAGTGAAGCAGCAGCTGAAACTAAACCGAGCCCGTGAACACTAATGTATGTTATTGTAAATATGTGGTACTGAGCTTTATATGAAGGGCCAGGTTTGGACCTATGGACATGGCAACGGTTGCTATTGTAAATATATGCCCCCTGTTTTGTCCCTTTTTAAATAAACAAACAAATTGCACAGTGTATATTATTGCACAATCCATATTATTACACAATAATATGGATTGTGCAATAATGGTCTTCAGGTCTACAGTTTTGTTTCTGTTTCCTTTGACAGCTCTTTGGTCTTGGCCATAGTGGAGTTTGGAGTCTGACTGTTTGAGGTTGTGGACAGGTGTCATTTATACTGATAAGGCCTAAAAAAAATATATGTTAGTTTCCGATTTGTTGACAGTTCTAGACATGGGTAGGTAGGGAATTTATTTTATTTTTATTTTTTATTTTTTTCCTGTGGGAATATGGACATTTTGAAAATGTATTTTATTTTATTTCCTTCCACAGCAGTACTATTTCAATAAAGACTATAACTGACATTGGCATAATTTCCCAAAGCTATCTCAATGCTAAGGGCATATTCTATACTTAAGTATAGTCGAACGAAGCTCCAATATGCCATGCGAAACCAGGTCGTTGACTGTACTAGAGTACATGTAGAATATATCTTACAATGTTACAAGAAATACATGCTGATTTTGTATTGTTTTTTCTGTTCTTCTTTCAGATGGCAGTCATTAAATTTAGAAGCAGTAAACAATTTTGAATACTACATTTATTTAACACGGTGTTGACATTGGTCAACTTAAAACTGGCACTGCATAATCTTAACAATGATATGTACAGTATACTTAACATACAGATATGCTTTAGGCCTAACAGTAGAACTCTACACAGTTTGTGCAGGGGGTATAGTGAGAACAAAAATCTGTTCTGTAGAAATTGTGGTGACAACACAGACTTAGTGACAACACTCATTCACCATTATAAAAGAAGAAATTCAATTTGTCATTCACCATTCTAAACATGTCCCATTACAGGCCAACAGAGGCCTACTGGAAGAAGAAGAACAAGCACAGTACAGTACAGTAAGAACAAGAGGATATATTGAAAAAGGTACAGTTAAATAGTTTCCTCCTGGGCATGAGTCAACAAACCTAATGCTGATGTAGGTTAGCTACTGTACTGTTGCAAGCAAACAGCTGTTGTATGTATGTAAAAGCAAATGGGACACAACCCCACATAAAACTGTGTGTTTGTGTGTTCAAAACAGTCATTTCTCCTTTCCCAGACCCCCCAGGATTTCGCGGGCATTTTTTGTGATTGTTGCGGGCTAAAATCCCTGAATTTCCGGGAGCTTTTCCAAAAAGTTGCGATGAAAGTTGCGGTGCTTTTAAGGTTTTTGTTGCGATTTTGTTGCGGGAGGAAGTGAAAGTTGCGATAAATAGTTGCGATTTTCGCTATTTGTAATTAAAATTGAGTAATATTTTGAATACTGAGTTATTACTGACAAAGAATAATACAAAGACACAGAGATCACAGATATGGTCCTAAAACAACCTTATCAACATCGAAAATAAATTACTACTAGGAGGGGAACTGTTTCGCGCAGTCTTTTGCTGTTATTTTAGTGGGCAAATGGCGCCGCAGACATGTTTCTTTGCCATTAGAAGCCGTGTCCCAATTCCCAGAGCGCGCGGCTCGGAGCGTGGCCCGAAGGGCATGTGCGTCACACATTTCGACAGAACACCAGCGCGACAACTGCTGTCCCACTTCTTTTTTGTCCCATGCGCAGTTAACACGCGGTCCGAAGACCGCAGTCATTAAGCGGTCCCCGGACTGCAGTCGGGGCTGAGCAAGTGTGCACCGCCTTGACTGCAGTCTGAGCCCCCTTCGGGCCGCGCTCCGAGCTGTGCGCTCTGGGAACTGGGACATGGCCGCAGTTTCGTTTTGTCACACGGAAGTAAAGCAGAATGTTGCGGCTTCCAAACTCAAACCTTTTAGCCGCCGAGAATATGAGGTCGGGTCCTATGGCTCGCAGATTTGAGACGCGCAAAGAGGAGGCTATGGTGACAGATACGCTGAGATCCAGATATGCGTTTTGTGCATTTATTACAAAAAGAGCGCACACAGCTATGACAGCGCAGCAGGATGAAATGGAACTCATGAAAACCAGCAGGATGAACAGATTAACGTGAAAGATGAATGAATGGTTTGCGTTCAACAAAAAATACGGCTACACCCCAACCCTGACTCTCTCCTCTGTGTGACAGGTGAGCGCGCGCTCAGAAGCACATTACATTACACATCGCAGCGCAGGCGTGGTGAATGACGTCGATTGTAGTCTCGCGGAAATCGAAAAATACAGTAGGCTATTAGTTTTCTTTCTTTCTTTTTTAACCGAAGCTTGTAAAATTAATTTCAGTATCAAATTTATTTTATTTTATTCAGTCCAATAAAATAATTTGGGTCGCATGCAAATCAACAGGGTCGGTCGGCAACCGGAAACTTAGATTTATTTTTTTTAGGCCTAACCAGTTCAAACAGGCACCATTAATACAGGTAATGAGTGGAGGACAGAGGAGCCTCAAAGAACAAGTTACAGATTTGTGAGAGCCATAAAATCTTGCTTGGTTGTAGGTGACCAAATACTTATTTTACCAAGGAATTTACCAATTCATTCATTAAAAATCCTACAATCAGATTCCCTGGCTGACTAAATCCTTTTTTGCCCCTGTATATGACAGGTTCGACTACACACAGTTAATGTCATTATTCATATAATTATCATAACAATTGGCTAAAAATCTTTCATTTTGGTGAAGTTTATAATTGTATTTCCTGGTTTGACATCGGCAGCACATATGGCACACGTAGCACTAATTTCATAATTGATAACTATTAACCATAATGTCAGCAAGGGCCAAAACTTGACGAATAAAAATACAGGAGAACAATGCCTGTGTTTTGTCAACTGCCACTCATATTCATACTATATTAAGTATTTACCATAGGTCTGATCCCACCAAACCAAGTAATAATTAGAAAAACATGAAAATCTGTCATATGTACTTTAAATATATGACCTACATGTACAATGTACTTTGAATTAAAATCTAGTGAAATCCTAGCATTTTACTGTCCCGGCAGGGTTCCTCTCTCAGTACTGGAACTTGAGCGGACTCCATGTTTGGACCACAGAGACATGGACCCTGACCTATCCAAGGAGTTTTCAAAATCCTAGCATGCCCATTACTGACCTATTTGCAGATCCTTTGCATAACCATAACTATATTACACAAGCCCTTTTACGGTTAGTTCATCTGAAACTCTGAACTATTACACACTACGAAAGACAACAGCTTTTCTATGTGTTTCTTTTTGTCTCATTGTAGCATGTTTTAGCCTGGAATTCTGCAACTAGCAATTGTAAATTTGAATACCAAGATGTTGTCTATGCAGACGTTGGCTCTGTTCCTGGTTGTCTGGCACTTGGTTAGGATTTTGCTTTTTTCCTCAACCCTGCCCATCTGTCTATGGAAACCTACTATTTGCAGTGAAAGTTAGGCGGCGTTGCTAAAAATGGTTGAGGAAAACCCTATGAAAGGACATGTACACTGCTTTATGACAGGCAGAAATATTCCTCCTCTGCTATATTAAGGTCCTTGGTCAATGATGCGGTTACGTGGTAAGTGAGATGGAAAAACAGTGGTGGAAGCGTAATAATATAGTTGCAAAAGAACAAAAAATAATATTCTTGTTTGAGATGTTTCTGCAACAAATTTACTTTCAAAACCACAATAGGTATTTGAAAGGACTGATCCTCTCTTACTGGCCTCTGTCATAGTTCATAGCAGATTTTCATGGTGTTTTGAGTATGCAACATTTTCATTCATTTGTGTATGAATAGGAGTCTGTAACTAGCCTTGTTGTTAGAAACATGTTCCCACTAACTTGGAGGTTTGTGGTTCAGTTCTATGCTGTTGCTGTGTCCTTTGGCAAAACATCATTGCTTGACCAGCCAGTCCCTTTTGAATCTAGAACCTTACAATAGATGGTCAAAATTCCACGGACTTGGGCGGTCTTACCGCAGTGTTTGTTTTTGACACAAACGGACCATGTTTCTCTCAAATGTAGAGGACATCTTAAAAATGTTTGTAGCCTTCAAAACAAAATGTATAACTTCTTTTACCTGAGATAAGAGTTTGGTGATCCGATTCATGATTCTGAAAAATCCATGACATTTCTCAATCCTTTATATCAGAGGTCTTCAACAGGGGGGTCGCGACCCCTAGGGGGGTCGCGGAGGTACTGCAGGGGGGTCGTGAAATCTTTTGATTTCACTTTAAAATAATATAATTTTATATTTTAATATTTTTAAAAACAATATATTTTTTCATTTTTCCCCAATCAATTTCTCCTTTGTCCCTCCACCCTCTTTGATGTCTTAAAATGCGCATTAATGCGTACATGGTGGCCTCCATCCACCCCAGGATAGATATGTTATGTGCAACTCATCAGGGTCAGACATCTCACTGAAGTGGGAATTCACAGATGGCTTTGGGGTTCACTGTCCCCTGTATGTTCATGTATGTTCACAGTTTAACTTGATGTGTTATGATCAAAGCTTAACTTGATTTGTGTTGATTGTTCATTATTTGAATAGCTTTGTATTTGAGCAAGATGTATGTGTAAATGGCAGAAGCTCAGCCACTCTCTCCCTTGCACTTGTTTTTTGGTTGAATCAGTGAACGATCTTAATAGGCCTGTGTTATATGCAAGTTGTGTTTAAAAATTGCAGTAGCACATCCACAGCGTAGGGCCTATCTGGCCCATCTTTAAAATAAAAAAACATGAAAATACAGTATTAACCTGTGTATTATTTCCTTGTACTGGATGTACCATAACAGAGTAGCAATGTTTATGCATGACACTAAGCTCAATTTAATATAAAACACAATTCTATGCCGTATATATAGTAGGGGGTCCCTGGCCCAGTTCGCCATCTGTTTGGGGGTCCCTGGCCTAAAAAACGTTGAAGACCCCTGCTTTATATTGTTTTTTTGTTTTGTTTTGTTTTTTGCTTGTAAGCAGCCATGTTTGTTTTTGATACAAACGGACCACGTGTCTCTGATTGGTTAATCCACCTGTCAATCATGCACTCTGAAATAATTTTATCAAAACATGTGGTTCTGGCTGGACAGAAACAGCTTCACCCTTGGGGGTTTCTGAATGGGGGAGTGTGATTGATTGGTCAGTAAAGGCAAGGTCATTCCTGAAATCCAAATCTTTGGTTTCTGGTGTCTAAAGAGCTCTTTGGACAATATTCTCCGCACTGAGCAAACCAAACTAATTTGTCTTGGTTGCAGTATCTTGTTATTTGAGGACCACAATGGGAAAAATGAGAGATCACCATTTAAAACAAAACTTCTTAAGCGTGCATTTTGATCTCAGAATACACTGATTACGTTAATTTTCATGTAGAGTGTGTAGGAAGGGCTGCACAATTAATCGCAAATAGGGATGCAAATTATCGGTTAATTCATTAACTGATAGTTGATTGACCTTATCGATCGATTAACGATTAACTGATGAGCGGCGTTTTTCACCTGAATTTTAGTGTTTCAATAGGGTCTTTAAGAATATAAGCTATAGTAACATAACACTGAGTCAAAAATATATCATAGTATTATTATATTGTATATTCCTCAATTAATTATTCCTTAGTAAAAAGCAGACAAATGTATTGATGCTGAATAACAAAATACAGTAATCCCTCGCTCTATCCAATTTTTTTTTTTATAGTGTAACATTTTTTATAGTGTAACATTGTGTTCTGTCCTGATTGGCTAAGAGACTAGACCAGGACTAAACGTGGACTGGACCAGGTCTGAACCAGGTCTGAACCAGGTCTGGACCTGGACTGGACCTGGACTCGACCGGATCTAGACCTGGACTAGACCAGGATTAAACCACCACGTGCCGCTGCTGGTTTCGCCGCGCCCCGAGCCGCAGGCCAGCCGCGCGGGGCTCGGGGCGCGGCAAAACCAGCAGCGGCACGCATTCCGGGTTCGATCTCGCCTCGCGCGTACACCCGGGGCTGCTGAGCAGTGCCGTTGGCGCCTGCGGTCGGCTGTGAGTTGAGCTTGGCGCAGCGCGGTTGCCTTGTTTTATGACCACGCGGGTGCGCGTGTACGCGTGTCCGCGGTTAGCGGTTAATTGCAATTAATGCATTTTGATCGTCCAACGTCTTAATCGACAATTAACCGTTAATCGATTAATTGTTGACATCTCTAATCGCAAACAAATCACAGTTGCATTTTTATGCTTTTTTGCTCTGAAATGTGATTCATGTATTAGTTTGTCAGCTTTATTGTCAGTTTTGCCCTATGTGTTCGACATACAGTGAATTGAATTTTCATTTCTCTCTGGCCAAGCAGTTCAAAAAGACAGTGTACAAAATACAATATATAGACAATACAAAAACTATCTAAGACAAAATCTAAAATCTAAAAGTAGTGCAAAGAATAAATAAATACCTATTTACAGATGTCCAAAATGTGTAGTGTGCATCAGAATGTGCAATGGAAGATGCAGCAGTGAAATGTGCAGTAATGTGCAATAGAATGTGCATTGAAAATAAAGATAAAAATTATTGTGCAACAGTAGTAATTCCAGTAGTAAATGTGCAACAGTAGTCTTCTTCTGGATAAGTTTAAATTTGAACTTTGAACAGGATCTTATTATTGAAAGATGAATAGCAAATCTAATCGTAATCACGCTTGTCAGATGGTTCAGCCCTTGCGCACAGAGTTGTAATCTTGTCTCACTGGTTTGCAGCTAAAGGCAAGTACATCATGTGCACATTCTGGGTCCTCGTGGGGCTTTGTGGCTTTGGTAAAGTTTAAGGTTTAGAATGACTGCTGCTGTGATCTGCCAAATCCAGTTGTTTTTTTGAAAATCTGCTGAGTGTGCTCTCCTGCTGCAGCATTTGCTCCACTACTTTATTTCCTTGTATTGTCCAAGGTTGTTATTATAATGATGTCTTGCCATGGGTTAGTTTTTAAACTTTAAATAGGTTAAGACAAAGGTGGTCTTATGTTAGTTTTTAAATCTCTCTTCTGTTAGAACAGCTGTATTAACTTTAAATGGTCACTTTAGATCGTGTGGATTTTTGGGTTTCTATTTTGGAAGCAGTTTTTAATTTGCTGCAAAACAAAGTAACATTGTTATGCCAACTGCAACAGTTTGGGGTTAGTTATTTTCTTAGTAACTGGATTGTGCATTACTATAATGAGATAAAGGCTAGACCAAGTGATCCCTGAGCATCTTGGTCCAAGTTCCATTTTTTGAGGGGGTTTCAGGTTTAGTATACTTTCCTAATTGAAGAATATGTAATATTTTAATTCCTTAATTGCCATAGCTTAATATCCATGAAAATCTTTATTGTGCACTTTAATGGTACATTATGAAACCTTCTGGTGGAGGTTCTGTCACCTTGTTGTCTCTTTGGACATGCTGCTGCTGTGCCTTTCCTCGTGGAGACGTAAATGAGGCACCATCAGGCCAGGTTACAAGATCTGTGGAGAGACAAACCCAGTCACTGTAACAAAATTAAGTGTAATACTTAAAGATCCCATGACATGGTACTTCTTGATGCTTTTATATGGCTCCTTAATGGTTCCCTAATACTGTAAATGAATCCTTCTTCAAAATCAACACTCAGTGCATGAGAAACAGAGATAAGATGAGAAAGAGTATTTTTTTCTCACTCTGAACACTCTATAATGGGCGTTGTTGCTTGAATGCAAATGAGGAGAAAAGAGCTGGCCAATAGTAGAGGATGGGGGCATGGCCAAACGCTCCGCTCTCCGCTGTAGCCCTCAGCTGATCCATTTCCTTGTTTTTGCACAGGGGGAGAGATTTGAAGCGTTCCATTGAAAAATAAACACATTTCCACAGAAAATAAAATTAAACCACTGCTGTTCAAAGGTCCAGAGGCTCAGATAAAGGACTTCCGTGCCTAGAAACACTCGGACGTGCCTCCAGGCAAATAAAAACACGCATTTCGCATTGCCTAGCGCATTTGCAGTCCAAACTCTCTGGGCATGATTTACAGAGACGCTGAGTACAGACAGACGGGGCTGGAACTGCATTTGCATTTCGATCTGACGTCAATAAGGTGCCTTGTTCAAAATCGCCCGTTTGACCTCCGATTTTTTGTAACGCAGAAAAGGATCGCAAATGCTCAGTTTAGACATTTCACAACTTTTAACCATGGGGGGGGCCCTAAACAGGGTAGGGGAGCTCACATTAACGTTCAAAAACCTCAGAAAGTGAAAATTTCATGCCATGGGACCTTTAAAAGCCTCAGATGTCATCAGATATCTGAGGCTTTTACACATATTTTTCTCTGATTAGCAGTGCAGAGCACTCAGATTATTTAGTCTACTCATCCCCATTAAATCAAACTGAAGCATCCTTTTCTTTTATTAGAAATCAACAATCTGATGTACATCAAGCTATTTCTGAACTAAAAATTGGAAGTGCTGGCCCAAATGGTTTAATTCCTTAAGCTTGGATCTAGTATACTTGTATATCCACTATCAGATCTGTACCATAGACCCTTTTTCTGTTAGTAAACAAAGATGACGTAGGCGCAGTTGCACGCGTAGCCGGGCAACAGAAGCATGGCAGAACTATGCAAAGGGACTTTTGTCAAAAGATCGCGAATGTTACTTCAACAAGCTGACTTTGACAAATGGTGTCCGACTGCCAGATCCTAATGCGATCATTGAGTGGGTGGATGATGTTAGCAAGTGGCCCAATATACAGTGGCCAGATATTTATACTTATTTAATAGAGAAACCCAGTGTGTACACGAGGGAGAAATTACGAACCTATAAGTCACTGGATGCCTACGAATATGTTGTCTGTGGTCATGTACAGCAGTGTTTCCCAAGCCTTTTTGTCATACCTAGAGTACCCCCTCACTCATGTGTTGATAATTCTCCTAAAGCAGAATGTGACACAATGGATTATTAAATTAAAATCATTTTATTTCATCTCCTTAATTTGAAAATTTAATTCTCAGGCATTTTCTCTCTGTTCTTTAGCTCAAATTTACTCAAATTAGAATTAAAAATTTCAAAAAAATCTCCCCCTGCACCTGGCAGTGACACTGCTGAGTACCCCTTGCAGTGTGCTCGCATACCCCTAGGGGTACTTGTACCCCTGGTTGGGAAAAACTGATGTACAGGACGTGAAATACCATGACATAGATTCAGAGTTTTGTGTGCTAAAATCCTAGTCAAAGGCAAGGACACAAGACATGGTTATGTAGGAAATGTCTGAGTTGAGCCGTTAAGTTATGTTACTATGTTATGTTACTATGTTATGTTACTGTTATTTGCCTTACCCATTTAGTCATTAAATCATATCCCCAATGCTGATTATTATAGATAAATCATGTCATTGTCTAATGGTAACAACAACGGTGTAGGAAAATATAGATTTTTGTAGCTCCTCTTTTATCTTGAAATTTTCAGCTCGTAGTGCGTCACACTCCTGTCGCAGGTTGACATAGTCTGCCTGAAGTTGTCTCTGTCTCAGGTTCAGATCATCATACACTGTCTTTGGAATTGGGAGATCCTCTTCAGTAGAAAAGTGAATAAATTAGTACGTGGTGCAACCAGTGCATGTAAGTGCATTCCAGGTAGTTATACGATTTAAACAAAGAAAGAACACTCTTGGAAGGGATGGGTTTTCAAGAATTTCATCTTACAATCAATCAGTTGATTATAAGATGAAATATATTCATACCAGAACAATGATCCATGCTGCATTCTTGTTCTTGTTCTTGAGGTTTAGAAGAAACACAATTTGCTGAGGTGTTAGCTCTGTCTGCTCACTTCATTTTCCTATGGTACCTAACAAAAAAATATCAGAAATTAAATGAACAAACATTAAAGTGCTACCCAGTACAACATTTATATGCACAAGCACATTCATACCTAACCACTAAAATAACCATAAATAAATAAATGAAAAGTACAGTATAGAAGAGTCAAGTCAGAGTGCTAAGATAGCACTAAGATGCTTAGATAGTATCAGTAATAAAAGCAGCAGATGTGTAGTGCTTATGCAAGAGACAACAAACTAAAAGGGGGAGAAAAAAAAACAAATGAGAGGGGGATACCTTTAATTACTCTTAACCTACCCATCTTTGAATGAGGATTCTGGCTTTGTTTTGTGTACGAAAGTACAGAAGGCACGAAATCAGGACTACTAGGGTCCAATGATGCCTCACCTGCAAATGTACATAAGTTTATTTACTAGCCTAGCCTGCTAGCTGCTAACCAAGCCCAACACCAACACCATCAAAATTCAGCTACATTTCATTATTATTTTACATTATACAGACAATCACTAATGTAAACCAGGCTTTCCAGCTAAATCAAAGAGTAAATAGACAACCTTACTTGATATAAAGTGGGCGCTGCAGACGCGAGCATTTCTGATTATGAGTGAAGAGCCCCTCAGTTGTCCAGGTAGAATCCATGATAAAAGGAGAAATTCAATTTGTCAACTGGACAAAGTTTGTTTGGTTGAAAACGTTTCACCGCTCATCCGAGAGGCTTCGTCAGCTCTGGTTCTAGTGCTGGTTAGACCCTGTTTATATCTAGCTGCAGGGAGGAGCTCACTACACTGAAATAGCTCTGAAACTATCTCAACTAATCTGTCTCTTTTGTTTTTCGAATTTCTCTGGCGTCTAGTATTAGCATATCTGTTCAGCCCTAGGAGGGGCTCACTACCCTGAAATAGCTCTGAAACTATCTCAACTAATCTGTCTCTTTTGTTTTTCAAATTTCTCTGGCGTCTAGTTTAGCATCCCTATTCAAGCCTAACGACCCTCTCCACCCCTCTGCCCTGGCTTGTCTGCCCTAATGTTTCTTTGTCTGTTTCTGACTTGGTTTGAGAATCGAATTATAAATGGGAGACAAGTTATGTCTAACTCCCCCATTTCTGTTTAACAACGGATTCTCTTTTTTGACAAAAATTGCCTCTTTAACTCCCCTCTCAAACGGGCCATTCTTTTGAGGATAGTGAGGTTCAGATCTTAGCCAGGTCTTAGCCCTGACCTAGCATAACCTGCCAGTGTTATGCAGGCTAATGTATGCATTGGCTGTGATGGTGTGAAGCAGGTTGTCTGGGTACCACACATCTGTTTGTGAGCACGGCGCTCCCGGTCCATGTATTCCCCGTGAGAGCTCTCGTGGTGGAGGTAATTCACTCTGCGGGGGTCAGCCAGGGGCCACAGCAGTACGCAGAGCTGTGTCATGTCAGATGGGCTAGTGTAGTGAGTGTAGAGGGAGAGAGAGCCAGAGGAAGGGTGCAGTGATCTAAAGGCATTCATAATATGGACTGTCAGGGCTGTCATATTTCCAATGGAATTCTCTTTGTCAAGTGATGAGCTATTGGGTGCTAACATGAAATTTTGTTATAATGTTGTTTTATCATCAAAAACATACTTGGAGTTGGGTTTGTGTGTTAAATGTGTGCATGAAACTCAACATATTCACATTACTCACATATTTAGGCTGCTTTCTTCTTTTTAAACGCCATGCTCCTTCATTAGAATTTTGATCATTTTCAGCCTTGGAATTGCCAATCTTTACTGAACAAAAGATAAAAGGTAGTTGTTCAAAACTACCACAACATGACTTTAGGGATGTAGACAGCCCAGTAATGCAGGATTACTCATGTGTGAATGAAACAAAACAACTCTGTTTTTGATGAAGTAACAACATTATTATGTTTAAAGCTCATAAGAGTGAATTCTGTGTAATATAGCACCTTCAGTTTAACATTTAAGTGATTTGCATTGAGAATGCCATGAAGAACATCTAAGCTACAAGATTTTATCTGATCTGCAAAAACTATTGAGGGGATGTTGTAGTTCTTTTCAGAAGATACGATCCTTCCTGAACAATAGCAGCCTGATTGTAATTTTGAAACATTGTTTAGCCCTGCCACATTTCATTCATTCAAAGTGTTTGGTTTAGTACATTTCTCAGTTGTTGTGATTGTTAAATTACTTCATTGTTTTAGCTTGCCTTTGAATTAGAATGATTGTTTTTTTTGTTACATGTTAATGTTTTGCACTTGTGCTGATACCAGGTTCTGAAGCTAAATTTCTCTCCCCCCCCCCCCCATAGACATTCTGGAAAAAAAAATAAAAATAAAAATCAAAGTTTGAACGCTTGCTCAGGGCTAATCAGCTAATACGTTTCAATTAATGACCACAAGACCTATACTTTTAATTAAAATCTGTTTCTGAAATGGTATAAGCTTGCACCGTGCATTTTAAATGTGTTTTTTTGGGTTAGCAAGTATCTGGTTAGCCTTTGAAATGCCTTTGAACTATTATTATTTGAATTTTTCAAAAGAATTACTGGAAAAATTTACTTCCAGAAACAGAGCAGGCGGTCATAGTAGCTTACTTGAAGTCCTGCTTCACTCCACCCCTATGCAAAATCTGAAAAATCCTCCAGAGTGGGTGGTGTCCGGCAGGTTGGGGGGAGCAGGTGTGGGGCGGGCTCTGGAGCGATGATTGACAGCTGACCGACAGCCACAACAATCCAAAGTGGCGCGGACCGGTGCTCTCCAGACTTTGAAACAGAGCGGACATTTGTGTTCGGATCACACCGTTTCCATTTTCTCAAGACACTGCAGGCCATCGCAGTGCCCAGCGGTGCCAGGGCGGGGCTGAGAGGGGCTCCTCACATACTGTAGACCGCCACTGGCAGTGCTTGTCATGAAAATTCAAATGTAGTGGCCGTAGATGATTCTAAAGAGGCCGTTACAGACACGACTTTGGACTCAAAAGTCAGATTTTTAACAAATATGCACTAAAATGCCAAAATAAGGCCAAGGATAGGTATACAATTCTATTTTAGACCCATTTACACATCTTATCAGCAGAAAAAAAGTGATTTTGGTGTTTAGTTGCCCTTTAAATGTCCTATATTACACAAAATTGACTCTAAAGTTGTGTTTTGTTTCATTCACACGTTTAACACACAAACCAACTCTAGGTATGTTTTTGATGAGGAAAAAAATATTATACCTATTAGGGATGTCAACAATTAATCGATTAACGGTTAATTGTCGATTAAGACGTTGGTCGATCAAAATGCATTAATTGTAATTAACCGCGGACACGCGTGCACGCGCACCCGCGTGGTCATGAAACAAGGCAACCGCGCTGCGCCAAGCTCGACTCACAGCCGACCGCAGGCGCCAAAGGCACTGCTCAGCAGCCCCGGTGTAAGCGCGAGGCGAGATCGAACCCGGAATGCGTGCCGCTGCTAGTTTCGCCACGGCCCGTGCCCCGAGCCGCAGGCCAGCCGCGCGGGGCTCGCGGCGAAACCAGCAGCGGCACGTGGTGGTTTAATCCTGGTCTAGTCCAGGTCTAGACCCGGTCGAGTCCCGGTCCAGTCCAGGTCCAGGTCCAGACCTGGTTCAGACCTGGTCCAGTCCACGGTTAGTCCTGGTCTAGTCTCTTAGCCAATCAGGACAGAACACAATGTTACACTATAAAAAAATGTTACACTATTTAAAAAAAAACTGGATAGAGCGAGAGATTACTGTATTTTGTTATTCAGCATCAATACATTTGTCTGCTTTTTACTAAGGAATAATTAATTGAGGAATATACAATATAATAATACTATGATATATTTTTGACTCAGTGTTATGTATACTATAGCTTATATTCTTAAAGACCCTATTGAAACACAAAAATTCAGGTGAAAAACGCCGCTTATCAGTTAATCGTTAATCGATCGATAAGGTCAATCAACTATCAGTTAATGAATTAACCGATAATTTGCATCCCTAATACCTATACCTGACTATCTTAGCAAGTCAACGGTTTCTTCTGATCCTAAGCATTTCATTGCACTGTTGACCTTGTGTTGATCCTGCATATGACAAATAAACAATCTTGAATCTTGAATCCATAGATCAGAAATAGAAATAGCGTAATATAGGTCATTTAAAATGCTAATACTAATAATGCTAGTAATAATCGCTGGGTTTCAGATAGGGATGTCAACAATTAATCGACTTACGATTAATTGTCGATCAAGACATTGGTCGATTAAAATGCATTAATTGTAACTAATCGCTAGAGGAGAGGGCGCTACTCTGGAACGTGAACACGAGATGCAAACCCACTCGCGAGAAGGACCATAGCGTTACATCCGCGGCCGGATCTAGAAGCAGTGCAAAATGTTCTCCTGCAAACCCAATTTTTGCGGCTTGGTTCGCTCCGCATCCCGCTGCCTGCGTGAACACGTGCGCGGCGCGCTGCACGTGTTCCTCCGCTCCGGGCCGCGTAGCAGGCTCCACGTGAAAGCGCAGTGGAAGCAGCCCGCTGTCCGGCCCGTGTGCCGGTGTGTGTGCGTGTGTGTGTGCGTGTGTGTGTGAGTGAAATGTTTTCCCCGATCAATTCATTTTTTTTATCATTTCATATCACGGAGCTTTTACAAAAAGCGTCCTCAATTTATTTTCAATAAAGAATGCACATTTGTCTGCTTTTTACTAAGGAATAATTAATTGAGGAATATACAATATAATAATACTATGATATATTTTTGACTCAGTGTTATGTATACTATAGCTTATATTCTTAAAAACCCTATTGAAACACTAAAATTCAGGTGAAAAACGCCGCTTATCAATTAATCGTAACTCAATCGATAAGGTCAATCAACTTTAGATTAATGAATTAATCGATAATTTGCATCCCTAGTTTCAGATGACATCATAACATTCTATAGGCCAATGATATTTAATACAGATGGGGGCAGCTAAAATGAATGTTAAAAATGCAGATTTGTGTTGTAATATGCTGAGATCTTAGGTCTAGTCACTAATAGAAATATGTAGGTTCAACATTTGTGAATTTATCTTTTGAATATTTCGGCAAAACGTACAATGTAATCAATAAGGAAAAACAGTCTCTTGCCCCCCATCTAGGAGAGGGACATTATCACATTCTGGAATCTGAAAACTACCAATACCTTAAAAAGTGTTGTCCTGTTACATATTTTAGATTACTATTTCAGAGGTGTTGGTTCTTTGCTTTCCACAAATTTCACATTTAGTTACATAATTCTATCACCATGGGCAGGTCATTCGAGGTGACAAATCCCTGTCCCTAACTCACCCGCTCTCCCCAAACCCAGAATCATCATCACCCTCTTCAGAGCCCAGAATAACGCAAAGTATAACAGCCATTAATTTCCTTTTTGTTAAGTTCTGTGGATATTTTCGTTATTTCATTTCACACGATAACATATTTTTTTTATTCTTTATTTTTTTTGGCAGGCGTTATCATCATCTCCACTCGCTGAATTGGATGTAGCCGGATAACCCAGAGCAACAGCGTCGTGCCGGAGAGAACGGTGGGTGCATTCCTCCATCCTCGCTCGCCCATGTTTTGGTTCCTACCCCGCTCACATCTCCCCTCCCTCTCTCCCTCCCTCCTTTTAAACTTGCATCGTTTCCTTTTGGTTTTCTCCTCCTCCCTCGTCTGCGAATGGCTTACTGCAGTATCCTTAAAGACCCTCTGCTTGTGTCCTGAGTTGTCCTCTTATCTCTCTCCTTTTTCCTTTTTTTTTTTTTTTTTTGTTTCTTTTTTTTTTTTTTTGATACCCACAATGCAACACGACTGTCAGCTCGGAATGGGAACGGGCATTCGCTTTTGATGTTAGGAGGGGGGTTGTGAGCGTTTATTTATTTTTTGTCTGTTTTTGAAGATTTTCCTTTCCGACTTCACATCGCATCAATTTGAAAATATTTTAAATAAATCAATAAAATGAGCTTTTTTTTTTTTTTTTTTTATGGAACCCAATATGTTCACAAAATGGTTGGGGGAATTGTGAATTATAGTCAAAGCAAAAAGCGCATTGTCCTTGTTTGACCCAGACTATAGCTGTGAGTACCAATTGCGCATGTTGCCAAAATACAAACAAGATTTTTTTTGACAATAACTGAGTGATACTTGCATTATGAGAATTCACTATATATATATTCGTTTTTAATAATAATGATGATGAAAAGGAAAAAAAAGAATTGTAATAATTGAAACACTGAACCAGATTTATACATCTTTTTACACACAAACACACATACACACACACGTATATAATTTTTTAAATATGTTTTATGCTTGTATTATTTATGTTAAAGTTAATACATTTTTATCAGTATGTGATGCTTGTATACGCTTACATAAATTCAGGAAAGGTGCACTGTCCTCACTTGACCTGGACTAAAACAGACAGTTGCATGGATACAGAGTGTGCATGTTATCCAAGTCAAACGCATTCAACAAATGATGTGTTTATTATTTAATATTATAGAACAGATTATCTAATGTGTTTGTGTATTCCAAGTATTAACATAGCTAAATATGTTGCAAAGAAAGTGTAAAAAATGCTACAATGATAAAGCTCGCCATTGCTGCAAACCTATTGGATCGTAGTGGTTGACAATATCTTCAGCTGAATGTGACATGATTTTGGTAAACACCACGAGCTTTAATTATCATTAGTAATACAAAAGTGAAATTCGAAAGAAAATATTCCAAATATATTTCTCATAACTGCATGTTTTGTAAGCGCTCTCTTCCGAGCGAGCGGGAGGCGCAGTGTCCTCATTTGACCCTGGCTAGAACAGAACAGCAGCTCTGTAGCTAGTGTGTGCGCGATTCCAAAACATCTGTTTATCTATTGATTATTAGAAGTTGCAGATCGTAGTCAAAACCAGATATAATTCAACTGATTATAGAGTTAAAATTGAAAAGCCTAATCTTAAAAATAACATTGAAAACATTGCACATCTCTGTGGTTGCTGTATCTATTTAACATACATTACCAAACACCAAACAAAATGTATGTAGCAGTATAAGTATAAGCATGACTATATGTAGTGTAAATCTATTATAATCTAAAATGTTTTTCAGAAAAGCCTGATACAAATAAGCAGAAAGCGCAGTGTCCTCGTTTGACCCATAGAGCAGCAGTGGCGCAAAATAAGCACATTTTACCAAGCAGTCCAGCTTTATTATTGAAATGATGAACATGTATGTTATGTCATTAGTCATTATTTTAATTCAAGTAGCCGTACTCAACAGAAATTAAATAGTACTATTACTAAGTTTCAGATGACATCACAACATTCTATGAATCATATTTAATACAGATGGGGGTAGCTAAGGTTAGTGTAGTTTATATAAAAACTTGTTTTGTAATACAGTCAGCGTTTGGTCACTGATAGAAATGATCAGGTGCAACATTTGTGCATCTCTTTTAGATATTTCATGGTACAACATCATCAATAGGGAAAACATCATCACACTCTAGAATCTGAAAACCACCAATAGCGTAACCTTAGAGTTGTATATATGCCCATGGTAATATTAGGTAATGATGATCATGTCTGCATGTGTTGTTAGACTTATAGCAGTGTATGACTTGTATGTACTTACGTAATATGAAGTGAGATGCGCTGTCCTGATATGACCCAGTCTGAAACTGACTGGAGCAGCTGCGTCAGTACACACTGAACCCTTTTCAAGCACTATCATTGTAGGCTTCATATATATCATTAACAAAGGGATAATGCTGTCTGTTGCAATTATGGGATCATCATTGAAATATGGATGATAAACGAAATTATAAATCACTTTGCCACATCTGTATTCACCTGTACATTTTATGCTTCTTTTGACAATAATATATTACCAAGGGAGCGAACAAAAACAGCAAAACAAAATATGAATGTGCTTTGGCAATTAGTTGCAAAGATAATAACAAAGAGGTTTAGTAAAGCATGCACAGTAAAATGACTTTGGATCGAAATACAAACAGGACAGAATCACAGTGCAAATAAATCACAGCTGCTAAAGTGATAGATGCTTTGACATATTCATGAGTCCATCAGCATGAACTAATGTAGGAGACATTTATTTTTACAAATATATTTAATACAGAAATAACCATTTGTCCGTATTTTGTGCTTTGCAGACTCTCACTTCTCACCAAGCGAGAGATGTAATGTCCTCATTTGACCCAGACTAGAGCAGCAGTGGTACTACGAACAGCACATTTACAATGTCAATGCATCAACGAAAGCATATGTGATTAAGTGACCACCCAATCCTTCATTATCATACGTACACACACTGACTTCATCTGATCTTGTCAGTTGATTTAGTTTAATGATACTATGTTTCAATGATAGATGCTGGTTGTAGCATCCTCTGCTCCACTGCGGCATTTAATGCATTCAAATGGAATAGGACAGACAGCTGAGGGAGATGCCTTCTGGTCAGAAAAGGAAAAACAAAACTATAAACACTATAACTATAAACTATGACTCTGTGATTCTGTCGAAACTAATAATCTTACAGGCAACCATTTTAATATAATTATTCCATTTGCTTTGTAGTCATGCCATCCCTAATCATATGCCTGCTTAATCCTGTTAATATTGATAATTCTGTTCAGGGTTCTTTGGAAAATATTCATATCAAGGAACATACAATTTGTTATGTAATTTACCAATGTCCTGACTAATGTCCTTGGATTCAATCATGTATAATTATGATGGAACTGAAGTACAAAATACAAAATGGTTTTCAACAGCACATTTTCAGGACTCTGTGCTCAATATGTTCGAACATGCATGGTCCTGTTTTGTTTAATTTTCAACAAAAAGGTGAGAGTGACAAACTGAAAAAACTGTTGGCTAATGCTAGCGAGCTTGTGACTGTAATTTTATTTGAGAGCGACTTGTTCAACAGCAACTCTTTATGGTGAAGCAAACATTTAGCTTTTTAGCTGTTTAGTTATCTAAAAATGGTGTCGGTGGAGATTACAATGTTAATGATGTTACAATTTTTACATGTCGCATCAACATGTGCCAACAACTATGACTAGAAATATAGAGTATAGTCTTTATCACAAGATCATGTCTGAGGTTCATGAGAAAAGACTTCCGTTTGTATCTGCTTTTTGTATGTTCTATCTTGTTTTTGTCTGAGTCTGTGCTCACTCTTATTCAGTCATCTTGCGTTGCACTGAATAGCTCTTCCTCAGCTAAAAGAGGACCTGGAGCCTACTACCAACAGCCAACAAGGCCTATGTTTTGTCCAGTCTACCATGTCACGTTCCCAGACAGTTGTTTGTCTTTCATGGTTCAATAGAGTGAGAGGGATTAAGTAAATGGGGCCAAAAGTTCTAATTTATACACGTTCTTCACTCATGGTTCAAAATGGAGTATAGTCTTTAAAGTTACAGTATGTAACTTTCTGGAGGGGGAAAGTCAACTAGAAGATAGGAAATTAAAACCATACTTCATAACAGTCTCCACTGAGATAGCTGAGTTTAATGCCATATTATGGAAAATGATAGCAATAGGAACAACATAGAAACGAGCAGGAAGAGACCGTCCTTTAGGATAAACAAGAGTCAGATTTGTGGCAGATGCAAGCTCGCCCGAGTAAGGACACATGTTTTGTTATGCCATGCAAAAAAGTTACATACTGTGGCTTTAATTTCCTATAGCTAACACTTTTACAATGGTGCCTTATTATTTGTTTTCCCTTTGTTTATTGAACATTTTAACACTACCAGACAGAGTGCATTATATCAGATATATTAGAAAGCACACAACTGAAAGTCAAGACCTCACACACCTCATCCACTGGTCAAACACACTAAATGAAAAAAAGGAAATAATAAGTTCAAATAATAAGTTGATATATGAATAACAAAAAAAGAATCTTAAAAAAAAAAGAGAAATGAAAGGAAATGAGTTTAAAAAGAATACTTTCTTGTTTTATAGTCTATGCATACTATAAACCTATAATAACCCTGATTCCATGTTTTCTTTTTCCCAGGCAAACAAAGGCCCCTGTCTCTGGTCTCATGTGTGGGACTTCACCGGCTCTCGGGTCCCTCGGCTCCATCGGCTCCCTCAGGCTCTGACAGCTCCACACAGTAAGCCGACATCATTAGCTGTGCCACCAGAAACAGTGTTTATCTGCTCCATCTCCAAAGGTACGGGCTCTTTAACAGCCTGAGTCTCATCTCCTCTGTCTCACACTGCAGAGAGTTATTACCCTGCCCGTATACGCGAAGAGCTCGCAAAGCTGGGTGTAGGGAAAAACAAAACAAAATGGCTGTGACAGAAACAAGAAAGACTTGGATGGACAAAGTGAGTGATGAAGAGGGTAGCTTTTTGAAAGGATAAAGGTTGGTGGGTCATGACGGCAGCAATGTGGGGAAATTGTAAAGGGTTCATTTTCAAAAACAGAGCCCTTTTAAAAATAATATATACGATTTGTTGTTCACTTTTTGCAGATCATGAGTTTCAAAAGCCAAGTTGGTTAAAGGGACAGTGTGTAAGATTTTTACCCGTTAATTACTGAAATTGAAGATACCCATTCAAAAATACATTGTTTTCCAAGCCGTTTCACTTCCATCATGAAATCAAAGTATTCTTTTGGACTTAGATATAGTCACATAAAAGGGGGATCTTCCCCATGCAGAGGTAACCATTTTGAATACGAGAGCCGCAGAAGGACATTTGGGCTCCGCCTTCGCCTTCGGCAAGGCTCGTGGTTTTGGGTAAACAACACAAGCATGCTGCTGGATCAGACGTCGTAATGGATCTAACACGTGTTTTGGACTAAATTGTTTTACTGGATTTTATTTGCTGGATCCTTACGGACAAATTGAGAGCAAGTTTATGGTGAAATACAGAGAGTCGTGCGCACGCCCGGGTGACCCTCGAGGTCTGCCGTAGCTAAAACAGAAAGTGCAATAGCACCATCCACCTATGAGCCACGAATCCTACACACTGGGGCTTTAATACTTAAAAAGGTCCTATAATACACAAAATTGACTCTTGTAAGATTTAAGCCATGTTGTGATGCGGTTACATCATCAAAAACATACCCGGAGTTGTGTTTTGTTTCCTTCACACACAAATGAGTCATCTTTTATTATTAGTCTGTCTGCATCTCCAAAGCTCACAATGCTCTGTTCCACCATGTGATGTCATAGCTAACTTTTTTTTTTTTAACATTGTTTTCTAAGGGGAAAAAATCTTCTGAACCCTAGACTCCAGCCGCAGTGACAGATTCCCAGTGACAGGTGAGGCAGGTGGTCGCTCTCGTTACTATGACTCATACAGATACTTTTGATTGGGTGAGATACAAAGGTTGCAGGCTGCCAAAAGTTGAATGGTGACAAGAATTTGGAGCAAAGTATAAAATCTCAGTTGTGAATAGAAACTCATTTATTATAAATATTTCCCCCGGTGGGTGTAGTTAACGTTGCACCTGATACCTCATTATAAAGGTACGTGATGTACTTTTATAATAAACTAGTTCTGCTTTTCACATTTACAGTTTGCAATGGTCCAAAAGTATTCCTCACTTAGCTTATGTATTTCAAGGATCCTGTTAGTCACCGTGATTAATTTATAAGGATTTTTCAAAACTCTCAGACTATTGCAGTGTTTGGCCCTAATGGAAAAGCTAACCACAATTGGCATGCTAATGTGCAATTCCTCATTATAAATCAGACAGTAAAATGCTTTTGAATTCAGGAGCTGCTTAATCAATATAGTTTTGGGCAATTACATGGGAAAAAATCAGGACTGGGACTTTAAGAAAATGTCAAGGGCCCAGCCTCAGACATGTCGACAGTGTTGGCTTCAGAAGGACTTAAAAAATCATTAGCTTGGCCTTTAGAGTGAGCTATCAAGTGCAAGTGTGTCTCTTAAAGGCTCATTAGGAATAACAAGCCGATAATGTGACAGTGACACTCTAATGTAATTACTGTCAACAAACACCAGAGTTCTAGCCAACAATCTCCAAACAACTTCTCAGTAAAGTCAATATTAGATCTGTTTGATACTGTATCTTTACTAGGGAGGACTAAATAAATATTAATGCATTGATTTGAAATTGGCTATCACACGCTTGAAATTTTTAAAGGGTCTATATTCCAATTTTTGTTTCTTCTAGTTCCAACAAAACACATTTCATAGTATTGGTATTTAAGATTTAAAAAATGGATTGAATGATATTACCTATATATATTTTAAAGAGCATTTAGTTGGGTGAGAACCATAAGGAACCAACAACCAAGGACACACAATTTTCACTCAGAAACATGGACGAGAACCATGTGGATCCAACTGCTTGTGACTATCCCAGACATTTTTTTCTGTTATGGTTCAACAACAGTGAGTTAATGGACTAAGTCAGCTGAGCTTACAGTTAATTCCAAAACATGTTATTCATTCATGGTTAAAAATCAGATACGAATACTTCCCCAAAAGTAAAACACTCTGTTCCACCTTGAGATTTTATGTGGTAATACAAGAAGTCCTTCACTGTATACCTAATCATTTGCATGATTTCAGCCCTGGAATGTCCAATCTCTACTGAACAAAATCTTTACTGAACTTGAAAACTACAACTACATGACATCACAAGGTGGAACAGAGCATTCTGAACTTGATGTAGACAGCCTTGGGGTACGACAGCAGGGTTACTGAAACGTGTAAATGAAATAAAACACAACTCCATGTATGTTTTTGATGAAGTAACAACATTATAACATAGTTTAAAGCACACAAGGATCCATTTGTGTAATACTGGAGTTTTAACAACCTGTTTTTAAAGGCGAATATGTGACTTGATTCTATAAGTAACGTAAAATGTATAAATTAGATGGAAATTTACACATTTTCAAAAAGAAATCATTAAGGTCAAGAGCAAATTACTTGTCGTATTTGAAAGCAATTGAGGTGCAAAATGTTACTATAAAACTTTACTCTTAAAGTATCTCCCGGGTAACAATTTGTTTAAATAATTTTCAAATTTTTCAACATAGACTTGTTTATTTCACACTATGAATTGCAAATGATTGTAAATGTCAAGCAATGGATTCCTTGTCAATAATTTCTACTTTAATTTGTTTAGCCTGTTTTGCTAATGTCCTCTAGAAGTAAATTTTAATAGGTTTCAGTAATGTTTTATTTTCCCTAATGGCCGGGACGAATCATTGGAAAAACTGCATATTAAGAGGCCCAAATCCATTTAGCGAGTGCTTTTTATTCGAGAGGATCACATCTAAGCAAAACACCCAGCTGCAGTGCACTATGAGTGATTGGAGCATTTGGGGTAAAATGCTAAAATATCAAAGGAAGGAAAAACAGTCCCTTGGCATAAAAGAAAAAAAAAATCAGTAGTCTTTGATCAACGTTTATTCTACGGTTTTGAACAAGTTGCCACTTTCAGTGCCAAAAAAATCTACATGAATTCAATTTCAACTTTTTTGTAATTGTACCAAAAAATGTAGCCTTTGTGGATTGTCCTTGGTGTGCATTGGTCAATCTATCAAAAGTTAGAACTAAGGTGAGCTGGCAACAAATTATTGTAACCAGTATCAGGCATATTAGGCACAAACTGTGCCAGTGTGTTCCAGTGGCCACTGCAATTTCAAGTACTACATGACATTACACAAGAGAGTTTGAAGTGTGGATACCTGTTAGACCAATTACACTGTTCTTCTACTCCCGACCCTCCTTTCCCTTTTGTCCTCAAGTTATTGCTCAAGCTAGCAGTTCTATTTGAAATGTCGTTGTGAGAGGAGTTTAGGTGTTTAATCCCATTTTAATAATATCTGAGAGTCTAAACTGTGTACAGATCTTTCAAAATGATTTGTGCTATAACATTTAGTGATCAAACCTCCCATGAATATGACAAATATGACACATATGAATGCTAATGTAGTTGTTACTCATATATGTCTCGCCAGAGCTAAACACATTTTTAAACAAAAACCCAAACATTTCATACTGATACAAATAAACCAAGCCACTCTAGAGTATTTGAAATGTATCTTGTTTGGAAAGCATTCACTTTCTCTCCATTCACACGAAAACGTTCACCATACCTTTGCTTGATGCCTCATATAGTGCATATAGCTCCTCTTATAGCTGCATACATGTTACAAATATGGGCAGTTGGAGCACATGAAAACCACAAAACCCCAGAGACGACACACACACACACACACACACACACACAAAAGAAGATGGGAAGAGCGTCTGAGAGAGCACAATGAATATCAAAAAACAACTGATAGTCACAGAGAGATACAGCGTGTCAGGAGCCAGGTGGTGACAGAACAGGCATCAAGTAAGTAATATCATTCTTTAGATACTCCAAATCCATATATATTTCAATTATTTGTTTAAAAAATGAAGTTGTATGTTGTCATACCAATGATTGAAATGTTTTTGAGTTAAATAAGAGGGGGAGGAAGCTGTAAGGACCAAGGATGCACTGGCACCGGATGTGGGCATCGATGCTGGAAAAAAATACTGGATCGAATATCAGCTTGCAAATACTGGTTCAGCCAGTATCCTCATGGGACATATAAATCAATATAGGTCATAAGTGGCCCAGAATGTCTGTTTGAATTTGTATTTGCATAAAGTTGTTCTGTGGAGACTTCAGAGATAAATAGCAGCTACATAACTCACTTCGAACATTGTGTCTTATTTTATTTTTGTTGAAAGGAATTAGTTGCCAGACTGCTTTGCCCAACAAAGTTCTTCTCAGCTGATGTGCTACTTATGTATTATTTGGCCTTTAAAGTTTGGGTTTGTATGAGGAGTCATTGATTTAGTGCTGGGGCCTGCAACTAGGGCTGCAATGATTCATCAATAAATCATGAATAGTCAACTGATTTTAGTCATATTTTGATCATTGTAATCATTATCTGGACTATACAGACTCTAAAATGCATTTGAAAAGCATGAATCAGACCCTTCACGTGTTGCTGCAGTCATTTTTGTTTACCATTGCAACAATACCTTGGTAGAGGTCAATCTCTCAACCAGTGCTTCTGTTTTACTAATTACATTTGCCTTGGCTGGAGATAACATTGCATGCTAATCCTGAATGGCATAAATCAAACAATTCTTATGTAGTTTTTCTAGGTCTGCCAACAATCAGCCAGTTCTGACTCTTTTCTTGAAATGAAATAAATAGATCCTGTCAGACACATTCATTAGTTAATTACGTCTGACACTGCTGTGAGGCCAGGATAACTGACTCCACGTCTTGTCTATGAACTGTCTCTCATAGTCCAGCACAGTCCCCAGACTCTATTGTCACTTTGCCTTAGTACATGTGAAGAAAAGGCTTCGTAATTTAAACTTGGTGCACTTTGAGTAATGAAGATGTGAAAGAGCCGAAAGAATGCTTAAAACGTGCGTCACATTGTCAAATATAACTCTGGTCTCCATGGCAGCAGAGTATCGGTGGGTGTTTTATCCCTAACTCTCTGTCTTCCTGGCTGGCACACTTTCTTTTCATTTTTGTCTGCGTGCGCCGCTCCTCATCAAAACACACATTAAAGAGCTAAGAACAGCAATGCATCGTGACATCAGGTTTACACCCAGCTAAACTATGTCAGACCTGTGCAGTGGAGGCTTGCTGGGCCTCATGTAAGATGGATAGAAAGATAAAAATACATTTGAATGTTTGCCACCACCAACATTCTATTCATTGTTATTGAAGCTTAGCTTGGACAAAGCTAATTATTACACTTCAATGATCACCATGTTCTGGTAAAGACTAGGAAATGTATCCGCAGTGCTACAGGTGCTTAGAGGCTTTTTACCAAGTATTGTCAGCATTGTAACTTATTGATTTTACTTTTTGATTTTATTAATAATTGTTCAGGAGTTAAATCTAATGATGGGCTGCAGTTGCTAGGGTTTAAAAAGTGAGGATTTAGATCAGAGTCCTTTTAGGTTTAAACCAACTGGATTTATAACCTGGGAAGTCCCAGGCTGCTTTTCACGATCGTTCCAATCTAAAAGACAGCCTGGCAACTAGGCTAAGCGAGGGCTCCTGATTTGGGGAGCCAATCAGAGAGTGGGGAGGGGTGGAAAGACGGTGACGCGTACTACGCGACAAACGGAAGCTTGTAGTTTGAACTGACAACTGGCATGATTGGCTATGGGCTACGTATACGCCAAATGATAGACATTCGTAACGCCCATTAAACGGCCGTTGGCAATGGTAAACCACACCTCCCCTACGAGATATTCAGTAGGTGGCTCCCAGACCATATAGTATCACTTGTGATATGGTCTGGTGTAAACCAGACAACTGGATTTAGACACTGGAACTGCCAACCCAAATGAGAGACTCATGTGAAGCTCATTCTGCTTTCTGATTGCATAATCAAGAACCAAAAACATCAAATTACATAAACAGGTTGGCCATCATTAATGTCTTATTAACAAGTTTGTGAAATCCCTCAGTCATCCAGGTAGGATCCATAGCAAAGGAGAATTTCAGTTCTGTCAGCTAGACAAATTTAATTGAATACATTTTGCAGCTCATCCAAGCTGCTTCTTCAGTTCTGGCCAGATGCTGGTGGACACTGTCTATATCTGCCTGAAAGGAGGAGCTAACTATACTGAAACTACTCTGAAACTACTTGTTTACAGTTTGTTAGCTAGGTGTATTGCAAATCTGCAATCTGATGAGAACTGAAGAAGCAGCTTGGATGAGCTGCAGAATGTATTTGATCAAAAAACTTTTGTCCAGGTGACAGAATTCTCCTTTGCTGTCTTATTGACAATACATTAACATTACATTAGTTACCAGTAAAAGCTATGTTTGATTTGAACTTGTCTACCTCATATCTGGGGACTCGGGTCATGTTTATGGAATTTAAAAAAACATACCAGGGTTCTTTTTAAAATACAAATCAAATTTTACATTTTGCCAGATAGTTTCCAAAGTCTCCTCCTTCACATCCTTTCGTCTGTCAAACTCATGATTTTCCTACACACGAATATGCATGTGATCAATTATGTTTAATTAATCAACATCAGTTTTTTAGTTTAGCCATTTTCCACTCATACTAAACCTTGAAAATAACTTGTGTTTATTTAGTACAGGCACCTAATTGTCAAGTTATTATTCCAACAATTATAGGCTGTTAGCTGGGGAAGGGTGTGCCATGGTTTTTTGCTTGTGAATTTATGTTGACAAGTGTGCGACAAGCAGACAGAGACAAAACACACAGGGAGGAAAGAGCATCTCATTAGAGCAGCCATTAAGTCTGATGGAAAGTGATTAGCATGTGTTGGCAACCATAACTTGTCCACTTGTCTTCTCAATTAATTCCTACTCTTTCACTTGTCTATAAATCCTGCTCTTAAGTTTTCTTAATATGATTTTGCTATTAACGTATTTTATTAGACAAGTTTGTATTGATATTTTGCAACTGATATCAGTGTGGTGATAACTGTAAGCACTACTCTGTCTGAGGCTTTGTTAGATTTTAACATAATCTGACCATCAAGGATTTACTTAATTGGAACTACAACAGGAGGGTCTCAAATAACATTAGTCATAAGCAAGCCAACAGTTTTTCAGTTTGTCTCACCTTTAAAAAAAAAACAAAAAACATAAACAGGACCATGAATCCTCATATTGATCACAGGCTTCTGAAAATGTATTGTTTAAATTAGCATTCTCTTTAAATAGTTTTTAGACAATCTTAACACTTTTTAGACATTGCTTGCTAATGTGTGTATTGTTTCGCCATAGTAATTCCTAAACATACCACCATTAGAGCTGCATATAGAGCAACCCACCCACCCAAGTATCAGTTGATAAGATCGTTTACCATGACTGCAAAGTTAGTAACAATTGCCATGCTAGCAGCACACTGCAATGATTATTGGACAATAAAACTATAAATAGACTGCTATATCTTGGCCTTTTTAGCATATCGGCTATTGGCCTTAAAGGGATAGTTCGGGTTTTTTGATGTGAATCTGTATGGCATCCCCTTCAGTAGTGTCGTGCATTAACACTGACTTATCTCTGACAGTGTCCTGTGAGCCGAGTTTCTGGTACTGACGAAAGTAGGTCTGGCAAGTTAGCCAGGACAGTTAATAAAGCTTGTTTTTCTTCTCAAAACAATATTTGTCCAAAAAGTGAGATATTTGCGTCACAAAACAGTTGCCCATGAAAAAGTCAGAAGTCATAATCGCTTGGTGCTATTTTCTCTCGATTCCTATCACTGCACGCCTATTATTACTAGCCTGTTCACTTGTAAACATTGCCACTTACATCGAATTGAAATATATTGACACGTGATAAGCCTCGAGACAAATTATTTGCCTCGAGGCTCCATTTAATATTATTTTTTGTACTCGGATTACCCGAATTACTCGAGTAATCGTTGCAGCCCTAGTACAGATCCAGATCAAAACCAAAACTATAGTGCTAAGCCGATACAGGAAGTGGGCAAAAGACTGTGCTCTGCTGTGGGAGGGCATCCACATGGCACACGAACATGTTATGGATATTAAGCATTTATCATCCTAATATATTTCCAAAGAAAAAAGGAAGCCTTGAGCATGCTACACATTGTTTTTCAGTGGACTAGTTTAATATTTATTTTTACGATTCTGGCAATTCACTTCACTGCTCCACGACCCATACTTATACTAATGCTAAGATTGGGGATAGGATAGGGCCCTATATCTTTTTCTGGGGCACGATAAATTTTACTCAAGTACATGGGAACAAATCGGATACAGGTTCTTTCTGCATATCTTCCCTGTGACCTAGGATCCCCTCACCCAAAAATATTTATTGACTCTATAAAGAGGACAGCGTGTAGTGAGGAAAATGTAGACATGCAGACTGGGAACACACCCGTGAGTTTGTGGTTGTAACCTCATATGGCAGTCACTCATGGTTCCAGCGCTGTGTAAAAGGTGCTGTGGGGACCTCTTTGTGCGTATAGTGTTGCATATTGGTCATCTAAGCAGGGTGAGGTTGAGCTCTTACTACTTCCTGGCACACTGACAGAGGACAAACTGTGGGCTACACTATACCCCTGAAAAATCCCCTGTTCAAAACTGCCTTTAAATAACTGCATCTCCTGTTTATCTGTTTCTTTCATTTGTGTTTGTGTCTGTCTAGAGTTATGTGAAGCGTCTTTGAGTGTTTAATAATCATAACAATCACAATAATCACAATCATGTATTATTATTATTATTATTATTATTATTATTATTATTATTATTGCACAATATATCAGAGGTCAATAAACTAGCCAAAATTTGTACTCAAAGATTAACATTACTTCAAAATCATATTGCAAAGTAGTGGTCCAAGAAATTACTCAAATTAAACTACTAAAGTAAGAGTAACATAAAGACAACTGTCAGGACATAACATCATCTGATTTACACATTGATTTGAATGTAAAGTGAAAATCACAAAACATTAAATTGTAAACCAAATCTGGTATTTTCACAAAAACTACAAAAATGTAATTGTATCTGAAGGGTACAATGAAGGATGATTTCATATTGTCAACATAAAGCTTTTGTAACTTGTAGACTTACTCACAGTGGGAAGAGTAACCAGAACTTTTACTCAAATAAAGGCCGCCACACACTACTGGATTTTTGAGTCTTAAACGATTTTTAAGCATGCGACAAAACGTGCACACCACAGACACAAGGAGTATCTTAAAGGTCCCATGACATGGTACTTCTTGATGCTTTTATATGGTGCCTTAATGGTTCCCTAATACTGTAAATGAATCCTTCTTCAAAATCAACACTCAGTGCATGAGAAAGACCCATGAACACAGTCAGAGTCATAAATATCTCTCTGGAACACTTTATTATGAGCGTTGTTGCTTGAATGCAAATGAGGAGGACAGAGACAGGCCAGTGCAGCGGGTGGGGGTGTGGCCAAACTCTCTTTCCTCTTTACCGGTGCACTGTGCGCTGGCCCAACTTCCGCGTTTTTGCGCGGAGGAAGAGATAAGACGATTTCTATTGAAAAATAAACACATTTCCACAGAAAACAAAATTAAACCACTGTTGTTTCAGAGGTTCGGAGGGTTGGATAAAGGACATTCGAGCCTGGAAACACTCTCACATGCCTCCAGGCAAATTTAAAAAACGCATCTCGTAGCTCGTAGCTCGTTCGCGGTCCAAACTCTCTGGGCGTGAGTTCCAGAGAGTGTGGGTAGAAACACAGATGGGCGGTGGAACTGCATTTGCATTTTTGCTTCAGTGTGACGTCACATAGTTTCCTTGTTCAGAATCGCCCATTTGGGCTGTGTTTTTTTTCAAACGCAGAAAAGGACCGCAAATGCTCAGTTTACACATTTCGCAACTTTTAGCCATGGCGGGGCCCTAAACAGGGTAGGGGAGCTCACATTAACGTTCAAAAAACTCAGAAAGTGAACATTTCAGGCCATGGGACCTTTAAGAGATTTTAAATCCCTGATCGCAAAGACTGCTGCAGAATATGGCTGCGTACCACAGGATACAAACCTGTGAGTGTACCTTGCGTTTGCTGTTTCCTGTCGAGCGTAAACGACTCACTTTGAGACTCTTAAATGTTCAAAAGATCAGAGCCCTGCACTTCTAGTTTAGCTGCAAGACTACTGTTATTATTTGTGAAATATGGTGCAATACTTGTGCAAGATACATGATTTTTAATGTACAGAAGGTTGGAGATAAATTACACAGGAAGTAGAGTCTCAATCACTAATCTGCAGCTTCACCACAATCCACGTGCTGCGTGGATGCAAACAGACACACGTGAGGAACTACTCTCGCCTTTTTACTTTGAAAGAATGCTTCAAACTGGTTTAATAGCAATGTTTTGTGGACTGGCTGTCATTATTTGCGGAGGACAAATTCTGTGGACAATATGGATGAGATGCTGCAGTTTATCTTTACAACTTTAAGAGAGGTGAGTAATAAAGTCGCCTCATTATTTTTGCTATTCCCTGAGCTCTCCCGTCTGCCCCTGACGCTCTGCTGATGTTTGTTGGTTACGATCTGACACTGACACCCCACAAACGAGGAGTGCAGCGGTTTCAAAATAACACACGAAGACACAAAGTCAGGTCACGCCTCCTCGAACTGGGGGGAGCAAATCACAGCCAAAATCAGGCAAATTCTCCTGTAGTCTATGGCGGCCTTAAGAGTACTGTTATTTCAGTAAACCCAATGTTCAAGTCCTTCATATTGTCAGCATAAAGTTTTTGTCCCTTGACTTGCTCACAGTGAGAAAAGTAACTCAAACTTTTACTCAACCAAGAAGTACCCTGCCAATTGCAAGTTACTCAAGTAAATGTATCTGAGTAAATGAGTAGAAGATGATAATCATGATCATTTTTAACATTTTAGGGTCTTACACATTTTTGCACCGCCAGGTGTAGCCTGAAATAACTGCTTGGGTTTGCATTATATTCCAAATGAACCATGTTTTATTCATATTCTAAGGGAAAGCATAAAAAGCCTGGAATTCTTATTTCAATAACAAAGGGCGCATTTCTGTTTTGAATGGAGTTTAACTTGACGATTGAAAACCTGGCAATGTCTCCAAACGGAAATACATTATTATAGCAGTTCATGTGCAATTGTGACATTAAAATAAAAAGTCGAACAGAATAGCTTCACTTGGGTTAGAGCGTGTTTGTATGACAAGAATGGCATTGATTCCATTGGCAGCGCTGGTAAAAATTGCAAAAAAAAAAAGAGAACAAGTCTAGCTGCAATGGATTGAAGCAAATAAATGATGCGGATTGGGGTGGAGTTGATAAGTGGCAAAATGCTTGCTGTGTTTCTCCAGTAGATGTATTGTTAGTTTCAAATTTTATGTCAAACTTTATTTCAGAAACAAATGTAGTCACATAGAAACAACAAAAACAAACCTACAAGAGGAAACTGTGTTTCCTACAATGGTCTTATGGGGACATTCTATGGTGAGCTTTTAACCATATTCCCTCATCATTATCTTCAGTTGTATTTTAACAGATTCTTGCATGAGTAATCCTGTATTGTTCTGCATTTGAAGCTTGAGTGCTAAGAAAGTTAAATTTTCCCCAACCCTATTATTTCTGCCCATAGCTCTGTACTTTCATCTCCACAAACTTGAGTCTTATTTGGCTGGAGATGAGCCCCCTCCTGTTTCCATGGAAATATGGAAATGTTGTTTCTTTGGCTAGATGTGGCTTAAACGTCCATGAAGAGTTATATACTGGAGCTTTAAAACTTAATCCCACAAAAAGGTCTTATTTAAATATTATTTGTATTCTTTTATTAAATTATCTTTTAATTATTGCTAATAATCATTACTACCATTATCAAGATATCAGTTATAATAATAATAATAATAATACATTTTATTTATTAGGCGCCTTTCTGGACACTCAAGGTCGCCTTACAACAAGTATAAGTTAAAATACAAACAGTTAAAAACAAACAGTTAAACATTTAAGAAAACTTTTACATCTATTACTCTTTACATATACAGCATGAAAACAGGTGAACAGCCACATTTTAAGTATTGTGCAGTTGTAGTAAGGCTATACTGGTGCCGTGAATCTTTTATAGAGAATATAAGGTGTGTACATTGCCCAGAGTGGTGGTTAATGTTTAATGTGACCCTGATCCGTGTTTGTCTTGTTTTTGGCAGGTGTTGCTGTGTGAGCTGCGCTGCCCTCTGTCACTCCAGCACTCTTCTTCTCTGGTAAGAACTGTGCTGCACACTCTCACAGCCTGTCTCGCACATGTCCTCAGAAGAACTCATGTAGCCCAGGGATACGAACGCTAAGGGCATTGTTGGAGTGGAGATGAGGGTTTTACATTAAAGACGTCATATCATGGTTTTTCAGTTACTTAGGATTGAACTATGACATACTCTACCAGTCAAAAGCTTGGATACACCTTATCATTCAATGGTTTTTCTTTTTTTATTAGGTTTTCTACTTTCCAGATTGTAGATACATACAGAATACACCAAATATAGCATGCATGCATAAAATAAGGAGATAGATTTTATAGATTTGTGTGTCAGTTATTAATGCAGGGAACCCAATGTCTTTTTGCACTCATCTTGAGGTCATGAAACACAATCAAATACTTGACTACGTAATACTTAAGCTATTGGATTAATATCTACTTTACACTGTTTGTATTGCTAATTCAATAGTGATAGTTGACATTAAGGGCTGCCAAGGTAGTTTAAACTATTTTTCAACTCCCTCTCAGTTAGCCAAGAATCTGTTAGAGGTACTATACAGTACTTTCTTATATTGATTCACACACTAGCCAGTGTGTGAATCAAAATAAGAGCTTAAAGGGATATGCCACCCCCAGGTCAAATTTGGGCATCTCCCCACAGTCCAGAGACTAAAATAAGTGGTGGAAAGCGTTTTCCTGGTCACCCAGCCATTGTCCGAGTCTGTCAGCACTGACCGCCGCGGTATCTGCAGCTACTCCGCGTTAGACTGGAGTCTAACGGCGCCAGAAAAATGCGTTTCCCAATTACTTTCTGGTAGTGCGCATTCATATCGAGTGCAAATAAATGTACAAATCAACACGGAGAGCTTGCCTTGGTCATTTTGGGTGGGAACTATTTTTCAGTGCGGAACAATAAAGCCGAAGCACGCACCACGCTGTGCAACAGGGGAACTCCCTTCCTGGTGCATAACAGGGATTCCCCTGGCAGCGTGCTGCGTGCTTCGGCTTTATTGTTCCGCACTGAAAAATAGTTCCCACCCAAAATGACCAAGGCAAGCTCTCCGTGTTGATTTGTACATTTATTTGCACTCGATATGAATGCGCACTACACAGAAAGTAATTGGGAAACGCATCGAGCAAATTAATTCCTTTTGGCCGAAATCTTTCTCTGGCGCCGTTAGACTCCAGTCTAACGTGGAGTAGCTGCAGATACCGCGGCGGTCAGTGCTGACAGACTCGGACAATGGCTGGGTGACCAGGAAAACGCTTTCCACCACTTATTTTAGTCTCTGGACTGTGGGGAGATGCCCAAATTTGACCTGGGGGTGGCATATCCCTTTAATGCTTCTTTCTTACTTGGCAAAAGGGTCCCACCGAAGAGAAGACATATTCCTCCCTAAAAACTGTTCCTTGGATGCACTTTGACTTGAAGTTGAACTCACCATAGCACAAGGCACTGTTGTAATCCATCCATGAGCCTATAGTAGTAACATGCCACCAGTGGAGAGGCGGGAGAGGGCGAGCAGCTGAATCACAATAGGTCGGGTGTGTGAGAAACGTTTATGCAGACCAATCACTTGATTTGAGTTCACCCCGACCTACGCCCCTAAGACAAACTTCAGGGCTGCAATGTAAAGTAATGGGTAGAAGCAAGATACTGACGCTCCAACTGTGCTAGTGTAATAGAGCATTTGTCCACTGATCTGAAGGTTGGCGGTTCAAATCCTGCTCTCCATGTCAACATCATTGGTTGAATGGTCAAATCCACTGACCCACAGGTTGGCAGTGTAATTTCCCTTCCACAGATAAATGCTGTTGTTGTGTCCTTGGGCAAGACACTTAACCCACCTCACCCCTAATGTTTGCATACACTTGCTGGTGAATGTATGACTGGAATGTGGGAATGGGTGAGTGGTTCCTTGGTGTAAAGCGCTTTGAGTACTTTAAAGGTGGAAAAATGCTATAGAAAAATGTATTACTATATAAATTGTAATACTGTTTCTTCAAAAAGAAAATATATAATTTTATATTCAAAATATTTTATATTCAAATCCTCAAAGTAACCACCCTTTGCTTTTTTGACTGTGCCCTTGGCCATCTCTCAGTGGGTCTCCTTCATGAATAATTTTTACATTTTTTTTTGTGTGTGAAAATGTTTTCTTAAGTGAAAATGTTTTAGAATTACTCTGATAAAGTAACTCCATGTACTGTTTATATCATACTTTGACCACCTGCTATAAGACACTGACCATTCCAAACTAAACAAATAGATGAAAATGACAAAGTCACAGTTAGCCTCTGTGTCCCTATAACCCAAGTTCACACTGCTCCAAGCGACCACAGTTATCTGCTCTATTCTTTTATCAGCATTTAATTCTTTAATGAAAAGACCATCTGCTGTGCTTTTCATAATAATGTCAGGAGGATGAAGCAGGATCACATTGCCCTTTGAGATTCATCTTTGTGAATGAAATATCAGAGAACTCTACCTGCAGTCATCAGCATATCTAAATCAACTATCAGAATTTGGTAAGATTAAGCATCGGGTAAGGTCATGTAGCTGTGTATTGCTGGTTTTAATGTCTAATTCTCAGTCGGATTAGCATTAAAGACTGTGAACCAGGCTCTGCAGTTCACGTAAGGTCTTTCCAAACAATTAGATTATCATTTTGATTAGATGAATGGGTGCATTGATGCTGCTGATTTGCATTGGTGTTGTTTTCCATTTAAGCCCAAGCAGCCATATTCACCGGTCTTAATGGCACTTAGCGGTTGTCCATGAAAAATGTGATGTTTCCCAGTTTGTACTTGTTTTCACTCAGCAGATGTTTACTCAATATAAAACTAGGTGTCCCCAGGCAGCCATAGTCCCTTTTGGGGGTGTCAAAGGTCCAGAAAATCTCATCCACGAGCATCCAAAACAGATGCCTGGCTCACCTTATCTCCTCTTCATGTGGAGGACTAATGCTGAGTTTACACCTAATGCATGTAGGGTCAAGAACATTATTAAATTCTATGTGCAGACAGACTTTATTGTTCCACAAGGAAAATGGCTACAGTAGTTCACAACGCAGCTCCTTCCAGTTGCCTGGAATTTCTCATGAATCCTGTGGTGGAAACTCTTTGCCCTCTTAGATCTGAGATTTAGTTCTTTGAGATATCTGAAGAACTAACTTGGCCAGCAAGATGAATTCTCACAATATTTGTGAGTTCACAAACACACCATTCAGACTAATCACAGAGCAGCATTGGGGTTTGGGCAGAAGCCAAATGTGAAGCGCCCAAACGGACCAAAACAAACATGGCAAGTTCACATGTACCTCAGTCCATTTTAGCAAAAACACAGACTATATTTTTGTTTGTGAAAAATGTGCGGAGAAAAGTGTGCATTTTTTCACAGGGAAGATGTCTCTGATTTGATTTAACAAAAGCGTGATTTCTCGACTTGTTCCACTGTAGTGGTGCTTTGACCAGTCGGCTTCAAATATTCGTCTAGACCAGACCCTGAAGCCATCGACAGGCGCTGCCATTTGCACCATTTAGAGTTTCAGCCAAAGCCAGCCAACAATTTTGAATGGCAAATTGAGCCACCATCTAATAAAATTTGGGTAAGTCAGCTAGAATTATGTGCATCAAATTATAATTCTATCCATCACATAGAGACATACATGAAAAATAAACGGCAAACAAAATCAACTTTGCACACTGGAACAACAGACACACACAGTGGCGGCTGATGGTATAATTTTTTGGGAGGGCGCTTAGGCCAAAATTATAAATACAGTGAACCCTCGTTTATCGCGGGGGTTAGGTTCCAGAAATAGCCCGCAATAAGTGAAATCCGCGAAGTAGGACAATTTTATATTTTACAATTATTCTACATGTTTTAAGGCTGAAAACGCTTCACCAGACACATTATACACCTTTCTGAGACTGGTATTAACATTTTTCTCTTGTTTAAACACTCAAACTTTTGTAGATTTTCATTAAAATATATTAATAGTGGGGGGGGGCACGTGACACGCGGACACGTGCGCGCGGACACGTGTGCGCGGACACATGCGCGCGGACACGTGTGTTTGTTTTGGTACCACATATCCATGCCATGTGCGAAAGTCGAGTGGAAAGCGACCTGGATATCATTTTGGGCAAGACTCAAGCCAATGCTAACAGTGCCAAACCGCTAACAGACGCCTCTGAGCACCACAAGACCAGGTAAGACTAACCTGCGCTCACAAGAGTTGGTTGCATTTCACCCCGGCTCCAAAATCAGACCGCTATCAATGCGTCGCCAATACTCCACAGCTCTCTAGGACGGGGTCGGGTTCGTCCTCTCGGCGTGACGGGGAAGAGCCACTGTCTCCTCTGTGCGCGCGAGTGTCCTCCCCCCGCTGCGGCTCCCTCGAATGTGGCTCTCCCCGCTGCGGCTCCCCCGGACGCCGCGCGGCCAGGCGCCAGGCCCGTCCATGTTGATTCTTGGCTCTTCCATTTGTCCGGCTCGCACTCAGTCTCTTCCATGGCTCGTGCAAGTAAACAAAGGCCACACCTCCTGTCACCCAGGCGCTCTCGTGAAGGACATCTGAGACTCTGTCCCTACCATCCCTGGTCTAGACCTGGTTTAGTCCTGGTTTAGACCTGGTTTAGTCCTGGTTTAGACCTGCTTTAGACCTGGTTTAGTCCTGGTCTAGTCTCTTAGCTAATCAGGGCGCAGGACAGAATGTTACACTGTAAAAAAAAGTTACACTATAAAAAAAATTGAAAAAAAAATTGGAAAAAAAAATCCGCGAAACAGCGAGGCCGCGAAGAGTGAACCGCGATACAGCGAGGGTTCACTGTATAGCAGGGGTGCTCAATAAGTCGATCGCGATCTACCGGTTGATCGCCAAGGTAGTCTGGGTAGATCGTAGTGTCATAGTGCTCGACACCGGTCTTGGTCTCGAAATGAGTGCGATCATATTTCATTACTGCCGCTGCCGTCAGCAATAAACTACACGCGGGGCTTCTCACTGCAGCCTGTGCGCTCTGAGCCGCGGACACCGCACCACACGTGCCCCCAGCGCACACAGCTTGTTCGCAACAGTGTGTACCTCTGCGTACCAGCATGTATCACAGAGCAGATTAAACTTTATAAAACATCCTACCTGTCCGCCCGCCTCATGTCAGTGCGCCGCTCCTCGCCTTTTGACGCTCTCGCTCCTCCTGCTCATAGCGCACACAGGCTCCTGTGTGCGCTATGGGCTCCTGTGTCCTCCTCAGTGCGCTCTGATTAGAAGTATAAGACTAAGTGCAAAGCAAAAACTAATCTAAATTTATGTTACAGTTTTACTCTGTTTCAACTTCCTGTTTGAATAATTCAGGGGCGGAGTGAGATTCAATCCGATCTCACTCCGCCCCTGAATTTTTCAAACAGGAAGCCCATATTTGCCATGTCTAACAGGTCATTCTAAAATGGATTAGAATGAACTATATCTATTAGGGCACAACAGGCAAAGTTTATGCAGCAGCACAATCTGAGCCCCAACAGCACAACGCAACAAACCACTCACAATCATACCCAAAAACCTCAACAAAACTACAATAAGAGGTTACAGTACGGTCCCAGCATGAACCCATCAGCACACACAGCAGAACACTGGAACAGCTTCGTCACACCCACGCATTTGTACATTTACGCACCTTTGAGGCTCTGGCCTCTGATTTGCCCAAAGCTAATGAAAACAAGCCTTACCTTCTCCAGAGGAGTGAAGCGGTGTGCATCCTCTGTCTGCTGTCCTGTTGGTTCTGCATTGTTGTCCAATGTGATGAGATGAAATTGGTTCAAGTCCTGGTCCAGTCAGGTCCACGACGTGAGGTCTGGGAGCAGAGTGCACAAGCTTGTTGTAAAACTAGTCTTAATCCCACTTACCATTTAAACCTGAAAGTTACACAAGTCCATATTAGGACTAGGACACCAGGTGGATTTAAGCCCTCTGCGCACTAAGTCCAGGTCAAACTTTTCTGCCCAGAAACAAGCAGACAGATATGTAGTAGCAAGTGAGTGCCCTGGCTCCCCGGCTGCTGCAGGTTCCAGAAGTGGGTCTGTCCACTGTTTAGAGTTTCTCCTCGCTCTATTCTCTGTGGAGGTTTAGCTGTAAGTACCGTATTAGCCTACATTGATCCAAGATTCAAGATTCAAAGCTTTTATTGTCATAAGCACAGTAAAGAAACAAGTTTCCCTGTACAATGAAATTCTTACTTGTATCACATTTTGGGGAAATAGCCTATATACATTTGTAACCAATACACTGCATATTGAGATTTTGCAAATCAGTAGACTGTAGGCATGAAATGACAGCTTCAGGCATTTGTAGCCATTAACATTTTGGTGGCTGCAGCAGCCATTTAGGTTTTGGCTGAGCTGGCTAGCCAACTTCATCAGCCAGCCATTATTCTCAAAACAAATGGCATAGAACTCAATTCAGAGTGTTACATAATATGTGTAAGACCAGGTTACTGAAGAATTGTAAAGTTGGGTGTCAGTGGTTCATTTGCCAGAATGGCGAAATCCATTTGTGTCCTTGGGCAAGACACTCTTCATCCAGTGTGTGTGTGTACACTGGCATATGAATGTGTATGCATAAGTAAGTGGTTCCTTCATGTAAAGCAGCGTCCATTCAAGGTAGAAAAGCAATTTGACTATTTTGATGCTCTAGGAAATCAAGAGCTATATATGTCCAGGTCCTTTACTACCATAAATGGGATATTAAAGTGCACAGTCTACGTATTTATAGTCTATAGGATGATCAATGCTAAACTGCACCTTACGAAAATTAACAGATTTTATTTCACAATCAAGAAAGCTTTGATGTAAAAAGTGCACTCCTTGATGTCTGTCTTTACATACTTACACGTTTTCATAATGAAATGTTGTAGAAATCCCAGAGCCCTTAGCACAGTTCTGCTCATAGGCACCTTTCTGTGTTCACATGGTAGTTTTTGGAGAAGAAATGAGACACTGAAGATCCATTTGAAGATGAAAGTCAAAGGGGGAGCGTGAGTGTTTTTTCTTTCAGGCTACAGACAGTGGCAGCTCCATGTTGCACATTCCACCGAGAACACGCCTCCTCCTAAGGTGTCATAGCTGAGGATACCTTTGATAGAATTCTTTTTACTTCATTTTCCCCGTCTCTGTTATATGTATCTCTCCCATTGTTCAGTTATCCCTTTGTGAAAATACATTGCTCATACTGACACAAATCTCTTCTAATAGAAGCGATAATAGGGTACACTGGAGTAGGGCCGAGATGGAAAAGAACTATGAAGTATACACAAGAAAATAGTCAGAATAGTACTACAAGAAAAAAATGTGGCAAAAAGATAGAAAAAGTTGTATAATGCTTTAGAAATGATGCCATTAGATCCATTAGTTTACTTCTGTCTTGGCCCTATAGTGTAGTCAAGTATGGTTTATAGATACAAGTCACATGATGTTTGTTTTTAATATTTTACAATCTGTTTTTTTAATCTGTGTTTGTAATATGCAGTAATAAACAGCTATACAAAATCTGTCATTTTTTGAGGATTTGGCAAACCCTAATTTTAATTTAGATTAAGGATTAAAGGGGCTAATAGATCCTTGACATTACATTTACACTTAAAGAGGGCAAATTATGCAAAACTTTGTGGAGCTTTCTACCAAATTATAACATTGTTCCCTCATCAAAATCATGCCTGCAAGGGTTTTATATGTCATCCATGCATGTTTGAGTAATCTAGCAATCTCTCCCGCGCCCCATTCGGACGCTCCTTATGATTAGCTGCCACTTATGCAATTTTCCATAGTATTTCCAACAAATGCGGTATCACAACACAAGCAGTGTGCAGTATTTTCATTAGCAAAATGCATACCAATTCTGTTGCGATAGCGCTCTGATGGGGAAGCAAGGGGAAGGGGGATTCAGAGCATGTTAAACAAAACTGAAACTTTTTTAAGAAGAAGAGAAGTGACTTTATTGATCTCACACTGGAGAAATTCTTCTCTGCATTTTAACCCATCCTATATATATATATACATATATTAGGAGCAGTGGGCAGCACACACATTAGGGCGCCCGGGGACCATCTCCATGATCTTCTTGCTTCAGTTTGGTCAGGACCTAAGCTGGAGGTACCTATGGTGCATGTTTTGGGTTGATGGGGGAAACCGGAGTGCTCGGAGAAAACCCATCCAGACACGGGGAGAAACATGCAAACTCCACACAGAAAGGCCCAGGCGACCCGGGGATCGAACCCAGACCATGCATGCAAACTCCACACAGAACACACAGAAAGGCCTGGGCGACCCGGGGATCGAACCCGGAACCTTCTTGCTGTGAAGCAAGAGCGCTAACCACTCAGCTACCGTGCCGTACCGTTTGCACTACATTCTTTCACCACATGATGGTGTGAATCAGATATCTGATACCTTTGTGTGGAATGTTTTACTGTATGGCATTAAACTTGTCTATTCTATTTTTATTGCTCAAAAATACCTTGCCTATAAACATACATTCTTACTGCCTCTCCATAGATCTGACCTGTAACTTCATAACCTAGTGTCGCCACCTGTTGGTCCATAAAGATCTATAAGCAAAACATTTTCAACAAAACAATCTATGGTGACAAGCAGCCGTCTGTTTCCTGGTTACTCTATGTATTTGTTTAAGTTGTGTTGTTTACTGCTAATGTTCAGTACATAGTGTTCTCTCAGGATGTGGGGAGAATTTGTTTCAGTCAAAGAGGAGGAAGTGCTCTACTCCAAAACACATTCAAGCACACACAGATTCGTGAACATGTCTGACAGAAGTAGATTTGTGGTTTTCCTATTGTTGAAAAATATAGCAAAGAGCACAGTAGAAGTGAAATGTTATGTCATCACTACAGTCCAAAAAGCATCAACAGGTGCGTTGAGAAAAAAGTAACTTGAATGGCCTATGTTGCTCTACTTTCTGATCTAATGTTTCCTCATCATAAAGCTATCTGGAGTTACTCAAACCTTTGTGAATGAAACAAAACACAGTGTTTGAGGAAGTAACAGCATTATACCATGGCTATTTAGTGTAATATAGGACCATTAATGTTTGCAGTGACCCATTTTGGGGTGCCCTACAAGTTTACTAAAATTATTTCAAAAGATGATAATTCAAATATATTACCTCAGATTTATTTTAAGATTCCTTCGAAATTATTGAACTTTAGGTCTTTGTCCACCTCATTTTAGTTGGATACAAATTAAAAGCATTTGACATTTTATTTGTAAAACTGGAGCTCCACAGGGTTCTTTTCATTTCAGTAACTCAACACACAACTTCTTTTATTAGTAATAAAACTATTACAGTACATCACTTAGTGTAAAACACAGTAGTGACCTAAAATGAAGTGCTCACACTTCATAGAGGCATAACATGAAAAAATGCTATGTAACATTTTGTATTATCAATGAATTGCAGTGCAGTGTATAGTTGAAGGTGGAGCTTAAAATTTAGATTTTGAATAACAAATACACATTAAAATGGTTGTGCCTGTGATTTTCATGTACTAAAGTACAATCTGTACTAAAGTAGTACAGATTAGATTTTAAAGCAGCTCAAAACAAGACCACTATGCACTGTCTGCATCTACCATTAAATATGCTGTTGGCATACAAAATTCTCCTCTGGCTTCAGAAAGTTTTATAAAGCCATCTTTGGGAATAATTAGGATGCTGGGAGTGTTTTATGAAGGTGAGAGATAACTTTGGTTTGCTGCAAACCATCTAAAATAATCTACCGTAATTTCCGGACTGTTGAGCGCACCTGTTTATAAGGCGCAGTTGTCCACGTCTTCAAGTTCAAGTTGTCCACGACTTAGAGTCCGTCACAGTTTTCTTCACAAACCGACCCCAGGCAGTGAGACTCGGTCGCCACCTGTCCTCTACTCGGACGCTGAGCATTGGTGCTCCACAAGGGTGCGTGCTGAGCCCTCTCCTGTACACTCTCTACACATCGGACTGCAGCCCCACCCACTCCAACAACACCATTGTGAAGTTTGCGGACAACACCACAGTTGTGGGGCTGATCTCCGGGGGTGAGGAGTCTGCTTACAGGGACGAAGTCCGGGCTCTGTCGGCGTGGTGTTCGGCAAACAACCTGGCGCTGAACACCACAAAGACCAAGGAGATCATCCTGGACTTTAGAAAGAACAGAGCAGACCCGCCCCCTCTCCACATCAACGGAGTCTGTGTAGAGAGAGTCCACTCTTTTACTTTCCTGGGGACCACAATATCGGCTGACCTGTCGTGGTCCGACAACACCTCGGGATTAGTAAAGAAGGCTCAGCAGCGCCTGCACTTCCTGCGGCTCCTCAGGACCAATAACATTAGTCAGAAGCTGCTGGTGAACTTCTACCGCTCCTCCATCGAGACCACACTCACGTACGGCATCACGGTGTGGTTCACGCTCTGCACAGAGGCAGAACGGAAGAGGTTACAGGGGGTGGTGAAGACGGCCCAAAGGATTATCGGCTGCCCCCTCCCCTCCCTGAAGGACATCTACACCTCCCGATGCCTCAGCAGGGCGGAGCGGATTATTAAGGATGTTTCCCACCCCGCACACCATCTCTATGAACTGTTGCCATCAGGCAGGCGCTACAGGTCCATCAGGAGCCGGACCAACAGACGGAGAGACAGTTTCTTTCCCCAAGCCATCATCAGACTGAACTCACGCATGCACTAACCTCCTACCCCCCAACTGCACCACAACATACCATCTCACTACATCACAACACACTACCTCACTACATCACAACATACTATCTCACTACCTCACAACACACTACCTCACTACATTATTAATTCTGTGAATTATCTGTATGCCAAGTGCTGCTGCTGCTGCTGTTTGCTGCTATCGTTTGTTTTATTCTGTCTTTACTGAAGTTCGTTGTTTGCTGGTCAAACATTTTTATTTTTTATTTATTTTTATCTACACCTGCGGAGAGCTTTCCCAATTTCGTTGTGTTTTACCTAACATAATGACAATAAAGACTATTCTATTCTATTCTATTCTATTCAAGAACGTTTTCAATTTCAGAGCATCTGCTTTTATTGCCTCTGAAAGCTTTTGTCATCTTTTTGCATTGAGTTAGTTCGTCACACTACCATCACCAACGTCTCACCATCGACTCATCGATGCCAAGCTCACATGCAGCAGCTCTGTTTCCTTTTTCGTCAGCCAGATTGATTGCCTTTAACTTAACAGCTGCATCATATGCATTTCTTTGTGTGTTTTCCATGAGGAGGGTGTGTGCATGAAGCGCAAAATAACTCTTCAAAACAAAATCAAACTAGCATTTTCCTCGGCGCATCGTCTCTTCACCTGTCTCGCTCTTGCATGCCGTCACTTCACGCCCTGCTGCGCATGTCTCCTGCAGAAAGAGCCACTGTCCTGTCTGGGATCATGTCGGTGTCTGGAATCATGTCAGCGTCTGGGATCAAGTCAGTATCTCGTAGGATTTCAGCAGATTTCAAGCTCTTCTGGGGGACGGGGATAGGTGTATCGATCAGGTATGAGTGGATGTCCGACTACTGAAGTTTGAGACGTTTTTTCTCGTCATTTGCACCTCATCTGCATTTACTTGTCATTAAGACGTATCCCACTCACTAATGTTCATTTAGCTTCATAACTTATTTTATCACACAGAGATGAACTGTTTTAGTGCTGACAACAGCGCTCGCTAGTGTTGTAACTTCATGTTCACTGCACAGACAGTGGTGTTTTCTGCCGCATCGTTGTAAAAGCTGCAGGGTTCGAAGTGTGAGAAAAAAGTAGCAGCTTATAGTCTGGAAATTACGGTAGTTCTGTTTTTCATGTTTTTAAGACAGTAATAATTATCGTCATAGCCTTTTAATATTATATTGAATAAAATCTGATCTAAACTCCCCCATACATCTTGACTTGAGCACTTGCTATTGTCACTACAGATCCAGTACCTATTTGTCTGCATACAAAGCTACTACTTGAGTGTATGAACTTCCATACAAAATGACAAAAGCCATGTAGAAATGGGCAGTGCTCATTTTACACAGAGAGATGGTTTTGCGGTCTGGAGTAAAGGAAGTGCATTGTCCCAAGGCTCGGCTTTGGGCTCATGTTCGTCTCTGCAAAGTCAAGGACACAGCTGATGTTCCAGGGATACTCCAGGACAATGTAACTCAATGCCTCAAGCAAAGAGTGTATTCAAAGATGCTGAAGAGATGTCAGGAATACAGAAATTTTACCCTTAAAGCAGACCTATTATGCAAAATGGAGCAATTTCAAAGCTTTTAATCAGCTTTTAACCATGTTGTATTCATTTCCCTTTCTCATTTACTCTTTTGAAGTTGTATTTGGAGTGAATTGTGCATGTTTCAGTAGATTTAATCACTTATTTTCAGACGTTATATTGCCAGTCAACTCCTGTTTTCACTACCACTGCTCTCATTCTGATTCATATTAAAGCTGCTCTGAGATCGCTTCAAACAGGAGGACCTCAGGCCATTCTAGACAGTCCATGGTGATAGTAACAGTGGGACAGTGAGTCACGTCTTCTGCTTCTGTCTGCTCAGGCTAAGCCTTGGTCTGTGCTTGTGTCACTCAGAAAGTTCTGCTGTCACCAGTAAAGTCCTCACTGTCCACAGGTGAAAGAAAAGACCATCGCGTATAGGGTGAAGCAAGCATGTGCTGGGCTCTGTTCACTTGAAGCTGTTGTCATAGAAATAAGTTCAGCGATCAGCTGATGGACACTCACATGGCTTGTGGAGCGTATCTGCGGTGAATGATGTGTGTGAGCAAGATTGATCCAAAACCAAAGTAAACAAAACTAAATCTAGTGCACACTGGGGTCAGTCCAGAGAGCGCAACATGTGTGAAACGACCTAAATATACAGGTTTGTGTGTTAAACTTGGATAAATGAAACAAAACCCAACTGTGAGTATGTTTGTGATGAGGAAACAACATTATAACCGTAAACATAATTATAGCTGTCCCTTTTATTTCTGATACTTGTCAAAGCTATTGAAGAATAATGTACATTTGTCTATCAAGGCTTTGACTTTGAAGTGCTGAGTCCAGACTTGCTTGCTTTGTGACTGCAGCTAATTCTCTCACGGTGACGCTTCATTATTATTGTTGCTTTTATTTATTCAACACTCATTGTGCAGAAATGGCAATTGCTGAGAGCATCTGCGGCTCACTGTCTTTTGTATTCCTTGCTAAATAAGTGACCATCTGTTGAGTGTCTATGTCCTGTCCTGAAATACCTTAAAACTAGCATCTTTTCAGATAGACATAGGTGTGTAAAATAGACAGACATAGGTGTGTAAAAAAAAAAAAAAAAGTTATTTCCCGTTAACAATATGAGGGATAAAACGTTTCAGAGTCTAAGGAATGTTGGGCATGTTGAGTTGTGCAGGTGACGTTTTGATAGACGGTTTGAAAACTGTAATGTATTCAAAATAAAGGAACTCCAGCCAAACTGTCTCCTGGGAATGATGGACTGTTTCCATAAAAGGCAGTGAGTCAGAGGATTATAAGGGAGTGTGTGGGTAGGAAAAAATAAAAATATTCATTCTTTAAGTGCATATGACAGGTTAGTTAACATCATTATATTTAAGACATAACAACATTGTAAAATGTTTTGCTTATAGTTTTGTCTATGTGTTGTCTATTTTAAGTTATGGTGAAAAGCTTATAATTTTACTTTCTGGTTGGACATGGGCAGTAGATGTAGCATACGTAGAGGTAATTCCTGTTACCTAGCAACCATATTGTTAACAAGGGTCAAAACTTGTCTAAATTACATTATTAGACAAATAAAAAATTGTACTTTATTTTGTTAAATTCATGTTTAAACTGCCCGTAAAATGTGTTCTTGCATGTAAATTGTCCCTGCATTTCAGACGGAATTTTCTGTGTTGTGGACACAAGTAGAGGTATTCCATTTTCTACTTCCTGCTTTTTTTTGTACTTTTCTTCTTAGCTTTTTAACACAAACTGTCACTTGATTGATGTAAAAATATTACAAAACCTTTCCGTGTCCCTGTGTGTCTGTGGAAAACCTGTTGAATGGATGCACCAGCCTCCTGCGTCGCTCCAGCTGTTGTCTGGTTAGTAAATACTCTCTGGAGTAAAGAACGGCGAAGTGGAGTGCTCTTTCCCAGAATGCAATGGGAGGCAGCTGTGCTCGGAATCACTGACTCATTCACTTTTTCATGGGGAGAGTGTGCTAGATGAGAAGCACTGTGAGGAAAGCACTATCCAAGGGCCAGTTTGGGCTAACCTGTCCTTACTGTAAGCGGGCTTGCATCTCCATAAACCTCACTCTCATTTTGTTTGGAGGAAGGCCTCTTGCTGCTTGTTTCCATGGAAATATACACTACTCACAATAAGTCAGTGATATTGAGAGAGACTCAGCGGATGTGATACATACGGTGTTTGCTTCACTTCAGAGATTTTTTGGATAGGGAGGCAAATGTATTGGAGTGATAGACACACCTCATTTTGTGTTTTCCACATACTGGTCTCACTGTGTACATATTGGGGCTAACAAACTTTTTCAATGTGGCATCAATTTCAACATTCTGTGGGTATAAAAAGCTGGTATTGTCAGTAAGTCATTCCAAGTTTATCATTCAAACAGCCATGAACACACAACGTCACTTAATGGACGAGCAGCGTCACCTGGCCATAGCGCGCCTTCAGGTCGGTAGCAGGCAATCAGATGTTGCTCGTGAACTTGGTGTGTCTCAAAGTGTCATCAGCAGACTTGCATCAAGACACAGAACTACTGGCAGAGTTTGTGACAGGCCCAGGAGTGGAGCCCCACGAGTGACAGATGTTGACCAGTACCTAAGGACCTACGCACTCAGACATCGTCATGCAACGGCCACACAGCTGCAGGCCCATTTACGAGAGGTGAGGGGCACTAGGATTTCCAGACAAACCATACGCAACCGACTCCACCGCTTTGGCTTGAATGCCAGACGAGTGTTGCAGGTGACTCCACTGACACCAAGACACCACCGTGAACGTTTGCAGTGGGCACAAGATCATGTGACCTGGACAATGGAGAAGTGGTCTCCCGTCTCGTTCACTGATGAGTGTCGGGTCACCTTGCACAGAAATGATGGTCGTCAGCTTTGCTGGAGAAGGCGAGGCGAGCGATACGCTGAAGTCAACATGGTCCCCAGCGTTCCCTTTGGAGGGTCTGGGCAGGCATCACCAGTCAGCGCAAAACAGATCTGGTTATTGTAGATTTAGATGCAACTGCACGTTCTTACCTCAGAGACATCATAGAACCCATCATCATCCCCCAATTCTGCCAGCACACCCCCAACTTTCTGTTCATGGATGATAATGCTCCACCACATCAAGCCAGAATTGTCACAGCTCGACTTCAGGAAGTCGGAGTGCCTCATATGGTATGACCAGCAATGTCCCCTGACCTGAACCCCATAGAGCACGTCTGGGACCAGTTGAAGCAGAGACTGGATAATCGTACCCCAATACCACATGACCTGGCAGAATTGCGTGTAGCACTTGTGGAAGACTGGAATGCAGAACAACATTATGAGGGTAATGAGGAGCATGAGACGTTGCTGTCATTGTGGCAAATTTTGCGGATCATTGCGGATTAATTTTATAATTTTATTTCATTAAAATTCAGACCAAATAGGAAAAATACTCATATGAATAACAATATCCCTAACTTATTGTGAGTAGTGTAGTTCCGTTGGCTATAATGTACCACAGTTAAAACCCATCTATTTCCAGGGGGAATCTTCAGAAATATGGTTTTAACTTTTTACTTCCATGGATTTATGCAAGTGACGTGCCACCTCCAGAAATTTACACTATGCGACACATCTGTATCACACATGCAGAGCTTTGCGCTACTTTGTGACATCTCTGTGTGGCAGAGAGCCACATTCAAGGAAACCTGTGTAATGCAGACACAGAGAGTATAAGCTTAACTTATGATTTGGGTGACATGTGCGAGAGCCGTGAGCTGTGTTTGCTGTGAAATCTTATTAACAAGGAGCATAGGCGGCACGGTGGCTGAGTGGCTAGCACTCATGCCATGTCGCCCAGCCCTTTCTGTGTGTTCTGTGTGGAGTTTGCATGCATAGTCTGGGTTCGATCTCCGGGTCGCCCGAGCCTTTCTGTGTGGAGTTTGCATGTTCTCCCCGTGTCTGGATGGGTTTCCTCCGGGTACTCCGGTTTCCCCCATCAACCCAAAACATGCTCCAGGTAAAATCCTCCAGCTTAGGTCCTGACCAAGCCGAGCAAGAAGATCATGGAGATGGGTCCCCGGGTGCCTGAAAGACGAGCTGCCCACTGCTCCTGAAGGATGGGTCAAATGCAGAGAAATAATTTCCCTACGGGGATGAATAAAGCGTGTCTTCTTCTTCCTCTTCTTCATTATGAGCAGTGGCACCAGAGGAATAAAGCTTGGTCATGCATAACTCAGGCTTCACTGTTTGAATGGGTTTAACCTGTGACTGTAGGGTGAGACAGGCAGCTGTTCATGTTGTAGCAAAGCTGGGTTTATTCTTGGTGCATAGTGAAGTTAGCTCTGTTATTGTGGTAGCCTACTGTACTGTGCTTTTTGCATCAATTGAACCAGATGTTGTGATGCCATTTGCCATTAGACCTGGGTAGTCCTGCCTGCTTTGGTCCTTATTTAGACCTTTTAAAGATGTGATTAAGGCCTGCTGGAATCTTAATTTACAGTAGACTTAATCTAGACCAGGGTTATTCTTGGTTTAGATCTGATAGTCCTTGAACTGCTTTACTCATATTTTAGACCTGCTTTAGGCCTGGCCTAATCCTAGATTTGCTGTGAACTGCACTATAGTTAGGGCACTTTCACACTGCTAGTTTCATTATTTGGTCCACACCAAGCAATAAAATTGTTATTATGTAGCTTATACTCTCCAGTGTGGTTCGCAATCACACCTGCAAATGAACCAAAATTGGTCTGATTGATGTCTGCTGAAGGCCGGCCTCCGCTTTTTATACATCTTCAGCAGACTTTGATCGCGCTAACATTACTTGGACCATGTTTGGCCACTCACTACAAACAGGAAATTAAATAATTAGTATTCCCTCCCATGATGCATTTCGAATAGTTTGCTTGAGGTCTCGGTCTGCTTGATTTAGTGCGGATCTGAGTGCGATTGATGCTTTTACACCAAGGAAAACAAATCAAGCTAAGAGCTTCTGGTTTGAATGGAATGTTTGCTGCGCACCAACTGCTGTTGGTGAAAAAAAAGTACCTTTAAAGTCTGTTTTTTGATTGTCACTGCAGATTTGTCTTGGCTTAGTCCTGCTCTTAGTGATATGACAGAGCAAAACCTACTAAGTGTTTTTTTTATTCACCAACAGTATAATGCTAGATTTGTGTCCCTGAAACTTGATCACTGTTTGTGGACATTTTAAAACATAACAGTATGACACAGTTTAGAAGTCCGACCCCTGCACTGAAGCCCTTTGAAAATCCTGGAAAATATAATAGAAGATTTCAAGATTCAAGATTCAAGATTGTTTATTTGTCATATGCAAAATCAACACAAGGTCAACAATGCAATGAAATGCTTAGGATCAGTAGAACCGTTGACTCGCTAAGATAGTCAAGAAGTACTAATAACATGCAATAATAGTACATGGTAAAAAAGTGTTGCAAAAGTGCAGGGGAAGAAGTAAACAATATAATAAACAATATAATAAACAATATAATAAAATATGTAATAAAATGTAATAAAAAAATACAGAGCCCTGGTTTAAATCATAGTCTTCATTTGTGGCCATACAAGCTTGTCAAAGCCTGATCCCATCAGATCTCAGAAGCTCAGCAAGACCAGGCCTGGTTAATATTTGGACGGGAGACCACTGGGAAAATCAGGTGACACAGTGGGGCAATAGCTGCAAAAACATTTGTTGTGTCCTTTGACAACGCACTTCACTCACATGACCTAGTATGAAAGTGGTGTGTGAGTGAGTGTTGTGGTGGTTGAAGGGAACGATGGTGCAAGATTGGCAGCCTAGCTTCCATCAGTCTGCCCCAGGGCAGCTGTGGCTACAGTAGTAGCTTACTACCAGGAGTGAATGAATAATGCTCCGTAAAGCTCTGTTTTAGGACCAAAATTGTTTAATATTTATATAAATGACACATTTAAGGTATCACAGTCACTAAAACTCATATTGTTTGCAGATGATACAAACATATTCTATAGCCGTCATGATTATAATGAACTCATCAGCACAGTAAATAAGGAGCTTGACAAAATATAGAAGTGGATGGATTTCAACAAATTATCACTTAATTTAAACAAAACCAAAGTTATGCTATTTGGAAATGCAAAAACAAACTCAAAACAACCAATTATGATGGAAAATGTTCAAATTGAGACAGTAGCAGAAATAAAATTTCTTGGAGTGATCATAGACAATAAATTGTCTTGGAAAACCCACGTCAAACATATAAAAACAAAAATCTCCAAAAGTCTCTCCATAATGAATAGAACAAAATATTATCTTGATTACAATGCATTGTGTACACTATAGTGTTCAATGATTCTTCCTTACTTCACATACTGTATTGAAGTATGGGGGAATACATACTGTCTTGAAGTATGGGGGAATACTTATCAAACAACACTAAAACCTCTAATTGTCTTACAGAAACGAGCCCTATGGATTATTCACAAAGTTGGGTTTTTAGAACACACTCATAATCTTTTTATACATCCTAAGCTCTTAAAATTTGAAGACCTTACTCAGTATTACACAGCAATTATTATGTTTAAAGCATACCACAGTGGTGAAAGTAAAGCGGTGCGCACCGGAACGCAGCACCGGTATAAAATTCACAGCCGGTACGCAGCACCACTAAGAGAATATGGTTAATGGTGGCCAAAAACCCACATTTGTTTTCTATTTAAGTAGAAAACACAAACAACCACACTATGCCATTAGAGAATAACTGAAAGCTACCCGAAACTCTCGTGCAGAGATATCTGCAGTCTGTTAAGCAAGGATTGTCAAAACTTATCTGACTGTAGCCGTGAAAGTAGCCTAAACCATTGCGAGGTGGTGCTGGGCACTGGTAGAAGATTTAAGGCCGGCGCACTGCCTGCACCTGTAAGAGAGGGTTTATGCTGCTTTTTTCCACATACAGTAGGCCTAGGTAGGCAGCACCATTTACGTAGGCCCACAAAAATATGAAATAATTAAGTATAGTAAAAAAGTTATTTATCTATGAACAAGGTGTAAAACATAAAAAAAAAAAAACTGGTAAAACGAGTGTTTAAAAAAAAAAAAAGGGTAAAGTGATGCACTGAACTTTATAGCACCTGTAAGAAATGAAAACTACTTTCACCACTGGCATACCATAAACTACTACCAAAAAATCTGCAAATACTATTTACTTTGAGTGAGAGAACCCACAACTTGAGAGGGACTGGAGACTTCAAATTGCCCAAAGTGAGAACCACTAAAAAAAGTTTTTGCATTTCTGTACGTGGTGTGAAACTCTGGAACAGTCTGGACAAACTCTACAAGCAATACCAAAATGTCAATACGTTTAAGTTACATTACAAAAACATGATCTGGTCACAGTATATGGAGAGTGTCTAAGGTAATTTCATCACTGTCTTCTGCAAAACTAGTTCTGCTGGAACATCTCTTATCATTGTACGTGCTTTTCCTTACCTTTCCTTACCTTATGGCATCACCGGCTGGTTAGCTCAACTGGTAAGTCACTGACTTTCCCCCCGGGGGTTGTGGGTTCAAATCCCCCCCGGGCAATGAGCTAACCAGTGTGGGTCCTTGGGCAAGACCCTTCACGGTACTGCCCCCCGGGCGCCGAAAAAAGATGGCTGCTCACTGCTCCTGAAAAGGATGGGTCAAATGCAGAAGTAAAATTTCTCCCATGTGTCACTGTGTGTCATTGTGTGTGAGACCAATAAAGGCTTAATCTTAATCTAATCTGTTTTTTCTACCATTGCTGGTAATGTATGTGCTTTCTTACCATTGCTGGTATTAGTATCCAAGTCCTGTATCCGTAACTATATGGTTACTTGTCTCCAAGTTAAAAAATTTTTTAGAATTACCATGGGAAAATGGAAGTGATTTTCCTCTTTTTGATTGTTCTTTTGTATATTTTTACTACCTTTTTCATTTGACCTTGATATTGTACAGATTGAGAATCCTGAAAAATAAAAAATAAACCAAGAAAAAAAAAAAAAAAAAAAGCATCTTTGAGTGTCCAGGAAAAAAATAAAAAATAAAACTCATGCATTATTATTATTATTAATTTAATTAATTTGTGGGAACACTGAACTAAAATGTTTTATTATTAAAAGCTGTATTAATAATGTATTAAAATATGATATTCTGACCAGTCCATTTACTAAATTCAGAACTCTCCCTCTGGAGGCTGCTAGTCTTCCTCAGCCAGAGACCACAAGCAGTAACAATACCTCAAGCACCATCACTCTAAGCATAAGGGCTCCCCAAGGCTGCGTGCTCAGTCCTCCGCTCTTCAGCCTACTGACACATGACTGTAGCACCGACCACCTTATGAAGTTTGTGGACCCAACTCATCACTCATCACCAAGGGCAACAAGACTCACTACAGGAAAGAGGTAGACCTTCTGACCACAATGGGCAGAGGCAATAACCTCCAGCTGAATATCAGCAAGACTAAGGAGATTGTTGTCAACTTCCAGAGAGGCCACACCCAACACCCGCTACTGACCATCGACGGTGCTGCTGTGGAGAGAGTGAGCAGCACAAAATTCCTGGGGGGCACATCAGAGAGGACTTCTCCTAGACCACCAACACTGCGTCATTGATGAAGAAAGCCCAGCAGCACCTCTACTTCCTGCAAAAACTCAAGCGGGCAAGTACCTTAACACCCATCATGGCCACATTCTACAGAGGAACCATTGATGGCATCCTTTCCAGCTGCATCACTGTGTGGGGCGGAAGCTACACTGATCACAACAGGAGAGCCCTGCAGCGAGTGTTCGGTGAACACAGGCAGGAAGATCATTGATGCACCACTCCCCTCCCTGCAAGACATATACACTGCCCGCCTCACCCGAAATGCGATCACAATTGTGACCCCTGCAACCTGTTCAGCCTCCTGCCCTCTGGGAAGAGGTATAAGAGCCTCTGTTTCCACAACACCAGACCTCTCTACCCACCAAGCTGCCAGGAAGCTAGAAATCTGCATCTTCCCAAGAACAGAACTCCCCAAAGAACACTTGGTCTCAGATCTCCCCTGACTCCCCCCAAAAAAGACTGTCTTGTGCCTTGCACTATATGCCTTTTGCACTATTTACCATTTATTATTTATTTATTACGCATGGGATAGTGAGAACATAGTTTTGATTCTTTGTATGATCTTTGAATGAAGAATTGACAATAAACTTTGAACTTGAAATTGATTATTGGTCTGATGTGTTTTGGTCATTATGGTCAGAGCTTAGCTACATATTCAATACTTGATGTAATTTGTATTGTCCTAGCAGGAATTAAAGTACAAAAAGAATGTTTTTACAATACAAAACTCCATCCCTAAAATCTCAATAGAGGCTTTTACCAACTAACAATGTGTGATTAAAAAAACACAGAATGCTAAATTGTCCCTTCAGTGAAAATCGCTGTTGCAAATTGTCAAGAAATTGCAGTGTACCTGCTATAATTTCTATCAACATTCATCTCTCTTTTTCACTATTTTTCAGAGGCAAAAGAACATTGTTAAAGTTAGCCAAATGGTGCTACAGGCTATTGTGGTTTGTTAGTTCAACACCACAACTATCATTAGTTTGCCGTGTGTGGAAAAAGGCTCATTATCTGACAAGAATGAACATGAACAAAATACAGCGTTAAGGCTAGAGTTTATTATGTTTGTGAATACTAGAGCTAGTGCATGCTCTGAATTAATAAAAGTCTGTGTACTTGTCACTCTTTAGTATTGGGTAGACAAGTAGGTTAGATGGGTTTAATGCCATGCTGTGGAACATTCCAGGTAATTTAATAATATCTTCATATACAAGCTGGTGACAGAAAAGTGGTGGGGAAATGTCATAAACATTGTGCGGTGTGCTTGTGTTGTGGTTACATTGTAGTGAACATGTCAAAGGTTTAGGCCTATTTGTTAGCTGTCTGTCTAGTGCAGTGTGGGTTCAGGTTCAACTTTATTGTTCAGCTGAGAAATATCAAAGTAAAGTGTGAGGTTTATTTTCTGATCTGTGTTATAATGTTTTTCCCCCGTATCACAAACATACCCAGAGATGTGTTTTGTTTCATTCACATATGTTTAACACACAAATCCTGCATATTTAGGGAGTTTTTCTCTCAAATGGAAAACACTCTGAACAGCTTCACTAAAATCATTTGGATGATTTCAGCCCTGGATCTGCCAATCTCTACTGAACTTAAGGTAAATAGTAAAATCACAAAGTAGAAAAGAACATTTTGCTGACTTTTGCAATGCAGAATTACTCAAACATGTGTGAATGAAACAAAACACAACAAGGTATGTTTTTGATGAGTTAACAACATTTTAATATGATTAAAACCATAATATAGGATCTTTTAAATCATTCATTTTTTGTTAATCATAATGAAAATGTAATATGTTGCACAGTGGCATTTTACATTTTTGACATGAAGCTTGGAAAAATATCGGAATCATTATCTGGACTATAGAGACTCCAAACATGTGGTACCAAAATGTGTGAATTTACTGCTTACACGTGAATGCAGTTATTCTTTTCTATGGGGAAGAAGGTCACTGGTTTGATTCCCTGACATGAAGCCAGACTCTCTCTCAAAGCCCAGGAAGTTGTCTGGCATGAAACCTGCAGTATCCATCTGCACGACATGCTGTGGCAACCAATGAAAGGAACTAGTCTTTTGTGAATGCAAAATTATTTTAGATATTCATTTATTTATTTGATCTTATTCATTTAATAAAGTGTTCTGTTGGTTGTTGACAACCTTGAATTTCCTTTGGGATTAATAAAGCTCAGCCATCTAGTTATCTTCTCTCATTTTAGAGGTATTTATTTATTTGATGTTCTTCAGTGAACTGTGTAAGGGAAGCCTTGACAACCTTGACTTTCCATTGGGATTAATCATGTCCGTCTGTCTATTTTATCTAATTTATTAATATTATTAAGATACAGTCTGTGCATGAATTCAAACCATGAGTCAGGAACATGTTTTAATTTGAATGTTTAGCCCTGCATACTGTCTACTGTCATGCATGTCTTTCCTTATAATCCTCAAATCTCTTGCCTACTGTTTGGTGTCTTGAAAATGCACCATGGCAGAAAATCTAATGTCTGGGATGGTGTCAAAGAGTTGGTTTCCCCCATGATTCTGAAAAAACGTAACCCTGTCAGGAGCTTCAGTATTAGTTATTACCCCATTAATGTTGTAAAAATATATGTTTTAATTAATTAATGTTTTAATAATTGTATGTGTATGTGTGGTTTTGTTTGTTTGTTTGTTTGTTTTTTAACAGCTTTTACCATACAAGGCATGATGCAAAGAGCATTTATTTTGACAAGAATAAATTAAAATCTGGCACAGGCCCTTTTAAAATAATATTGTATATAATTCTCTATATAAATATACTAGTATGTTGTTGTTGCATGAATTTCGTCAAAGAGAATTAGTATTGGGTTTCACCAGGTTCAACACTTCTCACCTGAGTTTCATTATTTTACCACTAGGTGTCACCAAATCCTAATTGAAAAGCCAGTAAACCCACATGGACAAGTTTACCTCTGATTAATGCAGTGCTTCTCAAATAGTGGGGCGGGCCCCCCTGGGGGGGCGTGGCATGATGCCAGGGGGGGCGCGTATGACCCTGGGAAACATGTTTTTTTGCTGTACTGTACTAGAACTAAGTGTAATTGCACATCAACAACAGTAGTTGGCAGTGGCGTTCTCACATGCGATTTACGCACAGTCTCACCATTAACAGAACATCCTCTGTCACAGAAAAAACACATATATTCCACTGAGTCGTGTCCTTTAGTCCGACAGAAGCTGACGCATCAGTGGCACAAGGAGAGAGCGTTTTTTTTCCAGTGCTTTTAGCTTATGCAAATGAGGTGGTTTTAAGTTTCATTTCTGTAAAACGTAAACAAATGTGCGCAAAGCATTAAAAACACATTAATATTTGAGTCCTCAGTGCAGTCTTTGTTGTAAGTTTCTTTCTTTTTTTTGTTTATAATGTTAATAAAAGGATACAATGGTGTTCTCATAACAATTTTCTAGACAAATAATACTATTTATAGTCGCGCGCAGGAAGGGGGCGTGAAATTTTTTCTTCTTCCTAGGGGGGGGCGTCACAGAAAATAATTGAGAAGCACTGGATTAATGCAACAGAGGTTTTGTGGGGAGACACTCTTCTGGTTCACAGGTGAAAGTGAAGTGGATATTTTCGTGGGCTAAAATTGTAATCTTCTTTGTCTTTGCAGGTTTGATGCAGACGTCTGAGGAGGCTCCAAGGATGACAGCTTGGCCCTGAACCCACCAGTATGTCAGGTGAGAGACACATTTAGGTCAAATTAATAAAATATACACAATATCTTCCATTATATAGTACAGTGGTACCTCACCTTACGAATGACCCAACAAATGAAAATTTCAAGTTACAAAACGCCTTCACGGTAAATTTTGGTCTCTAGATACAAAAGAAAATTCAAGTTACGAAACGCGAAATCTCAAAAATTCAATTAATGCGCGCTCAGATGCACGCCCCGAAACGTAAATACACTTTATCAACACACACGGGGTTAGGTTCCAGAGGTGGCCCGCGGTGGGAGAGGTAGGACAACTTTGTATTTTGCAATTGTTCTACATGTTTTAGGGCTGTAAATGCCTCACCACACACATTCTACACTTTTCTCAGACTGGAGTTGGGCTTTTCTCGCATTTCTCTCTCGTTTGAACTCTCGAACTTTCATAGATTTTCAATGGAATGTGTTGATAGTGAAGCGTGGGGGGGACACGGCTCAATATAGCGCCGAAAGTGCGAGGGGAGCGGAGACACAGGATTACTATTGAAACAACACATCATCAGCAGGGTAAAACTCACCTGTCTCACGACGGTCTAAACCCAGCTCACGTTCCCTATTAGTGAGTGAACAATCCAATGCTTGGTGAATTCTGCTTCACAATGATAGGAAGAGCCGACATCGAAGGATCAAAAAGCGACGTCGACACGGCGCCATGGCGCCCGGGCTGTGCCTCCCCCTCGGGGCCGCGGGCCCGCTCGGCCCGCCTGCGCGGCTCACAGTGTCAGCCCCCCGGCTCTGGAAGTCACATAGAACCAGACCCCGCTCCGCTCTTAAAGAGCCCCGCTGAAAGAGCGTCTTTCTCAGCCTCTTAGCTCTAGCGCGGAACCCGCAAGGAGCGCGGAGACAGGAGCACCGCGCTCCTCCAACGGCACTGCCATGTCCCGGGATAATCCTGGTTTAGTCCAGGTCCAGTCCAGGTTTAGACCTGGTTTAGTTCTGGTCTAGACCTGGTTTATTCCAATCAGGACGCAGAACACAAATGTTACACTATAAAAAAAAGTTACACTATAAAAAAAAAAACTTGGAACGGATCAGGCCTTTTCCATTGAAATAGCTACTCAACTTTCGAAAAATTCACGTTACGAAACCACTTCTGGAACGAATTAATTTCGTAAGGTGAGGTACCACTGTATATAGAGCAGGTTTCCAATCAACCATTGGCTCAAATGTAAGATATGATTGAATGCAAGCATAGCATATAGCCTTAAGTGACAAGGCTTGTTAGGTTTCTGTCTATTTAACAGCTTTTAGAGATGTTAAAGTACATCTTGCTTCTGCCATTGTCAATATAATGTCAATTTTAAGTTAGGTGAGATTATAGTCTATATAGTCTATAGTCGACCAAATAAACTTTTGTCCAGATGACAAATTGAATTTCTCCTTTTGCCATTATACTCTATAGTTATTTGACACATTCCGAATTTGAATAAAAGAAAAATAGCTCTTCAATTATTTAATTCAGTAATGGTAACAGTAGCTAGTATGCTAACGTGCACTTCCTGATGCTCAGACAATAAAATGCTTTCTAATTAGATGCAGACCGCACACAGCTGACATATTTTGACCACAAGAGCTGCTTATACTATACAACAAATTATGCTCAAATACATGGGAAAGAATTGGGTACAAGGCCTTTAAATACAAATGTCAGTGCATGAGTTACATTTTACATTGGTAGCACTGAAATCTATGTAGAAGTGTTCACATTTAGGTGCAACTGTGGGCTGCTATCATTGTGAGCAGCCCGCCTCAGGTTGTGACTGAGTACTCCCCCATGATAAAAGTGCCTCTCCATCTATTTTAGAGCCAGCAGAAAATTGCTCCCCCCGCTGGAAAGATGATGCCAATGGTAATACAGACTGTCTGCTCTGCCTCTCCTGCTTTTCTCCTGGGCACTATAGATCCAGGGTCATTTCTGAACGCTGCACACTGCACTGGCTGTGGCTTTCTTTGATAACTCATATTTCCAGTTTCAATGCATCTAATCTCCATCTAATCAAGATAGCTTGAGAAAATAATTACATACAAAGATTTTTGAATGCACTTTTTTCAGTTATGTCTGATAATGTCTGTGGCTGGGTGATATTGTAACATCATTCTGTAACAAAATCAATCTAGTATACTACAACTTTTTGCCACATTAAAGCTACATTATGCAACTTTCTGGTGGGGACCCGCAACTTGCTTGTCACCATGGAGATGTGATTGCGTCTTCCCTGAAATGTTCCCCATTATGGTACTAAACTAATCTGTTTTGCATTTATTCAAGCAGAGGTGTTTTTACTGCTCAAAAATATATTGAAAAACACTTCTGTGAGCATGGTTGTCTCTACATAGATCTGACTTGTAACTTGGCCTGGTGGTGTCTTCTGATTGTTTCTATGGAGACAGGTAAGATAAATGCCAAAATGTGAAATATTCTAGGCAAAGCAATAACATTAAGACAAGCAGGTGGCAAACCCTCCACAAGAAAAGTTGCACAGTGCAAATTTAACATATGCAGTTTTTAATTATTACATGTAACCTGGCACAAATATTTGAAAATTTTAAGTTAAAAAGTGAAAGAATTGACACACTTTTTCTCAAAAGAATTAGTAAAGAGTATATTGACATTATAAATGATGGAGGACCTGTTGTCTCTAAAATCCTTTCCACGGAACGGCATTAAACTGATCTATCACCACGGAGAACAGCAGACAGCCAAATCCCCACCAGAAAAGTTAAACTATAATTTTTAATTTGTTTAAAAACTGCAGATAATCAACTTTCTTGACCATTCAAAAAATCAAGTATAGGAATATGAATAATGCTACACAATGTTTTTCCATGTCACCCAGTCCAGTATGAATGCATTTTTATATTGCTGTTTTGTTGTCTTTTCAAATCTACTAACAACTTTAATTTATTTTCCTTAACAACCCTGCAAAACCTTTACTAATTTGTATGTGTGTCAAAATTCCTTTTTGACTTTGAACTCAGCGCTCATTAGCAGTTATGTCCTGATGCAGACTGACATGGTTTTGACTATATAATTATGTCTCATTATTATGACAGTATTTATTACAAAGAGTGAGCGGCTTACATTTTCATACTCTATTATACAGACAGCTAATACCAACCCTTTTACAAGACATGACAATGTGCTGAACAGTGACCTTATGTTACCAGGAATTATTTGTGGAACCATCGATACATGATTTATGTCTTGTGTTAAGTATTGTAAGGTTACATTCTCTTCATGGAAACATGTACTGATATTTTAGCAGCAATGAGAACTGCTCCCATTTACACAAATCAAAACTGCACAATATTTTACAACATTTTTTAAGCAGACATACTGTATGTTTGTAATTAAAAACTAAGTCTTCTTCAAGAACATTCATTGCAAACATTATCACTTCCCTCATCTCTGACTCAAAAGGAGCTTCCTGGTTCATTGCTTAAAATGAAAATATGACAAAAGTACAATATCTAACTCACTGCAGGGCTGATCTATTGAAAATAGTATTGCATTGCTCAACATTGGCATTACAATTTATTTTAGAACTACTGTGAAAAGCACTATTAGAATTACACAAATTAAAAAGTAAATAAGATCTCTGACTCTGCATTCCACCATGCTTAATATCAAAATCTAATTTGGTACAATTCAGTTCACTCCACCTTTCTCAAATTTGCTTACATTTATTCTGACAGTTTTTACTTGTAGTTATCTCTTTTGGCTAATGATTCAAATAAACCAAAACATGAGGTACTGGTCAGTACCCACACATTCATGCTCCTGTAGTGAGATAATGAGGACCAGTCTGAATCTACTGCCAGAAGAATCCTCCTCAAAATCTGAACCAAATGAACAGTGAGTTCATTGGCAGCCTCTGTATGGACATTCCTGCCGACAACACCATCTGTGGTATTGTGCTGCTCTGCAGAACATGGACCAGTTCAAACACTGAGCTGTAATCGGTAATCGTTTTGAGTTTTCATATGCCCACATTTTGTCATTTGTGATTCTGATTAATTGAGAAACATATTTACAGTCCTGTGAAAAAGTATTCCTTACTGATTTTTTACTTTTTACTCTTAGCCATTTCAGATCAAGTAAACTTAAATATTAGACAAAGATGACTCACACGTACAACTCACACAAAATGCAGTTTAAAGTGCCAATTTTATTAAGGGACAAAAGCCATCTGAACCTACATGGCCCATGTAAAAAAAGTAATTGCCTCATAAGCCTAATAATTGGTTGATCGACCCTTGGCAGCAACAACTGCAGTCAAGTGTTTGCGATAACTGCAATGAGTCTTTCATATCACTGTGGAGGAATTTTGGCCCACTTTTTTTTGCAGAATTTAATTTTAAATCAGCCACATTGGAGGGTTTCCGAGCATGAACTGCCACAGCATCAATTGGGATAAAGTCTGGACTTGGACTAGGCCACTTCAAAACCCTCATTTCAGAAGCCATTCAGAAGTGGACTTGCTGGTGTGCTTTGGATCATTGTCCTTCTGCAGAACCCAAGTGCGCTTCAGTTTGAGGTCACAAACTGATTTCCAGACCTCATTTGTTGGTAGAGAGCAGAGTTCATGGTTCAATCACAGCAAGTCGGCCACGTCCTGAAGCAGCAAAGCAGCACCAAACCACCATCATGTTTCACTGTTGGCATGATGTTCTTTTTATCAAATCCTGTGTTCATTTTACGCTACATGTAACGGAATGCACTCCTTCCAATAAGTTCAACTTGTGTTTCATCAGTCCACAGAATATTTTCCCAAAAGCTTTGAGGATTATCAAGATGTTTTGGGCAAAAGTGAGACGAGCCTTTATGTTCTTTTTTTGTCAGCAGTGGCTTTCGCCTGCGAACTCTACCATGCATGCCATTTTCCTAGTCACTTTCTTATGATTGAGTCATGAACACTGACCTTTACTGAGGCAAGTAGTGGCAGTTTTTTAGATGTTCTGGGTTTCTTTGTGACCTCTTGAATCAATCATCGCTGTGCTCTTGGGGTAAATTTGTAGGCCGGCTACTCCTGGGAAGGTTCACCACTGTACCATGCTTTCGCCATTTGTGGATAATGGCTCTCATAGTGGTTTGCTGGAGTCCCAAAGATTTAGAAATGGCTTTGTAACCTTTTCCAGACTGAGACATGTCAATTTCTTTTCGTCTTATCTGCTCCTTTATTTCTTTGGATCATGATGTGTTGGGTTCAATATGGCTCACTTCACCTTGTCAGACAGTTTCTGTTTAAGTGATCTCTTTATTTAAAAGGTCTGGCAGCATCAGGCCTGGATGTGCTATGAAACTGAACTCCTCTTTCCACAATAATATGATTAATCACAGCTACCTCATCATTTAACAAGGGGGCAATTACTTTTTCACACAGGATCATGTAGGTTTGGATAGTATTTTTTGGTTAACAAATAAAATCATGACAGAAAAACTGCATTTTATGTTTACTTGGGTTATCTTTGTTTAATGTGTAAATTTGTTTGATGATCTGAAACAGTTAAGTGTGACACGCCTGCAAAAAAGTAAGAAATCAGGAAGGGGCAGATACTTTTTCACAGTACTATAGAATGTTCCCATACAACTATAAACATGATTTTGCAGTTCTTCAAGTAATTCAGAGGTCATAAGGGATCTAACTTACAACCTGTCCGTTTTGGAATACAGGCACAAAGACTGCCATTTTTTTAGCATTCTTTTTGTTAATTCTGTCAGTTCTTCTGGATGGGAAATGAGAACTTTAAAAAGTTAAAAAAGAAAAAAAAGATTAAAACAGAAATTGTGATATTTCTGACAAGCATTGAATTAGCGATTAGATTTGGCTGATTGCTAGTTCAATGCTTGTCAAAAATACCACAGTTATATATTTTTTTCAAATTGCTCAGCCCTATGAAATACCCATAAAACAAACTAGGTGGGTCAAGTGAAGTCACTTAAAATGACTCCTCAATGATGCACCCTAATCAATCTTTATTTAAAGGTCCCATGGCATGAAATGTTCACTTTCTGAGGTTTTTGAACGTTAATATGAGCTCCCCTACCCTGTTTAGGCCCCCCCCATGGCTAAAAGTTGCGAAATGTGTAAACTGAGCATTTGCGGTCCTTTTCTGCGTTTGAAAAAAAGACACCCCAAACGGGCGATTCTGAACAAGGAAACTGTGACGTCACACTAAAGCAAAAATGCAAATGCAGTTTCATCCCCCGTCTGGATATCTACCCACCGTCATAGCCAGAGTTTGGACCGCGAACGAGCTACGCAATGCGAGATGCGTTTTTTTATTTGCCTGGAGGCACGTGAGAGTGTTTCCAGGCTCGGATGTCCTTTATCCGAGCCTGTGAAAATGTGTTTTTTTCATTGAAACGCCTCTCCTTTTTTCCTTCGCGCATAAAACGCGGAAGTGGAGCCGCTAAACGAGGAAACAGCGGACAGTTTGCCCCCCCCACCTGCTGCTCTGGCCTGTCTGTGTCCTTCTCATTTGTATTCAAGCAACAACGCCCATAATGAGGTGTTCAGAGACATATTTTTTGACTCTGCCTGTGTTCATGGGTCTTTCTCATGCACTGAGTCTTGATTTTGAAGAAGGATTCATTTACAGTATTAGGGAACCATTAAGGCACCATATAAAAGCATCAAGAAGTACCATGTCATGGGATCTTTAAAAACTTTTAAACAGACACAAGCTATATCTAAAACTAGTTACAACTTTATAAACTGTGTACAGGGTAGGGTTCAAAATAGGTCTATATTTATAGACTATATAACCCTTTATTATTGGTCTAGCTACACCTCTAAAGCTCAAAATGCATTGTTCCACCTTGTGATGTCATGAAGCGGTAGTTTTCAAGTTAACGGTTGAAATTGCTAATTCCAGGGCTGTAATGATCAATATTATTCTAGTGAAGGTAACACAGGAGAAGACTTTCTGTGTTACCGCATGACATCACAAGGTTGAACAGACGGCTTTCTGTTTTAGCAATAAAACTGAAGTCCTACTCATTGGCACCAAATCTACACTAAACAAAATAGACAGCCTTTCAATCACTGTGGATAATTCCTCCATCTCTCCCTCCCCTCAGGTTGCCTGGAAGAATCCATGACTCATCGCTGTACCAGCGAGTGAGTCTGGTAACGCTTGATCCACAGAATGCGCTGCGGTTGCGCGTAGACAGACAGCTAAGTGAACCAATCAGAGATTGCGCCATCTTGATTCAAAACTGAGGCGGAACTTCCGCTGCCTAAGAGTGACTTTGCGGGCAAAGGCGGGTGCACTGACGTCACCATCTTTGAACGAATCAGAATCGCGGAGTCCGTTGTTAACCGGAGGAGCGAGAGTGGATGGAGGGTGTCCAAATGGTATCGCGCTGTATAGGAAATACAGAGGGATATCATTTGGCTGGCCAGGTAACCCCTCAGGTAAAGAGCCTGGGTGTCATCTTGGACAGCACTCTCTCATTCCAGTCACACATCAACAATATCACACGCACAGCCTACTTCCACCTCAGAAATATCAACCGTCTCCGTCCTTCACTCACCCCGCACACAGCCGCCATTCTTGTCAATAGCCTGGTCACCTCGCGTCTTGATTACTGCAATTCCCTCCTGTATGGTCTCCCCCAAAAAACTATTCATAAGCTACAACTTCTGCAAAACTCTGCTGCCCGGATCATCACCAGAACTCCCTCTATTCACCACATCACCCCAGTCCTGCAGCAGCTTCACTGGCTCCCCATTCACTACCGTATTCAGTTCAAAATCCTACTCCTCACATTCAAGTCCATCCATAAACTGGCTCCTGCTTATCTCACAGAACTCCTTCATGTCACCACACACACCCGCTCACTCAGGTCCTCCTCCTCCATCCACCTCACAGTCCCTCCTGCTCGTCTCAGCACCATGGGGAGCAGGGCCTTCAGCCGCTCTGCTCCCCATCTATGGAACTCACTCCCCCCAGACCTCCGGAACGTTCAATCACTACCAATTTTTAAATCCAGACTCAAGACCCATCTTTTCAAAATAGCTTACCCCACTTAATCACTTTCCCCTGCTGACTGTTTCATTTTACTTGTATTGCTTTGTCCATTCTCTTAGTTTTATTTTGTATATACTGCCTGTTTTTAACTGTTTTTAATTGATTGTCTTTGTGCGGTGTCCTTGAGTGTCTAGAAAGGCGCCTTGAAATAAAATGTATTATTATTATTATTATTATTATTAGAGAAGAACTCATCCTAAATATGCAGGGTTTGTGTGTTAAACATGTGTGGAAAATGTCACAGCTCCAGGTATGTTTTTGATTAAACAAAACTTACATCACATAAGATAGATCAGAAAATAGCATAATATGGGCCCTTTAAACTTCCTCACATGATCACAATACTCCTGAAACAAAACCTACAGTTACTAAGTATTTAATTGAACTTGGTTGTCTGGTGTGATAATCTCATCAAAGTCTAACATTTAGTGATAGCACCCTCCTGTTATTGGCCGTGGGTAAGCCTAAATTTAAAGGCCAAGGTCCAATTGCTAATGTACCCTCCGGACTAATGAGGAATAGCCAGAGACATCTGGCTCGGGCCCGGGAGTCAAGTGAGGGCCCCACATCCCGGCACCACTCCTGACCGCATTTGAACCCCACTGTAATCAATCAGGCTGTACAGTAGTACATTTGTCCACAAGACTTAGTAGAGCCATTATAAAGGGCACGCACTGTGACATTACGACAGAGTAGTAAAAAGGTTTGAGGAGCGCAGTAAAAGACTAGAGGCTGAAGGACTCAAGTTTCAGGGATCACTTTACATCTGGGCATGTGGAGTAGAGCATATTAAGGCAGGACATGTAAATCATTTGTGTGTTTAGTTCAAGTTGTAGTTTAAATTAAAATGTGTTTACATGTTATAGCAATGTTGCTTGCTGGCAAAAAGAAAATATATTTATCATATAAAGTCCTGACTGAAATACCAGGAATGTTGGCAGCAAGTAAGGAAAGGATATCTTCTACTATTAGACATTTGACATTTCATTCACAGGACATTTTGGATTTGAATCTTCCTTCTGCAGTTGGAAATTGGCTACCTAAGCTAGAATCTGGTACAGTGGTACCTCACCTTACGAATGACCCAACAAACGAAAATTTCAAGTTACGAAACGCCTTCACGGTAAATTTTGGTCTCTAGATACGAAAGAAAATTCAAGTTTCGAAACGCGAAATCTCAAAAATTCAAATAATGCGCGCTCAGCCACACACATTATACGCTTTTCTCAGACTGGATTTAAACTTTTCTCACAATTGTCTCTCGTTTAAACACTCAAAACTTTCATAGATTTTCAACAAAATTATTAATAGTGAAGTGTGGGGGGAAGGGGGAGGGGGAGAAAACTGCGCGTGGACACGTGTGATAGCGCAGCCTGACCCGGCGCGGGGCTGCCAGCAGGTCTAGACCTGGACTAAACCAGGACTGGACCAGGACTAAACCTGGACTAAACCAGGACTAGACAAGGACTAGACCAGGTGGATTAAAGCGCCGCGCGCGGGTCTATTTTCTGGTTTCGTTTCGAGTCACAGCTGAGGGGAGCAGCGAGGAGGGGACTACACGCAATCTGAGCGCATGAACGCATGAACGAGACCCACGAACGCATGCAAGAGCCGCGGTGGTCTAGACCTGCAGGTCTAGACCACCGCGGCTCTTGCATGCGTTCGTGGGTCTCGTTCATGCGTTCATGCGCTTAGACTGCGTGCAGTCCCCTCCTCGCTGCTCCCCTCAGCTGTGACTCGAAACGAAACCAGGAAATAGACCCGTGCGCGGCGCTTTAATCCACCTGGTCTAGTCCTGGTTTAGTCCAGGTTTAGTCCTGGTCCAGTCCTGGTTAGTCCAGGTCTAGACCTGCTGGCAGCCCCGCGCCGGGTCATGCTGCGCTATCACACGTGTCCGCGCAGTTTTCTCCCCCCTCCCCCTTCCCCCCACACTTCACTATTAATAATTTTGTTGAAAATCTATGAAAGTTTGAGTGTTTAAACGAGAGACAAATGTGAGAAAAGTTTAAATCCAGTCTGAGAAACCAATCAGGACGCAGAACACAATGTTACACTATAAAAAAAGTTACACTATAAAAAAAAAAACTTGGATCGGGGCCTTGGAACGAATCAGGCTTTTTCCATTGAAATAGCTACTCAACTTACGGATTTTTCACGTTACGAAACCACTTCTGGAACGAATTAATTTCGTAAGGTGAGGTACCACTGTACTAGCATATTTACCCTCGGGCATTACCTGACCTAACGTCCTGTTAAAAAAAAAAAAAATCCACCACACATTTAGTTTTTGTTTTTTAGTTTAAGTTTAACTTCATATTGTATCCCAATAGTATGCTTCTTCCCTAGTGCTTTACCTCTAAATATTTCCCCACATTGCATTGGTACTGCTTTGTGAATAGAGTGAATATAATATAAATCTATATTCAGACACCAGATTGCTCGGGTATTGACCACAGTGTCCGTGTGTCTGTTCGGATGGTCCGTGGACAGTAGTTTAAACTACAAACAGATTAGTGGGCGCCAAGGACGTCACCTCAGCCAAAAGTTAAACTGGTATCAAAGGGTCTCCCGGAGCAGCTTTGCCTCACAGGCCCTGCTCATACCAGCTGTTGCATTCGGATCACATCCACACTCACACATTAGGTCTAATCTGGACTAAGCCTGTTAATTCCTCAGACACCCAACATCTTTTATCAACTTTGTATCCTTTTATAAATTCCACATAGTGACATAACATTAAATGAGTTTAAACAAAAATATGCCACTATGCTGAAAATGACACTTAAACATTTTAAAGGTCCCATGGCATGAAATTTTCACTTTCTGAGGTTTTTGAACGTTAATGTGAGCTCCCCTACCCTGTTTAGGCCCCCCCCATGGCTAAAAGTTGTGAAATGTCTAAACTGAGCATTTGCGGTCCTTTTCTGCATTACACAAAACCAGTGTTCAAACGGGCGAGTTCGGACAAGGCACCTTATTGACGTCAGATCGGCAAATGCAGCTCCAGCCCCTCCCTCTGTCTCCGCTCAGCGTCCCTGTATATCCCGCCCATAGAGTTTGGACTGTGAATGCGCTACAATGCGAAATGCGTTTTTTTATTTGCTTGGAGGCACGTCCGAGTGTTTCTAGGCTCGCAAGTCCCTTACCCGACCCTCTGGACCTCTGAAATACCAGTGGTTTAATTTTATTTTCTGTGTAAATATGCTTTTTTTCATTGCAAAGTCTCTCATCTGTCTTCTTGTGTAAAACACGGAAGAGAGCAGATAGCTGCGCCGAGCTGCGCTTCGAGCGGGGGAAACCCGGCCCCCCGCTCCTTAGCCAATCTCTCTGTCCTTCTCATTTGCACTGAAGCAGCAACACCCACAATAAAGCATTTTAGACCAGAGGTCTTCAACAGGGGGGTCACGACCCCTAGGGGGGTCGCGGAGGTACTGCAGGGGGGTCGCGAAATCTTTTGATTTCACTTTAAAATAATATAATTTTATATTTTATAGTGTAAAATACAGTATTAACCTGTGTATTATTTCCTTGTATTGGATGTACCATAACAGAGTAGCAATGTTTATACATGACACTAAGCTCAATTTAATATAAAACACAATTCTATGCCGTATATATAGTAGGGGGTCCCTGGCCCAGTTTGCCATCTGTTTGGGGGTCCCTGGCCTGAAAAACGTTGATGACCCCTGTTTTAGACACATATCTAGCCTCATGAAGACTGTCAGAGTCATATCTCATGCAGTGAGTGTTGATTTTGAAGAAGGATTCATTTACAGTATTAGGGAACCATTAAGGAGCCATATAAAAGCATCAAGAAGTACCATGTCATGGGACCTTTAACGCAAAAACATGGGACAAAAACATGGGACATAAATTTAAACAATACATATTTCAGCGAAACATTTACTGAGCATGAGTTAGATTTTCTCAGGAATTTCATGAAAATTCCGTTCTAACCTCAACCCCAATCACCATTTGTGGAAAGATGAGGCACATTTTGACAGGCTCTTGTTTGCTCTCAAGTGGTTTGATGGCCCAACCAGGCTAGACCCCTCTGAGGTAGTATGCATGGGCCACTTTGGGGACTTCAATCGGCCCAGTATGGTTCATGTTAGACAGTGGATCATACTAATCCACTCCACAGCAAACAGGTGAAGACTACAGTAGACAATCAGTCCATTTGTGTTGCACAAAATTAGGCAGGTTTGCTAGTTTGCTACAGAGCAGATTGGTATGGTCGTCTGTCTAAAGTAAACGTAGCGGTTTGCATTTTGGGACATTTACATTACATATTATGGTCCTCTGTGATGTGGTCCTCTGTGTAAACTAACATGAATTAGATTAGCAGTGTGCAGTTACCCACTGTTTATTTATTTATCAAATGATCAAATGTACTAGATTGATAAGATGACCTTTATTGTTCCAGTGGGAAATTTCTCTTGACCTACACAAGTCTGTAAATACAATTTGTCAAGGTATTAGGAATAGAAAAGAAGTGCCATTGTGCTATACAGCCCATTATTGAAAACTACATGAGAATCTGTCCACTTGATTAGTTGCATACATTGTGCTCTTGTATACATTTAAAGTGTGCAGATTCATTTGCATGCATATTTTTCATGTTAAAAAGTCCGGGTCACTGTTCCCATGGGGCAATGCTCCACATCTAATGAGATTACGATCCAAAGTCACCGAGTCACTCTGCTCCATCAACATGAGACTGATGACAGCTCTAAGTGGCTTGTGTCATATTATACCTGCACATATAAGTACAGGGATGGTCTTTAGGCTGTTTCCACCTGCATTAGTGGATTAGCAGCATAAGGAAACCAATGCCTGACCAATGCTAATGTAAATACTGTATGATTTACACAGTGAAGTCCGCAGTTAAGATGCGAAAAATTAAATGCAAAAATCTAAATATCTTTGGTCTTAGGACACCAGAAGTGAATTATGGGGAATACCGGAAAAATAAAACCTGTAGCTACCTGTTACAAGAACACATTTTGCTGACAATAAACTATAATATTGAAACTAATTTTTGCCACTGACACAATTATCTTAAAGTAAAAACTAGAAATATCCTCAAAAATCTATTCTAAATGTATTATATGGTTAAAACCTGCAATAAACAAACAGGAAAATGAAACACTTATTTTCATTCTATTGTGAGATTATTTATTCAACCCTTTACAGCTCAAATCTCATAGAACAGGAAAATTAACACAGTGTTTCACTAATATTAAGAAAAAGTTCCCACGATAAATATTGACCCCCAGCAATTATTGTTCCATCTATCATGTCGGGCGTTGTGTCCTCCTTAGGCAAGACACCTCACCCACACTGCCTAGTATGAAAGTGGTGTATGTGTGAGTGTTGGAGGTGGTCGGAGGGGCGATGGAGCAGATTGGCAGCCTTGCTTCCGTCAGTCTGCCCCAGGGCAGCTGTGGCTACAATAGTAGCTTACCACCACCAAGTGTGGAGTGAACAATGACGCTTTGGGTGTCATGAAAGGTGCTATATAAATGCAATGAATTATTATTAATTCATTATTATGTATCGGACAATAAGTCATTATAGTAATTGTTGTAGGCTTATCCTTACCTGTGTGAACTTGGCCCCCCATCAAACGCATACCTACACAAAAACTATGTCAATCGTTTGTGCTGTTTTGTGCTGCAAAAAGTTTTGTTTGTGCTGCTTTAGTTTTTGAGATACTAACAATACTTTTATAGGTCAAATTGGGGTCAGCCAGCCGCCCACGAAGCTTAAAAATGCTCTAAAATGGCCCAAAATGGTGTCAATTGTTTGTGCTTCGTTAATGTTGTTTTGTGCTGCAAAAAGTTTCGTTTGTGCTGCTTTAGTTTTTTTATAGGTCAAATTGGGGTCAGTCAGCCCCCCATGAATCTTAAAAATGCTCTAAAATTGCCCAAGATGGTGTCAATCATTTGTGGTTCATTTGTGCTGTTTTGTGCTGCAAAAAGTTTTGTTTGTGCTGCTTTAGATTTTGAGATATTAATGATTCTTTTATAGGTCAAATTGAGGTCAGCCTCAAAAACTAAAGCAGCACAAACGAAACTTTTTGCAGCACGAAACAGCACAAATGAAGCACAAACGATTGACACCATTTTGGGCAATTTTAGAGCATTTTTAAGCTTTGTGGGGGGCAGGCTAACCCCAATCTGACCTATAAAAGAATCGTTAATATCTCAAAAACGAAAGCAGCACAAACGAAACTTTTTGCAGCACAAAACAGCACAAACGAAGCACAAACGTTTGACATGGTTTTTGTGTAGGTGTGCGTTTGATGGGGGGGCCAACGTCACAGGTCTTACCCTTGCTTCAATAAATTTAGATTACATCTGTAACATTGTATAGATAAGCACTTTTTCATGGCGATGCTGATGTTTACTGTTTAGAATCCAGACCAACCGACGTTCTGCCAATATTTTTGGGCTGATACTTAGGGCAGATTTTATCGTTTAAAGAGAGCTGTGTAGTCACATTTTGTGTTAATATAAAGTATTGTATGTATTCTTTAGGCAGCAGGTTATCCAAAGCAAAATGTTGGCCTGTGCTGGAGTTTAAAGGCCAATAGCCAACTAAAAAGTCCAAACATCGGCCCAATATATCTCCTCAAGTACTTGTGTCTATAGAAATATTTTTGGCATTCTTTTGACTGGATGTCATCAATAATTCAACATAATTCATTTTTTATAAGTTCCCTTATATAAACGGCACGGAGTCAGTTTTCTGATCCCGGTCAAAATCACCAATGGTTTGTGTGTGTGATTCTTCCTCCACGAAAGTGCGCGTTATCACGGTTATCCCGGTCCTAGAATGTACCGACCAACAATAAGCAAATGGGAGAAATATTTGTTTGTGAAATGAAAACATGCTACATCGTGGAACTGCTGAACTATAATACTATCGCTAACTAAATCAAAACAGACAAATAAAGCTTAAATTGTATTAAAAGCATGTTACAACCAAACACTGATGCCTTATTTGTTGACTACCATTCCACTATTGAAAATATATTCTATTTAACTTCTTGTTCCCAAGATCATTCAGCATCCATCTGATCATCTCCAACTGTAATGTTATAAATATGCTGTATTCATAGGTTTTAGGCAAACAATTCTTACCTGATGCGAAGGGCCTTAAGGGCCTGATGAGGACCTTAAACCATTGGAAAGATATAATATTTTGGTTTAAATTGCTTACCATGGAGGATGCCATAGTTTGAAACCTATGAATAGATACTACTTTTGAACTGGCTCCCCTCGGTTGGACTTGTGATCCCGTGCCCACATCCCCCGATGTGTCTTCTGAGTGCTTTGCGAATGTTATTGTGGTGTTAAGATATGTATTATTATGTACCTAAAGTATGTGTTATTATGCACCTTGAAATAATAAAAGATAAAAAATAAAATAGATACTACTTTTTTTAATAGTGAATCGTCCATACTTGGACATAGTCTAACAGTGACCAAATGAGATGAGATTATTCAGCATAATCCGGCACACAGGAGTATTGATCACCTTTCATAAAGACATGGGTGGGGTGTGCAGGCGTGCTGGTTACTCCTGGTTGAGAGTTCAGATCAGTGCACGCAGCGGGGATTTGAAGGCCCAAAAAGCACGCATCCTCCCTAGCCTCCAGCCGTGCTCACGCAGCCTCCCGTGCTCCGGACCACCGCTGATGACCACTGCGTCGGATTTCAGCAGGTTAAGACAAATCTCTGCCAGGTCACTCCAAACAGACACACAAGGGCACAGCTGATTTTAGCCAAGGATAGTTAATTAAAGGGCTCATATTACAGTTTTTTGATCTATGGTATAATCATCAAAAACATACCCCAAGTAGTGTTTACATGTGTAACACATAAATCCTGCGTAGTTCTCCCTTCTTAGTTCTTCTCTCAGACGTTCCCCCTCATCATGCGGTAGTAAAGGAAATGCTCCACTGTGTTTTTAAACTCCGTACACCTTCACTCGAATCATCTGGATCATTTCCACCCTGGAATTAATAAATAATATTTACCTTTTGTTTATTTATTTACTGTTGATTTAAACTACTGCTTCATAACATCACAAGGAGGAACAGAGCATTTTGAGCTTTGGAGATGTGGATAGATTAATAATAAAAAATTACTCAAACGTGTGATTGAAACAAAACACAACTCCAGATGAACATGAATAAGAGCTCACATGAATCACTTTTGCGCAATACAGAACCTTTAAGTGAATGATCCAACAAACAACTCTAATCAAAGCCAATATCCGTGGTGAAAAATGTGGACTTGTCTTAGTAATTGATCATTTAAACCAAAATATTATATCTTTTAAGTCTTCAAAAGGTCACCTACAATAGGAATCTAATCTGCAATATATGATCAATTAAGAGCAATAATGATGTCATTTTGGGTGAAGTCAATCAATAAGTTACGTCATCCCCTACTATTTATTGAGCTAGGTAGTTATGCATGAAACAAGGGTCCACTTCTGTACAATATTTTTGCATTATTTTAAGTAAAGCTCAAAAAAAAAGTTGAAATACACCAAAACTGAATGAAAAATGTTGACAGTATTGAAACGCTATACACAAATATGAGTATTTAAGAGCACCTAAAGTTTGAACCACTCTTGGTCCTAGATGACCCTCCCACCTCCAGGCTTATCCTAACTTTATTGAAGAGGGACTAATCAATAGGGCTATAGCAGCTGTATCATCTGAACCTGCTCTTCCTCTGCACTCCATATTGATTTTAGAGTCACGCCAGCTCATCTTTTAATATTAAATAACTTTGAAAGCAAAAAACACTTGTACAATCTGATACACAGAAGATGGAGCTATAAAGTGTGTGTGAGTGGTAGTTGTGTGTGTGTGTGTGTTTTAAATCAAACTGGAATTTATTTTTTATTTATTTGGTGAACACTGAGGCCTACATGATCTGACAACCTCAAAGCTAAGATTTATGTATGATTTATGTTTTTCTTAGAATTAGCTTCCTGGGATTAGCTAAGGTGACAGCCGCTGTAAGGTGTTTGTAGTGTCGGTTGACAGTAATAATAACTCTTTTAAACTTTTACTTGACTTGCCAATAATACATTTTGTGGCTGCAAATTTAAAAGTCAAATTGGATTTTGGATTTTGATTTTGAAATACTTCTGGACATCTACAATGGCTAACCTAAACCATCTGTCGATTAGCTTGCGTTTTGCATTTTCTTATTATATATTTAGATATATAGATATATTTTGTGTAGGTGTTACTGGATTATTTCGTTGCATGGCCAATGTCTTCGAGGATTTGTGAAGTGAAAGATTAAGGCTCCGTCATAAGGCCCAGCTTCCCAGTTCGGTCAGTCGAGGGCGGGGGCAGTTACAACTTGTCTTCTGAGCACCAGAGACTTGGATAACACTGATTTATTTATAGCAAGTAGATTTGTTTTTGTTTTGTTTTTTTTCCTCTTGTGAGTATTGTTGATTGACCAAAGTCTATCTTATTCAAAGTGTTCACATTTATGTAATGCTGTTTGTGGGTTTGTTGATAAGTAGGCTTAAACGTGACACTTTGTTACAAGGAGTTTTTTTATTTCCTCTGTTTTTTAAAAATCATTCAATCATCAAATTTAATTTAATTTTCCTGTTTTGCCATTATTATTATTTTTTTATTTTTTTTCAGTTTAAACGCAACACTTAAAGGGATTTTTTATTGACTTTTTTTTTGAACCACCATTTTTTGTTTCATTGGTGTAATTTTTTTTTAAATAATTTCTTTTCTTATTTTTTAGCAGGACCACCTTTTTGATTGACTTGACTATTTCTTATTTTTTATATATATTTTTCATTTATTGTGTTTTTGCGTGTGTGTGTGTTTTTTTGTTGTTGTTGTGTTTTTTTTTTTGCATTATCATGAACTCCTGTGTGGCCGACATGTTCGAGAGCCCGTATTCCACAGGATCTGGCTTCTCTCTCCAGGCCCCTTTAGAACCGTGCATGTTCTCCACTCAGAGGCAGGGGTTCGGGCTCTGCGACACACAGACCCTGCACCACCATCCCCCTTGTGTGGAGCAGGCATGGCCCCCCTCCCAGCACTACTCCTGCTCTTACCATGGCAACCAGCCACTCTTTAGAAACCAATTCCATTGTGCGGACAGTGCGTTTAGTCATTATCATCCACCTGAATATTTACCTGAGATCCAAGAATACGTTTCACATTGGACTGACAGCTCAAGCAAGAAAGGTATGGAAGTAGTAGTCGTTTTCATATCGTTAATTGTAGAGTGCATTTTTGGGGTCAGTAACTAAGTAAGTAGAGGACATCTCAATATTCAGTAGTGCAATTTTTAATTCAAACAGCTGCTACGTAAAATGTCAGTGATTAATATACAGAATTTGTGGTTGTTTAATAAACAGCAGAAAATTAATCTGGGTGAATATAACATTTGCAAATTTTCCTTTAGGAGTTTTCAACAAATAGAGTTGTTTTGTGATTTAATTAAAATGAAACTACCTTTTTATTATTTTATTATTATTGTCTTGTTTTAGGCCGGTTGTTATTAACATAGTTGGTTAGTTTGAATAAACTAAATGAGTGGCCAATTGTGCTTGATATTGATATTTTGATTGGGGTATCATTCTAACATTGCACATCTTTCTATTCAAAACCAAGTGTGCATAAGGCAGGTTTGGCCTAATTATTGATCACGGCTCCAACAATAGAAGGCTGACTGCTTCTTTATAAACACAAAAATATTGATCAGTTTCAGGGTGCCATTTTGTAATTCTGAAATTGTGTGTGTGATTTCTAATACTCACTAATGCAATCTTCTCTTTTATTAACCCATTTGCTATGACTGTTTTGCTCTTAAAATTAAATTACCAAAAACAATTACTTTTGATAAAAATGTTCCTCTGTGTGCGCTTGCCTCTAGGGTACATACCGAGTTACCTAGACAAGGATGAGTTATGTGTTGTGTGCGGGGATAAAGCCACAGGATACCACTACCGCTGTATCACATGTGAGGGGTGCAAGGTAAGGAAGTAAGTCTGGATTAGGTGGGTTTATATTCAGTTAATGTGACGACGTGTCTGAATGGGATGTTGTTTTGTAGGGTTTCTTCAGGCGCACCATTCAAAAGAATCTTAACCCAACCTACGCCTGTAAGTTTGAAGGAAAATGTGCCATCGACAAAGTGACCCGCAACCAGTGCCAGGAATGTCGCTTCAAGAAGTGTATCGCAGTCGGCATGGCCACAGACTGTGAGTTGTAACAGTGAGGTAGACGCTACAGTGAGGTGGTCCACTACAGTGTTCAATGCTGACATAAGTTTGTGTTATGTGTCAGTGGTGTTGGATGACAGCAAGAGGCTGGCCAAGAGGAAGCTCATTGAGGAGAACCGGGTTAAGAGGAAAAGGGAGGAGCTTCAGAAGACGGTGTTTGACAGACTGGAGCCCACTCAGGAGGAGTGGGAGCTCATCCGCATGGTGACTGAGGCCCACATGGCCACCAACGCACAGGGCAACCACTGGAAACAGAAACGCAAGTTCCTGGTGAGACGCCCTGCCGCCTTAGCGCTCATACCAGCAGACATCATGTTAGATTGTCACGCTATCCAGAAGTTTGGATTAATATGTGTCCTATGGTGCTTTCAAATGAATGTATTACAGGAAATCTAATGCACAGTATGTGATATACTGTATCAAGTGCCTAACTATGGACACACTATGTTTCCTGTTCACAGGTGTCTTAACTTCCCTTTTAGGAGCGGTGTGTAGCTCACTGGTAGCCTCTGCTGGCAACAGTATAAATTACAGCTCCACACCATCACTACTTGATAGACTTTTACTGTACACAGTTACAGTTCATCTACCCTGGATAGTGCCGGTCTAACATACAGTACCCAATGTCGAGCCCGTGTCCACCACTGTTCCTGTTTAACATCTCTGTGCTTTGTATCTCCTTGTAGAGTGGGGAGTAAAAAGTGGACCACAGACAAACGTGTGTTCTTTGCACAGCAGTCGGACTTAAATTTAATATTCTATTCTTATTCCTCTTTGAGCAATGATCTAAATCACTAATGACTAATACCTTGCTTCACTTGTGCCTTGTCATTTCTCTTTCTGTTTGTAGCTTTTGATTTCACACCTTACCTTTGTTTGACTAATTTGCTTTTCTCTTGTGCAGATTGAACTGTATCACTGCTGATTAATTGGGTTTTTATGGCAACATCAGGACAAGAGAATATTTTATTTAAAAAAAAAATGTGTTCAAGCACAGAAAAACCTTTATCTATTGCGAAAACATGCGCAAATTTGTAATAATAAAACGACTTAAGAAATGTTTTTCAGAGTCCAGTCATATTTGAGTTGTTATTATTACCATCATTATAAAAGACTGAATAGGCCCCCCTGTATGTTGCTATGGAAACCCTGCTGATGTGTTGCTCTCTCTCTCTCACTGCTCTCTCTCTCTCATTTGTCTTCAGCGTAACATGTTTTCTTTAAGTTGACACGGGTTCTTCATTGAAACTTCACTATTCCTGTTGATTATCCAACAGGTCGAGGAAGCTATGCTTCTAAATGAAATAACATGTAATTTATTCTATACTCCTGACCAGAGTGCAGCAGGGGTGAAGGACGATAAGGTACGTTATGAATACTTGAAGGTCATTCTTTATCTATTATGTGTTATCTAGGCCTGGCACAATCACTCATTTTGAAGTGTGATATGTTGTATTGTGTAAGTAAATATACGATATATAAAGAATATTATTGAAACCAAACAACACATCACATTCATCCCCCAACATTTTCTAAATGTAAAATATTGTTAAAAACATTAGCTGCAGTAAATAAATAGCAGAATGTGACGCTTAAGTAACTTGTTTGTCTATAATGAGTCATGCATGTGATTAATTCAGCCTTCTGCAGCTCAAATCTTATGATATTGCATTAGAAAAAAAAAATTTCACAATTGTAGATGAAACGGTATACACGATACATTTTGACAGTTGTCATCTATTGAACGATAAGGATAAGTCAATGTATTATTTATCATAACAGGCCTAGTGTTGCCATCATGTGTCATGACTAACAAGTGTTCTGTGTGCCTGCAGCCAGAGGATATTGGTCATGCGTCAATGGTAAATCCTCCTGAGGGAAACAAAGTGGACATAGAAGCCTTCAGTCAGTTTACAAAAATAATCACCCCTGCCATAACCCGAGTGGTGGACTTTGCCAAAAAACTGCCTATGTTCTGCGAGGTAAGCGCTGCTTTTGTACAGAGAATATTCTTTCATAAGCCGGGATACAGAATAGCCATACTTTGACGTTAGCTACAGATGCTAGAGATAGCTCAATTATCAGTTATCTGTTTAAAAATCCTCTTCACTTGACCATTGTATAAAATGGACATGGCTAATCTGCTAGCCACCACATTCTAAATAGGAAGTGCTGTCAGGCTCCTCATTTTGTCCTTAAAAAGTTTGTATTAATCCGTTCTACATGATCCTGGTGTTTTCATTTTGCTATTTGGTCCATAAATCATTTCCTATTCCTAATTTGAAACGTGGCTCCAAATTCACCTCTATAACTGCTATCTTCGATGACCTTCATTTGGCTGGAGCCGAACACCTTTAGTCCACTCTTTTATACAGTCTGTAGCATGTTCTCAACACATCTGTCTCTGAAGTTGATCTGATTTGCACCCATAACACACAACTGCTGTTTTGCTAACTCGTCTGGCGTTTCTATGGGACAGCTGCCTTGTGAAGACCAGATCATCCTGCTGAAAGGGTGCTGCATGGAGATCATGTCTCTGCGAGCAGCCGTGCGGTACGACCCGGAGAGTGAGACGCTGACGCTGAACGGGGAGATGGCAGTGACGCGGGGCCAGCTGAAGAACGGTGGCCTGGGCGTAGTGTCAGACGCCATCTTTGACCTAGGAGTGTCCCTCTCCTCTTTCAACCTGGACGACTCGGAGGTGGCTCTGCTGCAGGCCGTCATCCTTCTCTCGTCGGGTGAGATACAACAGGAATGGAGCTAGATAGTAAAATATATGTGGTTGATAAAAAGTGTATTGAAAGTTAAAATGTATTGAATAAAGACGATATTATATAGATTTTAACAGGTTTGACTTGCCAAGTAAAATGATCTACCAATGGAGTGAGAAAAAATGTGAAGAAATTTTGGATATGGGAAATCTATGGGTGCCTTCTATTGAATTAATTGAGGTACAAAAAATAAGATCAAAAATATATTTTAGGCACTTTCTTTATAAGTGCTCTATGTAACATTTCTAATGCAAGGTTTACACACCTGCTTGTTGTCATGGAGATGTTCTTGTTTTGCCTAGAAAGCGCCACAATATGGCAGTACATAGAGGGATTATCAGACTATTCTTCTGGCACTCTACTGCGCATTTCTCCTGCAGAAAGAACCGCTGTCTTGTCTGGGATCATGTCAGTGTCTGAGATCATGTCATCATGGGATCATTTTAGCAGATTTCAGGCTCCCCGGGGGACGGGGATAGGTGTATCGATCAGGCATGAGTGGATGTCTGACTACTGAAGTTTGAGACGTTCAGTCATTTACGCCTCACCTGCATTTAACACATACGAGTCATTAAAGGAAAAGTAACGTTTTTTACAATTTGAGCCTTATTTCGGTAATAAAACAAGTTGTTTTACTCACCCATAGCACTTTGGTGTCATATGGAGGATTTCCGGAGATGTTTTAGATTAGCGTTAGGCTAACGCCGTTAGCCTAGCGCGACTTATAGCCATAGCTCGGGCCATTCCCCGAGCTAAAGTTTGTGTTCTTTGCGGGCTCCAAATAACACAAACTTTAGCACTTTTCAAATCATAGAAGCTCGATGTCTTTAGTCTACGATTTTGTGTGGTCAAAAGTGGCCTGTAATCCGAGATTTAGCCATAGTTTCGAGTAGATGAGGACGCCAGTGCGCATGCGCGGAGTGTGCTCTCAGCTCCCGGGACCCAAACATGGAACGCAAAGCTGTAAACTATGGATAAATCTCGGATTACAGGCCACTTTTGATTCAAACGAAATTGTAGAGTAAGATATCGAGCTTCTATGATTTGAAAAGTGCTAAAGTTTGTGTTATTTGGAGCCCGCACGGGGCATATTACATGCTCGGGGAATGCCCCGAGCTATGGCTATAAGTCGCGCTAGGCTTACGGCGTTAGCCTAACGCTAATCTAAAACATCTCCGGAAATCCTCCATATGACACCAAAGTGCTATGGGTGAGTAAAACAACTTGTTTTATTACCGAAATAAGGCTCAAATTGTAAAAAACGTTACTTTTCCTTTAAGACGTATCCCACTCACTAATGTTCATTTAGCATCAGAACTTATTTTATTACATGGCAATAAACTGTTTTACTGCTGACAACAGCACTAGCCAACGCTGCAACTTCATGTTAACCGCACAGACAGCGGCGCTTCCTGCAGCTGCGTTTTGCGTTCCTCCACTGTGTTAATAAACGATAATCTGTCTATATCTCGATGGAAACAAGCAGGCAACGCCACCAGGTCAAATTACGAGTCAGATCTGTGGCAACTATGTTTTTATTTTTTTCCTGGATAATTTTGAACAGTAAAAACACCCACAATTAAATATTATGCTAGATAAGTTTCATGCCATACTGTGGAACATTCAAAGTCAACAACATCATCACGGAGACAAACAAGTAAAAAGGTACAGTATATGGTGTGACTTTAATAATCAGTCTGCACGTCAAATGGGAAAAAGTGATACACATTACAATTTGTGGAGTTAACAAAACTGAAATGATGTTCCTTGTAATTAAACATAGGTATAATTAAAGGTAATGGGTAATTAAAGGTTACAGTACTGGTAGAGACACACATGCACATCAAATTAAAGTCGAGTCTGCGTACCGTCCCAAAAAAAGTCCAAAGAAACATCTAAAAAATAATTTAAAAAAAAGAGAGAACAGATTTGCACTTTACAGATTCAAGCTCACTTTTTTATTATTTTCACATTGTAGTACTATTAAAATAATATTTTAAAATCGGGAGATCTTATTTACAATAGATTACAATTAAAATGTTAACCATAAATAAACCATTTTCAACATTTTACAGTAACATTTTACAGAAAAAAAATTGATTTTTTTTTTTTTCTAGCTTATCTGCTTATGTTCAGAAAATTTATTTTGAAAAAGATTGTATTTGTTTTTAGAAGTAATTAAAATTGAATTGAAATTTTGAATTGGCCAGCAACAACTACAACTTATTATTATTATATTGCCTAGCCCTACTCCAGAGTGTAGAAAAGATCCCCAAAACTACTTTAAAATAAGCAAATGAATGAACCTGATTTTCTTCCCAGATCGACCCGGCCTGAGCAGCACTGACCGGATCGAGCGCTGTCAGGAGGAGTTCCTTCTGGCCTTCGAACATTACATCAACTACCGCAAACATAAACTGGCTCACTTCTGGCCCAAGCTGCTAATGAAGGTGACGGACTTGCGCATGATCGGTGCCTGCCACGCCTCGCGCTTCCTCCACATGAAAGTGGAGTGTCCCAACGAGCTGTTCCCCCCTCTGTTCCTGGAGGTGTTTGAAGACTGACCAGCAGGGGGCGCTGGCCTGGCCTTTGTGTGTGTGTGTGTGTGTGTGTGTCTGTGTGTGTGTGTGTGTGTGTGTCTGTGGGTGTGCGCATGTGTGTGTGTGTGTGTATGTGTGTATGTGTGTGTGTGTGTGTGCGTGTGTGTGTGTCTGTGTGTCTGTCTGTGTGTGTGTGTGTGTGTGTGTGCGCATGTGTCTGTCTGTACGGATGGAACCAGCAAACCGCCCCAACTCTCCACTCTGAGCACTACTGACTTCATTCCGTAGAGTAGAGGAGTAGCTCTCTGGTCAACCAACCATTCCCTACAGAGCGGGTACATGTGAATAGCACTAGTTTTGTTGTCGTTTTGTTTTACCGGTTTGTTTTTTGTTATTGCAGATATAACCTCTCACACCTCGGATTTGAACATAGTTTTTTTGTATGACTGTACAGTCGGTGTATTTTTTTGATATTTAGACACAAACTAGAAACCATGCAATTTCTTCTCCGTGGATTTAAAAGTGGCTGCTCAAGTTACTAATTTCTAGCAACTCTCTCCCACCTGCTTACTGTTGGTTAATAATCATGCTACAACTCTGTGAATGCAAATTTGATGTAGTTTCGCACCATTACAATGTATCCTCAGAAACCAGTCAACCCTCACTAAAACCTCAGTACAGTAATTTTGAGGATCTCAAAATTAAATGTTCTCAATGCGCATGCTAGATTCTGTTCAGTGCATGTACTGTTAACACTACATAACCGTACAATACTCAACAAGTGAACCAAGCCTCATTGACTCGTAACTGTGGACTTAAGTGAATGTTGTGTCCAAATTCACTTGTTCCTACATTAGACTGTTTCTGTTGTGGTATGTTTGAACATACATTTTTTATTCAGCTAACTTTCATTGACAGTTTTCTCTCATCGTTGCTACTGGAAATCATCTCCATACACATTAGGGATGGGACAAGATACAAGATTTTGTCCACTAGAACAAGATTTTAACATAAGTCGTAAAATATAAATTGTGTAATTCCATAAAATTTATTTAAAATTTTTGGTTTCCATTCTAGTACAGTGGTCCCTCACCTTACGAAAGACCCTACATACGAAAAATCCAAGTTAGAAAATGCCTTCACGTTAAATTTTGGTCTCTAGATACAAGTTACGAAACGCGAAATCTCAAAAATTCAAATAATGCGCACTCAGATGCACGCCCCGCTGTTATCCCCGCTCAAAAAGCACCTTTCTCGGCCTCTTAGCTCTAGCGCCGAACACGCACGATTTTCAGCAAAATGTATTAAATAGTGAAGCGTGGGGGGAGACACGACTCCGGAAGCAGCGAGGAGACATGAACGCACCGCGCGAGGAGCACCCCTAGTCCTGGTCTGCACGACCGGCACTGGGGCTGCGAGCACGAGATAGAACCGCGGCGCCCGGACCGCGTCCTCTGGAGCCCGAGCCACAAACCAGCCGCACGAAACCAGCAAAGAGCGGCACGTGGTAGTTTAATCCTGGTTTAGTCCAGGTCTAGATCTGGTCCAGGTCCAGTCCAGGTTTAGACCTGGTTTAGTTCTGGTCTAGACCTGGTTTAGTCCACGTTTAGTCCTGGTCTAGTCTCTTAGCCAATCAGGACGCAGAACCAATGTTACACTATAAAAAAAAAAGTTACCCTATTAAAAAAAACCTTGGAACGAATCAGGCCTTTTCCATTGAAATAGCTACTCAACTTACGAAAAATTCACGTTACGTAAGGTGAGGTACCACTGTACTTCTTTTTGGAACAGTAACAGATGCGTGAAAAGTCCCTCAGTCGTCCAGGTAGAATCCATGATCAAAGGAGAAGTTCAGTTTGTCAACTGGACAAAGTTTGTTTGGTTGAAAACGTTTCGCCGCTCATCCGAGAGGCTTCGTCAGCTCGAGTAACTGTTGATGAGTAACAGATGTAACTCATCAACATGCGATCATGTTTTGCCCAATCCACATGGAAAGAAAATTTCATAAAATAATTTTTCATATGAGCAGAATCTTGGTAATTTTAATAATCTTGTCCCATTCCTAATACGTATAATGCTGTCTTGTGTCACAATATTAAAAAACAAAACAAAAACAAAGACGTTCTTCACAACATCCATCATCTTCCTCTTTGCCTCATGTACTAAGTACTCCTCATTATGTCCAAAGGGAACTTCAACATCTTTAACTTTGCTACCTCCAGCTCTTCCTGCTATCTGCCTCATTTTCTCAACCATGAGTCTCCAACCTGTTACCATGGAGCTACAATTAGACCTTAGTCAAATTTGTACAGTATATAAGTCATTTTAGAGTATATAAAGAATTTAAAAGGTGCACTATGCAGCTTTTGTGGTGGGTGGTCCAGCAACTATTTGTCTTCAGGGAGATGCCATTGCTTTCCTTGGAATATTCCACTGTATAGCATTACATGTATATTGAATTAAATTAAAATGCAAATTAACCAGTTTATATTGATCCAAAGTGCATTGAAAAATATGCATTATTGCTGTGGGAGGGATTTTCAGCCCAGTGTCCACAGATCTGGCCTGGAATGTGGCCTGGAAACACCACCTGCTCGTTTCCATAGAGACAGATACATTTTGCTCCATGCACCAGAAATGTGACGTACCTTTTAATGAATAACACGGTTGGAGCCCCTTGTTCTTACTAACATAACCAGAAATGCCTCTCACATCTCTCATGACATCTGTCCACATAAAAGAACATTAAAATGCAGCAATTATCCACATGAATCCTCAAATTCTCTTGGTGAAACTGAACAAGTGATTTTGGACATAGCCACAGAATCGTAACACAAAAGTAACCGGGAGAGTTGCTAATGTGCTTTGCTAACTGCTAAGAGATCTCAGATACCAGAGCAGTGTTACATTAGACTGTATAACCGCTCCATTACTGAAGGGCGTGAGAAATGAGTCATCTCTCCATCTGCTCACGTTGCATAAAATCTGTATCCGGACCAACGACAACTAGCAACAGGCTGGAAACAAAAAGGCGTTGACATTGTGAGTTTCTGAGCACTATTAAAGCACATAAAAGACTCCGATGTCAGGAAAAAGACAATCATTCAGTCTTGCGCTCTGTTGTTTCTGTGACAATGAAATGTGTCTTGCCAAAATCCGAAAGCTGTGTGTGTGCCCCCTGCAGGCTGTGGAAGCGCCATCACACTCAGAGGACTTGTCAGGCCGAGACGCTTGCAAAGTTCTCTCAAGATAGTGTCGTGTCTGTTGTCGCAACACATTCACATGTTTTTTGTTTGTTTCTTTTTGTTTTTTTTACAACTATTCAAGCACAGGGGTCATGCGAAGTGATGTCATGGTGCTATGTGGGTTAGGATCTGTAATCATTTAATATGCATTCAGATGTTTTACAACGGTATTGCAAATACACAAAACTGGATTGGATATTACTGATAGACAAAGTATTTGTTGTTATGAAGGAATCTCAAACACATTTGACAGATTATTGAATGACGATAAAGGAAAAATATTTTAGGACTATGCAAAATGTATCAACAATTTGTCCATTATTCAAACCTTCCTATGTTCAACTGGTTTAATTTTAATCTTTGTCTTGCCTAAAATTCCTCCCTATAAAGATATTAAATGGGACTTTAAAGGAGACATATTATGGAAGAATATACAAAAACAAACATTTAAAAAATGGCTCATAACTGACTGTGGGCCTGCATAGATAATGAATTGCGGCTTGAATAAGTATGAAAAAATGTAAAAGTGTAATTGAGTAGCTTTGACCCAATTTCACTAAAATATACAGAATTCATTTTTTTAATTTTGTGTCTTGAGAACCAGATTGTGGGGGGATGATCTTGACCTCAATGTATTACAATAAAAACAAAAATGAAATACACCCTAACCCTTAAAGGAGAATTAACGTTTTTTACAATCTGAGCCTTATTTCGGTAATAAAACAAGTTGTTTTACTCACCCATAGCACTTTGGTGTTATATGGAGCACTTCCAGAGATCTTTTAGATTAGCGATATCTGTAACGCGAGTTCTCGGGGCAAATAATATATATTTGGAGACCCCGAGCGGTCTCCAAATAACACGAACTTTAGCACTTTTCAAATCATAGAAGCTCAATATCTGTCTACACTTTCGTTTGAGTCAAAAGTGGCCTGTGATCTGAGATTTATCCATAATTTACAGCTTTGCGTTTCATGTTTGGGTTGATTTGAAAAGTGCTAAAGTTTGTGTTATTTGGAGACCGCAAACATGTGCCCCGAGAACTCACGTTACGGCTATCGCTAAACTAAAACATCTCCGGAAGTGCTCCATATGACACCAAAGTGCTATGGGTGAGTAAAACAACTTGTTTTATCACCGAAATAAGGCTCAGATTGTAAAAAACGTTAATTCTCCTTTAAATATTATGGACCATCACAATGGATCATCTGAAACCCAGCAACACGTCCTCACTAATCAGTCATTTACCATAGCATGTCTCCTTAAACTCATGCCTAAAAAGTAAGTGTGAGATGAAAAAGTTGCTTTTGTCTTGCCTATCAATAATATCGTGTCTATGGTAGAAATGGTAGTTCATACTTATTGTTTTCCATCGTGTTCAGTTTGGGCCCGCCACTGTGACATCCTGGTGGCAGATTGTGGCCAAAAAAGATTTAAAACTCAAATGTGTAATTTGTCCTTCAACATCACCGTATGCTGGCATTGACGCTGGGAAACTTTGTCAAACTGTAGCTTTTCCTTTCGCTGTTTTGCTCCTTTGTTTTCATTTGTTTTTCGCCGTATGCAATGTGACAACCACAGGCTTTGTAAAATGTCGCTCATACACTACTTACTTTATTTTTCCTTTTCTGTGAAGTGATGCCTTTTAATCCAAGCAATAGATTTTGCTGCAGTGTTTGAACGAGCCGGACCTCACATACACACACCTCCTGTACAGACTAAATAAATGCACAGACAATCAGAGGGAGAGAGGCGGGTGGGGGAACAGCGGGCACCTGTACGGGGCACCTGGCAGAGGGGGCATTGATCATTTTACGGACGTCTGAGGATAGCTTCTTCAGATGTTGGCGTGTTTACAGGAGTTGTCAAAGCCTGAATCTGAGCCACCTGTTATTATTAAACAAGGTCTTAGAGGAGCCGCAAGAAGTGTGCTGACCTCTGGATGACCTCTGCGTTGGTTGCTGATTGGTTGATCAAAATATGGTAGTAACAAACCTTTGATTGGATTATGTAAGAACAACAAGATTTCATGTATGGAGCTCAACAGTGACCCACTCCTGTTCTTGAAGTACATTTTCCATTCATTTTTCCCATAGACGTTGAGAAAAATTCAAATATTAAATTTAGGGCTGTCAAACGATTAATTTTCTTGATCGCAACTAATCTCAGAAATGTCATAGTTAATCGCGATTAATCGTGATTTATTTTGCATGTTTAAAATTGATATCTTGCAGTAAGACCGTTCGAATCTAAAGTTAAACTCACAATGCAAAGTATTTCTCACCATTTTTTTATTTCAAAAAAGTGCAGAGAAAGGAAAAAGTAACAATGAACCAGTAATAGTGGCTAAGTTGGCTAAACTGAAGACAACAGCGTGTCCTTCCTTGCCAATGCCGACGACTCGATTGAAGCCCGCTCGAGCTGCCTACGGATGCGTAGAAGGAACAAAATACTAGCAAACTCAAAATAGCGCGTTTAACCGACAATGAGTTTAATTAATACAACCAAATGAGCTGCATATGGATGGTAGAATTGCGGAAAATGCTGGCAAACTCTGATCGCGATTAAAAAAATTGTTCGCGATCATAACTTACATTAATCTAATCGCGATTAACGCGTTAATATTCCCAGCCCTAATTAAATTATTAATATTAAATTATACATAAATATTATTCAAAGAGCTTAACCCGCTGCACAGTGACTACTATCAACATAACGCAGTTGGTTTAAGTCAAAAAAGTACATTTAAAACGCAAGATTTAGCAAAATGCTTTAATAACTTGGTAGTTTATAAAGTTTCAGAAACAGATTTGAAATTTAATTACAAGTCATGTGGTCATTATTGCCACATTAGCTCTGGGCAAGCTTTCAAACTTTTAATAGTTTATTTTTTTCCATAAACTTTAAAAAAAAAAAGAGAACTGTACTTATAGAACTGAGGGTGGGCAGTCACTGTAGTAGCAGCTTGATTTTACTTATGGAAACTTCAGCAAATCAAGGATGTTCGGCTGTTATAAGTAACTGACTCCAGTTAAATTGGCAGATTTGCAGCTTGAAATCTCTTCCAATGTATGTGAGGCCACAAGATTTTCTAAGTGGAAAAAAAAATAAACTCATATCCATATTTGTTATGTAGATATGACAGTTTCCCATTAATGGAGAAACTATCCCAGTCTAATTGTCTCCCTTATGGTCTAAAAACAATCTGATCAAAAGAATTGGTAAAACAAATGATACTTTATGCTTGTAGTGGTATCATTAACATAGAAGTATATCCAATATGTAATCAGTGCTTTTTGCTCAGTAGAGGCAGTAAGTGACATTTATACACCAAAATATTGCAGTAAAAATATAAAAAATGATTCAAATATGAATCACTTGTGTCACCATTGTCTTGATGTGTGGTTCCCAGTCAGTAACCAAACAGAGGTCAGTGTTAATGGTTTGTGTTATTGCCACAAATGAAATGAATAAAAATTAAAGATCCCATGACATGGTACTTCTTGATGCTTTTATATGGCTCCTTAATGGTTCCCTAATACTGTAAATGAATCCTTCTTCAAAATCAACACTCAGTGCATGAGAAATAGAGATAAGATGAGAAAGAGTCATAAATATCTCTCTCAAACTCTTTATTTTGGGAGTTGTTGCTTGAATGCAAATGAGGAGAAAAGAGATGGCCAATAGTAGAGGGTGGGGGCGTGGCCAAACTCTCCGCTCACAGCTGATCCATTTCCTTGTTTTTGCACGGGGGAGAGATTTGAAGCGTTCCATTGAAAAATAAACACATTTCCACAGAAAATAAAATTAAACCACTGCTGTTCAAAGGTCCAGAGGCTCAGATAAAGGACTTCCGAACCTAGAAACACTCAGACGTGCCTCCAGGCAAATAAAAAAACGCATTTCGCATTGCCTAGCGCATTCGCAGTCCAAACTCTCTGGGCGTGATTTACAGAGACGCTGAGTACAGACAGACGGGGGTGGAACTGCATTTGCATTTCTTTTTTCGATCTGACGTCAATAAGGTGCCTTGTTCAAAATCGCCCGTTTGAGTTCCGATTTTTTGTAACACAGAAAAGGATCGCAAATGCTCAGTTTAGACATTTCACAACTTTTAACCATGGGGGGGCTAAACAGGGTAGGGGAGCTCACATTAATGTTAAAAAACCTCAGAAAGTGAAAATTTCATGCCATGGGACCTTTAAGCATAATTAACAATAGCTTCTACAAACTTGATCTCTACACTTGTATAGATGTAGGATACATGTTTCATGATCTCAGTGGCCCTTTGGACCAAAAGTCCCAGGAACTAACCTCAGGAACTAAATCAGGTCGTCTCTGTTTGGTTTTCACTGCCTCTCGAGGCCTGTGTGTAGCACGTTAGCTCAGCGCAGGGTGGTGGCTGATGCACCTGTGACAGTATTCATTACTCTCAGTTACTCTAAACAATACAATACAATTCAGTGCATAACCCACACTTACCTCTTTTCAGACCGTAGACTAGACTCAGGAGTTCAGTACAGCTGTCACAGTCGTACTCATCATGCCATATGACTATTGTCGCTGACAGTCTGAACACATCTGTATTATTTTGACCAATAAGAGCCGTTCAGAGCTGTTCCACCGAGAGCCGCTTGTTAGTCTGGGCACACTCCTCTACCTCAGGCGCAGAAAACAAGAACCTGGAGCCAGCTAATGTTAGCGCATTACGTTCCTCTACTTTTTGGAATGATTTAGGTTCCTGGAAAACTCCACATGCAGAACAAGGGTCATCCTGGGAGTCATAGCAACCATAGTCTGTATAAAAAAGCATAGATAATTCATTTGTTTTGTGTATTTATCTTTAATAATCATGTTCAAACAAAGACAGCGAGTTGAGGTTGCTGCTGTACTTAAAGGGCCTGTACCTGATTTCAAACCACAAGTAGTTTGAACTTTTAGCACCGTCCACTTAGTATTTTTGCCACCATGTCACACAAATAATTGTCTGTCAGACTGTAGAGGCATGCAGTTTTTCCATACAGTTTGCAATCTCTGCTAATTATCAGATTTTTTTGTCACCCAGGAAGACATTTGGAAACATGCGGATGACGACTTCCGGTGTAGTTACCGATACTGGACAGGTGATAAAACCGTGGCGGTCTTCACATGGATCTATAATCCATTTTTTATTATAGTTCTATGGGTCTTCACAAACTACTAAAGCTTTCCACGAGGGACGTTTGATTAAGTTAGACAAATTATAATACAAAGATTATGTTATAAAAGGAAAAAAGAAAGAATACAATGACATCTAGATGAAGGAAACCAGGAATTTTTTTTTTCAGTTTTCCCAGATTTTGTCAGTTACTATCGCCAACAGAGCCCAACGGAAGTCGTCATCCGCTCGTTTCCAAACGCCTGTCGGTTTTGTAACGTAAGCATGAATAGAGCTCATTAAGTGTGGGATAGTTTCAGGCAGTTTCCCGTGATTTTAGTAACAATGCGCCTGATTGAATGAAAAGAGTCGGCCCCGTTATTGTCATTATCTGGAAAAATTCAATGTAAAATAAGTATATTTTACAGTCACATTACATGACACCCAATTTGTATTATTATTATTATTATTTTGCATCTTTTATCATACAAAACATGATCATTTATCAACAAAATAAATTTAAAAAAATCAGGTACAGCCCCTTTCATTCTGACATATGTAGTTTGACCCATACAAATAGTGCCCAATAACATGAACATACTGTAGTTTATGGATGGGAATGTCTTGCTTAACGTTTTTATTTTATTTTATTGAGCCTATAGATATATTACTTCTAATGTCAAATGGTTTTATGAATAGCCTGAAATCATACTGAAACTTTTGGTAAAAACAAACTATTTATTTATGCTGACGTGGCCATATCTTTATTGTGCGTAAAGTGATCGATGCCTCATGCCAGGTTTCACTCAGTGCCATTTCCCCCTCACTTGTTACACTTGGTTTCATGATGTGCACCACAGAAAAGCTATTTTACCATACAAAGGAATATGGATGTATATTTTCAGACTGCAGATTTTTTTTTTTTTTTACGGATGTTGTGAGCGTAATATGTTTTGCAAAGCATTAAAATAATAAAAAAAAAATGAATAAAAACTTGTTCTAATAGCAAGTAGCAAGATTTGAAAACCAGTATTCCAGTAGTCGGACTTCACTAACTATAAGCAGCACAATGACGCATAAAAATACCAGCATTTATTTACGGGAAAATCATTCACGTCAACACCGACTTCTCTCCTCGTGTGCTTGAGTGTCTCCTCGTCCATCACCCACTGGAAAACAAAGAGAGACAGCCGTGAGAACTGTGTGTCCAGACTAGGATTGTGTTCGCTAGATAAACCGAAAAACTAAACGCAAAACGGTCGCAAAATCCAGCGCCTCGCACTCACTCAGACTGGGAGCGCGGTCCGCCTTCAGTCGACTCAATGTGGAAGACTTTTGACTTCAACTGTGAGGATGAATGAGTGAATGATGCTAATGTGAACTGGATGTTGGCAATAAAGATGGTTTTGAGAAATGTTGGTTTCTTTGTTTGTTTTGCTCAAATTGCTTAAAGGAGAATTCACGTTTTTTACAATCTGAGCCTTATTTCGGTAATAAAACAAGTTGTTTTACTCACCCATAGCACTTTGGTGTCATATGGAGCACTTCCAGAGATGTTTTAGATTTGCGATCTCCGTAATGTGAGTTCTCAGGGCACATGTTTGCGGTCTCCAAATAACATAAACTTTAGCACTTTTCAAATCATAGAAGCTCAATGTCTTAGTCTACACTTTCGTTTGAGTCAAAAGTGGCCTGTAATCCGAGATTTATCCATAATTTCGAGTAGATGAGGAGGACAGTGTGCATGTGCGGAGTCACATCTTATTTCACTCTCAGCTCCCGGGACCCAAACATGAAACGCAAAGCTGTAAATTATGGATAAATCTCGGATTACAGGCCACTTTTGACTCAAACGAAAGTGTAGACTAAGACAATGAGCTTCTATGATTTGAAAAGTGCTAAAGTTTGTGTTATTTGGAGACCGAAAACTCACATTACAGATATCGCTAATCTAAAACATCTCCAGAAGTGCTCCATATGACACCAAAGTGCTATGGGTGAGTAAAACAACTTGTTTTATTACTGAAATAAGGCTCAGATTGTAAAAAACGTTAATTCTCCTTTAACCTCCTGAGACCCGCCCATTCATTTGTGTCCTTTATAGTGGACATCTTTTAAAGTTTTGAGATAGACTCTAGTTTGTGGCTGCACTATGATTTAAAAAAATAAGTAAATAAAATAATAACATAAATTAATAATAATAATAATAATAATACATGAATAAGTAAATAAATAATACATAAGAAAAAAAACATGCAAAAAAAAAAAACAAATAAATAAGAAATTAAAAGAGAGTCTAAAAACTTTTTGAGGCGACTGTAGAACCGACCAAAAAATGTTTTTGTTAGGTTATTAACTTCACATGGATTTAACACTATTACAGTCCATTACAGAGGACATGTTACAACATTATGAATAAAAATAAAATTAACAAAATGTAAATGATAAGGTGCTCATTTGGCTCAAAATAGATAATAATAATAATTTAGATACACTTTTTTATGCTTTCTAATTGGAAGCAGACGGCACACGATGGACTTTAGCTGAAAATTTAGCTCAAATCCAGGGGTAAAATTGCGTATCTTACAGGGCCTTTAATCAGAAGTTTGTGCTTTGTGCTGATATGTATTTGACAAGTGTTGGGCCTTATCGTTTCTGTGAGTTAATTCTGCAGTAGAGAAAGGTTTAAAAATGATGTAATGACCTAAAAAGTTCCAGCGTCATGTTGTGGCTGCAGACGTGAGCGCCCTCTTGTGGCTCTATGGGAAACTCCTTTGTAATTGACAGGAAATGATTGAACATTTATCTGTTCTACAGCATGTTCCAAAAGCTGTGCTAGTCACTGTATCAAAGCTTGTAATAAAAGGTATTAGCGATAAGAATTGATGAAAAAGTCTGCACGTGTCCACACTCCAGACGTTCAGACTGCAGAGTGGCGCCATCTGCTGGACAAGTGTGGATAGGTGTGGATTGATGATAAAAGGAGAAATTCAATTTGTCAAATTTCTCTGGCGTCTAACGACCCTTAGGCTTGAATAGGGAGGCTAAACTAGACGCCAGAGGAATTCGTAATACAAAAGAGACAGTTTAGTTGAGATAGTTTCAGAGCTATTTCAGTGTAGGAGCTCCTCCCTGCAGCTAGATATAAGCAGTGTCTAACCAGCACTAGAACCAGAGCTGACGAAGTCTCTCGGATGAGCGGCGAAACGTTTTTGACCAAACAAACTTTGTCCAGTTGACAAATTGAATTTCTCCTTTTATCATGGATTCTACCTGGACGACTGAGGGACTTTTCACGCATAGGTATGGATAGGTGTGGATAGTTGTGGATAGTTGTGGATAGGTGTGGATAGGTGTGGATAGGTATGGATAGGTGTGGATAGTTGTGGATAGTTGTGGATAGGTGTGGATAGGTGTGGATAGGTATGGATAGGTGTGGATAGGTGTGGATAGGTATGGATAGGTATGGATAGGTATGGATAGGTGTGGATAGGTATGGATAGGTATGGATAGGTGTGGATAGGTGTGGATAGGTATGGATAGGTATGGATAGGTGTGGATAGGTATGGATAGGTGTGGATAGGTATGGATAGGTGTGGATAGGTATGGATAGGTGTGGATAGGTGTGGATAGGTATGGATAGGTGTGGATAGGTATGGATAGGTGTGGATAGGTATGGATAGGTGTGGATAGGTATGGATAGGTGTGGATAGGTATGGATAGGTATGGATAGGTGTGGATAGGTATGGATAGGTGTGGATAGGTATGGATAGGTATGGATAGGTGTGGATAGGTGTGGATAGGTGTGGATAGGTGTGGATAGGTGCCCCTGAAGGGCGACAACAGCTTCTCTCTAAGAGTCTTGTTATTGTCAGATGCCACATGTGCTTAAAGAGTCATTAAACTGCTGACACATTTGCAAGGATGCTTTTATCTATCTATTTATGTATTTATTTATTTATTTTATTTATTTTATTTTTTATATTAGATTGGTTTTATCCTTAAAGAACTCTTTTTGATGATGTTATGATGTTGTTTCCTCATCAAAAACATAGGATACCAGTTGTGTTTTGTTTCATTCACATTTAACACAGAAATCCTGCATATTTAGGCAGTTCTTCTCTTAAAATTAAAACGCTCTGTTCCACCTTGTGATATCACGTGGCAATACAGTAAGTGCTCCACTGTGTTTTTAAACACCATATTAGATTTCAGGCTTAGAATTACCTCTAATAATAATAATAATAGATTTTATTTATAAAGCACTTTACATTGAAAAACAATCTCAAAGTGCTACAGAGCATTTAAAAACAGGGTAAAAACACAGACAGAATACAAACATAGCAAGATAAAAACACAACATATTATGGGGCCAATTAGCCATAGGCTCTTGTGAACAAGTGAGTCTTTAGTGCACTTTTAAAAGCATCCACCGACTGTGGGGCCCTAAGGTGGTCGGGAAGGGTATTCCACAGACGGGGAGCTGCGGCTTGAAAGGCCCTGTCACCCATGGTCTTTAGCCGTGTCCTGGGTGGAATCAGACAGTGCTGCTGGCCTGACCGGGTCCTGGTAGAGGTCTGAGGTGTGAGTAGTTCGGTGAGGTAGGTGGGGGCCGCACCGTGCAGACAGTGATGGGTGTGCAGGAGGATCTTGTATTCGATACGGAGGTGAACGGGAAGCCAGGGCAGGGTGTGAAGGATGGGGGTGATGTGCTCATGTTTCCGCACCCTCATCAGGACCCTGGCAGCGCTGTTTTGGATGTATTGGAGCTTTTGAAGGCTCCTGCCAGAGATCCCGATGAGGAGTGCATTACAGTAGTCCAACCTGGAGGAGACAAAGGCATGGACGAGCTTCTCTGCAGCTGGGAGAGAGAGGGAGGGGCGTAATTTGTAAATATTGCGGAGGTGAAAAAAGGAGGTTTTGGAAATCTGATTTATGTGGTTATTGAATGTGAGCTGAGGGTCAATTTTGACCCCCAGGTTGGTAACTGAGGGAGAGAGGGAAATGGTGTGGAAACAGAGGTGATGGGGGAGGAACGGAGTTGATGTGGGGTGCCAATCTGAATGGCTTCAGTTTTGAGACTGTTCAGCTGCAGGAAGTTTTGGCTCATCCATGCCTTTATCTCCTCCAGGCAGGAACTGAGGCGGGTGACAGAAGCGGAGGGGGTGCAGGATGGAGTGACCTGGATGTACAGTTGTGTGTCATCGGCATAGCAGTGGTATTGAACCCCATGCTTGCCAATGACACAACTGAGGGGGAGCATGTAAATAGTGAACAGGGTTGGGCCGAGTACGGAGCCCTGGGGGACCCCACAAGTGACAGTGTGGGATCGTGATTTAGCTCCCCCCAGGGCTACACACTCGGTGCGTTCAGAGAGGTAGGAGTGAAACCAGTGGAGGACAGTGCCAGACTGATGTAATGTTGAAGACGGTGGAGGAGGATGTGATGGTCGACTGTGTCAAACGCAGCAGAGAGGTCGAGAAGGATGAGAAGGGATGTGAAACTGGAGTTTGAGGCCATCATGAGGTCATTGGTGACTCTCATGAGGGCTGTCTCAGTGCTATGGGATGGACGAAAACCAGACTGGAATTTTTCGTAAAGGCTGAATGATTTGAGGTGGTTGTGAAGACGAGCAGAAACAGTTTTTTTTTTTAGGATTTTGGAAATGAATGGCAGGTTTGAAATGGGTCTGTAGTTTGATAGAACTGTGGGATCTAGGGTGGGTTTTTTGAGGAGGGGTCTGATGAGAGCAGTTTTGAGGGAGGGTGGAATCTGACCAGTCTGGAGAGAGAGATTAATGATTTCTGTGATAAGTGGGGAAACTGATGTATTATAGGTTTTGAGCAGAGGGGAGGGAAGGGGATCCAGGGAGCAGGTGGAGGGTTTGGACTTTTGGATTATTTTCTCAACCTCCTGCTGCGTAGTGAGGGTGAATTCTGAGAATGTGTGTGTATTTGCAGTAGGATCTATGTCGGTGGAAGATGGATGGCTTAAGAGTGAGAAAGAGGAGCGGATGTTGTCAATTTTGGATGTGAAGGAGTCAAGAAATTTATTGCATTGTTGAACTGAGTTGTCGATGTGTGTGGGGATTTGTGGTTGTAAAAGATTGCCAACAGTGATATCTGTACTGATATCACAAGGCCACAGATAATTTTGAGCTTTGGAGCTGTAGACAGACTAAAAGGGTTCAACAAATGTGAAACAAAACACAACTCCAGGTATGTTTTTGAGGAGGTAACATTATAAGAGGGCTTAAAGCTCACAATTAGTTAATGCGTAATATCGGGCCTTTAATTATCAACAAAATGTTTATTTGGTCCATTTAAATGTAATATGCTGAAAAGTAGTATTTTCATTGAAGCATACTGCAAAGATTTAACTGCAGGAAGCGATAATAAGGAAGGTGTCAGCTGAGGAGAAATTCTTGTATGGTGGACAGTATCAAATTTGCTTCCCTTATAATTCTGACACACTATTGTATTACATGGAGTGAATTACAGATAAACTAGTTAATACATGCTCTAGTCTAAGAAAAAAAGTGCTTATGTAAAAGACACACACCACACTTTGCATTTATAAAATTTATTTGTCGATATATTTATCTATACAGTACTGTCTGATAACACGTCTCTTCATATAGAAATCTATGCATACTGCAATCCTTTGACAGAGGAGAACAGAAACACGTGAGCACAAAGTCAGAAGCTCTGGATATCCACACATTCCACCAAAGAGTCCCAAAATTTCAAACGTCAACGTGTGACAAATGCACCGGCGGCAACTCACTCACACTGTAGCTTAATTCAACTACAATCAGTGAAAGTACAATCATAGTTTATTTATTCATATTCACTTCTATTCATAATTTTATACTATACATTCTGTACAAAAGGTTTTCAAGCAAACGGGTGTAGCTGGAGCCTGCGATAGTTTTTATTGTGACGTTAAAATGTGGCGTCAAGAGCGTAAAATGAACATTCCCGGTCAGGACAAACAAAATAGTAGAAAAAAAATATATACATATACTCAAGATAATTAAGATTTCATCGATTCAGTGTTCATCTCCACTGGTTCGTAAGTGGAAAAGCAGTTTTGATTTGTCGCAATGCCCGAATAACTTAAAAGTAAACAGGAAATAAAAAATACAACACAAATGCGTCATTGAAATTCAAATCAGAATATCTTGTTAGCTTTGCCACAGTATTCTAATAATTCTCTAGTTTTTCAGTAAAGAAGACTCCCCTATTGTTTAGCCAGTGTCCAACGAATAAGAAAAAAAGCGAACAGCTGTGGTGAAGGTTGGACGATTCATTCTTCTAGTTTTCAAAGCGGTTACGTATTGCACTGTGAATGCAAAGACACCAGGCTACACTGTAAAGGAAAGTGCTTCCATTGTTTGTATAGTTTCAAAATGCAGGAGCCAGGTTTTCCATCCAGAGGTAGGCTACGCTGCGCTTCAAAAGTGTGTTCAGAAATAATATTTGCTTTTTCAGACAAGTGAAGAGGCTTAACTATGAACTGTATTCTTTTTTTTAATAGGCCTTCAAATTAAGCCCAGAATATATTTTGTATTATTTATATTACACTTAAGTCCGAATAGAACACATTTACCAAAACAAAATAATACAATAAGTTAAACTCAACTTTTTGTAACAAATCCAAGGGTCGACATTTCCATTTCCTCTATACCTGGCATTAGCATATTAGCACTTCCCATACCTCTGGCTGGAAACATGGCCTCCGCTCCACACACAAACACAGAATCGCTGCGTCTCGTCTGTACACATCATTCTCTCTACAGTACGATTGGATTTTCAACAGTTTGTTCCCCCGTTTCGTGTCAGAGTTTTAGGGACCAGGATCTAGTACTAAAAGGTGGTCCCTCCCTGGTCCGACTCTGGTCCTACAGTGTTCCGCTTTAGTCTCTGGAGGGAGGTATGGGGTGACTCAGGAATGGACCTTGAACGCTAGCAGCTGCTCTGAGTGCATGTTGTTGAGCGAGCGCAGGTCGGGCAGTTTGAGCAGCAGTTTGGTAAAGATGGCCACCTCGTTGGGGTGGTTCTTGGTGATGAGGCTCCGGAGCGCGCGGATCAGCGTCTCTTGCAGAGCCTCCACAGAGTTTACGTTCTCAATGCCTGAGCGGTCTGCAAGACACGAGGAGAAGGTGGACAAAGTCAGATTGGGTTTAAATTGCTTTCTTTTCATTTATTCAGTACTTCTTGGACCACTTCCATTTTTTTTACCATGACCTAATTGCATCTTAAATTGGTGCTTTTTTCTGATCTACAGTATATTATACTGTTGTTTTCTCACCACAAACATACCATTATGTTTTGTTTTATTCACACATGTTTAACACACAAACCTGTATATTTAGGTTGAGTTCTTATGTGTGAAGAATCCCTCAGTCGTCCAGGTAGAATCCATGGTAAAAGGAGAAATTCAATTTGTCAACTGGACAAAGTTTATTTGGTCGAAAACGTTTCGCAGCTCATCCGAGTTGCTTCGTCAGTTCTCGTTAGAGTGCTGATGGACACTGCTTATATCTAGCTGCAGGGAGGAGCTAACTACACTGAAATTATTCTGAAACTATCCCACCTCTTTGTTTTCAGCTTTCAGTCTTTTGTTTTTTAGTTTCTCTCTGGTGTCTAGTTTAGCATACCCATTCAAACCCTAATGGGTGTTTTCAACCTCTGGACCTGACCTGGCTGCCCTTTTGTTTCCTTTGTTTTGATTTAGGTTTGAGAATGGAATTATAGATGGGGGATAAATTGTGTCTGACTCCCCCATTCCTGTTCAAAGAAAGATTCTCTTTTTTGACAAAAATCTCAGACCAGTTCTTTTCCCTGGCTAAGATCTGAACCTCACTCTAACCAGAACTGAAGAAGCAACTCGGATGAGCTGCGAAACGTTTTCGACCAAAAAAAACTTTGTCCAGTTGACAAATTGAATTTCTCCTTTTACCGTTGATTTCTTATGGAAAACAGCCTGTGATGCCATGTGGTAGTGCTCCAATGTGTTTTTAAACTCCATACCCCTGCACTAGAATAACAGAGTCATGTGCTTGTTGTGATCCTGGACCTCAGAATGAGTCCAATGATGGTTAATAGGCTTAAAAACTGCATAGGAGAAGTCTGTTTTTATTTTTTGTTTTTCTAACAGGCAAAATGTGAAAGGAACATTTTTGAGATTTTGACTATTTTGGATTAATGGATTAATGAAACAAGCATGAATGAAGCTAAACAGAACTCCAGGTATGTTTTTGACGAGGGGATATTATAACATGGTTTATAGGCCTAAAAAGTAAATGTTGCATATCACATGTTCTGTAAAAACTGAGATTTGAACCAACTATTCTCTAGTTGGTGACCAACTACTATACTGACCAACTGTACCACGGTTGCCACTGCAAAAGGAGAAATTCAGTTTGTCAACAAGACAAAAGTTTACTTGGTCAAATACGTTTAACAGCTCATCGAAGCTGCTTCTTCGCTTTTTCAGATGAACTGAAGTAGCTTGGATGAGCGTTTAAATGTATTTGATCAAATAAACTTTTGTCCAGCTGACAAAATGAATTCCTCCTTTGCCATGGACGACTGAGGGATTCTAGACACTGTTGCCAATGTTTTACTTGACTATGTTAGTGGATATATAGTTACTAAATATTTTTAAGTCTTACAACATTACATGACATGATTTAAGGATTTCTGAATTGGCACATTGATTTGGTTGTTCTTCATAAAAATAAAAATAAAATCAGACACAAACAATATAAATTGCTTGGACTGCATCGGTGAAATGCACTCAGATCAGATGTAGTAATAGTAAGAAAGATTAGATATAGTATTTTCAGATAGTATTTGGAGATGTACCTGCTGAGACCAGGACCACAGCGGTGAAGAGGCTCATCTCCTCGTCGCTCAGGCCCAGGTTCATGAGCTTCTCACTAAAGTCAAACATGGAGTTGAGGAGGTCTCCAGCCCCCATGGCCCTCAGGCAGTCCACGCTATACTTCTTACCCCCCAGGAAGGTGACCGTGCGCTCCCTCACATCAAATAGGGAGGCGAAGCGCACCACCAGCACCTGAACACATCCAAACAGAGGAGACAATAATACAGGCTGCACTGGGGGATGTAGACAGACTACGTTCTGTGTGTTAGTGTTAAACTGGTATCAGTGTTTGAATCTCATCTTGTACGCCTGGAGGCACCTGAAAAGCTCACCTGGTCCAGTACATACCACAGAACCGCAGAGACAAAGGGTTAAATCTTTTCTTGTTTGGCCAATGCTTACTCTGTCCTATAAAGGTAAGTGGTGCTTACTGAATATGCACATGTGGAGTGGAGTGCAGAGCAGTGTGAGGTAACAGTGTGTGTGGTGCTGCCGTACCTCGAAGGTGCCAGCCTTGAGCAGGCTGACCTGGTCGTGCTGGGACAGCTCTCTGAAACCGGGGATCTTCTTGGCAAACTCCACCACCTCCCTGACAGCAGGAGTGAAGCTGTGAGAGAACTCCTCCCAGACCGACGGGCCGGATTTGTCCGGGTCCACGTGAGGGGACAGGTTCATGGGACACACCTGCAGAGACAGAGAAGATTGTCAGTCTGAGACTCAGCACAATTCTAAAGACAACAGTACATGACCCTTATGGACCCAGGTCTCTTACCAGGTGCATCCGGGTGCCCCCCCTCCACACAGGGCGACCGTATGCCCTGTGTACGGGGCTCTCAGGGGCCGGGCAGGGGCCCAAGCTGCTCTGGGGCACTTTGAAGGGACAGACACTGGTGTCCTGATTTGGCTGATTTTCCATGGTGACCAGGCTGTTGTGATTGTTCCAGTCGTTCTGGTGGTGCTCCACGCTGTGATTGGTCATGCTGTTGTCAGTGGGTGTGGCCTCCTGGTTGTACATGAAGGTCTCCTGGTGGGCACGCGTCACTGATCCAATCACTTCCTCCTCGCCGCTGTCCGATGCACTAGGGGAGCCGGAGCTGGTGTCCATGGAAACGCTGGGCTCCGGGTCCGAGCTGGAGTCTGACTGGTTGGAGCGGGGGGAGGAGGAGGGCGAGGGGGAGGAGCCTGTGTCTGAGGTAGCGTCCATGTTGGCAGGCTGAGGTTTGGGGATGTTGAGAGCAGGGCTCTGCAGCTCGCTGTTCATCATGTTGTTCATGGCACTCTGCATCTCCAGGAGCATGCGCTGCTTCTCCCGCTTTGGGATGCGCCCGAATCGCACCGCTGGCACCCAACACACACAGGTCAGAGCCCTGATCTCAAACAACTACCCACTAAAAATAATTATTATTATAATAATAGCCCCAGCACAGAGGCCTACTCACCGTCCCGGGACATGCCCACCTGCAGGCATTTCTTGAAGCGGCACTGCTGGCAGCGGTTGCGGCTGATCCTCATGATGGGGCAGTTGTCGTTCAACAGGCACTTCTTGTACTGGATGTTCTGCTGGATGCTCCGCCGGAAAAAGCCCTGCCATGAGACAACACACAGTGAGATCAGAGCCAGCATTAGGATCAAGAAAAAAAATAATCATTCAGTAGTTATGGTGGTTGTCATAATGAACTAATCATACTGTCATTAGGCAGTTTTGCATTTAATGATCTTTCTGCCACAACCCAAGTGATGTGAATTGCATTTGAACTGGTTATCTTCCGGTTGAGGTTAGACCACTGCACAACTACTGCTCCTTTTATAATTCTTTTATAATTCTCCTGATGAATTGCATTGAGTGGTAGTCTGATTTACACTTGTTCATTTCCGTTTTCATCCCTCTTTTATCCACGTGAGACTTACAAACTATAATTGTTACACAGTGTGGTACATTCATTAAGTTCTGGAGCTGCATGACTCAATTGCCGTGGTAAGTACATAATGTGCCCTTGTGAATGCTGGAGTTCTCTGTGTGGATCTCTCCCCCGTAAGGAACTAGGCCACGGAGCAATGTGAGGTGAGCTGAGAGCGACATATAAATATGAGAGACCCTGAACTACTTTTACTCAGTGTGCAGACGAAGATGACCCAGTTAAAAGTATAGTTCCATCGTGATGGCGTATGGTTTGGGGGCTGGCATAATGCCCAGCAGGTGCTCCTGTGTGTGCACTTTTAATGAGGGCACTATCCAGATGACTTGAGTAACACACGTGTAAAGGTCATAGAAATCTTATGTGCCATTTTCTAAAATTTCTACTAGGGCTGGGCTGATCACTTCTTAAAACTTGGTCCATTCCTAGTTTCATTTCCATAAATGGTAGATTTAAAGGTCCTGTACTTTAGTTATCTAGCCCCAGTACAGATATATTGCATAAACAGATCAAAATGCTGCAAAAAGTCAAAAAGCTGTGTATTGTCTACTTCTGATTAGAAAACATTTTACTGTGAGATAAGCAAGAAGTGTGCATGCTAGTTATTGTTACTATCACGCCAAAACTCCCCTCTGGCCTCAAAAATGTATGAAGAGTGCTTTTAACTGATCATGGTGAATAATTATGATGCTTGGAAGTCATAGGGCAACTGTTTAAAATGAACCAGTTCTGTTTTTTACGTTTTAAAACTGTAAAGCATGTACAGCATCTAGCAAACACAAAAGATTAGTCTGTTATTGCAATTTTGATTTAGCAGCACCACCATTGGCTTAGCACCAACAAATACTTTGCTCTGAAGATGATGCTTTATTCCCCCCAATGTTCGCCAATTGTCCCCATACGATAAACCTATAGATGGGTCCCATTTTGTCATTTCGTTTTAATACCTTGCATCCTTCACATGCATGCACGCCGTAGTGGAAACCCGAAGCCACATCTCCACACACTTTACATGGCAGCACCAGCCCATTCAGCTCTAGAGAAGGAAACAAAAATAGAAGAGAGTTCAGATGAGGACACAGGGAGAACCCCGTTCACATGAGGACACGTACGTGGAAACCCAGTTCAGACCAGTCATACCAGCGTGCCATTGTTATTAGTCACTTTTATTCCAACAATACGAGCTGGAAGTGGACTGTGTGGGCATAGGGTTCCATTAAGTTTAAAATAGTACATTTTAACCTTTTAAATGCTGATACAGTATGTTCTAATCACAGGTTCTGAGCTTGTTGTAATGTAGATTGTTTGTGAATCAAACTGCAGCAACATAAGTCTGTAATTGTAAGTTAAATTAGCTTAAAGAATTGTAGCTTTAATGTAAAATAGCTTTTTTCAGATGCCATCCATCCATCCATCCATTTTCTTCCGCTTATCCGAGGCCGGGTCACGGGGGCATCAGTCTAATCAGGGACTCCCAGACTTCCTTCACACCAGACACTTCCTCCAGCTCCTCCGGGGGTACCCCAAGGTGTTCCCAGGCCAGCCGGGACACATAGTCCCTCCAGCGTGTCCTGGCTCTTCCCCGTGGCCTCCTCCCGGTGGGACATGCCCGGAACAAGCTCCATCCATTTTTCAAATGGCAAATAGTAATTTTTTCTCAAGATCTGAACCATTTCTGTTTGTTCTGAACTTTTATTTTTGGTCAAGACTTCATCCCAGAATCGGTTAAAAATTAACCAAACCGTTTCCCCCTAAACTGAAATACCCTAGCAATATTGTAGATTTCTTTTTGTCTAGTTTTTTGCAATTTGATTGAATTTCAGGCACTTGGGATTTAGTTTAAGCCGACTACACTCCTATGACAATGCACATTTGTTGTCAAAGACTGATGCCGTCAGATTCCAGAAGCTCAGCAGGGCCGGTCCTGGTCAGTACTTGGCTGGGAGACCACTGGGAAAATCAGGTGCCACAGTGGGGCGCCAGTTACAAAAACTGTCATGTCCTTAGGCAAGGCACTTCACCCACATTTCCTAGTATGAATGTGGTGTGTGCATAAGTGATGGTGATGTTCGGAGGGGCCGATGGCGCCAGTTGGCAGCCGCGTCAGTCTGCCCCAGGGCAGGTGACTACAATAGTAGCTTATCACCACCGGGTATGGGGTGAATAAATAATGATCTGTAAAAGCGTCTTTGTGACACATGTCTGTGAAAAGCGCTATATAAATAAAAACTTACTTACAGCTTTAAGCCATTAATTCTATAGAAGGCCAATACTTGCTGGGGATGGTCAATTAAATTAATTATTTAGGTTTTTATTTGTAAATCTGCAACTGTTTCAATGTCTAAATGTGAAAGTGTTTTTATGTTAATTCTATTAATGCTGCTTCAGTGTTTCTGTTTTGTTCTTTAAAAATATATTTCCATTATATGGAAACATTATTCTCTTAATTATTATAGTTTGTTGTTGTGTTTATGACCTCTCCCTACATCACTGCACCACACATTAGGATGGCTTGGTGGTCTCTTACTGGTGATGCCACACTTGGCAGTGGAGGGTCCGCGTCCCTTTAGAGGAGGTAGGGTCCCAGGGCCTCGTCGGGGGGAGGAGCCGTGGGGGGGCGAGGATGAGTGGTAGCTGCCATTGGACGAGTCGCTGTGGAAGGACTCGGGGCTGGAGGCCGAGCTGGCCGAGCTGATGTAGGCGATAACACCTGCGAGACAACAATCAGGACACAACAGACAAGTTAAGATAAAAAAAAATATTTTTGCATCTTGTTTCAGTGGTACAAATTTGTTTTTGTTTCAATTTTCCACTGAAATAATGACACTAAAAATAAAGACCTACAACTGAATCTGATAAACTTCTGTTGCTATGCATCAAACTTATGGAAATGTATGCTAATGTTTTGGTAATTTTCTAAAATGTGTTTCTCCAGTTGGCCATGACACACTCCTGCTCATTTGGAAGAGCACATTCACATAGGCTACAGTTTAAATAAGTAAAATCTATTCTTGGGTTTCTTATCTTCTTCAATCCAACTTTTATTATTCATCATTATTTTTCATAGTAACTGAATCACTATGAGACTTTGTTTCTCTACTTTGGTTGATGAGTCACACAGTCGCATGTACACTCACGTTTTTTGCAGTATTGGGCTGGGCCATTCTCAAATGTCAAAACAGAAGAACATTTCTAGCACTCGGCCACTTAAAGTTCAGTCAACAAAACCTTGTGTTGCTTATAGTGAATATTTAAGCTACAGATATGCTCTCAACTAAATAGTTAACCCTGAATTCATCCATGCCATCAGTGTAATGACTACGTAAATGTTTAGTATATCTCTTTTTTTATTAATCATTTACAATTTTAATTATTATTTTATAGCTTGTTATTTTCCTTCCCTCAATCTCATTGCTACCTTGGACAGATAAAAAGTAACTCATACAGGAAGCATTGTGCAGGGTACACGTGTTGGCCTAAAATAAGACATGAAGCACTCATTGGTTAGCCTTGTATCACTCCTCAGTCTAGAAGCAACAGGCTTAACATAAAGAGGGCACTTCATAATAGGAACAGTGCTTTCAGAGCCCAGCAGTGACATTTTTCCCCTTCCAACATAGGCTGACCTGATTTCTTTACCCTCCTACTTGGAATGATTAGGTAACAGCCATTACATAATATCAGCTAGAGCAGGGTGTGTAGCCTGGTCCTGCCCCTCACTGGGTAACCACTGGACTGTTTAAATGGACTACTAGAAAAATAACCTAGATAGGGATATGTGTCTTTCGGCTCACGTGGCATGTAACGAGATATGATCAATGTTTATGAATGGGATATTGGAAAGAGGTTGCAGTTAAATAGCTAAAAGTTGAAAATGTAAATTAGAAGGTAGGTTTGGTAGGGTTAGTGCTGGTTTTAAGCTCAAAGGAGTAGGAGTGAGAATGGTAGGTTAACTGACTGCTGCAGTAAATCGGAAAACCTGACCCAATTCTGTCACACTTCTCAAAGGAATGCTGCGCTCAGGCTGCTCAACGGGACTCGACTTCAAGAGCTTCGAGCAATGAAAGTGCATTATTTATGTTGATTAATGGGCGTGAAAAGTCCCTCAGTCGTCCAGGTAGAATCCATGATAAAAGGAGAAGTTCAATTTGTCAACTGGACAAAGTATGTTTGGTTGAAAACGTTTCGCCGCTCATCCGAGAGGCTTCGTCAGCTCTCACGAAGCCTCTCGGATGAGCGGCGAAACGTTTTCAACCAAACATACTTTGTCCAGTTGACAAATTGAACTTCTCCTTTTATTGTTGATTAATGGGGTAATATACAACGTAAAGTGTAATGGTTAATACAAACAGATTCAAGTAGGCCTATAATTGTAGCCCACACTGCATCTTAAAAAATAGAAAAGGCGATACAAAATACCAAAACAGACTAGGCTACTATGGTGCACGTAATTCTTTACATGTAACCCTTTTCACGTCGAATATTCTCACAAAATGTCTCTTTAACGCGCTCTTTGACTAAAAAAAAGCTCACACGGCCGTCGCGGACCCAGCGCCGCCCTGGACGCCTCTGCGCGCTCTTCCCGCCCCCACGTGTAGTGAGCATGTTTTTTCCTGGGCAGAAGTAGGTCACCGCTCCACTGCTGCCGCCGGCCTCACGTGTATCCGCACAGAGTCCACACTCCAGCCAACCCGGACAAATTATGCAATGCCTACGTCACGGCACGGCTCGGCCAATCAGCGGCGACGCACGGCCAGCGTAAACACAGGCGCACATGGCCGGGCTGACGGGTCCATGTGAGCGGCTCGACTGCAGTACCGCTCGAGCCAACAACTTGGGTAACAACAATGCTATACTGGCACTGCTAACCTAGATTATTATTAGCACACTATTACAAGTTAAAACCGCGAAATACATCCCTAATTTGTATTGTAGGCAACAGACAATTACATAAACCGCATTTTCTTTTACTTTCGACATCATTTTTTGACCCCTTTTCTAGAATGTGCTATGCCTATTGCAGGAAAATCTAATAATGGTCGAAAAGCATATTTATAACACTCACCGGCTTTTGTCGATTCCATATCCTTGGACTTTCGGGTCTCCTCCTCCGTCACCTTAGTGCTGAAGCCGTTTTTTCGGTTTGGAGTGTTCAGCAACTGTAAAGTCGCTGATTTTTCCTCAATAAAAAGGCTACAACATGTATCAACGCGAAGCTAACGCTGCTAAAACGCGAAAATGAACGTAACTTTATCGTCGCCGGTTGCTAACCTAACAGGAAAGCTTTGCGATTCAAACGGTCGTGGGTTAAGTTTTCTACGCCTAAGTTCTCTTGACAAGTCCTCGTAAGTACTGGAGGTTCTCTAATCAAAAATGGACTAAATGCGTCTTCTTGGTGCAGCTAATGCCGTAGTTTGTCCGCAGAAGCGCAGAGTTTCATAGAAGTTGACTTGTGGAGAGACACGTCCGTGGGGCTGCGCTCGTGCTGTGGATCTGGCTCTGACAGTTTTTCTCTCCGCGGTGAGTTCAGCCATGTGACCCACTTCAACGACTCCTCCTTCCACTGCCTCCGCTGGGGTCAATATAACCCACTGACATACTTTCAACAAGCAAAAGTGAACAAAGACACCAACAAACACTTCCCCCAAAGTGACAATTCACTCACAACTTACTTAAATAACATTTTCATAAAATTGCATTTAGATTTAAGGGTCATTCCAAAACTGGAAGACATTTTACGTCCCACCCATCAAATATTAAATAATCCACATACAAAATACTAAAACATACAGTTTCTGAGTTAATTTACTTGTCCTGAGACCAAATCTAAAAAAGAGAAAAGAATGCTTGAAAACTGTTTTTTAAAATACCAAATAAGTCTGGAGTACCCCCCAAAATGGCATTTTCCTCTTGTCCCACCTCTAATGGCCAAATTCAATCTCAAATAAAACAAATTAAAATTAAATTGAAATTTCTTGTTTTTGTATAATTTGTTTCATTGCCATCTCTTGTAACTGTGGGAACATTTGTTTTAATAGACATAATATTTCAAATACTTATTATTCATGCAACATGTGTCCCAAAACATGCACCAACCCTGTTACCATAACATTTTTAACCTGGTAGAAGAAGAAGAAAGCAGTGAATCACATGATCCCCTGGGCTTGACGTCATCAAACAGTTTTCCAAAAGAATGGGTAGAGCAAAGTTTTGTCTTCTCTTCTATTTTTCATATTTTTATAATATAGTTAGCCTTGATTGAATGTCCAATCTACCTCATGCAACCCTGTTATGCAAATGATCAGAATAAGACAATTATTATTTTTTCCTATACTTATTTACATAAATAAGTTTTTCTTCTTGAATAGCAGTAACAGCTAAACAGCTTCTACTCCTGAGATAAAGCTAACATTAGTGCGGATATGCACAAATGTGTTTCCTGCAACCCTGTTACTGTAATTAGAATATGTAAATAAGTAAACCATATAAATCATGTAAAAAAAAATTGTACCATTGACCGTAAGCTGAGCTAATCAAGCATTTGATAGTTTATTACCTATTATTGATGAATATGTAGCAGAAAATCTGAAAAGTGAAGGTTAATTTTAAAGCCAAAATGTCCTCCAATTCTGGAATGACCCTTACTGCTCAGAGACTATTTTATGCAGTGGTAAAAAGGAGCCATAGACAGAATACTGATTACCTGAATTTAAATGTGTTTAAATTAAAATCGTTACAGTCGTTAAAATCATTACAATATTTACATGCAACTCAGTTAGCACCATAGTCCAGTTTTCCTGATCTTTAGGAAAAATTGGCCACTGCTTTTTAAATGAGTTTTGTACAATAACATGAATAATTTATAAGGCTTCACTTTAAACTTGTTTGTGACAAACACTGCAAAAGTTCCATTTTATTCTCTTGATGGAAAATGTACATGTTCACCATTTGGTACGCATGAGCACACGCCCTTTAAATACATACTACCAAAGTACAGATTGGAATGCACACGTCAAACTAAAAATATTCACTTCCCTAAGGTAAGGTAGAGCTGTTTAATGTTATACTGTGGAACATTCCAGGCAGAGCAATAATATATACATAGAAACAGGCAGATGACAGACCCCCAACCAAAAAGTTACACAGTGCACTTTAAAGTTCAGTGCTGCTGAGCATGCTCAATAATATTTGGGTGTGGAACTGCACCTGCTCAGTGAGCAGGTTCTATGAGCAGTGCAACTGTAGTGTTGGCTTTCAAGATGCTACACAAAAGACAATAGTATAATACAATAGTATAATAATAGTATAATGCTACAGAAAAGACAATAGTATAAGTGGTATTGAGTTAGGCTGAGTCAGGACATAGTTTGAAAGACAACTACATTTTGATGATTAGTTGATTAAGCATCATGTTCAGTCACTGGCTCATACAACATATGCAGATCATTTTCTCTCATGTAAAATAGGCCATATAAAGGATCCTAATTCAAACATGATGTAGAGATTCATTCAGGCAAACAGACATTTTTATGGTCATTTAAAAGATGTCCAAATTTATCTGACTTCATCTTAATATAGCACTGAACTGGGTGATTTCATTCATTAGCCATACAAAGGCAACAGATAAGCCTGAATGTTGCTCATGTTTTTTGGTCTAAATTGGGCTCTTCTCATGTTTCTAGTTAAAATCAGCGTACTCGTACTTCTAGGTACGAGGCTTCTCTTAAACCAAAATATATAGAGAATTTTTTCAAGTCACAGTAAGCTGAAACTAAAAGCTGAAACTAAACTTCAAAAGCCCAAAGGCCAAGTTGCCTGTGCTTTAAAGCAGTATGTATAGATCAAGTTGGTTTTGTAAATTTTGTAAGTTGGTTCATTTTGTGTCAACAGAAATGAAACTGAAACCACTGCTTTGAAAGCCACACAATGTCAGACCATGTTCCATATTAGTCAAACCATTTTATGCAACTTTATAGTAAATAATTTATATAGTATACATATACACATATAGTGTTGTCACAGTACTAAAATTTCAAACTTGATTTTGCTATAAGGAATAGACTCGATACTCACTACTGAGTCTGATACTTGATGATACTAGAAAAACACTCAATATTTAGACAAGAATGTAATTTTCAACCTTAAATAATAGTACTTTCTTTTATACAGTATTGCCATGTGGCCTTAAATCTGTGTAATACCTCAGTCATCCAGGTATACAGTAGCAGTTGTGGTTTGTGCTTTTGCTTTTACCATCTGATTCTCCAAATATGTAATTTTTCATATATGTGAATGCCAGAACCTTGGCACATCATAATAATTAGCTGTATCATTTAATTGCATAATGTGCATGTTGATACCATAATCATTTTTTGCAAATTATATATTTTTAGATTTTCTATTCCTGCAAATGAACATGCTCAGTGATGACCATCTGTGGATGTAACAGTGACTCAAAGACACAACGTGGCAGGTAATCATAGCTTTACATTTTTGTTAAAGATACTGCGCCCGATTTGGTCTTAACAGAAAAACAGAACTAGCTTATTTTAATTTTACTCCTCACTTATCTCATGTGTTCCAAGCATCCTAATTATTTACCGCAATGAGTTTAGAAGTGCTTTTCAAAATGTTCAGAGACCCAAGTGGAGATTTGCCATCAGGGTAAAGCTAACTACAACTAGAATATTAGCCACACTTTTTCTTAATCTTGGACAATAATGCGTTTATAATTACATGCAGACAATACACAGATGACTTATATAGAAATATATGTAGAAAATGTGTTAGGCCTACCAATGTTTTCCCCTAAATTGTGAACCTACTGTATGCCTATTTAGTCAACCTCATTTACAGCGAAGCAATTTAATCTAATCAATAATTTTAACAATGCATGTATAGGGTAGTAATGTTATATCCTATATCTCTTACATTAGAAGGTACTTTCAAAGATTATTAGATGACACCTGCTGAACAAAACAAATACTTTGATATGTAAATGTGACATCTGCTTGGTTTGGTTTGTGAATGTAGAGTTGTCAAAAGTATTGTAGCATCCACCAAATGTCTTGTTTATTTTCTGAACACAAGGGCTGCTGTAGGCTGTAATGCACACTGAAACAAACACAAAACAACAGCAGTGTCAATGCAGGAGAGCCAGTCTAACTGAGCAGTAATTGACAAATTGAACCATCAAATAAACCAATTAGGCAGTTAGTCTACATTAACAACAATAAATGAACAGTTTCAAAAACAGCAAAAAGGTGTCGACCCTGAACTAAACACAAAATATCAGATCATCATTACACTATTGGAAATTAGATACTATTCAATACTAAAACTAGTAGGTTATCGAGACTAGTTTCACATTTGAGCACTATATCAAAAAAGTCACATTCACAGGACAGAAATTAATCTTTCCTGAAAACGTTTGGAATGATCTTGAGCTGTGTCAGAACAAGAGCACATAGACTAGTATACGCCCATGGAACACAGAGTACTGTATTTTAATTTCAAGAGCTGCTTATAGAGAATACCTGTACTTGGGCTAGGACCGAACGATTTGGGAAAAACATCTGACTAGCATTGCAATTGCAATTAGATTACATTTTGAGAAATTCGAAAAAAAAAAAAGACTGAAAATCTTTTTTGAATGCAGAATAGGACAGGATATTTTGTTTTGTGGAGGAGTTTATGGTACTTCAGTAATTGCAGACATTGAATTTGCAGTCCATTCAAATTGCGATTTCGATTAGATTACGATTAATCTTGCAGCAACTGAGGCAAGACCAGTTTTGCTCAAATACATGAACTTTAATGGATCTATGTTTGATTCAAAGTCCCACTTCTTGTTCTTCTCCCATAGATTCACCCAGATTCCCATTCTTGCCAACACGTGTTTCCAGACTCCAACTTCCATCAACACTTTCAGCCAAAGCTTAGACAAAAACTCTGGGTCAAATCGCAAAGAAAGGTTTTCTCTTTTGTCCTACACTTTTAGTGCTTCACGTGAATATACTTCTCTGTATCCTTTCATTATAGCCTAGAAGGATACAATCTATGGTTCCAGCAAGCCCAGTTCCTCCTAGATGAGATTTCTTACTCAGTGTTACCTGAGTAGACGCACACCCCACCTCTTTGTTATGTTATGTTACATTTGGGGAAAGAGGGCTAACCATATTGTTGTTTATATAGAGCAGAATCTGCACGCTTGAAGCCGGCACGGGTTTATGACTGCACAGACTTGGCACATGTTTGACAGGGGAAAACCACACTGTGGGAACTGTGGCAGAGCAGAATACACTAGATGTGTGCTAAATAATGAAATGAAGACTCCATGTGGTTAGACAGTGGACATTAAAGCAGGTTAGAGGGATATTCATTGTTCTAAGTTATGTTACATTATTATAAAGCTGCACTATATAACTTCTCAGATTGAGGGTCCACCACCTGTATGTCTCCATGCTGATGTGATTGCTTTGCCTGGAATTTTCCATAGCATTAAACCTTCAGAAGCAACGGTGTTATAGGTGATATCTCTGGAGAGCACTATTTTTAGAATTTTATTAGCAGAAATAACTTTAACTAAATAAATGCAAGATTGATAAGTTTAATGTTATAATGAGAAACATTCCAGGGAGAGCTATCGTCTCTATGGAGATGAGCAGGTAGCAGATCAGATCCTCCCCCAGAAAAGTTATATAGTGCACCTTTTGGCGGCACGGTGACTGAGTGGCTAGCACTCACGCTTCACAGCAAGAAGGTTCCGGGTTCGATCCCCGGGTCGTCCGAGCCTTTCTGTGTGGAGTTTGCATGTTCTCCCCGTGTCTGGGTGGGTTTCCTCCGGGCACTCCGGTTTCCCCCACCAACCCAAAACATGCTCCAGGTAAAATCCTCCAGCTGAGGTCCTGACCAAGCCGAAGCAAGAAGATCATGGAGATGGTCTCCGGGCGCAGTAATGTGCTGCTCACTGCTCCTAATAACAGGATGGGTTGAATGCAGAGAAGAATTTCTCCAGTGTGAGATCAATAAAGTCACTTCTTATAAAAATGTGACCATTTAAATATGCAATCACTATCTATTGAAAAATCGTTGCTCCATTCTCTGTAACTGCTGCTGTGAATACAAAGATTTTAAGACGAAGATGATGAGCCTAACCAGCTCTACATGATCCTAATAACAGACCAATCATGTCTTCTTTTCTTGAGGTCGCTCCCACTAGTGTTGTTAGCAACAAGTTTGAATGACGGCTGCTCCCTGCCAGACTTAACCTGGGAAATCCCAGGCTGCTTTCGTTTGTTCCGATCTGAAAGACAGCCTGGCAACTATGGCAAGCGAGCTCTCCCGATTCTGGGAGCCAATCAGAGAGCGGGGAGGGGTGGGAAGATGGTGACGCGTACTACGTGACAAACGGAAGCTTGTAGTTTGAACTGACAACTGACATGATTGGCTATGGGCTATGTATACGCCAAATGATAGACATTCGTAACGCCCAATAAACGACCGTTGACGATCATAAACCACACCTCCACTACGAGATATTTCGAAGGTGGCTCCCAGACCATATATCACTTGTGATATGGTCTGGTGTAAACCAGGCAATGCCAGACCAGTGGTACAGGCAAGAAGGGGCATCACTTTCAACCACCTCTCTTCTGACTGGCTCTTTGGTTCCCATGATACTCAAGGTTGGAATTACAAATATGGAACTCCGCTTCAAATTAGCCGATATAACGGCTAGCCTCAATGGGCTTCATCATTTTGTTGGAGCTGAATGTGTGACTTCACTTAGTCCACTTTATACAGTCTACGGTTTAATACTGTGGAGCTTTCCAGAGTAATTACAACATCTGTATGGAGACGAGCAGGGGCAGACTGGACTTTCCACCAGAAAAGTTACATAGTCCACCTTTAAACTATTATATCTCTGTAATAGTACATTTATTACGTCTGAAAATAAATGTGGAGCTTTATCATTCAGTGTACATGGGGACTGGCTTCAGTGTTTTTTATTGAACAGTCATAGAATTGTCAGCTGTAACACCCATCTGTAGAGCTCCATCTGCACAATAATAATGACAAAAGATTTCATAAGAAGTAATAATGTCTCACTATTTGTGGCAGGACCCCATGTGGTGGCAATTCAGTGATGAGTTAATAGTGATGTGAATAGTGATGACAATCGTGTGGGTGATTTAGGAGAGATCGTATATTCATTGAAGATCTGGTGTACAAACTACAGAAAATTTTTGGTTTTATTGAAAAACCTTGTAATTTCAATCTTTACAAACATGTTCTGAAATGTATGAGATATAGCTGTATTTGCTTAGCACTTCACGTTTAGCATTTAATTTCTCAAATTGTCTCAAGACATGATATTTGCACTCTGAACAAAATAGTAGTTTTTAAACATAAATGCAAATCTAGTAACGATATTTGATAATACGCTGAGAATACAGACCAGAATCCTTTGTTTTATTTTTCTCTGGCCATGGTTTAGCAGGTGACGCATTCTCAAAAACTAGAACATAGCTGATTAAATTCTGTCTCAAACAAATGTGTTGTGTACCCAGTGGTGAAAGTAAAGCGGTGCGCACCGGAACGCAGCACCGGTATAAAATTCACAGCCGGTACGCAGCACCGCTAAGAGAATATGGTTAATGGTGGTAAAACCCACATTTGAAAAAAAAAGGTGCGCTATTTAAGTAGAAAACACAAACAACCACACTATGCCATTCGAGAATAACTGAAAGCTACCCGAAACTCTCGTGCAGAGATATCTGCAGTCTGTTAAGCAAGGATTGTCAAAACTTATCTGACTGTAGCCGTGAAAGTGCCTAAACCATTGTGAGGTGGTGCTGGGCACTGGTAGAAGATTTAAGGCCGGCACGCTGCCTGCACCTGTAAGAGAGGGTTTATGCTGACTAAAGAAATATGAAATAATTAAGTATATTAAAAAAGTTATTTATCTATGAAAAAGGTGTAAAACGTAAAAAAAACTCAAAAAAAAAAACAGGTAAAACGAGTGGTTTTTTGTGTGTTTTTTTTTAAACGGTAAAGTGATGCACTGGACATTATAGCACCTGTACGAAATGAAAACTACTTTCACCACTGTGTGTACCTAAGACACTCTATTAAAGTGTGGCAAAGGAGAAATTCCATTTGTCAACTGGACAAACGTTTGTCATGGATTCTACCTGGACGACTGAGGGATTTTACAAACAGTATTAAAGTGGAAGTACTGTGGTTTTCTCATGATGCATGCTGATGACCTGGTGCTCTTCAGCCCTAGTTTGGCCAGCAGTTTCTCAATGTGTGCTCTGTACACAGAACAAAATGATATAAAATATGATTCTGTTAAGTGTTATTATGATATGTTGAACTAAGGGGACAGCACCCTGGACTTTAAGCTGTCAGGGAAAAATGGAACATTGTAAAAGTTGTTCAGTATCTTGGGACATCTCCTGACAGCCTGTCAGATGATGAGGACATGTATCGTCAGTGCTGTATGCTGTACACACTGTATGCTGTACTGTCATGGATATTTGAGTCCTGTTCTATTGGAGTTGACTTTGTTTAGAGCGTACTGCATCCCACACTGTACTGCACATCTGTGGGTGAACTATAAAAAAATGTAGCCTACAGAGACTGAGAGCGGCCTACAATGATGCTCAGATGGACCAGTCAGAGCCAGATGGACCAGTGCCAGTGAACTGTTTGAGTCTTCAACAGTTGCACTGTAAGCTCTTTTATGTAAAATGTATGTGCCGTCTGAACAATTCAGGAAATGTGGTGATTTTATTGTTAACTAATAATGGATACAGGTTAAGAGGTTAGGGGCCTCTTATTGTTTTGTGTTTTTTATATTGTCTGTATGCCTGTTAGTTGTTTACTCTGGATCATGAATAAAGATATCTATTTGACCAGGTTTGACTTAATGCATTACTTTAATAATAGATTACAGCTTGAGTTTTTACTTCTGATGAATTTAGGAAAATGTAAACTTATGAACTCCTAACCCTGTTCCAACTGACATTTACAGAAAAACATCAGTCCAAAATCGATCTATCTATAGGTCTATTTAGTCCCCAATTAAACCCATATGATCCAAAATCAGCTGACACCAATGTTGTGACCATGGATGTAGAGCCCATGTTCCCAGGCCTGTAACGCTGTGTCCCCCCTCTCGTGCGAGTGCTGAAGTGTCCACATAGTTTCTGGGTTATCCTGACACACAAACTTCTCACTCCTGTCTGGATCCAACCCAACTCACAACACAGTGGATTTCCCAGGGCACTGTGTATCTCAGCTAATGTTTCCGTGCTCCTCACAATGCAAGCTCTTTATGGAGAAAGCAATCCCACGCCTTACAATCCCGTTCTCCTCTTACTTTTTTCGGAATAGTACGCAAAGGGTCAAAGGTGACAGCTGCCCCACACATTACCATATAGAGAGACAATGAGGAGGGAGTAATGTGAGAAATGGTCCCTGTCGTCGCGCCCTGTTCTTGTAGTGAGCAGACAATCTTTTGTAGAAGTTAGGTCAGACGAGGCTTAGAGTGAAGGATCTTGTCATGATGATAGGAAATGAATATTTTTTGCATAGTAGTTTTTGCAGAGTTTCTCTTTTGGAATGATGTAAGCAGTGTATCTCTCATAACTTTTCCATCATGCTAAAGCCCATAGAGTAGTACAGGGGGGAAAAGTAAAAGAACTTAGAACTTAGTTTAAATGGTACGTGTGTAACTTTTCAGATTGCTTTGCCTGAAATGCAACCATGTTATAGATGTTTCCCCTCAACACAAATCACACCAAATATAATCAAAGTTGTATTTGGAGTGATTTGAGCATGTTTGAGCAAGCTTTATTTTCTAGATGCCATTTTGCCAATCAAGCCCTTTTTTCACTGCTGCTGTTATACGCCCACTGCTCTGTACTTAGTTCTCAGATTTTCTCAATCAGTGATGTATTGTACGTAGTAGGATTCAGCAGAATTGCGTAGTCGTTTTGGTACAAATGAAGCATGATGTGTAGCTACCCATCAGAGGTGCAGACAGCTCTTTGTTCTGATAACATTTACTGCGTTTACTGCATGCGATGTCAGATCCCATTGAGCACCACAGTTTTTGAATGCGAAATCCAGCACCTTGCATTGTATCTTGAGACACACATTACATTACAGCTTTGCAACACAGTGTGGGGTCATATTTTGCCTGATTGCATTAACTCGGCTATAAGGAAGAGGACAAAGCTGACATTACATTTAGGCACTTGTTTAACCCATAGCATCTAAAGTAAGTCTTTTTTTGAGGATACAAAGGGGAATATAGAGTGGCACTAAAAACAAACATACGTTAGTGCAGTCAAGTAAATTAATTAATATATTAATGCACGCATAGGAAACAGAAATAGTTTAATTGCATAGATCACAGAATATCAAACTCTATGAATGTAGTGGAGCAGGTTGAAGTTTAGGTAGAAGTGGTTTAACAGGGTCGATGGCTCAGTAAAATGAGTTGTGCTTGTTTTGAATAACTTCAGCTCGATTTAGCCCACTGGAGCTTTCGTAGAACCCTGTCTGGATAGAAAGTCAAATACTAAGTTGTAGCTACTGAGTTGCTAAGGGTGTCTTAAATTAGAGGAGACTGACACACATACAAGTTTTCCACTGCAGGGATATGGGTTGGGTCAGCAGGCCACTTTTCCACTGACAAAAACACTATGTCCCAAATAATCATTGGCTCACACAGTCCCATGGGGTTTAGAATTGGTGAAATTTAACACACTGTGTCAATAATCGAATAGATCTATTGTTGAAATTAGAAGGGATATACCTCAAAAGATCTGGGGCATGTTTTGTTTAAAGAAATAATGTAGGAATACAGTGGTCCCTCGTTTATCCTGGGGGTTAGGTTCCAGAAATAACCCGTAATGAGTGAAATCCGCGAAGTAGGACAACTTTATATTTTACAAATATTATACATGTTTTAAGGCTGTAAATGCCTTAAAACACTGGGATTAACGTTTTCTCACATTTCTCTCTCGTTTAAACACTCAAACTTTCGTAGATTTTCAACAAAATGTATTAATAGTGAAGCGTGGAGGCTCCGCCGGGAGCCCCGCCGGACACGCGAGGGGAGCGGAGACACGAGTCACTGGATGTGCAGGAAGCACCGCGCTCATCCAATGGCACTGCCACGTCCCGGGACGCGCACCAACCCCTTGGAGAAGTGCTCGACACGTGCACCCCTCATCGTGGTCAAATCCGTGACAGAGCAGCACGACCGGCGCGAAGCCGCGCGTACACCGGGGCTGCGAGCACGAGATCGAACCGCGGCCCCCGGACCATGCCCCCCCCTCAGGACCGCATCCTCGCAGCCCGAGCCACAAACCAAACACGCACAAACGAATGCAAGAGCCGCACGAAACCAGCAAAGAGCCGCGCGGAGTGATTTAATCCTGGTTTAGACCTGGTCTAGTCCCGGTTTAGTCCAGGTCTAGACCTGGTCCAGTCCTGGTTTAGTCCAGGACCAGTCCAGGTTTAGACCTGGTTTAGACCTGGTCTAGATCTGGTTTAGTTCTGGTCTAGACCTGGTTTAGTCCACGTTTAGTCCTGGTCTAGTCCTGGTTTAGTTCTGGTCTAGACCTAGTTTAGTCCACGTTTAGTCCTGGTCTAGTCCTGGTTTAGTTCTGGTCTAGACCTAGTTTAGTCCACGTTTAGTCCTGGTCTAGTCCCGGTCCCCCCGCATCCCCCATCTATCAATCGGCAAAGGTCTACAGTCTCTTAGCCAATCAGGACGCAGAACACAATGTTACACTATTAAAAAAAAAATCCGTGAAACAGCGAGGCCGCGGACAGTGAACCGCGATAGAGCGAGGGACCACTGTAATACACAAAATTGTGTCTTGTGAGCTTTAAGCCATGTTATGATATTTTACCTTGTCAAAAATGTATCTGGAGTTGTGTTTTGTTTTATTCACACATGCTTGAGTAATGCTTTATTATTAGTCTGTCTACGTCTCCAGTGCTCAGAATGCTCTGTTCCACCATATGATGTCATGAAGCAGTAGTTTTCAAGTTAACAGCTACCCTTTTACCATTAGTTCTGAAGAGACTGGCAATTCCAGGGCAGAAATTAAAGTATTCTAGTGAAGGTGTATGGAGATTAAAACACAGTGGAGCACTCCCTGTATTACCACATGACATCACAAGGAACAGAATGTTTTCTGTTTAAGAGAAGAACTCATCCTAATTATGCAGAGTTTATGTGTTAAACATGTGTGAATGAAACAAAACACAACTCCAGGTATGTCTGTGATGAGGAAACTACATTGTAACCCTCAAAATGTAGCAGTCAATGTTCAGGTGGACAAAATAGACATGGATATATACTACATCCATTTCATACTTTGGATTGTTGGGCAAGCATTGTCTCTACTCAGTGCTTTGTTTTTTATTCTTGAGCAAGACACTTTATCTATTTGATCTATTTAGAGATGTTGTTGTTGTTTTGGTGATGGTGAGAGTGTTGGTGCAGAATAGCGGCCATGTTTCTGTCACTAAGTTCAATCGAAGTTGTAAATAGCTGAAGACATAGTGTGCTTTTTGGCATTTAGTATGAATCTTGTGTTAAAGGAGAATTAACGTTTTTTACAATCTGAGACTTATTTCGGTAATAAAACAAGTTGTTTTACTCACCCATAGCACTTTGGTGTCATATGGAGCACTTCCAGAGATGTTTTAGATTTGCGATCTCTGTAATGTGAGTTCTCGGGGCAAATGTTTGCGGTCTCCAAATAACACAAACTTTAGCACTTTTCAAATCATAGAAGCTCAATGTCTTAGTCTACGCTTTTGTTTGAGTCAAAAGTGGCCTGTAATCCAAGATTTATCCATAGTTTGGAGTAGATGAAGACGCCAGTGCGCATGTGCGGAGTCACATCTTATTTCTCTCTCAGCTCCCGGGACCCAAACATGAAACGCAAAGCTGTAAATTATGGATAAATCTCAGATTACAGGCCACTTTTGACTCAAACGAAAGTGTAGACTAAGACATTGAGCTTCTATGATTTGAAAAGTGCTAAAGTTTGTGTTATTTGGAGACCGCTCGGGGCATATATTATATGCCCCGAGAACTCGCGTTACGGATATCGCTAATCTAAAACATCTCTGGAAGTGCTCCATATGACACCAAAGTGCTATGGGTGAGTAAAACAACTTGTTTTATTACCGAAATAAGGCTCAGATTGTAAAAAAAAACGTTAATTCTCCTTTAAGATGTAGATATGTACATTTGATATTGACACTGGCATTTCATCATAACAAGTAAGTCAAGTCAAGACTGACTGTAGCATTATTGTAGTAAAATGGCTGTGCTTCTTTTGAACCCTACTTGCACTAGTATGACCTGGAGTCTGAACTGTTTTGTCAATTGTAAGTACAGAGAAATAGGCAGAGAAGTGTTGTAGGTGAAAACAGATTTTTCTAAAACAGGATACAGGACAAACATGGATCACTTGAAATACTTTTGAGTAACCCAATGAGGATGGAACACAGTGTACATGATTGTTTTTCGACAATAAAGCAAACTATGACTATGACATGATCAATTAAAAGCTCATGAAATATGATTTTAGAAAATATGTCCTCTGGGGACATATTTGGGTCTGACATGGCGTGAAGAAAAATAAAACTAGGCCTACATAAAGCATTTTCAGAAAGATTGTGAAGCTTTTAAAACATACATTTAGAAATTACCTTTATCACAATAATCAGGGCAGTAAATTCACAAAATTCTGGATGATAATCCTATATAAAACAGTACTTAATAATGCTTTTTTCAGTACTTAATAATACTTTTTTCAGTACTTAACAATACTTTTTTCTGTCAGACAGTTAGTAAGGTGGTCTTTGGGTTCATCGGACCACTTCATTGGCCTGGAGGGCGTAGGTCACAAGGCTGACGCTCACATTTCACTTTTTCACTTATTGTTTTGGGACACTCCAGGAAAGGTTATTTCTCTGTAAATGGGAATAGAATCGGAATAGAGAGGTTTTATCATGGTATACTGTGGAAAATCAAATTAACTGAGATAGAAGCATTGCTGTTATCAGTGGCGTTCCTAGAGTGATTTGCGCCCTGGGCGAAAGCCACTCTTGCCCCCCGACATTAGTGTAACATAATTAACAAAAAGACTTAAACCTCCATTGAAGTCGCACCATATAAATAACAAAAAATTAAACGATCTGTACATTACAGAATAACATGAATTTTTTTTTTTTAATTACTACACATTAAATTGGCAAAAATGGTGCAAACAGTGCAATCCTGTATCATAAATAAATGAACGACCAAGGTACATTCTATACACATTACTGTACACATAAAAACAAATAATGAACACTCTTGTGTATCATAAGTAACAGGAAGTAATAAGTGAGGAAGTGGCAAAAAAAGGCAAACCACTATAATTTGTCATAAATAACAAGGGCAAAAGAAGTAATATGAAAACAGTCTAACAGTTGGATTTCCTGGCCTTCCTGGATGCAAATTCGTCCACAATGTCTTCATATGAGCTTGGGGGAAGGACAAACATGCATCAACAATCACTTCGGGGGAGTTTAACTAATACAACATCATCATCAAAGTCAAACTTGAAGACTAGTCGATAGCATACCTTTTTCTTTTTCTCACTTCTCCTCCTCTTCTTTCCATTTCTTTCAAAATTGAGCACCTGATGGCTTCAATCTTTTTCAGTCCATCACTGCGACTGTTTTGTCATATACTGTACACCGTGCGCTACTCTGCCTTCATGTAACCACGAGCCAGCACAGCACCAGCCCCCCACCCCGGCCCCTGCACAAGGATCCGCGCGGATCTTTGCTCCGCGCCTCCGCGCGGCCGCGCGCCGCACCGTTTTTTTTTTTCCCTTCGCGCCACCGCGGCGCCCCTCCCGCGATGCCGCCCTGGGCAATTGCCCAGGTGGCCCCCGTCAAAGAACGCCCCTGGCTGTTATAATACATATTCAGTCAAATCACTATCAGTCACAATAAAACTAACTTTTAGGGACAGTATGCCAGATGATTTAGATTTTAAATTTCTTAAACATTACTATAAAGCAAATATAGCTTTTACTGATAAATTTTGTATTGAAATGCTGAAATATTCTTAATTATAAAAACAGGATATGATCAGAAAGCAGGAAGTTCTGAGCTTTCACAGGAGACATGGCCTGTCCATACACTGAGAAGGAGGAAAAACATTTTTTTAACAATAGGTGCGCAGGATACATACAGTCTCTATACAAATGACCACTTTTTCAATATGTAATCCAATATATATAGATGTGAGATACCTGTTCATTATTGTCTTGTCAGGTGGGGTCACTGAATGAGCTGGAAGTAGGTCTAAGTGGTTTTGGCACGTGTTCAGGCTTTTCCCTATACTGTACATGAAACACACAATCACCGGACAGCGTTAAATTTGCCCTGATTCCATTAACATCACAGCACAATGCATTCTGATACAATGCCGTTCACCACATAAAGAACATTTTTCTATTATACTATGGAATATACACTATCAGCGATACTTTCCTATATATCATATCTCTCCCTGAACGCTGCTTCAGTTACTGTGTAAGAGCTGCTTTACACGAACACTTTGTATTAGAGTCAGTGAGATAATACTGTAATGTGACTGGCTTAAGGGTGGATAGCGTGATGTACCATACCATAGAGGTCTATATGAATATTTTAGTGTTAGTGGACTTCTGAGCACAGCTGTTCTTTAGATATAAAAGTCATTTATTTTTATGACGCCTCTCCACCTGCCAGATTGATATGTTTAAAGGAGAATTAACATTTTTTTACAATCTGAGCCTTATTTCGGTAATAAAACAAGTTGTTTTACTCACCCATAGCACTTTGGTGTCATATGGAGCACTTCTAGAGATGTTTTAGATTTACGATCTCTGTAACGTGAGTTCTCGGGGCACATGTTTGCGGTCTCCAAATAACACAAACTTTAGCACTTTTCAAATCATAGAAGCTCAGTGTCTTAGTCTACGCTTTCATTTGAGTCAAAAGTGGCCTGTAATCCGAGATTTATCCATAGTTTCGAGTAGATGGTGGATGGTGGTTAGCTCAGAGGCACACTGCCGCCGCGGGGACATACACCTCTCTCCGTGAACCGACCCCGTTTATTCCGCTCTTTTTCACTTTGCACAACTTTATTTTTCACTTATTTAATTTGCATCATGCACTCGGCACAGAAAGACACCACCTTCATCAAGATCTTCGTTGGAGGTCTTCCTTATCACACCACCGACTCGAGTCTCCGAAAATATTTTGAGGTGTTTGGGGACATCGAGGAGGCGGTTGTGATCACAGACCGGCAGAAGTCCAGAGGTTATGGATTTGTCACTATGGCAGACCGGGGCTCTGCTGACCGAGCCTGCAAGGACCCCAACCCCATTATTGATGGAAGGAAAGCCAATGTGAATTTGGCATACCTGGGGGCTAAACCTAGGGTCATACAGCCAGGTGTCCCTTCGCAGTGTTGGAGTTATGGTCATCGATTTTCATCGCCGCCGTGTACTTCGGTGTTTCCTCGGTCCAGCTGGAGCTCACGTGATCGCTGGACGTGTCTTCGACCAATCCCGCTGCGGTCTGTGGACACTGCCTCCGTGACGTCATCCTCAATCCACCTTGGCCTGTTGAATGCTCGTTCTATTGCCAACAAAGCATTTTCCCTGAACAATCTTATTTCACGAGAGGAGCTGGACATATTGTGTCTTTCTGAGACCTGGCAGAGGGAAGAGGAATTTCTCCATTTGAATGATCTCTGCCCTGTCTGCTTCTCTGCTCTCGGGAAGCCCCGCCCCTGTCGCCGAGGTGGTGGTCTAGCAATTGTTTATAAGCAGGACTATGCTTGTAAGGTGATTCAATCACAAGAATTCACTTCTTTTGAATCACAGATGGTCAAGGTGGACTCTGTGCATCCTTTTTATTGTGTGTTGGTCTATCGTCCTCCTGGCCCAGCTGCTCCCTTTTTGAAGGATTTTAGTGACTTTTTATCCTCTATAATAAAGTTGGAATCTGTCTTAATTCTTGGAGATTTTAATATTCCTGTTGATGACACTTCATCATGCCCAGCTATGGAACTTTTAACACTGACTGAAGCTTTTGGCTTTAAACAACATGTGACTGTGCCCACTCACCAAAAAGGCCACATATTAGACTTGGTTTTTACGCTTGGCCTAGACATTTTTAATGTTTTTGTAAATGATGTCCACATGAGTGATCATAGTCTTGTGTTGTGTGATCTGCGCTTTAGTCCTGAGCCCAAGCCTTCAGAAGTAAGGTCTCAGAGGCGTGTCATCACTGCTAGTACTGCAGACAGATTTTCTGTAATGTTTGACCCTCTTTTGTATGAGGATTGTTTTAATGTGGATGATTTGATTTGCAGTTTTAATGATCACTGCAAAAATATCCTGGATCAGGTGGCTCCTGTTAGATCCAATCTGTTTACGCAGAAAAAAGCATGTCCTTGGATTAATGAAAATATCCTAAGTCTTAAGAGACAGTGTCGAAAGACCGAACGGCTGTGGAAATCCACAAATCTTGAAGTGCACAGGCTGTATCTTAAGGATCTTGTGTTGTCATACAATACAATGGTGGAGAAGGCCAGATCTGACTATATTCGTCAACTGGTGACAGTTAACAAGAAAAATCCCAAAGTGTTGTTTGACACAATTAATTCTCTTGTGGGCCCTGCTGTTTCAGTTATCCCTATTTTTTTGGAAGCTGACAGCAATGCTTTTTTGACTTTCTTCAATGATAAAATCAAGACAATCAAGGATTAAAATCCCGTCTCCTCCATGTGGTACCCTCACAGCTATTGAACGAGTCTCAAGCATGTGGTTCTCTTTTAGGCCTGTGACCCTTGCTGAAATCTCGGCACTGGTGACCAAGATGAAACCCTCCTCTTGTTCATCAGATGTCCTTCCTTGTAGACTCTTCCTTAAAGTGTTTGAGGTATTTGGCCCCTGGGTGACCAACATGGTTAACCTCTCTTTGACCTCTGGTGTGTTTCCCAATGCTTTTAAACATGCCATAGTGCAGCCATTACTTAAAAGAGCAGGTTTGGACCCGACAGTTCCAAATAATTTTAGACCAATCTCCAAGCTCCCATTTCTATCCAAGATTCTTGAGAAAGTGGTTTGTGAACAGTTGACATTTTTTCTGGACCAAAATTGAAACATTTCAGTCTGGTTTCCATAAACAACACTCCACGGAAACAGCTTTACTGAAAGTGTCCAGTGACATTATGATGTCCGCTGATTCTGGAAAATGCACTGTTCTGGTTCTCTTGGACTTGTCCTCAGCCTTTGATACTGTTGACCACCAGGTTCTGCTGAGAAGATTGAGGGATCATATAGGTCTGTCGGGGTCAGTTCTTCAATGGTTTTCCTCATATTTGTCTGACCGGAGCTTTAGTGTTTCAGTTAATCACATAAGGTCTGAGACTGCAGACTTATGGTGTGGAGTCCCACAAGGCTCCGTCCTGCGTCCTGTTCTGTTTTTGTTATATGTGACTCCTTTAGGAAAAATCTTCCAAAGATTCAGTGATGTCTCCTACCACCTATTTGCGGATGATATTCAGATTTACTGCTCCTTTAAGCCGTCTGAGATCCAGAAGCTTGATTCCTTTCTTCATTGTTTGGTGGAGGTTAAACAATGGCTAACCGATAACTCTCTTCAGCTAAATACAGACAAAACAGAAACGCTGATTATTGCCCGGCAGAGGACATCACTGGCAGCAGTCTCCCCTCCATCCAGGACATTTACCACAGCAGGGGTCTGCGTAAGGCACGCAGCATCACTAAGGACCATACTCATCCGGCACAAGGACTCTTCCGTCTGCTACCCTCTGGTAGATGATACAGGAGCCTGCCAGCACGCACAAAAAAGACTCAAAGACAGCTATTACCCCCAAGCTGTCAGACTACTGAACTCTGGATAATACTCTAAATAATACTGAACTCTCAATAATACTGCACTAAACTACCTTTCATTATGCATAATTATGTTTACTGCTGCTGCTCTATATGAATATATCATGTTTGTCACTACCTCACTGTAAATTACTGTTACATGTGCAATATTTATACCACACTATGTGCAATACGAAATCCACATGCAACACCTACACCACACCATATTATGTGCAATCTGTGAAATACTTACACCTTATTTGATCTTGATTTAATCCTACCTGCACCTTGTACATTGTACCTTGTTTTTTTATTACATATTTTATTATATTGTTTATTATATTGTTTATTATATTGTTTACCTCTTCCCCTGCACTTTACAACACATTTTTTACCATGTACTATTATTGCATGTTATTAGTACTTCTTGACTATCTTAGCGAGTCAACGGTTCTTCTGATCCTAAGCATTTCATTGCATTGTTGACCTTGTGTTGATTCTGCATATGACAAATAAACAATCTTGAATCTTGAATCTTGTCTCAATTCCAGGAATTAAACAGCACTTGGGTGACTTAGGCCAGTCTGCTAAAACGAGCCTCAGAAACCTGGAGTTATCTTTGACAAAGATCAATCAGCTGACAAGGAACTGCTTCTTCCAACTGAGGAAAATTTCAAAACTCAGGAAAATGGTGTCACAAAATGATTTGGAGCTGATCATTCATGCCTTTGTGTCGTCACGTTTGGACTATTGCAATAGTTTGTTTTCTTGTCTGAACAAGAAGGAGCTGTCTCGACTGCAATTAGTCCAAAACTCTGCAGCGAGAATTCTGACTCGTGTAAATAGGAGGACTCACATTTCTCCTATTTTAAAGGAGCTTCATTGGCTGCCAGTGTCCTATAGGATACATTTTTAAAATTTTGGTTTTAACTTTTAGAGCTTTGCATGGCCAGGCTCCCTCGTACATCAGGGATATGATCCAGCCTTACTCCCCTGTGAGGGCTCTGAGGTCTGTGGATCAGAATCTACTGATGGTTCCACGCACACGTTTTCGGACCAGAGGAGATCGATCCTTCCAGGCTGTTGCTCCTCGGCTCTGGAACGATCTTCCACTCTATCACATCTTATTTCGATCTCAGCTCTCGGGACCCAAACATGAAACGCAAAGCTGTAAATTATGGATAAATCTCGGATTACAGGCCACTTTTGACTCAAATGAAAGTGTAGACTAAAGACATTGAGCTTCTATGATTTGAAAAGTCCTAAAGTTGGTGTTATTTGGAGACCGCTCGAGGCATATATTATATGCTCGGGACATATATTATATGCCCCGAGAACTCACGTTACGGATATCACTAATCTAAAACATCTCCGGAAGTGCTCCATATGACCCCAAAGTGCTATGGGTGAGTAAAACAACTTGTTTTATTACCGAAATAAGGCTCAGATTGTAAAAAACATTAATTCTCCTTTAATGCCATACTGTGAAACATTCCAGACAATGTCCAAACATTTCCGTGCTGACAATTTGGTGGCAGACCCTCCAGTAGAGAAGTTACATACAGAAGATAGAGCCCCTTTAATGTGTGTTTGTTCATTTAAAGAATGTTCATAAAATGTCATTAAAATGTGCTGCAAAGATATAAAAAATAATTAATTCAATAACTGATCATTGGCCTTATTGCACTGAGTAACTGAATCTGAATCATTACAGTACTTTATTAGTCACATGCATAATGACTTCGTCCACATGCACACTAAAATCTGATTATTTTTTGTTTTCTGAACCACTTAAGATTATTTAAATGACATGCAACCTGCAAAATCTGATGTGAGTAATCAAAGAGACCGTGATCAGAAACAAATTAGATGATTTTGTTGTTTACTTCTCATTTGAATAGTTTTATAACTCCAAAAATCTGATAATAATTTGATTTTGAGAGTGCATGTAATAATTACTACAGTATATGGACTTACTGTTAGAGATCTATCAATATTTTTTTTTTCACGGCTGATGTTGATTGTTTAGAATCCAGAGAAACCGATGGACAATAGTTTTTTGGCTGTTATGTTGGTATAATTTTCTCTCCCAAATGGTGTCATTTAATTTTTTTTCACCACAAACCCATTAGAGAGCTGTGTAGTTATGGTTTCAGCAATTATCTATTTGCGTTGAAGTCTTCAAATAAAGCTTTACAGGTATTTTTAGGCTAAAGGTCACCCAAAACAAAATATTGGCATGTGATTTAGATTTAATAGCTGATACAGTAAAAATCTAAATATTGGCCCCAAAATATCACCTGTCTCTATTCATTGTTCAATACATGATAGGTGGAATAATTATTTTGCAGGTCAGTGTTTACAGTGGGTGATTTTTCTTACTGGTGGTGAACTTTTGTTATTTTTCTGAACTATGATAAGATTTGAGCTGTACAGAGTTGAATAAATAATGTCTATGAGTCATTAAGTGTTTCATTTATTTATTATAGCTCATATTCATTAACAATACTGTACATATATGTATATATGGATTGTTTTGGGGGGCTCCTGCTTTAGAGTTATTGTGTCACTGGTGGTATGGTATTCAATATTATCGTTGATCATCTACATTTTCTTCAGCAATATCACATTTCAAAATTTGTTATTGGGACAAGACTGGTAATCATAGCCACTATTCAACCACCAACTAGGTAGCCAGTTTGAATCTCTTGAGCCCATGTTGTCACTGTGTCTCTGGGCGAAACACTTCAACCACATTGCCCATTCCAGTTACAAAAAAACTGACAAATCTGAATCTGCGATGACATTAGGAAGCTGAGAGCTAAAGATGAATAGATCTACGCGATGAACTCGAATGTTTTAAATGTTGTTTGGAATGGGGAACTTGCCCTAGTTTTTATGCCAAACGTTTTCATGACACAAATAGTGATCTAAAAACGCTTCACCCAAACAGTGATTGGATTTCACTCCCACAGTTCAACCAGGCAACACGTGAGCAGAGATCGCCCACACAGCCCACTGCTCCATTCGCCTCCATCACACCTCAAATATAGTCCTCAGAAGGAGCATCATGGGTAACTGTCTGAGCAGAAGTGTGAGTTTAAGTAAAGTTGCATTTTAAACTGTAAATGGCATAGGATTTAGGAATACTAGAAGTAGGTCAGGAAAAACATAAGATGAGAAGTTTGGGTTACACTACATAGCCTAAAGCTCACCTAAAGCTCACCTAAATCTCACCTAAACCTCACCTAAACCTCAAGAGGTGTCATTGTAAATATAATGTTACTTTGGTATTCCACATGTGATGTCATTAAAACCTATTATGCTCTAGTGCTCTCACAAAAGAATTTCAAATTTGATTTCAATACTAAGGAATAGACTCGACATTCTGTACTGTAAACAGTACTGATTCTGAAACCTTGATATTTTAAAAAACACACTTTATTTAGACAATAGATAATAATGTCATTTTCAAGATTAAATTGTACTTTCTTTTATAGACCTATTACCATGTGGCCTTATATCTGTGTAATCACTCACTGGTCCATTAGGTTCCATAGTGGTCCATGAGTGCTCTTAAACTTGTTCTGATATAGCTGAAGCTGAAGGGCATTCTAAACCTATTCAGGAAAGGTTAATTTCTCTTCTGTGAATGTGACTATTGATACTTATAATATTGATACTTGTTCAATTGAGTATCTAGTTTCAATAGGCAACTAGTTTTATTATCAATTAGAAAAGGGTACTGTTTACCGAGAGCCCAGAAAAAAAAACACCAGGATGATTTGTACCCAAGGCCCAGAGTTTTGTACTTACACCAGCATGTCAGTCTCATATCACTCATTATATCAGATTACATCATATTAGGAGATACAATCTACAATGAAAATGTAGGGAAAATGGCAATAAGTTCCTCTACTTAAACTATTGGTATTTGCATTAGCATTAGTGCCAGATAATTGTTGTTTTTTATCAACAATCAACACCAGCGCTTTTGGATTAGTTGGACATTTGATGCTCACCCAGGTCTTGAACTCAAAGAACTCAAATGTTTTTTGTTTTTTTATATATAGAGAGCTAAAAAAAAAACTATTGAATTATAAAATTATCTTAGAAGAAACATACGTTAACATTTCCAATTGTTCATGTCCTCTTCCTTCATTTTATTGCGGTCATGAGGAGGTCAATGAGAACTCATTGACCCCTTCCGTGATATACAGTAAACAACATTACTTGTTTGGCTATGGTCAATAAACTACTGCAGTCACATGGAAATACTTTAATTTGATAAGATCACACAACAGCACTATATTTAATTCGACCTGTGGTTAAACATAAATCTCTGATCTCAAAAAGTCAAAGCCTGTTTTTAAATTGACCTACTTCTATGAGATGCTTAAAATTTGTGCAATTACCTGCCAAGAATGGAAATGGAATGGTATTGTTTTTGTGTCGAGTTAAACCAGCAAGTTCTCTAGTGTTCGACCAACTTCCTTTGAAGTCACTGAAGGTAATTCATCCTAGGCCAAAATAGTTTGACCTTACCCTAGCAGTACACACTGACATTCCCAAAGCATTTGTCACAGTCAACGTAGTCAGCCAATGTGCAGACTGGTCAAATCATAAACTAGCCCCGCATCAAGTTACGTGTGTGAGTTGACACTCAACATTTAGAGTGGAAGCATTGGTGTGCACAGTGGTTGTCCTTTAAACCTATAGATAACATTTAATTGGTTAATTGTATTTAAAGTTATTTTATGCTAGGCTATACAGTTTTTACCACAAGTGAAATGTGAACTCAATTGAATTAGTTTCAGGTAGATTTTTCTTTTCCCCCCATTCAGAATGTACATGTCATTTTTACCCCATAACCATAGGCCTTCCGGTTTGTTACCTATACAATGAATGCCATCAGACTGGTGTACAACTACTACAGTACATCGAGTATAAATTCAGTGTTCAGACAATAGTGCCAACAGCATGGTTAACATTGAACTATACTGCCCCCTAGCTGTCTTATATATTCCCCATGTAGGTGTCATAGTAAAAACACATACTCTTGCATGTCCCCATAAAAGGCCTTTATTTTGTAATAAATGTACATGAGTGGGATTAGCGGTAGCGATGCAGCTGCAGGGTGTTGCGTCTCTTCCAGGCGGCGCGGCGGGATCCTCCGATGGTCTTGTGGAATTTGTGGCCCTTGCCCAGGCCGCGGCTCTTCTTTCCTGCAGACGTGAGGCCGCGCATCTCCCTATGCTTGTGCACGGCCTTTGTGATCCACTGGGTGTCAGGGTTACGTCTGATGGCCTTGTGGAAGGTGTCCACCAGGATCACCTCAAAGAACTTGTACGTGGAGTCCTCTCCCACCCAGTACGAGCTGAGCACACGCAGAGCGCCACAGTGACGGCCAGCACGTTCCTGCAGGGGCAGAGACAAAACTAATGATCAGTTTACCTGCCCACCAATATAACACGTGCATATATGTTCTTAAAGGTCCCATGACATGGTACTTCTTGATGCTTTTATATGGTGCCTTAATGGTTCCCCAATACTGTAAATGAATCCTTCAAAATCAAGACTCAGTGCATGAGAAAGACACATGTACACAGTCAGAGTCAGAAAATATCTCTCTCTGAACAACTCATTCTGGCCCTTGTTGCTTGAATGCAAATGAGAAGGACAGAGATAGGTTAGAGGAGCGGGTGGGGGGGCCAAATGCGCCGCTGGTTCCTTGTTACTGCGCGCTGTCTCCCACTTCCGCGTTTTAAGCGTGGAGGAAGAAAGGAGAGGCATTTCAATGAAAAAAACACATTTTCACAGAAAATAAAATTAAACCACTGCTGTTTCAGAGGTTCGGGTAAAGGACTTCCGAGCCTAGAAACACTCGCACGTGCCTCCAGGCAAATAAAAAAACGCATTTCGCATTGCGTAGCTCCTTCGCGGTCCAAACTCTCTGGGCGTGATTTACAGAGACGGTGGGTAGACATCCAGACAGGGGGTGGAGCTGCATTTTTCGATGTGACGTCACATAGTTGCCTTGTTCAGAATCGCCCGTTTGAGCTGTTTTTTTCAAACGCAGAAAAGGACCGCAAATGCTCAGTTTAGACATTTCGCAACTTTTGGAGGGGGCCTAAACAGGGTAGGGGAGCTCACATTAACGTTCAAAAACCTCAGAAAGTGAAAATTTCATGCCATGGGACCTTTAAACCATGTCACACAATGTTCGGATTAAAGTTCCACTAGCCTGTCTTTATTCTTTCTAAGAGGCCTACAGTGTCCAAAGTGATCATGGATAACAATTTATCCCAGATTTGCATTTTGTTCATGTTTACAGAAAATAACACAGCCAGTGGACAGCTGTGTCAGTTCAGTAGCAGTTGTGAGGTAAACTGAATGAGTTGGGCTAGTCATAAGGGACATTCATAAAATGATAAGTTTAGTCCAAGATTCATACCTAGGAATGTCATTATTCCATTAATCAATGGTTTACATTTTAGATCACAATATATGCCAGTTGTAGGAATAAAGATTGTGACTGCACAAAAAACTGAATTCAATAAAATCAAACTAAATGTTAAGATTCCTTTTTATCTGGGTAAATCACAATTTTTCTTTTAAAAGATTTGACTTCATAAAAAGGTGTTCATTACAGTAATAGTAATTAGACAATAAGCTAAAATCTGTTTGGCCACAATTAAAGTGATCAATTGAATTCCAAATTTGTCATTTCCTCTCACAAAAATCAACTTTTGATATTGTGACCTTCCTATTCAAATGCAAGTTCTCACCAATAAATTGGCAAATATCTTGTTTGTGACCCTTTAAAGGGACAGTGTGTAAGATTTTTACCCGTTACTGAAATTGAAGATACCCATTCAAAAATACATTGTTTTCCAAGCCTTTTCACTTCCATCATGAAATCAAAGTATTCTTTTGGACTTAGATATAGTCACATAAAAGGGGGATCTTCCCCATGCAGAGGCAGCCATTTTGAATACGAGAGCCGCAGGAGGACATTTGGGCGCCTCCTTCGGCAAGGCTCGTGGTTTTGGGTAAACACCACAAGCATGCTGCCGGATCAGACGTCGTAATGGATCCAACACGTGTTTTGGACCAAATTGTTTTACTGGATTTTATTCGCTGGATCCTTACAAATTGAGAGCAAGTTTGTGGTGAAATACAGAGTTTGACCTGTGCAAAGCATTCTAAGGTAAGCCAACCTCGTTTTGTGCTTTTACGTATAAAAGCCCCATGTGCTCAGGGAGTGATTGTTGTGCAGGGAAATGAATTGCATAGTCAAAAAGAGGAGACTGTAAGGTTTCATTTGATGTGTAGAGTGTCATGGTACATGATCGGGAATGTGTGTTTTCATGAGAAAAGAAAGAAAAAGAAAACGGGACCGCGTTTTATTTATAGAGTAGCGGCGCGCGGCTCGTGCGCGGGTACGAGAGCTGTCCGCGTTACGGCGCGCCCGGGTGACCCTCGAGGTCTGCCGTAGCTAAAACAGAAAGTGCAATAGCACCATCCACCTATGGGCCACGAATTCTACACACTGGGGCTTTAAGTAGATGGGGTTTTTTTTACTGTCAACCTTACATCACCATTATCTCCTCCCAAAGAAAGTAATAACAATAAACTTGCCTCAGCGACGGACTGCAAACTGCGGGCAAACTTGATCTGGTTGACTCCATGGTGCACAGGCTTGCCATAGGTGGCACCCTTGGGCACAGGGCGTTTGCGGCCTCCACGACGCACACGGATGCGGTAGATTACGTAACCTGAAAAACAAAGGGACATGGACAAATTTGATTTGTTAGTGACTTAATCTCATACAGATGTCCTTTCAATAAACAAAACAATATGAACAGATTATAATTACTGAATTTATAAACCACTGCGGTTACGTGCACAATAAACCTGATCATATTTTTAACATTATAAGAATTAAAATTACATGTAAATAGCAAACGCTATGGTCTCTTACACTTGTGTTTTACAGGTCATTTAAATAATAAATCACAAAATTTGGTGCATTTGTGAACATAGCCAGTGAACTTCACTTGTCTTAAAGGGATATGCCACCCCCAGGTCAAATTTGGGCATCTCCACACAGTCCAGAGACTAAAATAAGTGGTGGAAAGCGTTTTCCTGGTCACCCAGCCATTGTCCGAGTCTGTCGCCACTGACCGCCGCGGTATCTGCAGCTACTCCGCCTTAGACTGGAGTCTAACGTCGCCAGAGAAAGATTTCGGCCAAAAGGAATTAATTTGCTCGATGCATTTCCCAATTACTTTCTGTGTAGTGCGCATTCATATCGAGTGCAAATAAATGTGCAAATCAACACGGAGAGCTTGCCTTGGTCATTTTGGGTGGGAACTATTTTCCAGTGCGGAAGAATAAAGCCGAATCACGCAGCACGCTGTCAGGGGAATCCCAGTTGCGCACCGGGAAGGGAGTTCCCCTGTTGCACAACGTGGTGCGTGATTCGGCTTTATTCTTCCGCACTGGAAAATAGTTCCCACCCAAAATGACCAAGGCAAGCTCTCCGTGTTGATTTGTACATTTATTTGCACTCGATATGAATGCGCACTACACAGAAAGTAATTGGGAAATGCATCGAGCAAATTAATTCCTTTTGGCCGAAATCTTTCTCTGGCTACGTTAGACTCCAGTCTAAGGCGGAGGAGCTGCAGATACCGCGGCGGTCAGTGGCGACAGACTCGGACAATGGCTGGGTGACCAGGAAAATGCTTTCCACCACTTATTTTAGTCTCTGGACTGTGGGGAGATGCCCAAATTTAACCTGAGGGTGGCATATCCCTTTAAAGGGATAGTGCAGTGTTTTTGATGTTAATCTGTATGGGTTTCCTTCTAAAAGTTGCGTGTGTTGACACCGGCTTACCTCTGACAGTCTCAGCTGATCCCGGTTCGGCTCGCTTTCTGGAGCCCACGTAAGTAGGTCCGGTAACTTCCTTGGAACATTAACTAAAGAGCTTGTTTTTCTTCTAAAAACAAAACATTTGTCCGAAAGGTGATATATTTCCGTCCGAAACAGTTGTCCACGAAACATCCAGCAGCGTATTTCGCATTCGTGTATTGTCTCTCCAGTCGTATCACTACGCCCATGTTAACTATCAGCCTGTTCACTTGTAAACTTCGGCGTAGACATCCGCTGAAGGTGAACAGGCTGATAGTTAACATGGACGTAGGGATACGAGTGGAGAGAGACAATATGTGAACGCGAAATACGCTGCTGGATGTTTTGTGAACAACTGTTTCGGACGCAAATATATCACCTTTCTAACAAATGTTTTGTTTTGAGAAGAAAAACAAGCTTTATTTCATGTTCCAGAGAAGTTACCGGACCTACTTACGTGGACTCCAGAAAGCGAGCCGAACCGGGATCAGCTGAGTGTGTCAGAGGTAAGCCGGTGTCAACACACGCAACTTTTAGAAGGAAACCCATACAGATAAACATTTAAAAAACCCGCACTATCCCTTTAAGACAAGTGAAGTTCAGTCAACATACCCTGCTTAGCCTTGTAGCCCAGTCTGCGAGCCTTGTCAGGTCTGGTGGGCCTAGGAGCACGGTGGAGATTGGACAGCTGACGGTACTGCCAGCAGCGCACACGGAGCAGGAAGCGCATCACATCGGACTGCTTCTTGCGCCATAACTCCTGCATATACCTATACGCTCCCATGTTGACTTATCTGGAAAAAGAGCATCATTAGTTTCAAGTTTGTTGTGCAGGTAACTTTTTAAGAGCTGCAGCCCTGCAGTCAGTTACTCAATTGCATCTTTGGCAAGCGATTAGGTGTCTAATTGTGTCAGAATTTAGACAGGAAAGAACGCATATAGGGAATTATCTGCAGTTTTGAGGGAACTGGACATGAGTTTGCTTTTTCACTCTTTAAGATTTACCAGTGCTCAATTTTCACCCTAAAATTGAATAATGTTGCGAGCTTTTGCCACACAAACAAATCAGTGATGCACAAGGCATGTCTTTAGTTAATCTTAAAAGTTTACAGAGAAAGTGTTCAGCCTTGACGTATCCCAAAGAATTTAAATTAAGTTTCTGTAGTCAGTTTACTGTCAGGCCAATTGCACATGGTTTAATAAAACGAGAACAAGTCCAAAAATGCAACCAACATGAAAGTCATAATCTTTTAGGCAGAGAAGCATCTAGTTAAAAGCACAATCACAGTAAATAAAATGCACACGGATGCATGGCTATGATCGAGCCTAACAACATCAGGGGCATGCTAGCGCTGGCTACGGACCGGTCTTACACTTAACAAAAGTACCATTTGCCGTGTAATGCGATAGCACACTACCGCTACCATGAATACAACAGTCCCAGTGTTATTTCTCTGAAATTCTACGCGCAAATAATCAATGCGTTGTCCAAAACTTATAGCTCAGCTACCGGTGCAACTGCGACTAGTCATAAAGGTAACAGGCCATTCTCGTACTCAAAATGAGCTAACCCGGTAAATAACCACATCGCAGACATGGCTAGATTACCCCTAATGACATATCTAAATGGAAATACCAGATGATTGCTTTTAATGAATGATTTTAGTGGATTGTATTTGGGTGGAAGCATTGAAAATCTGTCTTACATGATGGCGTACCAGCCGGAAAGAGAGAGCGTGCGTACCCAGCATGCCTTTTGACAACGTCAGTGATGCTTTTCCTGTAAGGCGCGCATGGGAAATGTAGTTTTGTTGTAAAGGTATAGGAAAGAGGTGAGTTTATATCGCGTTTATAATTATACACTTAATTAATTTATTCTAGATTTCAATTTGATTGTCGCGTACTAGTCATACGTTTTGTGGTTTAATTATTAGTTCATTATTTACAGTATTGGGGAAGAATTGCGCATGCGCAACAAAATGAAAGTCCTGTCAAAAGATTGCGGACAAGAATGGATGTCCGAACAGTAATGGTGCATTTTAAGACCTGAATTAAAGCTTCTTATCAAACAAACAGAGGTAATGACTAGTTTTATATCTGTCAAATGGTTTGCTACTTAAAATATACATGAACAAATAGTGTAAACATGATAACAGTACGGCTAAACAAGCTAACCCAGTTACCCTCTGCAGTGTTATCTATTGTTATTGTTGAGCGACAGTTTTTTAATGTCTTAAACTTGTCTTCTCTGCAGAGCAGAAAATGGGGAAAGGCTGTAAGGTTGTGGTGTGTGGACAGGCAGCAGTAGGAAAGACTGCAATACTGGAACAGTTGCTGTATGGCAATCACATTGTAGGTAAGTGATTACATGAACCATATAACAATTGATGCTTGTAAAGTGGTTGATAAGACATTCACGCTCTGTTTACAACTGTATGTTTGTCATGTTAAGGTATTGGTGGTTTTCAGGTTCTAGACTGATAACCAGATGGGTTGCAAGAGCCACTTTTCCCTACTAATTACATTGTATGATCAATCTACCTTTAATATTATTGTCTTATATTATAGAATGTTGCAATCTAATCTGAAACCCAACAATAGTAAAAACTTTGTGCATGGTGTGTTGTACTAAGGCTCAGAGTCGACTGAGACGCAGGAGGACGTGTACGTGGCCTCGGTGGAAACAGACCGCGGGGTGAAGGAGCAGCTCAGGCTGTATGACACCAAAGGCCTTCATGACGGACACGAGCTGCCCAAACACTACTACTCTGTGGCAGACGGCTTTGTGCTGGTTTATAGCGTGGATAATCTGGACTCCTTCAAGAGGGTGGACATGCTGAAGAAGGAGATCGACAAGTCCAGAGATAAAAAGGAGGTGAGCTCAAAGTACTTATGTATGAAAGTGGAGTGTGCGTGAGTGTTGGAGGTGGTCGGAGGGGCCGATGGCGCAGATTGGCAGCCTCGCTTCCATCAGTCTGCCCCAGGGCAGCTGTGGCTACAGAAAGTAGCTTACCACCACCAAGTGTGGAGTGAATGAACAATGAACTGTAAAGCGCTTTGGGTGTCATGAAAGGCGCTATATAAATGCAATTAATTATTATTATTATTATTATTATTATTATTATTATTATTATTATTATCTTACTGCCAATTTACAAGTGCATGCAGGTTTTTCATCCTTTGCTGAATTGACTAGAACACCACATTCCCATATGTTCAGTTTATTTTGTTTTGCTTTGCTGCCAAACATCCACATCATGCATTGTGAATGTAGTGGTCAGTGAGAGTGAAGTATCTTGCTCATGTGTGTAGAATCCCTCAGTCGTCCAGGTAGAATTCATAACAAAAGGAGGGTAACACTGAGCACCACACTGAGAACACAGACGAATTTGGGAACAAAGTCAAGCATCTCCAGTCTGACCTGGATGAGACAATGGTTTCCTTTAATGTGACCTCTCTTTTCACTTAAATTGGTAGCGGTGGAGGCAGCAAGAATACCAAGCTAGAAGAGAGAAACAAACTTTCACCTGACCAAATCTGCCAACTGCTGGAAATTTGTTTAAATACCACCTATTTCCAATTCAGAGGAAACTTCTACAGGAAAATCCATGGCTGTGCAATGGGCTCACCGATCTCCCCGATCATGGCTAATTTATACACGGAACAATTTGAACAGAGTGCCTTGGCCTCATATCCAGGCACTCCACCCACACATTGGTTTCGCTATGTGGACGATAATTTCTCAAAAATCAGAATTCAAGATTTGGAACCTTTTACTGCACATATCAATTCTGTAGATCCGAACATCAAATTCACATGTGAGGATGCCAAGGATAACACATTGTGCCATAACAATAGAAGAAGACCGGCGTCTCCAGGTAGAGGTCTTCAGGAAGCCCACACACACGGACCAATACCTGTTTTTTGATTCACACCACCCACTGCAGCACAAACTGGTAGTTATTCGGACATTACAACACAGGGCCCAAGTGGTTCCCACAAGCACAGAGGGTAAGGAGAAAGAAGAACAACATGTGCAGAAAGCCCTCTCTATTTGTGGATATCCTAAATGGGCTGTCAACAAAACTAAAAGAGCCAAGAAACAAGACAACAGAGAATCAGAACCCAGAAGGAAGGGTGTAACCATTCCTTACCTGGATGACGTTTCGGAAAAACTACAGAGGACTTTCAGACAACATGGAATCCCAGTTTATTTCAAACCCACAAACACTTTAAGACAGAAACTGGTCCACCCAAAGGACAAAACACCGAACCACAAACAAAGCAATGCGGTCTACTCCATTCAGTGAGCGCTACATTGGAGAAACAAACCAGCCACTACACAAGAGGATGTACCAACACAGACGAGAGAGCTAGAGTGGACCTTCATCTTCCGTACATCTCCACCTAGAAGCCACGGGCCACTCCTTTGAGGACAGTGAGGTACAGATCTTAGCCAGAGAAAAGAACTGGTTTGAGAGGGGCGTTAAAGAGGCTATTTTTGTCAAGAAAGAGAATCCTTCCTTGAACAGAAATGGAGGTCTCAGACATAATTTGTCTCCCATATATAACTCTATCCTCAAACCTAAATCAAAACAAACAAAGAAAACAATAGGGCTAGCCAGGTCTCCATACTGGAAGCAAAGTGCTATGCTAAGACACCTCTCTGTATAATGTATATTGTATAATTTATACAAACTTGTTTCATTTTGAAAATGGTTCGCCTGATTGCTTGCTTTCATATGCAATCACATTTTATAGATTTGTAAGGTTCATAAAAAAATAAAAACAATAATAATAATGCCTTGCACTTGCAATGCACTTTACAGGCACTACACTGTAGCCATTATTCATTCACCTCACACTGGGTGCCCTGACGGAAGTGAGGCTGTCAAACTGCACCATCTGCAACCACCACCAATCATTCACACACCACTTTCATACTAGGATATGTGGGTGAAATGTCTTGCCTAAGAACACAACAACAGAACTTGGTCCGAGCGGGAATGGATCCTCTGGCTTTCGAGTTGGGGGAACACTGCTCTAAACACTGAGCATGCATAATGATCAGATTCATGTAAATGTGTTCAATCCATTTTGTAGTTTTTAGACATTCCTTCTGTTCACTGTTCACTTCACACTTTTATATATTCCCAGGTGGCAGTGATCGTCCTGGGCAACAAAACAGACCTGCGCGAGCGTCGTCAGGTGGACCAGGAGGCGGCGCAGCAGTGGGCACGGGGCGAGAAGGTCAAACTGTGGGAGGTCAGCGTCTCTGAGCGCAACTCCCTCATTGAACCCTTCACCCAGCTCACCAGCCGCCTCACCCAGCCCCAAAGCAAGTCCGCCTTCCCCCTGCCCGGGCGCAAGAGCAAGGGCACCACCGCTAATGACATGTGAAGCCAATAGAGACTTCTGGAGGAGTGAGAGAGAGGGTGTTTGATGGGTACCTAATGTTTGTGGGCACTGGCGGATGTTCTGTTGAGATTTACTTAGGTTAAAAGAGGTGCGGTAAAAGAATGGTAACTGGAAATGTAATAGCATATTGTTGGGAGAGAGGTGTTGAAAATTGGTTAAATTTCATGTCTTAGTTTCTTTTTTGAATCTGCTTGAATTCAGAATTTAGCTCTGGTCTATAATAATCATTCAAGAGGCAGTTTCAGTAAATCATTGTAAAAAATATACTTTGTAGTTCCCATTGGGAAATTGGTCCTTGGCATTTGACTTATCCTTGAAGGTTGCTGGGGCAGCCTGTCAGGAGCAATAGGCAAACACACTGCACTACCCAAGGACACACCTCCAAATCTTGAGTGAGGTTTGATTATGACTACATTATAGTCATAATCAAACCACCTATCCTTTTAAGTTTCAGATGACAGATTTTTCATTACTTTAGTGCATCTGAAACTTGAAATGATTTTCAAATTAATACAATATATTTTTTTCCCCTACAAACCTAATCCACTAATACTTCTATCACTTGCCTATCTGTGTTTCAGCTGCTACTAATCTAAAAATTGTACTTGTGGAAAACGTCTATGTTAGTATATGCTGATCTACCAGTATCTAAGAACTATTGCACTTCATCTTTTCTAATAGAACGTCATTTCAAAACCAGTTTAAATCTCCCGAATATATTTTTGCCAAATTATTCTTATGTGAACAAAATGTCAGTTTACAGTGCATGCTTCAAATGATCAGTTCTGACAACGTTTGATGCCTTTCCAAAGATTTCATAACCAAAACTAAATTGCCCATTTTGAGATATGCTTCCCTTTAAACAACGTTTGCATTATTTTGTTAGAACCACTAGGCCATGGTCCATCATCTCATACTTGGTAGCAATAATATGTTTGGTACAGTGAGTAATAATCCTAAACCTGTGTCAGTAGTGTTATTTCATAGGGCTGCTTGGAAAAGCTGTAGAAACGAATGTTAGAAATGTCAGTGTTAAGATGCAATATTTATTCCTTAACTTATTTTTGCCACTTTGAGCCACATTCCATGACTATTGAATGGGACTTTTACAATACGGTGAACTATTTTGTGTTGTCATGACTTAAATGCACTGGCTTTTGTCTCTTCATTTACGCTACTCAAAATTGTCTTAAATTGTAAAAGCACTGAATAAAGTGTAGCTTTTCTATTAAGAGTTAATTTTGTGTCAGTTTAGTAGTTTCAAAATGTATCTGATTTACAATTGGGTTCATTCTCCTCAACTACCACCCAAATGTTAATGCACATTAACACTTTTGTATGAATTAAGAGCCGTTTTTGAAATCATATGTGGAGGGTTTACCACGTGTTTGTCTCCATAGAGATGTTAATGTTTGGTCTGGAATCTTCCACAGTATGGCATAACACATCTATCGTCATAGAGACAAGCTCACGGTAAGAGCAGGTTTTTCCAATCCTCTTGTCATCAATAAAAACCTGTTAATTATAACTGTGAGATATGTTTGGACCCGCTCCACCAGAAAAAGTTACATAGCACATCTTTAAAGTGGAACTAAACAAAGTGTGAATTGTGTATATGATGTCATCTACTCTTCCTAGTGATTTCTTGGCAACATTAGTGTAAAAACTAAATTTGCAGCTTTCTGGTCAAAAATGCTTATTTCCATTAGTTGGTAACATCACAAAAGACTGAGATTGAAGTGTGGATACCAATTACAATATTCCTTATACCCTCAGACCCCGCCCCTCACTCTCTCTTTCAGTCCTCCAGGTACTACCCAGTTTAGCAGCTCTATTTGAACTGTGGTTATGGGCAGAGTTTAGGCACTTAGCCCCACACTATGGTACATTTCAAACAACCATTGCGTTGTTTTTCCACTGCATTTTTAGTTTTCGCAATACATCGTGGGACATCTCCACAGACACCAGAAAAGTTACATAACACACCATTAAAATATGAAATAAAAGACACGAGATGCTCAAGTTGGTCATGTTTTATTTGTAATGGGATGAACAGAACAGTTTTTTTTATTTCTCAGTACAGAACACAAATCACAACCATTCCAATCTACCCGTCTACTTTTGTAAAACACTTTAGCGTTTGGAAGGGAGCGCACACAGATTTTAGGACTGGGAAATCATGCGGACACGTTTTACCTAGCGCTTTACCGTCCATCTTAAAGCACGAGCTAAAAGTAAAGGGGAAAAAAAACACAAAAGTAGTAGCCTGATTACATTTGGGCCGGAGATAACTTAAAAATACGACGAGGGAGTTAAGACTTGTCATAAAAATCCGCCCCTCCCCACCCTACCCTTCCCGCTGCTTCCATACGCTTCTATTGGGCCCCCCTCCCCTGCCAGACAACCCAAACCCCCCCCCCACCCCCACCCACGGCCCCGAGTAGCCGTTTCGCTTCAATTCGTCCGTGTGATTATGTGGCGTAGCGCTTGGTCCACTGTTTGGCTATCCTGTCGTGTTCGGGTCTGTTTGTGGTGTACTGTGTGGCGATGCTCCCGACCAGAGGGTCAGCTGTGGACACAAAAGGGACAATGGTTAGAAAGATGGAAACTGGTGGGTACCGTACAACTCAGATTTCTTTTTGAATCAAGAGTGAACAACAGATCTCAGAATCTTTGCACAGCCACTCAGCAGGTGGCAGAACACTCTATCAGAAAAGTTTACCTTTAATATAAAGTCCACTTATTCCTGGTTTACTCATTTAAACTGTTGACTGTTCATTGTTTCCTTTATGCCACTGGGCAAGACACTTCACTTACAGTTACTATCCAGTTTATAGTCAGTGTCCAACTTTGAAGATACCCAAAGCACTTTTCATATTTCATCATTCATGCATACAACTAAAAATTGCCTTAATTTGCACTATATTTTATGTAGAGTTAAACACAGATATGGTGGTAGCCAAAAAAAGTACAGATAATATTTTCTTCTGGGGCCTGGTACAAAATTAATCAATCAATCAAACATTTATAAGGCGCTTTTCATACAAAATTGTAGCACAAAGCGCTACCCCTGGGCTAATTGCTGTAAACCTAGTTTATTGTAGTTTCTCTCTCACCAGGGTTGCAGTCAGTGAGCAGGGAGCAGATGGAGAGCAGGACCTTGGAGATGGTCAGAGCTGGACTCCAGTTGTCCTTCAGGATGTCCAGACAAATCACGCCCTGACTGTTGATGTTACAGTGGTAGATCCTGGTGCGGAACGTCACCTGGAGACAAGGGAAAACAAAACCATATTAGGAAATCACTTACATTATTCAGCTATAAGACAAAGACGGAGACATGGATTTTATACAAAGCAAAAATCTACCAAGGCAAGCTGCAAGTTGTATTTTATGTTGATCTGTTAATGTGAATTTAAAAGTCTCCATAGACATACAGTTTATGCCATACTCAACTCCATGGAAACAAGCAGAAAGAGTCCCTCCTCCAAACCAAATAACAGGTCAGGTTTATGGAGATGCAAGCCCGTCTACAGTAAGGACATGTGGTTTTCTTTAAGTGCAAAAAACATAACCAAAATGAAAAAAACATGCTTTTATTTTAGTATATTTTTTGGCCAAAAGTTACATATTGTGGCTTTAAATTTCACTTTAGTTGTTCCAATATGCATTTAGAGGACAGAAAAATACATACATATCGAGTATTATACACTCAAAGTGTCACAAAATCAAGATGTAGATGAAAACAGTTCTGGTTAGGCATCTATCCCATGTGTAGTATTACACTTGAGGAGGTGTTAAACAGCCCAGCGTGGCTATTTGACATCAGCTCTTTGAAGTGTTTCTCAGAAATGTCTGTAATGTGACAAGTTGAAACAGGACCTGGTTGCACTGTATGGTTCTATGCAAATAAGTGACACATGTGAGATCCCTCCTGATAAACACATGTGTAGTTAGAACCAAGTGTGTACAGTTTGTGCTGCTCAGGGGACCTCACATGACCTGCACCCACTAGTATTCATTATCAGTAGAAGTAATGTAAATTAGTAGTAAGGGATTGGCAATAGGGCATAGATAAAGTATATCATCATTACAGATTTTTATTTTCAAAAATGGGCCTACAATGCACAGCCTTATAAATCTTTGCTCCTTCAGTGCTGCCAATAAAAAAAGGCTTTACTGTTATTAAAAACTTTAAGACATAATCTTTTGAAAGATGACACTGCAGAAGTATAGCACCAAATATTTGGCTGCAAAAAACGCTTATTTTAGATTTTTTGCTGACTAGTTAAATAGTCCAATAATTATTTATATTGTAAATGTATTTTTTTTATTACATTTTTCGCCAGAAAGTACAAATATGCTGACTGAATGCTTGTAGATAGAGTTCAGAGAAGAATGAAGGAATATTAAAATAGTTAACAGCCATAAACAGATCTTTACATTTATATGGTAGTAATGATAGCAGTATTAGAAACAGCACTCTATACAAAAACATTTAGCATTAAAAAAAAAAACAAAAAAAAAAAACATACACATTTTCTGTACGTTTTATCACTTGGACATTGTTACACTAGTTGCTCCTGTTGAAGCGTCTCAAAGACTCTGAGGTTAATGAGTGAGTCACTGTGCAGGACAGGAGCTCCCTCTGGTGGCTAAAGTGTAAATAACAGTCTAAGTGTGAAGTCTACACTAATCTCACCTTCGGAGGTTTGAAGGGGTAGTCTGGAGTGAAGGCGATGTCCAGGAAGAAGACTCCTCCCTCATACACAGAGCCGGGGGGGCCCAGAATGGTAGACCTCCACTCGTAGATGTTGTCTCCTTTGGGACCCGCACTGGAAGACACCCAAAATTGAGAGGATGAATGAAAAATGGAGTGAATTTATTGTTAGTTATTATTTCAAACCTGCATATACAATTCATATAACAACATAACAGTACAGCCGTAGATGCAAACATGGATGGTTTGAAAAGGGGATGGATGAAGCAAAGCTTATACATTTCCATTCCCCTCCCACACATCACAGAACAACACTTCAACTATTCATTAATTGTTGTATTGGTTGTGTTGAGATTGTAAAAGGTGCTAATGTACCCAGGCTAGAGCCAATATTCTCATTATAGCAATGTTTCCCAATAATAGACGAGGCTATGGTGGCCCCCATACTCCAATTTTTGCCCACCACAGCCAAAAATGAATCTGAACAAAAAAATTGTAAAAATAATTACACTTTATGCCTGTAGTGTATCATCTTATGATATAGAAGTAATAATATTTTATCTATATTTAGTCATTTTTTATCAGCCGAGCCAAAGTTTATTGTGCATATTATATTAAACAAAATGATTCAAATATGGATCGCTTGTGCTACTCAGTAGTCTCAATTTGTGGGAAACACTGTATAGTATATTGCTAATGGGGTTGGAATTGATGGAATTAATCACAGTTTAACAGACACAGAGACGCAGTTATTTCTAATGTCAATGATCCACTTTTAATAGAGAGTTCTACAGCCAGTCCTCTGTCAGTAAAATAATGTGGTTTAGAGCAGACTCCAGACTTTGGAGGAAGACATTTGAATATTTTTGTGTCATTCTTTATTTTCTGAAAATGAATACTGAAAGCAATTTGTTTTAATAAGACAAATATTGAATAATAAATCATGTTCAACATGGGATCACCCAGTCCTAACTGGTAACATGGAATTTGAATTTGTATTGTTAATTTGAATTTGTATTGTTAACAGCATGATGAATGAATAGTATTTCTCTTATAACTGATGTCATTGACAAAACATGCACTGACATAAACATGAGGAGTTAAGCAATATTCTCTTATCTCACATAACCTCAGACAGCTAGCTTTAGCCATTTGTGTTGCTACGACACTCTCCTTATCTGTCACAGATAAATCAACAAGGCAACTGTACAGTTAAGCCAACTTTCACCAATTCAATTTTTCTCACAATATGTAAAATCGGTGTGTGTGTGTGTGTGTATGTATGTGTGTATGTATGTGTGTATGTATGTGTGTATGTATGTATGTATGTATGTATGTATGTATGTATGTATGTATATATACACAGACTGACTACACACAATACATTTTAACTTAAGTCTAAGCTGTAAAAAAAAAAAAAAGTGCATTGTGGAAATTTATACGGCCATTAACACACGTTCATTAAACTGCCACTAAGCACTAATGCTAACACGATGACCTAATGAACAGTGGCATGTCAGGTTATTAGTCTGACCTTTGACCTTACAACTATTGACCCCTTAATGTGGCTCTGCGAGTAAACCCAATGCTTCAGCTGTGGTGGTCATTCTAAATGGTGTATTATAGCCATCTGAATTAAACGACCCCACCAAAAACATACCGGAGTTCTGTTTTGTTTCATTCACACATGTTGTGGTGTTATGTGGTGCTCCACAGCGTTTTTAAACTCCAAACACCTTCACTAGAATCATTTGGCTCATTTGAGGCAGAAATTACCAATCTCTACTGAACTAAAGATAAAAGGCAGCTGTCAACTTAAAACTACCACTACATGACATCACAAGGTGGGACAGAGCATTCTGAGCTTTGGAGGTGTAGACAGACTAATAAACCGTTACATCAGTATCATGTGAATTAAGGAGGGAACAACATTCTAACAGTGTTTACAGCTCACAAGAATCTATTCTGTGTAAGACAGAAGCTTTAAGATAAAGATGCCATCTCTTGAGTGACTTGTGTGTTCAAAGTCCTCTATAAACAGGGATTAGCATGGTGGCTATGTATTACCCATGCCACCACATTATGCCAACTATTTGCATGCGTTTTCCATTAGCCGTCACCATTTGCTTGTTTGTGGTGGCGTCGGCGGCAGACCACAAATGGATACTGTATCATTTGCACTGAATCGCACACTCTGAGGTTTCTTTGGCCCAACAACAGAAGGCTCTCCCACCCCCCTTCATCCCACTCTCCTCCCCTCCTCCTCCTCCTCCTCCTCTCCAGCACACACAAAGCCCACCCCAGTGCCGCTTGTACATGCCGTCCCTGTTGCCATTCACTTTCATATATATTATTTCCGGTGTCCGTTGAAAGAGCAGTGGTGACATTTGAGTGATTTCATTTGGGTAAAGCCTTTAACCTTTAGAGCGGGCACACAGCGTCGTGGTGAGTGGGAGTGGAGGGGTCTGTGTGACAGTATTCATGTGTCTCGTGGCTTCAATGGGAGTTATTTTGCGATCTGAACAGGCAGTATTTGTATGCTGACCGGAGAGGGGGGGGCTTGCTTTAGTCAAGTTGTTGTTTTGTTGTCGTTTGTTTTTGAGCTGTGTGTGCATCCCCAATTTTCTTGAAGCCAGATCATGATTTAAATTTTTACATGCACTTTCATGTACTTTCCATTTCTCTATGGTCTATTGGTGGATAAAATGATCTGCTTTAGGGATGCAACTAATGATTGTTTTGCTAATCAATTCATCTACTCATTATTCTTCAGATTAATAATTTCATTGTTTAGATTGTGAAAGGTCCGTGAATATGAGATTTGTTCTCAACTGTTCCCAAATAAAGCTGAAGTAAAGCCACTTGAGGACATCTTAATGGAACATATTTATAGTCTAAAGTGTTTATCGCTGGGATGTTTTATGTCCAAGAAGATTCAGCAAACTATTTTAAGAACTTGGTGGGTTATCAAGTTCCAGAAACAGATTTTAAATACAATATAATATAATATAGGTCTTATGCTCATTAGTTACCACATTATGATTAACCCTGAGCAAGCTTTCAAACTTTTAATATATGGGCGGTGACTGTAGAGCTCCATTCACAAAGGTTTGTTGGTGATCATCTGATGCACGAGAAGCACCAGCGACCGTCAGGTTTGCAGACAGACCACTGCACCACTACGGCCCCAAATAATATTTTCCATTTTTATATAGAATTCTAGGGACTAATTTGAGTGTCAGCACATTTCCAAAAAAAACTGCCCTTTCTAAATGATCAACCTAGTGTTTAGAGTCATTTGCAGAGAGGCTCCATGTGTTGACTGTACACGCAGCTGCAGACATACAACCACTGGTACATGACCTGTCTGGGCTCTGGGGAGTGTGTGTGTAATGTACTGATGACAGAAAAACTAAAGATGGAGATGAAGTTTTCTTGTTGAATTGTTAGTCCTGTGTGATGCAACATAGTACTTGCTATATCAGGCCACTGTGAGCAACACATACTTTAGACTGTTTTTGACCAGAAAACTGAAAATGTACCTAGTTTGCACAAAGATTGCAAAAAAGGACTTGGCAGAGTTGACAAGGCTATTAAAAGTTAAGTTAAAGTGGAGCGTAACCCTAAATCAAAGGCGCCTGTCCCAGATTTGGAACCATGAGTGAACACCCACTTAGTCCCCTCTCACTCTGATGTTGATGATGAAAGAAAAACTTCACAATTCATTCCACATGGTTCTAAAACAAATTGCCTTTTAACAAGTATTGGAAATAACTTATTTCCCCTACCAATATCTGCTTTTACAGTAAACACAGTAGAGTAAAATGCATTTTTGTGAACAAGAAGAAATACAGAGCCTGTATCTGGTATTTAAGAAAAATGTCTTTCCAAGACATTGCCCCACAAATATACATTGTATAAGTAGCTCTTGAGGACAAAATAAGTTAGCTGTGCTGCCTGATAACCAGGAAGTGTGCATTAGCATAATAAACTCATTGCGGTGAATAATTAGGCTGCTCGGAATGCATACGGTAAGTGAGGAATAACTGTTTAAAATGAACTAGTTCGGTTTTTCACCTTTTTAAAACAAACACACTGGTAAAAATACTCTCTTAATCGCAAATCAAGTCTGAATATAGCACTAAATGCCTCTTAACCATATTTTTTTTCCACAGAGACACCATTGTAGCATTATACTACAGCCTTGAATGTTGTGATGCTTTCGGGGCCCGCCACTTCCTCCCACGGGACGGGCCTTTTTATAGACACAAACCAGCTGTTGAGAAACTGTTGAGGATACACTCTGAGCACTGTATGATGTTTGAGAATAAAAACTGTGAGACAGTAGTGTGAAAACCAATATCTTTAACCTGAATGTAACTGCACGATGTTAGCTGCTGCCAAGGATCAGGAAAAAGGCAATTAATTTAACAGCGTTTGAGGGGAAAAAAGGATCTTAAACCTGGCTTATGAAAGTGCAAAAGAAAGACGTGTGAAATCATATTAGAAAATATGAGAAACAAAACTAGTTCATTTTAAACAGTTATTACAGTCAAAAGTTACTCCTCACTTACCATATGCCATAAGCACTTTGCACAACCTTCCGAGGCTTCCTGATTCTTACAAAATAAAACTCTTTATAATTTGATGCAGAAAGTATACAGTAGACTTTGACGCAGAGTTACTTCGTACCATACTGGTATTGGGAAAGACAAATAATACAAGTAATAATGTATATATTTTTAAAGAGTAACTGGAAGAATTGTGACTAATCAACCACAAAAATATTTGTTGACCATTTTAATAATTAAGTGTCCAGTGGACTATACAATGTATGCAAAAAAACTTCCATCACAATGACAACGGCATTGTTAAATCAAAACAGCTGAACACTCTTTTTGCTAAACATTTTAGAAGCAAGTATATTTATATGTCTTTAAATACATTTAAAAAACTCAATTTAAAAATAGGTTTTACAAGTATTAAACTACTAAAATAAAAGTTGAATGGAGAATGGATTTAGGAGATTTATGTTTCAAAGTCCATTTACTGGGACAAGCATTACAAAAAGTGTGAGCCATATTCAAAAAGGTCAGTGACTAATATGCAATTGACATTTGCATGGAACTGAATTGCTGAACAGTTATACCGTGGCAGAAAGCATAGCATGTTAACAGTGCAAAGAATACAGGCGTCCCTTAGTGGGAATGCTCCACTATAAAGTCCGGTAAAATGATAGCCCAGAAACTGTGACAAATTGTATGATACTTGAATGGAATGTACGGATGTATCTTTTTGTTCAACACTGCATATGACTGATGATAAATAACTAGAGTAATTATCATTTTAATGGGACACTCCTATGGCTGTTGAGTAAATGAGTCATGGTTAAAAAATGGAACTGCTCTAATTTTAGCCCCACATTTGTGAATGCAACAATGCTGAAACATGACCTAAATTTAGTAAAACAAAGAGTAGCTGCTATGATGCAAGTGTAGAATAACATGTCTTTGATTTTTAGTTTTGTATCAAGGTACAGCATCTGGCTTAGAATACATCGTCTTTGTTGAGAAACAAGAACAAATACTAGTCAACTTAAGCATGAACGATGAGAACAAATCATTAAGAACACGTCTCTATTGTTCCACAATTGGTATCTCTATGGCAATAGAGTTACAAGTCAGATCTGCGGCAAAGCGATCTCACTCACACTAAGAGTGTATGTTTTCAAGGTATTCTTGAGCAACACCACCAGCTCTGTAATTAAATAAGCAAGATGGGATATTTTAATGCCATACAGTCAGACCATTCCAGACAAAGCAATGGAGGCTCTATGGAGACAAGCAGGTAGAAGATCCTCCACAAAAAAGTTACAGTGTGCCTTTAAAGAACTATGAAATGTGTTATTGTTGTCATCACCATTTGTATCTAACAAAATAGAAATTTATAAGTCATACTTAATGGGGGCCATGGCTTAATGTATCCTTAAATAGCTCCAATATATTAAAACAAATAGCTGGAATTAGGGTTATTTTTGCTGTAATTTAAATGTTCCAACATAATCCACTTTCCAGGTTATTCAAGGTCTCGGTCAGTTAAAAGCATAATGTTGGGTTAGAAATTTACAATGCGAGTGTGCACAGCAAATAAAAAAGCAGCCACAGCATTAGGAGAAAATACTAGCTCACCTTAAGAACAGTGGGACAAAAGGCAGTTAACATACACTCAATATTAAGAGGCTTTTTAAAGCTTTTAGTGCAGACCTTCACCTTCGTCTCAACAAGAACTTTATGTTATCAGCTATTAGAAATTCACATCAGATGCTTATACTTAAGAATTTAGAAGAACTAAGAATTTTCTCCTGTCTTGGATTTTGATAAATGGGCTTTTGATAAGTTATTGAATTAATGGCTATGCTAAAACTTGAAAAAAATACTAATGCATTAGGAACAAGGAACCAAGGGCAGATTTTTATACCTGAAGTGGCTAAATTATATATGACAAAATAATCACAATAGTTTTTCTCAAATTGATCTTACTGAATTTACTTTTCTTACTAAAATAAGTAAAATGGTTATCAATTTTAATATTCTGAATGTTGACATACATACATATTTTAAAGCATTGCTATCATGACCAAAATCTGAACTTCAATCCGCATGATTTTACTGACTGGCTGTAGACAATCTCATATGTGCATGTGACCCTGATACACTCTGGCCAAACTAATCTCTTCCCAATCATGCTTAATGTTGAGTTAATTTTTTATTCAGTACATTTAAAAAGGGCCCACATTACACTATTTTCTGATCTATGTTATAATATTGTTTCCTCATCACAAAGATACCTAGAGTTCTGTTTTGTTTCATTCACACATGTTTAACACATAAATCCTGCATATTTAGGCTGGGTTCTTTCAATTTAATGTTTTTAAAGGTTTTGGAGACGTAAACAGACTAGGATGCACGATTACTCATACATGTGCAAATTAAACTAAACACGACTATGTTTTTGTTGATGCAACAATATTAAAACATGGCTTAAAGCGCACAAGAATCAATTTTGCTATAAGACCTTTAATACGTGTGCAAAGACCTTTATATTCAAGAGTCTAAGAAAAATTTAAATGCATCTAAAATTGCCCGTTTCTTGTCCCGAGTTGACGCTGGCACAGTGAGATGGCCCAGATTAACTCTTTACTATTGCTGGCAAAATCTGTAGTATTATGACGGTATTGGCTCAACTTAAAAAAAACTGCTCACAAGTCATTATTAAAATCTCCCAAAGCATTGTAAATTCTTGTGATCTTTTCTTGCGCGAGTGCTTTACATGCTCCAAGTGGAAGCGGTTAATCCTGGGGTCCGCGGGGGGCTATGTAGAATTTCACAAACGCAAGGCGACTTGGGCCACTCTCTCAGGCACGTTGAATCAAAGCAGAACCCCACAGCTCACGTTTTAGGCCTTACTCAGCACCGGGCCAGTACACAGTGATCTTATTAAACACACACCGCCAGATTTCCTTATTACAAAATGGGCGTGTGCATCCAGGCATTTAAAGTCGACAACACAAACCCTATTTTAGTGCCTGCCAGTAACAAGGCAGTAGCAGTTAAGACAGAAGAAGTGTCAGTGGTTAAATGTCATTGATGTCTGACCGTGTTTGTGATAAGGAAACCAATATACATACTGTGAGGAAAATAAGTATTTGAACACCCTGTGATTTTGCAAGTTCTCCCACTTAGAAATCATGGAAGGGTCTGAAATTTTCATCGTAGGTGCATGTCCACTGTGAGACATTAACATAAAAAAATAAATCCAGAAATCACAGTGTATGATTTTTAACTATTTATTTGTATGATACTGCTGCAAATAAGTATTTGAACACCTGAGAAAATCAATGTTAATATTTGGTACAGAAGCCTTTGTTTGCAGTTACAGAGGTCAAACGTTTCCTGTAGTTTTTCACCAGGTTTGCACACACGGCAGGAGGGATTTTGGCCCACTCCTCCACACAGATCTTCTCTAGATCAGTCAGGTTTCTGGGCTGTCACTGAGAAACACGGAGTTTGAGCTCCCTCCAAAGATTTTCTATTGGGTTTAGGTCTGGAGACTGGCTAGGCCACTCCAGAACCTTGATATGCTTCCTACGGAGCCACTCCTTGGTTATCCTGGCTGTGTGCTTGGGGTCATTGTCAAGCTGGAAGACCCAGCCACAACCCATCTTCAATGCTCTAACTGAGGTGAGGAATCAGCCAAGAACTACACGGGAGGAGCTGGTCAATGACCTGAAAAGAGCTGGGACCACCGTTTCCAAGGTTACTGTTGGTAATACACTAAAGACGTCATGGTTTAAAATCATTCATGGCACTGAAGGTTCCCCTGCTTAAACCAGCACATGTCCAGGCCCGTCTTAAGTTTAACAATGACCATTTAGATGATCCAGAGGAGTCATAGGAGAAAGTCATGTGGTCAGATGAGACCAAAATAGAACATTTTAGTCTTAATTCCACACTTTGGGGTGTTTTTCTTCACATGGGACTGGACGACTGCACTGTATTAAGGAGAGGATGACTGGGGCCTTGCATTGCGAGATTTTGGGGAACAACCTCCTTCCCTTTCTTAGGATCATTGAGACCCCACTAGGTGAGATCTTCCATGGAGCCCTAGTCCGAGGGAGATTGACAGTCATGTTTAACTTCTTCCATTTTCTAATAATTGTTCCAACAGTGGATCTTTTTTCACCAAGCTGCTTGGCAATTGCCCCGTAACCCTTTCCAGCCTTGTGGAGGTCTACAATTTTGTCTCTGGTGTCTTTGGACAGCTTTTTGGTCTTGGCCATGTTAGTAGTTGGAGTCTTACTGATTGTATGGGGTGGACATGTATATATTTTTATACAGTTAACCACCTCAAACAGGTGCTTCTAATTTAGGATAATAAGTGGAGTGGAGGTGGACATTTTAAAGGCGACTAACAGGTCTTTGAGGGTCACAATTCTAGCTGATAGACACATGCTCAAATACTTATTTGCAGCAGTATCATACAAATAAATTGTTAAAAGAAATCATATACTGTGATTTCTGGATTTTTTTTTTAGATTATGTCTCTCACAGTGGAAATGCACCTACGATGAAAATTTCAGACCCCTCCATGACTTCTAAGTGGGAGAACTTGCAAAATCACAGGGTGTTCAAATACTTATTTTCCTCACTGTATATATGTAATATACAACCTTTAAGACAAAGAGCGGGAGGTGCAGATAGAATGAGATTTTGTAAATATATAAACACACATATTTTATATAAGAATAATTTTGCAAATAAAACTGGTGAAATGAATATTACAGAAATAAAAAAATAAGAAAAGTCATGTATATATTTGGAAATTTAAAGTCATAAACAGCATGTGGTCTGACAGGGATACAGTTCATGGCTCAATGGTGCCTTAGTCAACCAAACATTTTATTAGCCAAGTAATTATTTTATTAGGATTACAGCAGAAAGGGAGTGACTTAGCTTGGGAGTGACTGGACACTCCAAGATTTGTGCGCAAGATTCTAATAATGTTGAAAGATTTTGCCAGTTTTTAGTTAACTGATGCAAAGAGCATGTTTGTTAACTACAGCCCTACTATCTCTTTTAGCCTCTTGTATAATACAAATTGAAAGTGATTTCAAATATTAAAAGTTTCCTTTTGTGCACTAAAACTGAACATTTAGAATTTTATATTTTACTCAATTATTCAAGTGTAAAGAACAACGAGAAAAGCTACAAAAGATACCAAAGGCAGAGTCTTATATGTTACAAATTCACAGTAGCAACAGATCTATGGTTGAAGGTATATAGCAATAAGTACTACAATAAGTATTATAATCATGTTCAAATGGGAACATGTAATTCAACATATTTTTTCCGTCATGTTTTCTAAAATAATTAATTTCAATCAAATTAAAATTTGAATGGACACAATTAGCAAATCACAAATATGCAAATTTTTTGATGTACCATAATTTCCTCCACAAACAGCATCCATCTAAAAGCTGCTAACCCTGTAGTTTAAAAGTGCACAAACATGTTCTGAAATGTAATTCTTGTATTAGTTCATATTTCAGACTTTTTTTTTAAATTCTTCTGGATGTTTAAAATATGAACATGATCTAGTGAACTCTAAAGGCCATGATGAGCTGTGCCAACTGCTTCTGGTTTTGTTTGGTAGTAAAAACAGAACACTACAGCAGGCTGGTTAAGATCTCCATAGGTGGGAGCAAATGTGGCAGCGGCTCCAATGAACAGCCCATTATGTAACAGTAAGTGAAATGATTACATCTCTTAAGCCATTATAGAAGAATAAAAACAAACTGTCCTGTCTAACCTGAAGCAAACACATTACGTAAACTACCGTTATTGTATGTACTTTGCAGTTATTATGCTTGGGGTGTTCTGCATGTATGTGCATGGTGGAATGTTCAGAAGTTACCACAGTGACACAATGCACATATTAGCAAACACACACAAAAAGATTTAAGATTGTCTGAACACTCAAGAAAAAACATGGATTTAAAGGGCCTGTGATTATTACAAGCGTTCATGGTTTTGCTCAAGTGTTTGATTTTCAACAAAAAAGTGAGTGACTAACTGAAAAACAAGTCCCTTTCATATAACTATAAGAATATAAATCAACTCACCTGTTGTAATTCCAACTAAATCAGCTCTTTCTGGTCAGATTGTGTTAAAATAAAGCTCAGATTTAAGTCTAACAAAGCCTCAGACAGAGCATGCTTACAGTTAGCATCACACCCTGAGGGAATTGGCCACAATAACAACCACAATAACAATACTACTTCTTCATAACAAGAACAATACTTCTCTTTAATTACCTGCCATGAAAAACATCTGCTATCAACAGCCAAAACACAATACGATCTGAAACTACTCTGCAACTCACATGTAACATAAAACTCAATCAGGAACCAATGTTATCCTTGCACTGCACTCACCTGCAGTTTGGTGGAGGGTCCAGTGTAATGTCCGCCAATTCCTTCTGAATTCTGCAAAAGAAAAAAAAATGGCTTCTTAACTTTTGCACTATTTCACTGTCCAGAAATTTGGGGAAACACAGATCCATTAACATCAGGGCATAATATGCCCTGATGTTAATGGATCTGTGTTTCAAACACACTTGAGAATATTCTTCAGTTATTTTAATTATTTGTGGGGTGCCATATCACTCTAGACACTTTAAAAAATTGCTGCTACTGTTGCACTGTTGCACATTTACATTTACAACTGGAATTTTACTCCTGTTGTACACTACTGTTATTGCACATTTACTACTGGAATTTTTACTACTGTTGTTTACTCCTGTTATTGCACTAGAATTACTACTGTTGCACATTTATTTTATCTTAACTTCTATTGCACATTATTACCATTTCACTGCTGTATCTTCCATTGCACATTTTTGATGCACACTGCACACTTTGGAAATCTGTATATAGGTATTTATTTATTATGTTGCACTGCTTTAAGATTTTAGATCTTAGACTTTAGTTTAACCTTAGATCTCTGTCTTAGATAGTTTTTGTTGTGTTTTGTCTTCACATTGTATCTTGTACATTGTCTTTTTGCACTACCTGGCCAGAGAGAAACGAAATTTCGATTCACTGTATGTTGAACACATATGGCAGAATTGACAATAAAGCTGACTTTGATCTTGATCTTTGATCTTGATGGGTTCATATGGTGGTTACTTTATTGGTACCAATGGGTAAATTCTGATTGGCAGTGAGTCAGCTCATTCATTCATTCACATAATAACCATCTGCTTCTGGAAAAGTGATAACAGTGTATTGTGCAGGCTAACAAAAGTAAAACCTAATCTTAATCTTTCAATTAAAAATATTTTACAAAATTATAGCTACAAAAAGATACCTTAAACTATCCAGTATTTTGATGTGTCGATTCTGTGAGGAGGAAGAAGATATAATGATGTATTTTACCACCGTCAATAGGTGTCACAGTTTTGGCTTTCAATTCAAAAATGGTTGAAGGAATTCAGAATCACTCTAGAGATGAATCCCATAAATATAATTATTGGTGTGCTCAATAATCTTTCATCAAAATTAGTGAACACGAATATTTTCATGGGGACTATCTTGATCGTCAAAGCTATTTATAAAGGTGGACCTATGTTTGGCACACTTTAAAAATAAATTGAATCTACAATTCATAACTGAAATGAAACTTATAGCTACAAATAATAGGTTGTTCTTACATTCCAAAAAATGGGAACTATTAAAACGGGACTGAAACTGTGGTTCTGAATTCTAGAAACATTAAAGCTTATTGTATATTTAGACACATTTTTGTCCCGTCTATTTCTGTGTCTTGTCTGTTGCACATGTCCTGTCTGTTTTGTCTGTCCTGTATGTTTCTTGTCCGCCCTGTCTGTGTTCTGTCTGCTCTGTCTGTGTGTTTTGTCCGTTTTGTCTTTTTATGGATTACCCGTTTGTCCTGTTTTTATTTAGTTATATTTTGCTTTATTTTTTTTTCTCAATATGGTTTAATTTTTGGTTCAAATTTTTTTGTTGAATACCATTATTTTTTTTATTTGTGTTTATTGTTATGTTGATGTTCTGTATGGTTGACTAGAAACTATGAATAAAATCAAAAAAGAAAAAAAAAAGTTTCAGGGGTTTGTATTTGTGTTTTTGTCACATGTAAATTTGTCTTGGCGCTTGTACAAGTGGTGCGTGTTTTGTAAATTTGTTTGCTCATTTGCAAATGTGTTTTACGAAACTTGGAATTTGTAAATGTAAATGTGTATTCTAAATGTAATTTTGTTTTCAAACTTTTAAAAAACAAAACAAAATAAAAAATAAAACCTCAGTTACCCCATTATTATATGATGCCCATTAAATATTCCATCAGGAGAGCCACCCTCACAACACTGATACCAGGGCATTTTAATACAGTGGGACACCTAAATACCCATTACTGTCCCATTCCTATTCAGGTGTTACTCAATCAGACATCAATGTCTTGACTGAGGCCCTGAGAACACTTACGGGTAAAAATGAAAAAGTATTTTATCAGAAGTGTCTTTCATTTAAATGGTGACGGCGTTTTGGGGGCTTAAAAACGCAAAAAACTGAAAAAAAAAACTTGAATACGCTCCGCCGTAGCATTTTCGTCTACACTGCCCAAGACGCAAAACTCTGTTCAAATCTGCTGACGTCGCGTACACGTTTACATCACATCAGTCCATATATCAGTGTACTTTGTTTGGCAGGACTCCCAGTCCACACCTTGTTGCGACTTCGTTGCTTTGTAGTCTAACGTGGTCTGAAGCAATAGTTAAATTTCTTCGTCTGACCACACAATTTTTTTTTGCTACCGGTAGCCACGTTTTGTTTTGCTTTTCACGGCGCAGACGAGAAGAAGGAAGACTCTACGCATGCTCGCGGACATAGTGATAATGTATCACAGTGCCACCGAGCCGCCTGGCATGCATACCCAATCAAATTCCACACTTTTGCGTCACCGTATGCACGCAGATTTCCTCCCGAAAACGATCGTCTAGACGCGGAATAAAAAGTGAAGACGCGACGCCACTTTTGTGTCTTCTGTTCAGACCATCATCATATAAACGTAGCCTGAGCTTAGTTAATCATTTTCTTCAAAAAATAATGTTTTTAGCCTGAGCATCTCAATAACAACAAAAACAAACAAACACACACATTTCTGATTGTTGTCACAGATCTGGCATTTTCACTAGAGCCTATACTGGAGTAGACAAGCATGTACCCAACATTGCATTTTACAAGAAAAGATTAATTGAACAGAAAACATGAATAGAAAATAGAAAACTATAACCAGATCAGAACTACACCGCTGAAAGTAAAGGCTTAATAGAATAGGCTCTTTAATGACAGTCAGCTTTGAAGAAACAGTTTTTTATAATAACAACTGTGCCTAAATTTGTGACTAAATTTAGTCCTCAGAGTCAAGAGCCTTCCAACAAAAGATCCTCCCCTCCACCAACTTGATTGAGTTGAGGTTGACCTACAGAGTATTGAGCAACTCGTGTATTTTACTTCTGGAGGCAGACGTGCCTACCAGGGTTGTCAAAAGTATCGAAAATCGGATCATTTATACCAAAACTAGTCTTGAAACTAGATATTGCTTGGAGTAGGTATCAATTCTAAAACAGTAACATTCACAGGACAGAAATGAACCTTTCCTGAATACCTTTAGAAAGATCTCAAGCTGAATCAGAACAAGTATAAGAGCACATAGACTAGTGGAATCTACCGGAACAACTGAGGGATTACAAAGCCACAAGATAAAAGGAAGTGCTATTATTGAAATCTGAACATGCTACAAACCTTTTGGCACTGGTGGAGAGGAGCTTGGATGTCTTGCTCATGCTGCCTTTACTGTCGCGTTTCTTGGGGGTACTGTCCTGTTGCTGCTGCTGTTGCTGATGTGTGGAAGATGAGGAGGAGGAAGAGCTGGAGCTGGCACGCGAATCTTCATCCGACATACCGAGCCTGGATAAGAGATACACGTTAGGTCTGCTTTAACCTTCTATCCCTACCTTGCCAGCTTGTCTATTATGCAAAATTGACTTTTCAGGGCTTTTATCATGTTATAGTCGTTTCATCTTCTCATTTACCCTCTCTTGTCTTTAAAATGATCCATACATGTTTGAGTAATCTTTATATTCCTGTATTCAAGGCATACTTGCTCTAATCAACCAGTTTTCACCGCCACTGGTACACACCCACTGCTTTCTACTTTTTCTTTTTCTTTTTAAATTCGGTAATACGCAACATCAAAGTCATTTCTAGATGCATTTAAAACATTAATTTTGAACAAAATCCTAACATTAAAACAAATCTAATCGCAGAAATAGTTGTCAGAAATATTGAAACCGTGTGTCAGATGTGTCATTCGAGTTTTCCACTACAAAGCATCCATCAAGTCTTGCTAGCAACTTTCATTTCTGGAGGGGTAAGCACTCTGCTCGACAAAATTTAACACACAGGTGCAATTTAGACATGCCAGTGGACCCCTTGCTGGGTTTGGGGGCATTTTTAGATTCTACAACGTGATCGTGCTAGTTTTGGTCCAATCTTGGCAGTGGCTCAGAACAAACTCATGCTGTAGACATGTCCTTTGGCAAGACACTTCTTCGCCCAGAACATTCACTTCATAGCCAGGACAGCTGTGAATGAACAATGACTACAGATTAGCTTTTTGACAGGCTCGTCAAGTTTGTAAAGGACATTACTAGGCTAATATTGAAGTAGTGATTTCCATAGTCTATCCATAGGGGAAAAACAAAAATAACATGTGGAACCTAATGACAAGAATGTTTATTATCCTGCTATAGATTCCCAATACCACTACAAATATTCACCATTTTCCCCGTAGCTTATGGAAAGTTGTGATCTCACCTGAAACCAACATTTGCAACACACACAGGTGACAAATTGACGTTTTAGCTGAAATACTAAACTACTTCTTACACAATCCCTTCGTTGTTTTTGTCCAGATAGCTTCTCACTAACACTTGTGGGTAGGCTACACCGGGGTCGGGTTATCATCACGGACCAGACTGCGGTGGTCCAAGTGCGGATCCCCGCACGGCGCGGACCGGCTCGGTAGTTAGCGGGCCAGGACCGGTTAAAACGGGCTAACTAGTTTGACCGGCCTGTTAAAGGGCCCTCGTGTTGATATTTGAGGAACTTACGGTGCTGGCCGCCTCTTTCATAACGCTCAATTATGACCTCGGCTAATGTTTGCAGTCAGGCGTTATTTTTAGCTTTCTCGCCTGCGACAAAGGAAATCATTAGGTGAGATAGTTCGGCTGAAGGCCTGTGTCTGGACCCGAGCAGGCGGCACAACAACAGCCTCACACGGGACCTGGATTTTGTGTCGATGCGGAAAGGTCGAAGGAAAAAGCAGAAATAGATGGACGGGGCGATGTCGCAGTCAGAGAGCCCAACACCTCCACAGACTCCCGGCGGAGGAAACTTTGGGCTGAACAAGTGCCGCGGTGCTGCCCGGTACACCGGCTCTCTACACGGCGGCCTATCCAAGGCGACGGGACACAAAGGTACCGGTGTAAACAGAAGCTTTCCCTGCCGTTTCTGAGCTGTACCGTCGACATGCAGCTGATCTGAGCACACACCACAGGATGGACCGAGTCCTCGCGGCTCCTCAGACGCTAACGCGGAAACATTAGCGCGAGCCCGAGCCTTCCCGAGCGCACGCGACACGCACATATAAAAGCCCCGGGGGGTGATAGAGAGCGGCAGGGCTCCGGTTCCGTACCTTTCTTTGTGTGTGTGCACGGCCCGTGTGTGTGCCTCCGCCGACTGGACACCAGTGTCAACGCTCCGCCGTGTGCGCCACCGCTGCTTCCGGTCAGCGCATACAAAATAAAAGCATGAATTTACCTCTGCAAACCATGTGCCAAAGAATCAGAATCAGAATCACAAAGACTTTTATTGCCATTGTCAAGTGAACAGAGTTCACAAAACTAGGAACTTGTCTCGGTGATAAGGTGCAAACATAAAACACTAAATAATAATAGTAATAACTAGAGTATAGACACTAAATAATAGTAATAACTAAAATATAGCTATAATATAGTAAAAAAAAACAATAAGCAATCCAAATAACAAAAAGGTCCAGATGAGCAGCATCAGAACAGTAGTGCATAAAGAACAAAAACAATGTCTCCGTTCACATTCAGAGGGAATTACGGACCTAAAAAGTGGGCTCCAAGGCAAACAGGCTTTTATACACACACAACCACCCTGTTAAAAGTAAGTCTAAGTAGGCAAGTTGTACTTGGTTAATACTATGGTTAATTTATTCATTTAAATAAATATGTTAAAATGTACTAAAATATAGTAAAATGACTAAAGCCTTTAGGCTTTATCACATCCACATAGCCTACAGAAGGCTAAAGTTGGGCTGGCAGAGGCTGGCTGTGCTTGTTGGGCAGTGTTATTTAGAAAAGAAGGAGACATCTGAAGACATTTGAAAGGTTTTTCTTTCTATGTTGATATGTTAATAACAATGTCTTGCACGGTGGCTGAGTGGCTAGCACTCATGCTTCACAGCAAGAAGGTTCGGGTCGCCCGGGCCTTTCTGTGTGGAGTTTGCATGTTCTCCCCGTGTCTGGGTGGGTTTCCTCCGGGCACTCCGGTTTCCCCCACCAACCCAAAACATGCACCATAGGTAAAACCCTCCAGCTTAGGTCCTGACCAAGCCTAAACAACAAAATCATGGGGATGGTCCCCGGGTCAAATGCAGAAACCGATTTCTCCTGTGTGAGATCAATAAAGTCAATCTTCTAATCTTCTAATCCTTAATCACTGTAAGGCGCTTTGTGTTACAATTTTGTATGAAAAGCGCTTTATAAATAATGTTTGATTGATTGAATATAAACTTTTTCCAGTACAGTATATGCTTGATGACCCAAGGCTCACTTCTCTTCACTTGACACCAAACCTCTCTTCACCACCTATGAGCCCCCACCCAAGCCCTCTTGTCACGTGCTTACACCCTACAAACATGCACTATCTCTTTACAAACTTACCCCTTCCAAAGTTTTCGGTCCAAAAACCAAGTCCAATTAAGGTCACTTTATACCATCTTGCAACTGCAACATGTAGTTAAAGAACATTAGTAAATTATCCAAAATGTTAAGAACAAGATTGAGAATGAATGTATTTTGGTCTGTTGCCAACAGGCCAAAGTTAATGCCATATTGTGGAACATTCCAAATAAAGAACAACATCTCTGTACTTAACCAGGACCCTCACCAAAAATGACATAACACAATAACTGCACAATTGTTACCAGATAATGGCACAACATTGAAGTTAAACCTTTACAAGGTAGGTCTAACATTCACTAGAAGAATTAAGCCACGCTGCTGTTAGCCATTAGCTGGTTTCTTCCTCACAGAAAACATTGCAACCAGGAGTGACACTTTAAAAGACCATTATAATCTCTGATAAACAGGCCTGCCATGTCCAATGTGCGGCAGCTTAAATAAACATTAAACAAAGCGGTGACTGTAAAGCACCCACCGAATTCTGAAGTGACATATTTATTGACATTTGTTAGCATGTACTCTGCACTTTAACAGGCTGCAGTTGGGGCAGACCGGAGCCTCTAAAAAACACTTAATTACACAGAAACAGCATTAAACAGTGTTCTTTGTCAGACAGGCCCACTATCTCTTTAGCCTTATACAGGAGGAGTCCGGTTACACTGGGTTAAAGCAGGCTGCCTTTGAAGATGGGACAGCTCCAGGGTGACCTACTAACATGTATACGGAAGAATCATGGATCAAAAACAACTGCAGAGCTGAGTAGCAGTTACATTTACTCAATTAATTCACTTGGGTAACTATTTAATACAGTTCTCAGAGTGGTTTTTAGATGCCATTCTATTACTTGAGTAAAAGTTAAAGTTTTGTTTAGTCTTGTCACAGTAAGTCTACAAGTGAACAAAGCTTTAGGTTGGCAATTTTAAATAATTTGAACGTTTGTGTTTCTTGCATCCCCTTTAGCTTTTCTCATCTTTAAGGTCTACTTTTTTTTTTTCTTTTTTCTTTCTTTTTTTTTTTTTTTTAGAAATAATAGATTTGTAATAAATACCAGACCTGGAGTGTTTGTGCTCACCAACTCAAAGATTGTGTCCTTGGGCAAAGATTCTTTATTTAAATTACTTGTTTAAAAGGAACTATATGTAAGATTTAGATTTTAAATTCCATAATCATGACTAAACTATGTCTCCGATACCACATAAACATGTTCAAATCAGTTATAGCTTTTACTGATAACAACTGTAATGCTGATTTATTCTTAGAAAAACATTGAACATGATGCTCCATTTATTTGGAGTTTTGATTCTCAAGACAATTATGCAATCAGAGAGCAGAATAAACCTCATTCTCACATGAGTTTCTCATTTGGGTTGCCAGTTTCCAGTTAGTTTAAACCTAAAAGGACTCGCTCTGATCTGAATCCTCACTGCCTAACCCCCAGTCCTGCAGCCAATCATTAATCAGTGCCTCTGCTGCAGTAAATGCTGTCCATATACTGAGAATGAGAAAAACCTGTATGTGTCCTCTGTCTGCAGGTTTAAAGGAAAAGTAACATTTTTTACAATTTGAGCCTTATTTCGGTAATAAAACAAGTTGTTTTACTCACCCATATCACTTTGGTGTCATATGGAGCATTTCCGGAGATGTTTTAGATTAGCGTTAGGCTAACGCCGTTAGCCTAGCGCGACTTATAGCCATAGCTCGGGGCATTCCCCGAGCATGTAATATGCCCCGTGCGGGCTCCAAATAACACAAACCTTAGCACTTTTCAAATCATAGAAGCTCGATGTCTTACTCTACGATTTCGTTTGAATCAAAAGTGGCCTGTAATCCGAGATTTATCCATAGTTTACAGCTTTGCGTTCCATGTTTGGGTCCCGGGAGCTGAGAGCACACTCCGCGCATGCACACTGGCGTCCTCATCTACTCGAAACTATGGCTAAATCTCGGATTACAGGCCACTTTTGACCAAACGAAATCATAGACTAAAGACATCGAGCTTCTATGATTTGAATAGTGCTAAACTTTGTGTTATTTGGAGCCCGCACGGGGCATATTACATGCTCGGGGAATGCCCCGAGCTATGGCTATAAGTCGTGCTAGGCTAACGGCGTTAGCCTAACGCTAATCTAAAACATCTCCGGAAATGCTCCATATGACACCAAAGTGATATGGGTGAGTAAAACAACTTGTTTTATTACCGAAATAAGGCTCAAATGGTAAAAAACGTTACTTTTCCTTTAAGGCACTCGCAACCCTGATTTAGTTGTGAGTGTAATACATGTTTGTGTACGAGGGATTTGTGGTGGTCGAAGGGGCCAGCCTCACCTCCATCACCACAGCTGTGGCTACAGAAACAACCTGGTGTGGAGTGAATGAATAATGCAAAGTACAGTATCCAACAAATAACTATTTCAACAAAGCCGCTATTAGCAGACCATAATAATTGCTTCACCATTTCCATAGTTACTTGTTTATTCCATGCTAAGACTCTGGCCTTTTCGCTTTTATTGATCACTTTTACCATTGCAGCATTATTTATTCCGCACGCACAGTTACCCACACCCTTTAGATCAGACCCAGGCGATGTCTGAAGGAGACCCCCCTTCCCTCTCTCTCTTATCGTGCCAACTGTAATTAACTCATGCACTCTGCTCCACTTCACTACCTCGGCAACACCACGACAGCGCCAGTAGTAAAACGGTTAGATCTGCTGCAAAAAGTCTTTCCAACAAAAGTAGCGCTTGTTTTGTTGTGCCCATTGTTCTGTTTTGTTTTCAGCACTCACAATATGGCGACAATCACAGGCACTTCCAACTTTTCACTGAGCAGTGAAATAAACTTGGAAAGCATACAGACTTAAGAGGGTTGTTTTAAAGTGCTAAACATGCAATATCAGTGCATTTAAGAGTTGAAATCAGCTTGTGAAAATTTAAACGAAACATTCTATCCTCTACAGAACTGGGCCACAGTGTCTAAATACAGTTAATACAGTGGAAGGTTCCAGACAAAGAATAACATCTACCATTACTAGGTAACATAAACCTTTACTAGGGAGGTCTAACATTTAATAGACACAATAAAGCCACGCTACTGTTCGCATTTTAAGGTCGAAGGATTGAGTCATTGTGTCCTTAAGCAAAACACTTCGACCATCTTGCTTAATATGAAATTCGTGTGTGTGTGTGTCCCACCTTGTGATGTCATATGGTAATACAGGGAGTGCGTCACTGAGTTTTTAAACTCCATACACCTTCACTAGAATCATTTGGATTCAGCCCTGGAATTGCCAATATCTACCGGACAAAAGGAAAAAGATAGATGTTAAAGGGATAGTGCGTTTTTAAAAAAAAAAGTTAATCTGTATGGATTTCCTTCTAAAAGTTACGTGTGTTGACACTGGCTTACCTCTGACAGTCTCAGCTGATCCCGGTTCGGCTCGCTTTCTGGAGCCCACGTAAGTAGGTCCGGTAACTTCCCTGGAACATGAAATAAAGCTTGTTTTTCTTCTCAAAACAAAACATTTGTTAGAAAGGTGATATATTTGCGTCCGAAACAGTTGTCCACGAAACATCCAGCAGCGTATTTCGCATTCGCGTATTGTCTCTCTCCACTCGTATCACTACGCCCATGTTAACTCTATCAGCCTGTTCACCTTCAGCGGATGTCTACGCTGAAGTTTACAAGTGAACAGGCTGATGTTTTGTGGACAACTGTTTCGGACGCAAATATATCACCTTTCTAACAAATGTTTTGTTTTGAGAAGAAAAACAAGCTTTATTTCATGTCCCAGGGAAGTTACCGGACCTACTTACGTGGGCTCCAGAAAGCGAGCCGAACCGGGATCAGCTGAGACTGTCAGAGGTAAGCCGGTGTCTAACTTTTAGAAGGAAAGAAAGAAAGAAAGAAAGCTATGCCTTTATTAGTCCCACAGTGGGGAAATTCCAGTTCTGCATTTAACCCATCCTGTTATCAGGAGCAGTGAGCAGCACATTACTGCGCCCGGGGACCATCTCCATGATCTTCTTGCTTCGGCTTGGTCAGGACCAAAGCTGGAGGATTTACCTATGGTGCATGTTTTGGGTTGGTGGGGGAAACCGGAGTGCCCGGAGGAAACCCACCCAGACACGGGGAGAACATGCAAACTCCACACAGAAAGGCTCCACACAGAAACCCATACAGATTAACATTAAAAAAACACGCACTATCCCTTTAACTTGAAAACTACCACTATATGCATGACATCACAAGGTGGAACAAAGCATTTTGAGCATTTTTCCATATTATGAATCAAATCACATGTTTTTTTTTTAACAACATAACAGCTCACATAGTGAATTTTGTGTAATACTGTATAGGACCTTTAAGTAGATTTAATGAAATTACATCAAAGCCAACTGCAAGATTTATCTCCTTTCAAATGATTTTATTATCTGTTTAAATGACGACATGCCCTCATTACAAGTGATCCATTTCATCTTGCGTCACTCCATATCTCATCTGTATATGATTATAAGATGTCGTGGGACCCAAAGCCTTTATATTTTTATGTCTAATATGAGAACAAGATATAACGACTGGAATATGTGGGTGTGCGCTCAGTGTAATATTTTAGTAATATTGTTTGTTTCATTAACACATGTTGAACTGTATGTGTTGTGCTTGTGACTAAATGACAATAAATGAAATTTGTATGATACGTTGTTGATAATGACAAGGTTGAAGTGTGAGTAATATCCTTATTTGGCAATTCATTTCACAGTTACAGTTTATCTTCAAGATGTTAGGTTGTTAGGATTCATAATAATAGATACACATTTTCTAACATGGCTTAAAGCTCACAAGTGCATAATATAGCACCTTTAAACAAATATACAGTCCAACCAGCCAGGCAAACCTTTTCTATATAAAAGTACAAAAGGTTTCACAGTGCATCTTAAATTTTACCGCGTTACATTACATATTGTTATATTAAGGTGTGCGATCAAATTTAAAGACAAACTTGATGGAGTCATTTTAGTTATTTCAGTTAATTTAGTTATTTTAGTTGATTTAGTCCTTATGTACAATGGGAAAACTTATGAACAATATTCCAAAGTCTGATCAAAACATTACAATTTTTTCTACATGTTTTGTCTTACGTGGTCCAACCTGTCACTGTATCTTAATTATGCAGAACATTTGTTTGTGACTTACCTTCTGCTTCACTGCAAAATTATTATGGAAGTAGAAGCATGTGTAGTGGGGTAATTCTCCCGTCCTCCTCACAAAGATCCTCAAGATCTGGAAAAGGATCCCCAGCTGCTGCACTGTGGTTGCCTCCTGACAGCACTGTTGAAATGATGGGTCAAATGCAAGGGATAACTTTCTTTACAAGGCAATAAAGTCTATACAAATGCAACCGTGTAGTTTTTATGAGAGAAACATAGACAATCTTGGTCTGGTTCTTTCATAATGGCACTAGAATACTTCGAGCAGGATGTGAAATGTGTTTGGACTCGTCCCTATGTGCTGACAGATGAGAAACATACAAGTTTAATAAGAAGCATGGGGGGCTACAGCCTGGACACAACTGGCCATACAGCTGAAGGGACATTTTGGAGTTTTAATGTCACTCATCATTTCAAAGAAGAAATTTGATGTGTTGACTAATGTTGTCATGACACTAAAATTTCAAATTGGATTTCAAACAAGAATTCACTTAATAATCGATACTGATACCACAATGATAAATCATGCACATTTTCTAGTAATACGATGTACATTTTATAAACAAAATAATATATTCTTTATGGTACCTTTTATACTAGCTCAAAATTGCACTAAAACTGTTCGGCTAAAATTCTGTCCTAATGTGATTTTTCTTTTTTTTTTTTTTGCAACATTGATACGTGCTCAAATTTATTAGTATCTGCTTTTCAATACTTTTGGCAACCCTAGTGTTGACATGCATTCCCCAGTGTTTTTGATTTAATCTATGTGATGGCTGGCTTATCAAACACATTCTGCTCTTTGTGTTTTATCTGGAGAGGATAACATTTATTATGTAAGAATGAATAACAGTTTTATGTAAGAATGAAGAATGGACTAAATTAACTGACTAATAATTTGCTCATAGTGTGTGGCTCACTGGTAGAGTCTCAGTACATATGCAGGCTCAATGCTTTGTAACTCTCAAATCTATTTTTAGACTAATTGAATAAAGTTTGCAGATGCACAAATGGACCCCGAAATGTCCAATAATAGGCATGCTAATGAGCATTTGCCCTCTTACCGGAGGGTCGCTGGAACAACTCACTGGTGCATACTGTTGTGGTGCCCGTGATCAAGACACTTCCACTGAATGTTGCATCCAGCGAAAATCCTCACAAATAAGCACGGTACTTGTAAAAATATTTTTTTTAACACTTGATAACTATATCTTAATTGGTCTTAAAGAGAAAGTATGTGGTAATAACTTTTTAGCCAAAAATAGACTAAAAAACATGATTTTTGTCATTTTTCTTATGTTTATGGCACTGAAAGACTGCTCCTGCTTGGAAATGTTGTTCCTTTGGCTATATCTTACACAGTATGGTATAAAATATAGCTATCACCATGGAGACATGTAGGTGACATGCCACCTCCAGTAATTACACAATGAACAAATAGTTTATTAATGGTTTATTAAAATTATTAAAGCTTAGTAACTATAATGAAGGGGTTATGAGTTAGGGTTAGATTATAAATAGTTACTAAGCCTGAATTAGTCTTAAACTCTAATAGTTTTGAATAAAACTTTCGTTCTTTTAAAATTGAGGCTAATTAGGTGTAGTCAATATACAGTATTATCAGAATTGTTATATACCCCACTCAAACAGGACAGCAAAGTTGTCAAATTCATGATGCAACAATGTTTACACAACTCACCACATCACCTCCTCTGCTGCGGTGTGCCCAAGGCTGCTCATGCGAAACAGGAAGTGGTCTGGTGCGTGTACAATCAGACTCTCACATTCAGAAATAAATAACAAGAGCAGAAACGCCATCTGATCACATTACAACCAGTGTTTAATTGTATCTCACAAGGCATTAAATGTACAGCAAACTAGAACTACCGTCATACATGGTGATGGCCAAACCTGCCCAACACATAGTACCGCGAGCCTCCGGAACGCCATGCACTAATATTAACCACTGAAGAACTCACTAAAAGCACTCGCTCCAATCATCTCCACATGATACCGTCACATAAAACAGGAAAACACGCACACTTTAGATAAGGAGGGTGGCAACAATGTTATCAACAATGCAATACCATATGGGGCTGTGGCTGTAGCAGAACTAAAAGTGAATTTGTACTGAGATTTGTGCTAAGGCTTTTGTGTGTGCAAATTCCAGCTACAGTCAGGCCGTGCCATGTGTTGTGTGTACATATATGTGTAACTGGGGGTTATTAACAGCAAAAGCACATGTGATAGGACATAATGATACTAAGAGATGAATACACATGGTTCTGAGAGGTTGTGCGGCTTGACAAGGTGTTTAGTATTTTTTATAAAGCTTATAGGCTGAAGTGTGGAAATAGCCACCTGGCCTTGTGACAGACCCTTTGTGAACCACTATAAGGCAAGTCTATAAAATAAGCCAATTACGACTTGTACTCTAGGTCAGGAAACTGAAATGAGTCACCAATTCTCAGTTTGTTCTTTAAGCCAAAGAGTCCATCTAATCTGCACTTATGTGATATAAAGAGTGAAGAGTGACTGGTCCACATTAGGAGCACCACTTGAAGTTGTTTTAACAGAATCTTTGTACTTTTTGAAGACAAGTTTGGCCTCTTTTCTTCCATCTTCCTTTTGATGTAACAGCTGAACTGTTGCCTCCACTAAACCCCATTATATGAAAAGCTCAGCTTCTCTATTCACACAAGGCAATATACAAGGCTGGTTCTGTTATGTAATACATGACAATCGTATACTGTTTTACAAATGTTCACATGCATGCACACATCATAACACATGCATACTAGTAAAAACATACAGTTTAAGACCCGCACATCAATCTAAATACAGATGAACTGATAGCTCTCCTACAATCCCAGCCCCATATTAACAATAAGAACATCAACAAGAACAGTAATAGTATTAAAGCTTTTCATGACCATATCAACATTCAGTGTATTGGAAAATACAATCCCAATAGACTCTGTATAAAAAAGAAGCTTTCAAGTCAGCATGGAACAGAGAACAGTTCGTCTTTTGGGGGTCCGGTGGATGAGAGGAGTGGGTGTGCTTCCATAGATCTCAGACGGAGGGGTCAGAGGGGGCCAGGGGGGACTGCAGAGCTGAGGGGGTACAGCAGCAACAGATCAGTCTATGTGGCGTAGCGCTTGGTCCACTGTTTGGCTATCCTGTCGTGTTCCGCTCTGTTGGTTAGGTACTGTGTGGCGATGCTCCCAACCAGAGGGTCAGCTGTGGACACAAAGGAAACATGGATCAGAACATGTCTTTTTTAATCCAAGAATCATTTTGTGTTGTACAGAAAGAGTGCAAAATATATAATTGTATTGCATTTTACTATATACTGAATACAGCTAATGAAAACCCAGGGCAAGTTACATATAATGATGATATGGCAGTATGCTGATAGATGATCAGAAATCATACATGTTGGTTAATTGCGAACAAAGAGATTTAAACTGTTTAGATTAGGCTTTGGAACAAATTCTCCACCAGATCGCTGGCTCATTGTGGACAGCAGGCATCAGCTGTTAGCCCACAGAAGAGCACCTGCTGTTCCTACAAAGAAATTAACATAATAGGTTCCACTAACTACAGAACAAATCCTGTAATTGCTTGGCAATTGACATTTTGGTGCAATCATTTCAATCTTACAAAACTGTTTCGATTTTTCTTTCTTTTTTTTTTTTTTCTTTTTCTGAGTAACCATGTCATGCTACAGCAACACAGTGCTCCCAGTTGGATTCTGCAGCAGAAGGTAGAAGCAGATGCGAAACATTGATGAGATGGATTGTGTCCACTTATGCGTGAATGAGACTTATTGGTTTGTAAGAAAAGTAAGTAAAGTTTTAATTATTTTGCACCATTTCACAAGTGAACTTCTTATACTTAAGCACAATCACAGAAGGTTAGTAAAGAAGCCATTAGCGAGTATTAGAACTCTTGTCTTTCTTTTTTTACTGTTGTGAGATGCTATTGTGAAATAAATGGCGGAGCCCAAGAGTTTAGAAGTTTATTTCCCATGAGTACAGGACCCATAGGCGTGAACACTCAACATACTGTGGTAGTATTGTCTATTCAAACCTGCTATGGTTCCATATAGGCCACCATACCTCATCTCTATGCATTAAAAGACCTAAGGAGGGGTAGGGCTAGGGCTGCACAATTTTAGAAAAATAATGTGATAATGGTTTGCACTGCACACACTACAACAAAACAATAATAGGTCAAATTAAATTCAAATTATGATCAAAATCTGCCTTATTGTACATTTTATTTTCAAAAATAGCAAGTTTCCATCAGATGACCTAGTAAAGCACTCACCTACATTATCTTTTGAATGAATTAAGTGACTTGGTGAAGATCTCTATTATTATTAGTTCATCAAGTTCATTCAAAGTCTTGCCTCAAATTAGCCTTTTCTTACCCCTCCTAACATCCTTTTGATCATTACATCTCATCAAAACCAAGACTGGCTAGCGTTTCCCTTCACCACTGAGATGAAATGAGCTCATCCCTTTTAACACCAAACACACTTGATCGACAACCTCCTCCTCTCCTTTGCTACCCACACACTATTGCTTCCTCTTTCCGATTCTTGCCTCATCAAAATCTTAAGTTTCTTTTTTTAAGCCAACCCTCTAGCCCTGGGAAAACCCTAAAAATATCCATGTATCTTTCTATCCATCCTCTCCTCTCTCAGGCGGAGACCATTGGCATCTCATTAAAGCGTGGGGGAATGACAGTTAATCAGCCCTCCTAGGATAGCCGTCTTCTTCCTTCCAAAAGCTGATCTACCATAGGCATCCTGGTAATTTTTATTTTTCAGGACAGCCAAAAACTATGGTGTCAACTCGGACTGCAACAATTCACTGACTAACTGTGACTAGTTGCTAAGAAGAAGTATCAAAAGGCCAAAAATATAATTTAAAACAATTTGTTAATTTCATTTCATGTTGTTCATAAGACACATTCAGTCATCATATTTCAACATTTATTTGGTTGATAACATATGTAAAAAGTCTTTAAATGAAATGAATCGATTACTAGCCGACTACTAGGCCTGCCATGACTTATCGTTTAATATAAAATTTGGGGTTCAATATTTATCGTGCAGTTTCTTTGCAATAGCAGAAAGATTTTAGTTATTTTTGTTGTTGTAATACAATAAGACTTGAGCTGTACAGGGGCTAATTCTTGGTTCCTTTTGTTACTTTTTTGTTGGAGCCTATGCCTGTTAAAGGAGAATAAACGTTTTTACAATCTGAGCCTTATTTCGGTAATAAAACAAGTTGTTTTACTCACCCATAGCACTTTGGTGTTATATGGAGCACTTCCAGAGATGTTTTAGATTAGCGATAGCCGTAGCGCTAATATATGCCCCGAGCAGGGGCAAATAACACAAACTTTAGCACTTTTCAAATCATAGAAGCTCAATGTCTTAGTCTACGCTTTCGTTTGAGTCAAAAGTGGCCTGTAATTCGAGATTTATCCATAGTTTACAGCTTTGCGTTTCATGTTTGTGTCCCAGGAGCTGAGAGCGAAATCAGCTGTGACTCCGCACATGCACATCTACTCGAAACTATGGATAAATCTTGGATTACAGGCCACTTTTGACACAAACGAAAGCGTAGACTAAGACATCGAGCTTCTATGATTTGAAAAGTGCTAAAGTTTGTGTTATTTGGAGACCGCTCGGGGCATATATTACATGCTCGGGGCATATATTAGCGCTACGGCTATCGCTAATCTAAAACATCTCTGGAAGTGCTCCATATAACACCAAAGTGCTATGGGTGAGTAAAACAACTTGTTTTATTACCGAAATAAGGCTCCGATTGTAAAACGTTAATTCTCCTTTAATTACACTATATATTTAACCATGGTTTACTGGGAGTTTTATTATTAATTATATGAATTCTAATTGTTTACCATGATATTTCATGCTTCAAAATTTGTTATCGTGGCAGGCCAACCAAATACTAAAATAACCATTAGTTGTGGTGCTGGAGTCAAGGCCTATCTGAGCATGGTTGCGTTGCCCAGGGCTTATGTGTCACATGCCATCACTTCTTCCTTTTGTGTCTCCCGCTCACCGGACATCCAAAAAGTCATCTTAAATTTTTTATTAGCTGCTGAGGGGATTCCTGCTGTCATGGGATATGGAGTTCTGTACACTATCAGGACGATGGTGTACCAAGGAATTCTATTTTCTTTCTTTTTTTTTTTTTTTTTTTCTTCTAGAGATGGGGCTGCAGCGGTATCAGTTTGTCAAGCATGTAATCACCGCTCCCTCAGTCTGCCTCAAAGCGCTGGTGAGAAGTGGGATGGGATTGATAGTGCAAGATTGAGGAAAGCAGTTTATGATGTTTGGGGGTGATAGTGTGCCTAAGACATATATCAGGGGCAAATTTTCAAAAAGATGTCTGAAGCAATGATGTAGGTACACAAGACCATGCAAGGTAATGAGCAGAGGAGTAGCCTATTAAAACTATGCCTGCTTTATTAAAAAAAACACAACAAACAACAACAACAACATCTGTTCACCATCATCATTCGGGTTGTATTATTTTGCACGTGTCTATCGATCGTAACTGCAAATAAGTTGAATATTAACTATAAAGCTGTTTTAACATTGATATTTGAATGTTTGAATGACATCACAAGGTGGAAAAGAAAACAATCAGTTCCACCTTGTGATGTCATGTAGTAATACAGGAAGTGCTGCACTGTGTTTTTAAAGATCCCATGACATGGTACTTCTTGATGCTTTTATATGGCTCCTTAATGGTTCCCTAATACTGTAAATGAATCCTTCTTCAAAATCAACACTCAGTGCATGAGAAACAGAGATAAGATGAGAAAGAGTCATAAATATCTCTCTCAAACTCTTTATTCTGGGCGTTGTTGCCTGAATGCAAATGAGGAGAAAAAAGCTGGCCAATAGTAGAGGGTGGGGGCGTGGCCAAACGCTCCGCTCTCCGCTGTCAGCCCACAGCTGATCCATTTCCTTGTTTTTGCACGGGGGGAGAGATTTCAAGCGTTCCATTGAAAAATAAACACATTTCCACAGAAAATAAAATTAAACCACTGCTGTTCAAAGGTCCAGAGGCTCAGATAAAGGACTTCCGAGCCTAGAAACACTCGGACGTGCCTCCAGGGAAATAAAAAAACGCATTTCGCATTGCCTAGTGCATTCGCAGTCCAAACTCTCTGGGCGTGATTTACAGAGACGCTGAGTACAGACAGACGGGGGTGGAACTGCATTTGCATTTCTTTTTTCGATCTGACGTCAATAAGGTGCCTTGTTCAAAATCACCCATTTGAGCTCCGATTTTTTTGTAACGCAGAAAAGGATCGCAAATGCTCAGTTTAGACATTTCGCAACTTTTAACCATGGGGGGGGGGGGGCCCTAAACAGGGTAGGGGAGCTCACATTAATGTTCAAAAACCTCAGAAAGTGAAAATTTCATGCCATGGGACTTTTAAACTCCATACACCTTCACTAGAATCATTTGGATGATTTCAGCTCTGGACCTGGCAATCTGTAATGAACAAAAGGCAAATGGCAGCTCTTAACATGAAAACTACTACTAAGATTAAGATTAAGATTGGCCTTTATTGTCTCCCTTGGGAGAAATTTGTCCTCTGCATTTAACCCATCCTGTCATCAGGAGCAGTGGGCAGCACATTACTGCGCCCGGGGGCGCCCGGCGCGGGGGTACTACATGACATCACACAGTGGAACAGAGCATTTTGAATTTTTGAGATGCAGACAGACATGTGTGAATGAATCAAAACACAACTTTGTGTATGTTTTCATGGAGTTACAACATTCATAAGCCATGGCTTAAAGCTCACAAGAGTAAATTTTGTGTAATATAGGAACTTTAATACTACTTGAAATCTAAACCACTGGGCATTTCTAATATGAGGATGCAGGTGTATTAGGTCACAGGTCAGTGTTCTGAAAACCAGTGTGTTGTATTAGTATTAATCCGATAACTTTAAATTGGCAACTGTGAGTAATTACATGTTTATGTATCCTGATAGACATAAACCAGGAAAATAAATCAGTTAAACAGCCCTCCAGCTGGGATTTGAGAATGTTGTGATGTCATTATCCCTGTCACGATAACACATTTTGAAATACAATATATTGTTGAAGAAAATATAGATGATAAATGATAGTATTGAAACTAATCTATGCCACTAACATGATAACTCTACAACAGGATTTCCCTCAAAAAAATACATATTCCATATGTACAGTGTTGTTAACGAACAGTTCTTTCTGTAATAAGGCAAAGCTCAAATTTAAGTCTCACTTGAGTGATAGAGCTTCAGACAGCCTCTGGTTAACTTCACGCCCCCAGGGAATGTTGATGACATTGGCTCTAAAGTATCAATAGTAATTGTGGATGATTGAGATGTTGTGTGCATGCAACATACTGTAGATCTAGAAAGAGAGCATGCAGTAATCTGTGATAGACCAGATCGAAAACAGGAAAAACAGAAGACTCCTAAACATGTCATGCCTGTCTCCTCCCAACAAAAGACATTATTCTGTGAACCAAATTTCACCTTCAGTCTCTTTAGCTGATCTGTCACTTTCGGCTTTGGATAGAGGACAAGAAAAACAGGCTCGCTGGCATTTGTTGACATTGAAGTCAGCTTTTGCAGCCTAGAGCTACAAAGTCTTGATACGCTGGCGCCCATTCATGCAGAAATCTGCCTGTAAGCCTGTAAAAACCTCCATCATTGAAACCCTGGAAGGATTAGAGCTCCTCTCACGCTCCAAGGAAAAGGAAAAAAAAAATGTTCCCTGGCTTTTCAGACAGTATGTGACGAGAAATTGACCCAAACCAAGGAAAGCATCAGACAGATCAATATACAAGCCAACTGGGAGCCATGATGGCCGTCATTGAATGTCTATAAACCCAGTGGTTTCCAATCTGTGGTGCGAGATTACATTAGTGGTACAGGGACTTTCAGGAGTGTATTGCATGTAGTTCCAATAAGTTAGTTCTGAATTTGCCTTGTTGACCCCGTTTACTACTGTTTAAGTTGAAAATGGTTAAAACTTGGTTGCGCATTTCTTCCAGGTTATTTTTTTAGTGAGGAATGTCTGCTTCTCTCCATGGAGATGTTATTGTTATGCCCAGAATGTTCCACAATATGGCATTGAAGTCATTTGTCTAGCACTTTGTCAAATACAGATGCTTTTATTGCTCAAAAAATCCTTGGCAATAATTTCAGAATTCTTACCGTGAGCCAGATCTGACTCTCCACAGATCTGCCCTGTAACTTGGAGAAATACAAGTTACATGCCATAATGTAAAATATTGAAGGCAAGGCAAAAACAGCTACATGGAGACAAAGCAGATGCAGACTCTCCATCAGAAAAACTTGCAAAGTGCAACGTTAAGTTAAGAATTAGTTATAGTTCAGTGCCTAATTTTGACAGGTTTTCATACAAGATTGGTGTAGCAACGATAGTCCAGTTCAGGATTTATTTAGCCTATTAAAGTTGTTGGTTTATTCCCTTTTAGCCCTGATACTCTCAATATATTTTCAGTAGTTCTTTAATGTAAACATTTAAGACACCAACATTGGTAACATAACATCATCCACCAATCTCACCATGATCACCTCTGATTTACAGCCCCAAACCAATTTTATTCTCTAATCAATAAAAATGTGCACCATATCGTCCATCATCTGATACAAGCTAGAGCGCGCCGTTTGGGTGAGTTATGGCGTTTCCGTAGACCCCTCCTTGTAATAAAATCTCCATGCATGCTGATGAGTGGTGGCTGGGGTGCAGGTTTGTCGAGCGTTTTAGACCGAGGACAGGTAATTGGATGTCGGAGGCAATGCACCGCTGCCTGTGTAAACATGATGTGCTAATAAATAAAATATAAGCGCAAATGTTGTTTTTAAAGGCGGGCCGATGCGAGAGGGGGTTTCTGAGGGCAACGGACTGGAGAAATGACTGGGCAGTGAATGTCAATATGAAAATAGTGGATTATAAATGTGTTGTAATGGTTTTGGCAGTAAACGTGTCAAAACACAAGTAAAAGTCAGCCTAAAATGTGATTGTGTATGATGTCTTAAATTTGGCATGCTAAAATGTGCATGGTTTGGCATGGTTAAAATGTGCTAGTTTCTGTTGTGGAAAATACTGTCCTTATATCTTATGATGTTATGTTCAGAATAAAATAGTGCCATGACATGAAACAGTGAACAATACAAAGTTATTTTCATTAAAAGTGCACTGTGTAACTTTCCTGGTAGGGTTTCACCATCTGCTTGTCTCTGTAAATGTGCTATTGCTTTGCTTTTTATTTAACTTGCCTGTCTTCATGGAGACAAGCAAGTGATTCCACCAGGCTAAGTTACAGGTCAGATCTGCGGAGAGGCGACTTCCCTTACAGTAAGAATACATATTTTTAAAGATATTTTTTGCATTACACATGCGTAATAAATATCAGACAGTCAGAAGTTGCCAAACATCTACCACATCTACAAAGTTACATAGTGGACCGTTAAATAAAACATTTACTGACAAAATGACATTAATTTTAATTTAATCTTCATAAACATATTACGTGGTCATTGTTTAGATTGCTGCAGAGCTAATGGGCAACTTGTCAACTGCAAGGCATTGTGAGTTTGACTTATTTTGAAATACCAACATGAGGTATGCCACATGGTGACATCCTCTTTCTTTAGATCCTCTTTCTTTTTTCTTTTTTTGAGGAAAAATATATAGCTGTAACTGCTGGCATTTAAATCTACTATTCTCATGAGCACTATTATCTAGACTTTGCACAAATGACTGTAACTTGCCTCAAATGCTGGAAAATTGCACCGTGTCGCAACCATACCAGTAAACAAGGATGACATTAAATCTTCCACCTTTTAAATCCCCATTTCAAAACAAAACTGATAATCCTGGAGTCACCTTTTCCCACCTTAATCCTTTGCGTAAACAGGTCAATATCAGAAAAAGATGTTATTTTGTCTGGGCAGATTAGTGAACCGGAATCCTTGCACAAGAATAAGGTCTTCAGATGAGGCAACCTGATGAAAGGGGACCAAACGGCACTGCCCATATCAAAGAATGCTCTTGTCGATCGTGGTTCTTTTGTGTCCATCAGTCCATTTCATCTCGACGACGTGTGAAAATGTTATACCACTGTGGGTAGACGAGCCATCTCATTTCAAGGAGGGGGAGAGGGGTGTCTTTATCAAAGGAGCCATCCCCAAGAGTGCACAGGCTATCAGCGTGCGGGTCTGCCACAATCAACCTTCCACACCATTCACCGCTCAAATCACCTGTCCTTACTCTCCCATACCCAGACGCAGCAGCCAGAGGCACTTGGGCGAAAATGGGGAAATGGTCGAGCGAATGTGAGAGATTTTATTTTAACAACCCTCTTTTACTGCCCACGGTAACTTCGACAGACAAAACAGACTTTGGCAGCACAATGCAGCAGCAGCCAGGGTACTCGCTTTCTCCACTGATGTTTTAATGCTAGATTTAAGTAGCTTTAAAGGATAGTTATGAATTTGAATATGCTTTTGGTTACCTTGGAATCAGTAGTTTAGATTTTATAACTTAAAATATGAAGCATTTAGGTGCACTCTGCTGTCAGCAATGAGAATTAAGAAAGCAAACAAACAACATAAAGAGCTCATGTAAACCACATTTAATTGACTGGATACATAAGATGGTTTACAATAGTATACTATAGTTAAATAGTAGTATTCCTTTATTTTTTATAGCTGCATTGGGCTAATAATGTAATGAATGAAGTCATTGCTAGAAGACCTTATAATGAGCTAGAGCACTAACTCAAATAACCTCAGAGTCATTAACCACAAAATGATGACTATTATTCACATTCCTATCAAGTGTGACCTTGGCTGTCAGCTGAATTATGAATAGATGAAAATATATTAAATGTCTTAATCATACTGTTTAAAAAAATACAAATTAAATTTTAAAAAAGAAATTATTGCTTGAACAGCCAAATGTTTTGTACCACTATAGGAGACACCTCCAGAGAACATATTGTACAGCTAGCTGGAATGAATGAATGTTTAAATCGGAGGAGCAGAGGTGAGTAGAGTACCCAAAAATTTTACTCAAAAACTACTTACAGCTTTTTTTTTACTTACAATGATTGAAGTAACCAAACCTTTTACTCAAGTAAGAGCACTGTTACTTCAATAAAAATATTACGCTTGTAGTGCTAAATGTAACAGACTACCCACTTCTGAATAGTAGTTAGAGCAAGAATTTCTACAGCTACAAAACAATGTGACTAGAATGCTGATATGCTTAGTCAGCTATGCATATTATTCTCATTAAGATGATTGGAGTTTTAACATTACTAAAGAAGTACTAGCGTCTTGCCCAGAGACACAATAGCAGTTACGCTTGAAACAGTTACCCTCTTGTCGGTGGGGGAACACTCAACCCACTACACCACTATCGCCCCTCATCTGTATACCGGTATTGCACAGTACTGGAGTATGCCTTTGCTACTACATAACACATTATATAGATAATGAAATTTGGCTTTTGATGGCATAATTGGCAGGATAAAAATACGGGCATGTTTCAACAAAGTCTTATTGTACTCATATTACAAAAGACAAGATAATTCAAACTGGAACAGAGTTAATAATTCCACATATCGTTTTGGCTTTCTTTTCATTTTGAGCACAGTAGAAATATAATCTGGATGATGAACGACTGTAGACTTGTGTGAAAAATCTCGACGGCGCTCCGATTCTTATCCAGTCACTTCCATATGAATTCAAAGCATTTCATCACCATACCCTTTTACAATGACTCTCCTTTATCGCCTTTATCATTGCTCCAATATCACAAAATATTCACTTTTGACTGCATTTTTACACAAGACAAACTATTATTACAGATAGCTCACTTTAGAGGGCCTATATTATATTCTTTTCTGATCTATGTTATATTGTTTCATCAAAAACATACATGGAGTTGTGTTTTGTTTCATTTTTTCAACACACAAAGCCTGTATATTCAGGCTGAGTTCTTCTCTCAAACTGAAAACACTCCACTGTGCTTTTAAACTCCATACACCTTCAGCCCTGAAATTTCTACTAAACTCAAACATGTGTGAATGAAACAAATTACAACTCCAGGTGTGGCTTAAAGCTCACAAAAGCTCAATTTTGTGTAATATAGGACCTTTAAGTCAAATAATCAAAATTAAAGGTGAACTAAGTAGTTTTTTTTCTAGATCTGGATCAGTCACTTGTGTCTTAGGTGCTGTTTTGCCTAGAATGCTCCACAGTATGGCATTACATGTATTTATCTTGGCAAGCCTGCATTCTGACTGTGAGAGACCTCACCTTTCCATCGATCTGATCTGTAATTCGGGCTAGTTACATTTGTTGGTTTCAGTGAAGATAGATAAATGTTATGCCCTAGTGTGGAATTTTCCAGTCAATGCAATGACATCTCTATGGCCATCCATCCATCCATCCATTTTCTTCCACTTATCCGGGGCCGGGTCGCGGGGGCAACAGTCTAAGCAGGGACGCCCAGACCTCCTACACCCCAGACACTTCCTCCAGCTCCTCCGGGGGGACCCCAAGGCGTTCCCAGGCCAGCCGGGAGACATAGTCCCTCCAGCGTGTCCTGGGTCTTCCCTGTGGTGCATCACTGCCGACGCTGCACCAATCCGCCTGTCAATCTCGCGCTCCATACTCCCCTCACTTGTGAACAAGACCCCAAGATACTTGAACTCCTCCACTTGAGGCAAGGGCTCTCCACCCACCCGTAGAGGGCAAGCCACCTTTTTCCGGTTGAGAACCATGGCCTCGGATTTGGAGGAGCTGATCCTCATCCCAGCCGCTTCACACTCGGCTGCAAACCGCCCCAATGCACATTGGAGGTCCCGGTTCGATGAAGCCATCAGGACAACATCATCTGCAAACAGCAGAGATGAGATCCTGTGGTTCCCAAACCGGATCCCCTCCGGCCCCTGACTGCGCCTAGAAATTCTGTCCATAAATATAATGAACAGAACCGGTGACAAAGGGCAGCCCTGGCGGAGTCCAACATGCACCGGAAACAGGTCCGACTTACTATCGGCAATGTAAACACAGCTCCTGCTCCGGTCATACAGGGACCAAACTAAGCAAAGGGCCCCGAACCCCGTACTCCCAGAGCATTCTCCACAGGGCCCCACGAGGGACACGGTCGAATGCCTTCTCCAGATCCACAAAGCACATGTGGACTGGTCGGGCAAACTCCCATGCACCCTCGAGCACCCGATGGAGAGTATAGAGCTGGTCCAGTGTTCCCCGGCCGGGACAAAAACCACACTGCACCTCCTGAATCCGAGGTTCGACTATCGGTTGAATTCTCCTCTCCAGCACCCTGGAATAGACCTTACCGGGAAGGCTGAGGAGTGTGATTCTCTGATAGTTGGAACACACCCTCCGGTCCCCCTTCTTAAACAGAGGGACCACCACCCCGGTCTGCCAGTCCAGAGGTACTGTCCCCGACCGCCACGCGATGTTGCAAAGACGTGTCAGCCAGGACAGCCCTACAGCATCCAGAGACTTAAGATACTCAGGACGGATCTCATCCACCCCTGGGGCCTTGCCACCGTGGAGCTTTCCAGCCACCTCAGTAACTTAAGCCAGGGTGATGAATGAGTCCACCTCCAAGTCCCCAGCCTCTACTTCCTCCTCGGAAGACGTGACGGCGGGATTGAGGATATCCTCAAAGTATTTCTTCCACTGTCCGATAACATCCCCAGTCAAGGTCAACAGCTCCCCACCCGCACTGTAAACAGTGTTGGTGAAGCACTGCTTCCCCCTCCTGAGGCGCTGAACGGTTTGCCAGAATTTCTTTGAGGCCGCCTAGTAGTCCTCCTCCATGGCCTCTCTGAACTCCTCCCAAACCCGAGTTTTTGCCTCTGCAATCGCCTGGGCTGCAGCACACTTGGCCCGCTGGTACCAGTCAGCTGTCTCAGGAGTCCCATGAGCCAACAAGGCCCGATAGGACTCCTTCTTGAGCCCGACGGCATCCCTTACTTCCGGTGTCCACCACCGGGTTTGGTGATTGCTGCCACGACAGGCACCACAGACCTTACGACCACAGCCACGGGCGGCCGCATCGACAATAGAGGCCGAGAACAGAGCCCATTCGGACTCTATGTCCAAAGCCTCCCCCGGAATCCGGGAGAAGCTCTCCCGGAGGTGTGAGTTGAAAGTGCCCCTGACAGAGGGCTCTGCCAGACGTTCCCAACAGACCTTCACGATATGCTTGGGCCTGCCAGGTCTCTCCAGCTTCCTCCCCCGCCATCGGACCAAACTCACAACCAGGTGGTGATCAGTTGACCCCTCTCTTCACCCGAGTGTCCAAGACATGCGGACGGAGGTCAGATGACACGACAACAAAGTCGATCATTGACCTCCGTCCTAGGGTGTCCTGGTGGCATGTGCACTGGTGGACACCCTTGTGCTCGAACATGGTGTTCGTTATGGACAAACTGTGGCTAGCAAAGAAGTCCAATAACAGAACACCACTCGGGTTCAGATCAGGGAGGCCGTTCCTCCCAATCACCCCTCTCCAGGTGTCACTGGTGTCGTTGCCCACCTGGGCGTTGAAGTCCCCCAGTAGAACAATGGCCTCCCTGATAGGTGCACTGTCCAGTACCTCTCCCAGGCACTCCAAGAAGGCCGGGTACTCTGCACTGCTTTTCAGCCCGTAGGCCGACACAACAGTGAGAGACCTGTCCCTGACCCAAAGGCGCAGGGACGCAACCCTCTCGTTCACCGGGGTGAACTCCAACACATGGCAGGTGAGCTGTGGGGCAATGAGCAGCACCTTTAATACACAAGTAGCTAAGCTCAAGCTAAGCTCCTCACCAATATCATGATGGAAAGAATCAGATGCACACAACACATTTCCTTTGATGGACAATACCTCCTGTCAGCCATTGTCGGCCAATCACAGACCGTTACCATTATCGTTCAACCAATCGACTCTCAAGATGTCTATTTTTTGTAAATACACTCTTATCTATTTTTTCTTTGCTCATTTTAGCTACAAACAGCAACCCTTATCTGGTCCATTTATACCACCACAGCAAAACCACCTTATCCTCACCATCTCCTTAAAATCGATTATATTCACAAGGCCAAAAAAAATCATAACTACAATATACAACCCAATAATAACATTGATTGTGTATTTGGTTTATAAACTAATCTGATCAAAAACACCTAGTGACATGGATTTTTAGAGCAACTGTTGTATTTGGAAGACAATGTACAGTGAAATATTTCAATTTTTTACATTTTTTCTTTAATTTTTGTCTTTGCCACATTAGTTTGCCCCTTTTTGCATAATCTTCCTTATTAAAACCTGTTGAGGTTTAAAGATCCCATGACATGGTACTTCTTGATGCTTTTATATGGCTCCTTAATGGTTCCCTAATACTGTAAATGAATCCTTCTTCAAAATCAAGACTCAGTGCATGAGAAAGAGAGATAAGATGAGAAAGAGTAAATATCTCTCTGGAACACTCCATTATGGGCGTTGTTGCTTGAATGCAAATGAGGAGGACAGAGATAGGCCAGAGCAGCGGGTGGGGGCGTGGCCAAACTCTCCACTCTTTCCTCTTTAGCGGTGCGCTGTGCACTGTCACCCACTTCTGCGTTTTTGCGTGGAGGAAGAGATGAGAAGCGTCCCATTGAAAAATAAACACATTTCCACAGAAAATAAAATGAAACCACTGCTGTTTCAGAGGTTCGGATAAAGGACATCCGAGTCTGGAAACACTCTCATGTGCTTCTAGGCAAATAAAAAACTGCATCTCGCATTGCGTAGCTCGTTCGCAGTCCAAACTCTCTGGGCGTGATTTACAGAGAGTGTGGGTAGAAACACAGACGGGTGGTGGAACTGCATTTGCAGGGGGGGGGGCTAAACAGGGTAGGGGAGCTCACATTAACGTTCAAAAACCTCAGAAAGTGAAAATTTCATGCCATGGGACCTTTAAGGTTGAGGTAAACAATCAGAAAGAAATCCAATTACGCACATCAGATGTAACTGTTGACATTTCAACAATCCGTTATCTCTCACTGACATAACATTTGTTCTTTTGAAAACCATAACATTATATTTCTGATGTCTTTGTGTCTGCTTATACAACTCTGTCACTGCTGTCCTCCCCGGCGATGTGTTCTTCAAATGTACAGATACACAGAACAGAATTGACACACTCCACTGGGTAATATAAAGGCAGAAAGGACACGTCACTCACCTGTCTTGGGGTATGACGAGAGCCAGAGCATTTCCACGACTTATTTTTGACATTTCACCATTTGGTATTTGGTTAGTAATGCTCATGAATCAGGTTTATTTATAGGTCTTTATCATTTATCTGTTCATATCTGCCGAATACAGAATGGGCACCCTGGACAGTAGCTGGTCACTTGCATTGGCTGACATACTGAACATACAGTACAATCACAGATCTAATTTGTAGTCTATAAACTGTAGTCTTTTAGACTATATAGATATACATATAGAGAAAAAAGGATTAAATTAAACTGATTGACAGGAATTTGGATATATAGCCATTTATCTATTATTCTAAGAAAATCTGTAATTTTTGACAACTGGATGGATAACAGATCTCAGTGTGAAATGAGGGTGAAGAGAGTGGGGGGGATTGCTTGCCTGATCATTCCAGAATGATATCTCTGTGTATTTTTATACAGATGTAACCTGGCCAAACATGATTATGATTATCTATTAGAAATGAAAATTATTAGAAATGATGGAGCTGATTGGTCACCTATCATTTATAAATAAAATCTAATTTATCTCACCCCAGATTAAGAGTTTAGTGCTTCTCTCACTGGTTCTACAGAAATCTGCAATGTTTTTCAGTACCCTATGATATTTTTTACTCATTTCTCAGTTACTTTTTCCAATATGGACGGCCCATGCAGGTCCCTAATTGGCTAATCCACCTGTCACGCCCATCGCGGTCCTTTGAAAACAGGGAGATTCACTGGTGATCAGACTGGCGTCTTTGTAAAGTATTGAGAAAGTATTCTTGATCCCAGGCAAAGGCATTACTATAATCATGATTATTTTGAGAGGTAGAGGCAGGAGATACAGTATCTACAATATTTGTAATCTTGAGATTGAAAAAGGGAGATACAATATTAAACAAATGTAATCTTTCAAGCAAGGGTATTAGTAATATTCTGCAGTTATAGTCACATTTGTACATCCAACCCAAAACCACACTGTCAGGTGCATTTTGTCATCAGGATAAAACAAATAGACAGAGGGAGCATATTCATTTTTTCAGTATCATCCATCCCTAATGAGAGGACAAGCCAAAGTCAAACCGTGCTAAAGGTGTAATGAGTAGTGTGGTGGTATGTGTGTGTCTCTTTCTCTCTCACCAGGGTTGCAGTCAGTGAGCAGGGAGCAGATGGAGAGCAGGACCTTGGAGATGGTCAGAGCTGGACTCCAGTTGTCCTTCAGGATGTCCAGACAAATCACGCCCTGACTGTTAATGTTACAGTGGTAGATCCTGGTGCGGAATGTCACCTGGAAAACACAAGCATGCAGTTAAAACAGGGTTTATCACAACTGGTGTACAGTGAAATAGCAATGTGCATTTTAAATAGCTTGATACATCTACAAGTTCAAGTGTTCATTAAATTAGTTTTGATGGTTGTTTTATGTAAAAGCACATTGCAGTAGATCACTTATGAGTACAACAGAATGAGATATTAGGTATGTTAAAGATCCCATGACATGGTACTTCTTGATGCTTTTATATGGCTCCTTAATGGTTCCCTAATACTGTAAATGAATCCTTCTTCAAAATCAACACTCAGTGCATGAGAAAGAAAGATAAGATAAGAGAGTCATAAATGTCACTCTGGAACACTCCATTATGGGCGTTGTTGCTTGAATGCAAATGAGGAGGACAGAGATGGCCTATAGTAGGGGGTGGGGGTGTGGCCAAGCTCTCCGCTCCGCTCTGTGACCCACTTCCATGTTTTTGCACGGGGGGAGAGATGAGAAGCCTTCCATTGAAAAATAAACACATTTCCACAGAAAATAAAATTAAACCACTGCTGTTTCAGATATCCACAGGCTCAGATAAAGGACTTCCGAGCCTAGAAACACTCGCAAGTTCCTCCAGGCAAATAAAAAAACTTATTTCGCATTGCGTAGCTCCTCCGCAGTCCAAACTCTCTGGGCGTGCTTTACAGAGACGCTGAGTAGAGACAGACGGGGGTGGAACTGCATTTGCATTTCTTTTTTCGAGCTGACGTCAATAAGTTTCCTTGTTCAAAATCGCCCGTTTGAGCTCTGATTTTTTCTAACGCAGAAAAGGATCGCAAATGCTCAGTTTAGACATTTCGCAACTTTTAACCATGGGGGGGGGGGGGGGGTCCTAAACAGGGTAGGGGAGCTCACACTAACGTTCAAAAACCTCAGAAAGTGAAAATTTCATGCCATGGGACCTTTAAAGAAGACCTATTGTGGTTGTGTCTGGTATATAGTTATGATCTATGACACCTGTGCATAATTGTTATGTTAGAGTTTGGACATTTTAAATCGGAGTAAAGGACAGCAACAACAAGACTTCCACATTAGAAAACTGCGGTGCCCAATGGGAGCTGATGTCACAGTAAACGTCATCATCATAACAAAGATCTGCGAAGATGTTAGCACCTCCTACGGACAGCTGCACAGCACGCTCGTGAGATGGAGATTTTTTTCATCTTGGCCAAAATGGCTATGTGACACTGCTGAATTCAGTGATAAAAAAAATAAAATTAAAGAACAATGTTAGTACAGAGCAGTGGGTATATGTTGTGGTGGTGAAAATGAGAGTTGATCTGTAAAATGTCTTCTTGAAAATAAGTGATTAAAGGACTGCTCAAACGTGTAGAATTTCGGGTGAGTAAATGGTGAGGGTAAACATATATAACATGGTTAAAGCAAATACAGTGCCGTGAAAAAGTATTTGCCCCCTTCCTGATTTCTGTGTTTTTTGCATATTTATCACTCAAAACATTGTCAGATCATCAAACCAATTTTAATATCACACAGAAACAACCCAAGGAAAGACAAAATTCAGTTTTTGAATGATGATTCCATTTATTAGTGCACAAAAAAAATCTAAACCTATCTGGCCCTATGTGAAAAAGTAATTGCCCCCCCTTGTTAAATCACAAACTAACTGTGACTAACCACAGTTTTGAGAAAACTTAGTTCAGTTCTACATGCCACACCCACACCTGATTGTCACCACCTGTGTTGAATCAAGAAATCACTTAAATAGTTCCTGTCAAACAAAGTGAAGTTGGCTACAACATCTCAAGAACAAACACATCATGCCACGATCCAAAGAAATTCAAGAACAAATGAGAAAAAAAGTGATAGAAGTCTATAATTCAGGAAAAGGTTACAAAGCCATTCCCAAAGCTCTGGGGCTCCAGCGAACCACTGTCAGAGCCATTATTCAAAAATGGAGGAAACTGGGAACAGTTGCAACCCTTCCCAGGAGTGGTCGACCAACTAAGATTACTCCAAGAGTGCGACGACGGCTCATTCAGGAAGTCACAAAAGAACCTAGACGCACATCGAAAGAACTACAGGCCTCGTTGGCCTCAGTTAAGGTCAGTGTTCATGACTCCACCATTAGAAAAACACTGGCCAAAAATGGCATCCATGGAAGAGTTCCCAGGAGAAAACCACTGCTTTCACAAAAGAACACAAAGGCTCGTCTCACCTTTGCCAAAAAGCACCTTGATGACCCTCAAGACTTTTGGAGAAACATTTTGTGGACCGATGAGTCTAAAATTGAACTTTTTGGAAGGTCTGCAGCCCGTTTCATCTGGCGTAAAAATGGCACAGCATTTGATAAAAAGAACATGGTGCCCACAGTAAAGCATGGTGGTGGCAGTGTGATGGTCTGGGCCTGCTTTGCTGCCTCAGGACCAGGACAACTTGCTGTGATTGACGGAAAAATGAATTCTGCTGTTTACCAGAAGATCCTGAAGGAGAATGTCCGGCCATCAGTTCGTGCCCTCAAACTCAAGCGCTCTTGGATCATGCAACAGGACAATGATCCAAAACACACCAGCAAGTCCACCTCTGAATGGCTCAAAGAAAACAAAATTAAGGTTTTGGAGTGGCCAAGTCAAAGTCCGGATTTAAATCCGATTGAGATGCTGTGGTGTGACCTTAAACGGGCAGTTCATACAAGAAAACCCTCCAATATGGCAGAATTGAAACAATTCTGCATAGAAGAGTGGGCCAAAATCCCTCCCCAGCGGTGTGAAAGACTCATCACCAATTATCGCAAACGTTTGGTTACAGTTATTGCTGTCAAAGGAGGCTCAACTGGCTATTAGATTAAGGGGGCAATTACTTTTTCACATAGGGCCAGATAGGTTTAGATTTTTTTTGTGCACTAATAAATGGAATCATCATTCAAAAACTGAATTTTGTCTTTCCTTGGGTTGTTTCTGTGTGATATTAAAATTGGTTTGATGATCTGACAATGTTTTGAGTGATAAATATGCAAAAAACACAGAAATCAGGAAGGGGGCAAATACTTTTTCACGGCACTGTAGGTCTGCTTTAATTTTTTTAGTTAGTTTTTTTCTTTCTATCCATTGTCTTCCAATACGGCACCTCCACAACACCATTCTAAATTTAAAAGCCCCCAAAACATACTCTGACTTTTGAAATGAAGTTTTTCTGGTCAAGATAATAGCCCAACTCAAGATTGTTTAAGTAAAATTTTGAGCATATAGAAAAAACTGAAGTTGGCAGTTTACAGTTCAGACTAACTAACACCGTCTGCAGCCGTTAGAAATCAGCAGAGCCTGACATGGTGAATCATTAGGACTTGACCTTTGACCCCTGTGCTTTCTTAAACCCAAAGTGCTGAGCAGAGAGGAGCGCTGCTTCTCTTTTGTCCTTCTGTTATTCTCTCATTAACAGTGTCGCCCGCCCATCCTCCTTCTCTAAACAAACAAACCAGACCTGACATTTTCACTGAACAAGAACTCTTATTCTGGTGACTCTCTCCACAGTTATGTAATGTTTTGTATTTTGTTCAGCACTGAGACCAGGCAAAGCTTTTGTATCGTAAGATGAATGCAGCATGAGCTTACAGGCCATAGGTACACACATTTTGTTATTGAAATAGCTAGGACAAGCCAGTGAACTCAACTCATAATGCAGACAGGCTTAAATCAACAATCTCCATCATTTAACATTAGCAGTGGCACAGTGGTTAGAGGGTTCACCCACAAACCTAAAGTCTGGTGGTTCAATCCCAGACCAGAGCGTACTATTTTTGTGACAGTGAGCAAGACACTTCACAGTAAAATCTTTGTGCATTTTCTAAAAGCTTGCTGCATAAAAGGTATATTTAAAAGGCCCATATTACACTATTTTCTGATATATGTTATAATGTTTCTTCATCAAAAACATGGCTGGAGTTGTGTTATTTTGTCATTTTTCATTCACACCTGTTAAACACACAAACCCTGCATATTTAGTCTGAGTTCTTCTCTCAAACAGAAAAGACCACCTTGTGATGTCATGTGGTCATGCAGGAAGTGCTCCACTGTGTTCTCAAACTCCAACCACCTTCACTAGAATAATTTGGATCATTTCAGCCCTACAATTGTCAATCTCTACTGAACAAAAGGCAAACGGTAGCCGTTAACATGAAAACAATAGCTTCATGACATCACAAGGTGGAACAAAGCATTTTGAGCTTTAATGTTAACTTAAAGAGGATAATATCATGCTTTTATGGTGTTTTTTCATTTAGTATTAAACGATAACATACAGAGATAATTATTTTACATTCTGTTTATTGTTGTCTAAAATGGCTTAATAACAGTAACAGATCAATTGACTTCTTGTTCAAAAGTGTAGATGTGATAGGCCCCTCAGTGATGGCTTCGTGGTGATTAGGTGACACTTCTAACCCCTAAATGTATGACCTACAACAACAAGTAGGAAGTGGCTGGAGATAGGGGGTAGGTGTAAACAGGAATTTTCTAAGCAGTCAAGCCTTGAATGTAGGACAATACAGAATTACTCAAACATGCATGAATCACTCAAACTACAACTCTGAGTAACTGTTTATGAGGGAACGCTGTTAAAAGCTCCAAAATGTCAATTCAACATAAGGTTAAACTTATTTATATAAAGGTGTGTGTAGAATCCCTCAGTCATCCTGGTAGAATCCATGGCAAAAGAAATTCAATTTGTCAACTGGACAAAAGTAATTTCATTGTAGTTAGCTCCTCCCTTCAGACAGATATAAGGCAGTGTCCACCAGCGTCTGACCAGAACTGAAGAAGCAGCTTGGATGAGTTGCGAAATGTATTCGGCCAAATAAACTTTTGTCCAGTTGACAAACTGAATTTCTCCTTTTACCTTATTTATATAAAGAAAAAAACAGACAATGCTACAAGCTTGAAGCCAAAACCCAATTTGATGCATCACTTCCAGGTAATTTCAATCCATTTGCAAAACACATCTTTGTAATCATCACTTTTCTGAGATGCAGGAACCCTATCATTGAGGACATCATGAATAAAGGGGAAGACACACACATAGTGTAGCTGTTTATTTGGATGTCAGGGAACACACAGGGTCTTACTGAGTAGTCTAGTGCTGTCTCAATACCAGCCAGTAATCCTGTAATCATGGTAGCCTTAGAGCTGGGCGATATGGCCTAAAAATAAAATCTCAGATTAAAAAAAAAAAAATCAGATTTCCAATTTTAATAGATTTTTCTCTGCTCTACTCAAAAACAAATAACAGATTACAGACAAATGGCTCAAAACAATGCAACTTTCTTTTATAAAACAAATACATTACACCTTGCATCAATTAAGCTGCTATTGTTTAAAAAAAAAAAAAATCACAGTTATATAAATATCTTTCTTTTATAAAGAAGCATTTAATGGAGCTAAATTATTCCCTGATTGTGGGAAAGATGGACTGGAGTGGGTAGTGTTGTGTTTTAGTTTTAGTTTTTCCTCAAGTGATGCAGAAGAGAGGGAGCCACTGTCTGTGTTCATGTATGTTAGCTTGTGCAGTCTGTGTACAGCTGTGGCAAGTTCAGAAAAATATTTGCGGCTTGGTAGCACATACTTTGGGTCCAAAACTTTCACCATGTTAATGAAGCCGGGCTTTTCCACAGTATATATGGGCACCATGTCTTTTACAATATGTGCTCGCGCTGTGGGGACTTGCACTTCTCCCACTCTGCTTTAGTCGCTAGGATACATTCGTCGCGCTGCAACAGCTTTTGAACAGACCTTACAGTGAGCACTCGTTTGTTCTAAGTCCGATGCAAGAAAACCGAACCAGTTCCATATAACAGATGTAGCAACACCTTCCTTTGGTATAAGCTCCGGCTTTCCTCAGTCGCATGCTAGCTTGTTTGGGTGCGCCTCGCTAACTTACCCGTTTAAAATATAGCAGCGGATTCGTTCTGCTCGCATTTAAAAAATAAATTCAAAAAAATCGATTTTCATAAAAACACATCGTCCTGAACTGTAAATTCGAATTAATCGATTTACTCGATAAATCGCGCAGGTCTAGGTAGCCGTATGTCACACGGGCTAGAACTGCTCCGGTCTCTGTGCTTCTGTCAAGGGTGTCACCCAACGCACAATAAACAACGAATGAATACGCATGCAGGGCTCCCCACATAATGAGAGTTCAGACTTTGGAGGAACTTTTTTTTGTTATTTTATTTTAAATGGTTATTCTTAAAAGTCAATGTTTTTGTAATTAATTTATTTTTTTTAAAATTCCATCCATTATCCAGGGTCCAATCATATTTTAAGTGATAAATGATAGATTAAATGATTTTTTAAAAATCTATGTTGTTTATGTTCATGAACGTAATATTGAATGCCATTTTATGTTTTTGATAAGGCCCTCACAAACTCTTGTTCATACACATACATGGGCACTGAAGACAAAGAGTCACGTGTCATACAGTATTCACTACAGTATTCAGTATTCACCAACCACTATTGCCCCACAGTGTCACCTGGTATTTTCAGCGGCCTCTCATCCTAGTATAGCAAGACCCAACCCTGCTTATCTTCCAGCATCAGACATTTTCGAGGTGGTATAGCTAACAAAACTCTCTGATATTCAGTTGTAGCTAGCATTCAGACACATCGAGCTAACATTTGGACATGATCAGCTGGGGTTAGCATCTGGCTGCACTGAGCTAATGTTCTCGCATGATTGGTTAGAGTTAGCATCTGCAGCTGTCAGGTCTGTGCTCCTCATGCTCACCGCCTGACTAAAATAACACACCAGCAGGAGGCTATAGACTCAGTTTACCCACAGAGCTGATGCTGATGATGTGCCTGCCTGCTTCAAAACCTCCACCATTGTTCCTGTCCCCAAGAAGCCAAGGAACACTGGACTCAATGACTACAGACCTGTGGCTCTGACATCTGTGGTCATGAAGTCATTGGAGCACCTGGTTCTGCCCCACCTCAAGACCCTCACGGCCCCCCTCCTAGACCCCCTGCAGTTCGCCTACAGAGCCAACAGATCTGTAGATTATGCCATCAACATGGCTCTACACTTCACCCTGCAGCATCTGGACTCCCCGGGAACCTACGCCAGGATCCTGTTTGTGGACTTCAGCTCTGCCTTCAACACCATCCGCCCAGACCTCCTCCAAGGCAAGCTGTCCCAGATGAACGTGCCTGATCCTCTCTGCAGGTGGATCACTGACTTCCTGACGGACAGGAAGCAGCACCTGAGGCTGGGGAAGAATGTCTCGGACTCTCGGACCATCAGCACCGGCTCTCCCCAAGGCTGTGTTTTTTCTCCTCTGCTCTTCTCCCTGTACACCAACTGCTGCACCTCCTCCTACCAATCTGTCAAGCTCATCAAGTTTGCAGACGACACCATGGTCATTGGACTCATCTCGGACAGGGATGAGTCTGCCTACAGGACAGAGGTTGACCGTCTGGCGTCCTGGTGCAGCCAGAACAACCTGGTGCTGAACGCCCAGAAGACAGTGGAGATCATTGTGGACTTTAGGAAGCACACAGCCCCACTCCCCTCCATCATCCTGACCGACACCCCCATCACCACTGTGGACTCATTCCGCTTCCTGGGGACCACCATCACCCAGGACCTCAAATGGGAGCCCACAATCGCCTCCGTCATAAAGAAGGCCCAGCAGAGGATGTACTTCCTGAGGCAGCTGAAGAGATTCAACCTGCCAGCAAGGACAATGGTGCAGTTCTACACGGCCATCATTGAGTCCATCCTCACCTCCTCCATCACCGTGTGGTCTGCTGGAGCCACCACCAGGGACAAACAGAGACTGTAACGTGTTGTGCGCTCTGCTGAGAAGGTGATTGGTGGCAGTCTTCCATCTCTTCAAGATCTGTACACCTGACACGTGCAGGTCATGGAATTTTTGACCTGCTCCCCTCAGGCCGGAGGCTACGATCCATTTGGACCAGAACCTCCGGCCAAAAAAACAGCTTCTTCCCCTCTGCAGTTGGACTCTTGAACAATAATAACACTAGGACTGTTCCCATCCCCCACTCTGTGTCAGTCACATGACCCTGTGCTGGAATTTTTTGCACCTGATCATTACCTGCACCTGCACTGTTATATTCTTGTATTCTTGTAAATTTGTTCATTTAAGTTTTCGACTTTATTTTATTCTATTTTATTCCGCTCCAAGTACCGAAGCAATTTCCTAATGTTATGGCAATAAAACCTTTCTGATTGTAATTCTGATAAAATGCACTGAACATGGGGAGCAGGTGATATGGAGAACTAATTAAAATCTTTCAGAACTTATAAGTTAATCATAAAGTTGAGATAAGAATGATTTGGTCCGTTATGAAATTTTACAGCCGTTACAGATATCCAATATTTGACATGCCATAACCGACGTTTGCTGATACCATAAATCGATAGCAAGTTAAACAAAATCTGTATTCCTTTAAGACCCAAAAAAATATGTAAATAATTTCAGTTTTCCTGGTCATTATCAATTAATTAAATGTGAACAGTTGCTCAGTTAGTCCCTCAAGTGCTTCAGAAAATATTTTTGGTTAAAAGGTGCAATAAGTAACTTTTCTTGTGTAGGGTATGCCATCTGGTTGTGCCCATGAAGATTTTATTGCTTTACTTGGAATGTTGCCCAGTATATTAAACTTCATCTATTTCCATGACAACAACCAAGTGAAGTGTTAAAGCCAAATTAGAGGTCAGCTCTATGAAGAAGCGACGCCAGTCACAGAATAAAAAAGTAAAATAAAAACACCTGCGATTAAACCAATGCAAGATAGAAAAAATGAATGCCATACTGTAACATTCCCATGCAATAATGTATCCATGGAGATCAGAAGGTGGCGGACCTCCCACTAGAAAAGTTGCATAATGCATCTTTAATTTTGTTCAATCAAAAACATTTTAAGTTGTGTGATTTGAAAATGTGAATGAACACACCTATATCTCTATCTTTTAATGTTTTGCAAAATACCATTAGGTCACCCAATTAAACAATGCTAACTTTTCTTTTTGCTTTTCTCATTTATCCCAGAATATTCATGTCTGCTTCATGACTGCCTTTCACATTCACTGGAGACCTTGTAGCACTGCATTCGGCGCATCACAAAACAGATTAATTATCAAGATTTCCCAAGCAACTGTGTTATTTACTGTTACAAATGTCTCCGCTGCCCTCTTTTTGATTTGCATTCATTCAAAAGCAAACAAATGGCCTCTCACACTCTCCACAGTGGATGTTTCATTCTCAATAGACGACAGACTCTATCCAATACATATTTGCCAACCTGAGACCAAAAGGCTGGAGCTGATGGGTAGTACTCACTACATTTATTCAGTTACACTCAGTACTTTTCTGACAGCATACTTTTACACCTACTTGAGTACAAGTTTTATTGAAGTATTAGTACTTTATGTTCTTGCAGTGCTCCATATATAATGTTAAATTAATGTAGTTTTTCCTCATTTTTGTGCCTAAACCATATTTTGTGCATTATTTGTTTTGAACTTCAAATTATAAACCAGATATTATGTCCCGTCAGTTATTCTTTAAGTTACTCTTACTTGAGTAGTAGTTTTTTCTAAATTCTTTTTTACTTTGTACTTCTACTTCAGTAATATTATTCTGAAGCAACGTTAATCTTATTGTGTGTAATTGTGTAATTGTGGTGAGTGTATAGCTATAGCATGAGCGTTACACGTCACACATCAAGCCCACAAAGCCGCAGGCGGGCTGCTCGCTGGAGGCACGCCAAACACAGAGCTAGCAGCGAGCATGGCAGGAGGAGAGCAAATAATTAAGATGCAAAAGCTGCTGTTTGGGATATTCTCACCGCTGTTCATGAATAATACAGACTGTTAGTTTTAACTGCGCTGTGTGTGAGACTCAAAGAGAACATTGTATACCCCTGTAGACCTATTACATGTACTATTGTTGGCTATAGAGGAAAAAACCACCATAAAGCAAGTTTGATTTTAACTTTGCATGTTAACTTGCACTTTGGAAATTTTGTGGCGGGAGGGTCCACTTCCAAATTAAAAAAACATGCATTCTTATTATGAGCAGGGTCATCTCTCCCCAGATCTGACCTGTAACTTGACCCGGTGGCGTCACCCACTTGTCTTCATGATGATAGACAAGTTTTAATACTATGGAACACTCTAGGCAAAAGCAATAACAATCTCCATGGAGACATTCCATCACAAAAGTTACATAGTGCACCATTTAGCCTTGTCCTAAATACTTTATGTAATTTTAAAAGACAGAAAAAATAAACTGAAATGTATTTACATTTCTAATCACTCACCACTAGTTTTTAAACACCATACATTACACAAATACCTCAATCAACATGATGTAAGAAAAGCCACAAGAATTCTAAACCAGAACATAACCCACACAACAATACAAAAAATACGTATCAATATGCATGAATAAACGATTAGACAGAAAACTGGTCTAACTATACATTTTTGTTATTCAGCCATTTTATTCAAAGTATGCCAAGGACTGACAGCAAATTTAAAGTAATGTTGACTGTAAATCCATTGCCCTATAAATATATAAAATAAAATATATTATGTTATTTTCTGATCAATGTTATAATGTTGTTTCCTCATCAAAAACATATGTGGAGTTGTGTTTTGTTTCATTCACACACACAAGCACTGCATATTGAGGACGAATTCTTCTCTCAAACAAAAAACACTCTTGTGGAACAATCACTGGAATAATTTGTATAATCTCCGCCCTGGAACTGTCAAACTCTACTAGACAAAAGGTAAAAACTAAGGAAAACTAACGCCTCAAGACATAACAAGGTGGAACAGAGCATTTTCAACTTTGGAGATGTAGACAGACTAAAAAAAGGTTTACTCAAACAAACAAAAAACACAACTCCAAGTGTTTTTGAGGAGGTTAGTAGTACATGATAACCTCGGGTAATATAGAACCTTTAACAAATACATGCATTTCAGGATAAGTGGAACATTTTTGAAAGGGTGATCTGGATTATGTAACAACTCTGATTGAGATCAAAAAGAATACCATATTGCTCTTTCAAAAGTGCTATTTTGTCAGCTCTGTGGTTGAACAAGCCCCAAACAGGCCATTGTGGTTGGATGGTGAGGGTGAAAAGCTGACAGCCTGCTGGGACAATGCCGCTATTGTTCCCTGCCCTGAGCGTGCCGAGCGGGGGGGTGAGGAGGAATAGGAAGAGGGAGGGACTGAGGAGAGGGTCTGGACCAGTTCACTGCCACGGGGCTCCACTCACCTTCGGAGGTTTGAAGGGGTAGTCTGGAGTGAAGGCGATGTCCAGGAAGAAGACTCCTCCCTCGTACACAGAGCCGGGGGGCCCCAAGATGGTAGATCTCCACTCGTAGATGTTGTCTCCTTTGGGACCGGCGCTGCATTTAAAACACAGAGAGAGAAATAGGATACGTTTAATCTGGAGCAGCAGGAGGCTCCGAGGAAAAGGAGGGTTTAATAATGCAACTGGATCCTCCCTACAGCGTCGGGCCAGGGCGAATAATGAGTCCAATAATCAGCCAATAAAATCAAGACAGTTTGTATGTGTTAGGAGACAACCTATGGCAGAAAGGAATTGGCACTGATCAAATTTTTTCATGTAATAAAGGACATTTTGTTTTCCCCCAATACAGATATTAGGGCTGCAGTAAACTATTACGTATCTCTGTCTATCTCTCCATCTACCATTTATGCAGAAAAACTACTAGGAAACAATGTATTTATATAAAGACGGACAAACAGACATTAAATTAAAAGTTTAATCTGACTTTTTACATGTGAAATAACAAAAAAATATCAAATCTTCAGTTAACTCACTCATTCACTTTCTGTAAATAAAATTATTAGTCGGCTAATACAAATTTTGGTCAGCTAAGACTCAAATTGATTATTCAACTAAACAATTCACAGACTACAGCCCTAAGAGATATATTGTCAAAGCAGCACTAGCATCAAAATGAGACCGCTGTGTGCTGTCTGCATCTTAAATATTTTTATCAACTACAAACCAGGAAGTAAAGCTGGTGCGCTGTAAGCATTCTTGTAATTGTGACTATTACCATTATGGCAAAACTCCACTACGGCCTCTGAAAGTTGTAAAAAGTTCTTGTAAAATTACTGCTGTGAGTAATTAGGATGGTAGGAATGTGTTAGGAAACTGGCTAATAACGTTAGACCACTGCAACCAGTGTCAAATAAACTGGTTCTGTTTTCTCATTTTTAACACACTCAAAACAGCTCATTTAATGCCACAAAGTGTAATCCTCAGATCCTATATTCTGTTCTGCCACTAATACTAGTGTTGCACCATTGCATAAGGATAGACTGTACTGGTAATATATTCTAGTCACGTTACAGGCCTCAGCAATGAGTGATTGATCAACAATTTATTTTATACCATTTCACACTTACATCTGTCCAGTCCAACACACAACTGCCATGGTTATGAATTCAATTTAAAGACATCTGAACTGAAGCTTTATTTTTGAATCCACATTTGAAATTTTCAAAAATAAAATGTTATTTCAATGTTTATTTTCCACTAAAGACAAAGACAAATCAATCAACGCTAACAGTCATGATGGTGCAATAAAAAAGTATGTTCAAAAGTATGTTCATTACAGAAATAAAAAATTACAACAAAAGTGACCAACTGACAAAACCTGGCACTTACTCACTGCAGTATAAAGCAATATGTCGACATTTTTATATAAACCTGTACAAACAACTGCGACTTTTTACTGTAAATTTGACATTAGTGATTTTTACGATTTGGGAAGTGCAGAGGAGTGTAAAGCACACACAGCTGTGCTAAGAGGTGCTCTGATCCAATCCCATTTTGTGTTGGAATTAGGCCAGATGCCCCTGTTGGGTACACTCCTTCACTCTCATCACTTACACACAAACCCCAGTAGAGGAAAACCAAGGCGTACAACACACATATACAATGAGAGAATGATAGGACTACTGAGGCATTAGGAAAGCAGCTCATGCTAGAATGCAGACATGTTCCAAAGGTAGATAAAAATAGCCAGAGAGAGAGATGGATGCTGGTCTGATGGGGACGACTTGGCAGATTATTCACTAAGCCCTGAGTAATGTGTTGACCTTCTGTGACGAATGCATAAATACAGTCTATTGATGTTGTTATGTCAGATAGCACCCGGAACAAGCAGTCAATTGTTTTAGGTCAAGATATGATCTGAACAAATAAGTGACTCTAACTGGGGCGTCAGCATAACCCCCAATTTACATCAAAGCAGTAACAGCATGTAAGCGCAGCAGCATATGCGTAGGAATCACTTTTATTACTAACCGACCGGACATTCTAGACCAGCAATGTAATTCATCCGATCAACAATGAATATGCAATACAAAACCGTCTGGTGTTTTACCATGACAATATACAGTGTCACATATAAACAGTGTATGGCGTTGCATGATGAGCTCTGATACCTATGAATTGTCGCTTCTAAATATACCTTCATATACTTTGCCAATGCTACATAAAAAAGATACATAGTGTACTATTTAACTGTGTCCTCAATATTTTATGTAAATGAAAAAAAGAGGCCAATCAGCACTAGTTTTTACACATATATTACACAAAGAATTCTAAATCAGAACAAAGCCCACACAGCAATACAAATATTCTTATGCCAGACAATGTGACAATATACAATGTCACATTTAAACACTGTATAGCATTGCAGGAGCAGCTCTGGTGCCTCTGGTATGAATTGACACGTCTAAATATACCTGCATATACATGCTACTGTAGGTCCAGGTATAAATTCTGGATCTGGAAGGAAATCTTACTTTTACATGTACCGGTGTATTATTAGCACTGATGTATAACTGAGCTCATTCCCCCCTAGCTCATTCCCCCCCGGGCAATGAGCTAACCAGTGTGGGTCCTTGGGCAAGACCCTTCACGGTACTGCCCCCCGGGCGCCGAAAAAAAGATGGCTGCTCACTGCTCCTGAAAAAAGGATGGGTCAAATGCAGAAGTCAAATTTATCCCGTGTGTCACTGTGTGTCATTGTGTGTGAGACCAATAAAGGCTTAAGACTAATCTTAATCTTAATCTGATTAAACTTAAAGGTGTCCTATGTAACTTTTTGGTTGGGGATCTGTCATTGTCTTGTTTCTATGGAAATGTCATTGCTCTGCTTCAAATGTTCCACAATATGACATTAAACCTTGCATTTATTCAATTACAGGTGGTTTTATAGAAAGAAAAAAAATCATCACCAGACTTGTTTAAAGCATTTCAGTCATGAAATCGCATTCATTATAACTACATGTCGGGTCATGTTCGGTTCAGGAAAGATGTTTTTCTTTCTTTCTGCTGCCAGAAGATGGAGCCCTACACCAGATTCTAGTATGGAGAACGCCCAAGCTGGAAAATGTCTGATTTTACAAATGGTCATTATTTTAAGTTCTAAAACTTGAAATGTTAAAGCAAAGGTAATCAAGAGAAGGTTTAAAGGTTAATGAGAACACAAATAAAGCATAATGTGTCCTTTAAAGAAAATTGTGATTAGCAAATCACAGTGACTAGTTTAGGGCTTTAGTCTATCAGCAAATAATTTAAAAGTGTAGATGCTAGGAATGAATACTTGAATTATGTATTGACCTTAATATTAAAAGCCTTATTTCTTTAAGTAAGAAAAAAATCAAAATACATTAAATATATTTAGATTTTTTCTGGTCTGGGAAATTCAAACATTTTTTTAATCTCCTAGCCCATCAACACGAATACTGCCTAGACCAAAACCTTGCAGCCTAAACTTGGAAAACGTGATTGATTCCATTACAAAATGCCAAAGTCAACTTTCCATAAATACTACACATACAATATTTATACACACTCCAAAATACCATAATTTATCCCTCTCTTTTTACATCTTCTCATTTGTCCATTTGCCCAAAACAACCCGCAGCACCACATTTATTTCGGTCCTGTTGAAAATTTCATCACTTTAACTAACGACTCGGGCTGATTCAATCCACAAATGACCGCTAATGGCCTTAAGAAACCCTTTTAGTCAAATCCTATTGCGAGCTGGACGTCTCAATCAGTGCCTGGACCTTTAAGCTTGGCTAACCACTAATTTTTCTTCCACCTCTGCGTCGTACCACATCTGCTAATGTTTAAAGTGGCTGTACCCGATTTTTTTCTGTGTAGTTGAGCAACGTTAATTTGACCCCATTACAGATATACTGTATAAGCAAATTTAAGGTGGAAATGAGACTGCTGTATAGGGCTGCAAGTGTAAGAAATTGTATTGTAATCGCATTTGCAATGGACGCAATTAGTGAATCTCAAAGGGAGCAGTTTTTTAAATACAATAATTTCCATCCATCCATCCATTTTCTTACGCTTATCCGGGGCCGGGTCGTGGGGGCAGTCTAAGCAGGGACTCTAAGCCCAAGCCAGCTGAAGTAGCTCGGGCATATGTTCTGGATGCCTCCTGGACGCCTCCCTTGGGAGGTGTTCTGGGTATGTCCCACCGGGAGGTGGCTCCGGAGAAGACCTAGGACATGCTGGAGGGACTATGTCTCTCGGTTGGCCTGGGAATGCCTTGGGGTTCCTCCCGGAGGAGCTAGAGGTGAAGTCCGGGGTGAAGGAAGTCTGGGAGTCCCTGCTTAGACTGTTGCCCCCCCGACCGTGCCCCGGATAAGCAGGAGATGTAGGAGAAAATGAATAGATGGATAAACTGGATTAAATCAGCAAGATTTACGTTGATAGCCAACATGTCTCCAAGTACCCATATCAATATATCAACCGGGTGCTAGTAGGGGTGGGTATTGGCAGAGAAGTCACGATTCAATTCGAATCACAATTCATATGCCATGATGCGATACTATCACGATGCATCACGATACTTGAATTATTGCGATGCATTGCAATATATTCGACATACTTCAGTGAAAATGTACCAAAAAAAAGAGGATAACATAAATATCAGTGGCTGTGTATCTGGGTAGTGTCTTCAGTTTATACATAACTCTGAGCAAATCAATTCATAACTGAATTTACTGAATAACAAAAACAAATAAACCAAACCAATAACAAAAAAGTGCATAGGATTTTTTCTAAAACAAAAAATGATGTTCAAACATTTGCCATTTTGGAGGTAGCTACCATCATAACAAACAATACCCTTTCACAAAGAAAAGAGCGCATAGGATTTATAAAAAGAATAAACTAATAATTAATTAATTAATTATTAATTAATTAATAATTAGTTAATTATTAATTAATAAAAATCGATTTTTGGCATCAAGAATCGATGCAGTATATTGTGAAAGTTAGTATCGCGATGCATTGTCATGGCGATTATTTTGCACACCCCTAGGTGCTAGTTGTCTGCATCTAATTGTATATCTCCTTTAAGAATCAGGAAGTGTGCTATTAGCATGTATATATTGTAAAATAAATAAACTTATTGTGGTGAATAATTACAATGCTAGTACTAGTATAAATTAAGTGAGGAAAAACTGGACCACTGCAAACCATTTAAAATGAACTAGTTCTACTTTTCACATTTGGAAGACAGTAAAAATCAGATAAAGTGCCCGTAAAGTCCCTCCTTCATTGCTTTATGTTGCCCCTCTTGCTGAAGTCTGGTACAGTGGCTGACAGAACAACACATTCAGGGCTGGGAGGAGACAAGCATCTATATTTTTACCTTGCTGGCTGTGGAAAGCTGTCAGAATGATAAAGAGTGCGGGGCTGTGAGATTCACCTCGGGGTGCGAAAACTCTTATTTATCCTCGACAACTTGACTTCTTCTTAGATTCACTTCAATGGCTTATAGTTATAGCAAACTCTCCCCGACTGCTTTGAGAATGCTAAACTGAGTGTGAATGTGTGTACAGTAGATTTGTTGTTCTTTTCACTTTGTAAGTAGTTTTTTAACTGAAAGTGCACTCAAAGCTCATTAAACTATGGAAATAGTATGGTTGTAAATACTCAGACATAAATGATACTAAAACTAACCAAGACTAGATACTCATTTGAACAGATATTTTAGTGATTTTAGTGTGATGACTATATTGGGACATATAATGACTTTTAACTATGTTATATTAGTGCGTGGTCATCATTAGCTTACTCAACGTTATATTTCATTTGATTAATGTTTGAGGAATCCTGTAATGGACAGGATTTGAGGATAGAGTATGTGATTACAAATGTTGTAATCACATATAGTACCAGATTCCACCAACAGATTCCAACATTACTCACCTTTACCTTTTAATGTTGTAAATGTTGCATATTTTAACTTATCATCAGCCTGCAAGAACATTTCCATAGTTGCAAATCAGCTGCATCGCTGTGAATACTAATCACCTACCAGCAAATTGGTTTAATGTCAAAATCTGCATAGCAAACACACATTTAAAACCTTTGGCTCCTCCTTCAAAACATATAAATTCATTTCTGTGTATTTGAAAAGGAAAAACAGGTAACTCAATACATTCAGGTCACACTGACACAGGCTTGAATGTAATTTCCTCTTTCCTGCCTGGTCCGATTCCACTAAATGTCACTCTAATTGATGCAATAAACTGTGACGGTTACTGATGAAAATGAATGTGTCATCTGAGCGCTCTTTGTCAGGTTTAAAGCTTATTTAAAGATGTCATCACTCCGGCGGGCAGACAGTAACAGATTTTGATATTAGGAGTGCAGCGCTCAATAAACACTGCATAAGATTAGAATCAGTAAACATTAGGCTGTGTGGGGGTTGCTTAGTCACACATTTTTCTTCCTGTAACAGCAGTGGATTTTACAGCTTGTGAAATGTAATATTTGTTTGACTCCACGGTGCAATCGAACACCTTTGTAACACGGGTATATTAAAGTTTCACCTGTTCCACCTCTGCAGATCTTAACTTGTTCTGGAAGCTATTTTGGCAGCATCAAAACAAGAAAACTAAAATAGCAGCCTTACAAAATCGCTCATCCAATGCCCATCTACAATGAAACTGTAATTTTCAGTCTCCACTTAAAGTCATACACTTAAAGCAATGAGTATTATCTGGCCAAACATGGTATCACAGTGTTTAAGCCTTTCACCTCATAGCAAGAAGCTCCTGAGTTTATTTCTCCCAGTGTCTGTAGGTTTACTCTTGGAGCTCCAGTTTCTCCTGGCTCCAAAATAAACACTGCAATTGTGATTAGATTTATGTCGTTTTATGTTTTAGTAATAGGATCCTGTTCAAAGTTTACATGTCCAAAAGATCTGCCAAAAAGACTAATATATGAAAGCCTCAAGCGTCGAACGGCCCTTGCCTGGCTCGCCAGCAAACGCCACACCCGCAAACACCGCGCATGTTGATTTTTTAAAAAACATCCAAGATGGCAGACTTCCAGTTTGGCTACCCAAGCAACACAATCTCATCCAGAAAAATGACATAGAGTAAAATCATTTTGGATAGAAATAAAAAATAATATAGAGAAAATCATTTAAAAAAAAAAAAAAAAATCATTCTGGATGCTTCATTATTTTTATTGGCTCTTTACCCAAAGAAACATAATCATAATCTTAGTAAAAAGGAGTGCACCTTTATTAATATCAGCACCTTAATAGCTAAGAGATGCATTGCTCACACCTGGAAAAGTGTTAACGGACCGGTGCCCTCCAATGGTTAAAGCAAATGTTGTCTAGCTTGCCACTGGAGAGAATAACATATATACAAAAGGCAAAACAAAATATATTCGAAAATATTTGGGGTCTATTTATAAAATTTGTAAAAGATCAAAACATAGAAGACGGCCTTGTTGACTTGTAATTCCCCTGCAGAAAGTGCCTAATGTGATGAGGACAGTTTTGTACATAGAGAGAGGCTGCTTTGTTTTCTGTTTTGTTTTTATTTGTATTCTTATTTTTAGGTTTTTTTCTTGCTTGAAATGGAAAAATAAAATAAAAGATATTTGTCAAAAAAAAAAGTGTTGCCATTTTTTAATGCCCATGCATGGAACCTATAGTTTATAACATTTTTCAGCAATTCTGAATTTTGCGCAAAGTGTGGTGAGTTTGAGTGTGTTTAGGGAGTCAAATTAGAGCTCAAAGAGCAGAAAAATAAAAAATAATATTTTTTTTGAGCAAAAACAATATATCTGTTAACATGGGAACAGCATATTATACATTTTTTGAAAGCTCTTGACCTTCCCCATGTCATCGTGGGGTCAATGACGAATGGCGAGCGTGCCAGCGCCATCTTGTCTGGGTTGCCCCCTGACCTCCCATTGACTTCCATTCATTTTAGCAGCAATAAATGTGGCCCAGGCCTTGGGCGTGGGTTTCTGGGAAACTGCTGTTCATGCCGGGGGCGACTGAGAGGACGAAGCTGCACGACGTCCTCTCGCATATGTCCATGCACTCATTGTAGCGAAAGCAATAGGTCCTATGTCCTGTAGGGTCTCGGGCCTAATGAACTGACAAAGTATGTATTTCAGAATATGACTTTAAACATCTAAAAATACAGGATTAACAGTTTTTATGCAAAATTAGAATAAGGGAATTATGGTACTCAATTCGAGTAGCAATTTCGATTTGATTGCAGTTAATCTTGCAGTCTTACTCAGCAGTACAGAACTAAATCAAATTTCTGTTTGATTTAAGAAATTTGCATTACAACATTACACGTGTTTCAGGATGATGAAAAGCTACCATGGTGATTAATAACAATAATACATTTTATTTGAGCCTTTCAAGACACTCAAGGTCACCACACAGCAATTTAAAATACAATACACAATAAAACCCAAATATATCTTTTGAACAGGAAAAAGTCCTCAAAACATTGCAGATAACAGGAGCCTGAAACCAGCAATTCCCATTTACACAATTTAGTAACAAATACAACATCACTACTGTTACTTTTTCTCAGAGACTACAGTAAGGACAGTAAGTATCTTTTCTTAAGGCCGCCACACACTACAGGAGAATTTGCCCAATTTAAGCTGCAATTCGCTTCACCTCGAGTTCAGGGAGGGGTGACCCGACTTCTCCTCTTATGAGATTTTGAATCCGCTGCTCTCCTCATGTGTGTGGTGTCAGTCTGACTCTGAGCTACTCTGTCAGAACGTAACCACCAAACATCACCACCACAACAGCCAATAAAACAGTGTCAGGGGCAGATAGAGTGACGGACACAAAGGCACAATATACAAACTCAAAAAATTTAGAAAATAACTATTACTCGCCTCTTGTAAAGTTATAAATTTAAACTGCAGCATCTCATCCACATTATGCATAGAAATTGTTCTCCGCAAATAATGACACCCAGTCCACAAAAGCAGCACGCGGATCAGAGTGAAGCTGCAGAATAGCGATAGTGACTCTACTTCCTGTGTACTTTATCGCCAGCCTTCTGTGCATTAAAAATCATGTATCAAGTATTGCACCACATTTCACAAATAATAACAGTTTTGACTTTGATCTAAACTAGTGCAATGCTCTGATCTTTTGAACACTGCAAGCGACTCATTTTATTGTGCACAGGACACGAGGTGCACTCACAACTTTGTCGCCTGTAGTACGCAGTAGGGCTGGGCGATTTATTAAAGTGCAACTGAAGTGTCGGTCATGTAGGAACAAAGTGCTTCTGCGACCCTGTATATCAAAATAATAATTTTACTGTAAAATAAAGGAAGAAATAATACATAATGCCTCATTTTTATTCAAAAATAAAACAACTCAAGTCAAGCTCATCTTTGCATTAACTCTGTTAACCATAGGATAACCATGAGCTCCTTTAGCAAAGGAAGCTCGGGAGGTTCCTTATTTTAATAGATCCATGTTCCTAACCAGCGGTAAGGAGCTATGAGGTATACCACAGGCCACTGCGCAGATCAAACCAAACATTTACAAATACTACTGTACAAGTTATACACTGCAGCAGATTAATTAAAATCTTCTGCATAAATAAATTTTACATTATTAAACATTACAACATATAAACCTATAGAGCCACTTCAGCCCGTCTGAGATTATAATGTGTTTAATGCCGCTTTGTGCACATTTGTTTACATTTTATAGAAACGAAACTTGAACACCACATGGTTCATTTGCATAAACTATAAACGCTGAAAACTAAAAGCTCTGTCCTTGTGCCGCTGATGCGGTCAGCTCCTACCAGACTAAGCGACTGCAATGAATATGTGACTATGCGACTCAGTGAAATATGTGTGTTCTCTCTGTGACAGAGGATGTGCTGCTGATGGTGAGTCTGTAAATGGTGGAAAAGGTTCGTGGTTCTAGAAGCTTTGGTTCACACCAACTTTCAGCATTCACGGCAGTAGACATCTGTTTGCTGTTTGTTCGACACCTTAAAACCGAAGTATCTCCATATAATGGAGCCAGTTGTCCTTTTTTTTGAGTGGAGGTCTGTATCCTGTATCGTGGTTGTGGTGCCACCGTGTTGAATGAGACCCGTGAGGGGGAGGTCGGGGGCGAGCGGGGGTGCACACGGCAATATATACCATATGTCAAAATCCATAGCAAATTTGAAAAATATCTCAATATATTTTAAATATCAAGATATTCACCCCTAGTATGCAGCCATAGATTCTCCTCGGGTCTGTGGTGTGCGCTTTTTGTCGCACATTCAATAATAATTTAAGACCGAAAAATCCTGTAGTGTAGCGGCCTTTAGCCTATAATATCCAGTGTCGCTCACATTTATTATCGTCAATTCCACCAGTGTATTGCACAATCACCACTTTATGCTCATCTTTGGCTGCTTAATTGTCTGTGGCAAGTTGTGCCATCTCTTGTGGCAGCTGTGCTTTCCTTTAAAAGTACACTAAGACACTGGTTCTTTCACACACAGCCAGTTGTTGGGGGAGTACAAGTTACTACAGTTTGTGTAGAGACAGAGAGTCAAAATCCACGTTTGACACCATATTCTGATCCACCATCTTTACATTTAAGCAGCAACACATCTCTCCTGCATGACTAATAGCCATTCCTATAGGTTTTTGTATTTGTTTACAAGTGAAACTAACTGGGCCACTAAAGAAGTCTGTTGGATTGTAGAATGTTTCAATGTAGGGCTGTAGTCAACTGAAGTCCTGCTGTACAAGTAGTCGACCAAACAGGAGGTGTGGCAAAAGTTCTCAATACTATTACGTATCTGTATATCTGACCTCAACTGCACTCACAAGACTGCAACTGCAAAAACAACTATTTATGCAAAAATGTACTAGGAAACAATGTATTTATATAAAGACAGATTAAACTTGTGAATCATGAGTTAAATCTGCCTTTTTATATTTCAATACCAAAAAATATAAATTCATCAGCTAACTCCTAACTCCTTCTCTTATAATCTAAATAAAATGAGTAATGGACAAATACAAATTTTGATCTAGACTAGACTCAATGACTTAAAACTTACAGCCCTAGTCAATGTACCTCTGTCAGAAGCAGGGGGTGGAAAAAAACGAATTACATTTACTCACGTTACTGTAACTGAGTAGTTTTTATGAGTACTTTGTAATTTTTTAAGTAGTTTTTGAAATGGGTAATTTTACTTTTACTCAAGTACATTTTAAGCCAAGTAAATTTACTTTTACCACGTTACTGAGTAAAATAATATTGATGGGAAAAAAAAATGCGGGAGAAAAAAATCTACCGGGAATGCATTGCGCAGTTTCCGTGCGGCAATTCCATTGATTCTGGACAGGATAGAAGCCCTTGGCCAAACCTCGAGGAATTATTCGTGTTTAAACGCAAAATAGGCAACAACATCATCATCATGCAATGTAAAAGTCCGCCCCGCCGAACAGAACTTTCAGCTTACAAGACCTCAACATCGAATCTGCGAAAGCATGTGGCGGTAAGTATCCTACAAATATGTTTTGCCTATTATACCCAAGCGGTATGTATTGTTGTTTGGTTAACACCTAGTTTACGCTGTTAAGCACAATCTGTCTTCATGTTAGCCTAATTAGGCCAATCGTCCTGATAACTAACGTTTCAAGTGTGACCGAGTGTAAGGGAAATTAATCACCCCAGGGCAGTCAGAAATAAGAATGCATGACGTCAGTGTGATTGGTCACTGAATGAATCATAGTAATTTATGGGATAGTAAGTTCAGGGCCTGAACTAGTTTCGAGTGAACAGTCGTAGGCTAGTAGTCCATAGTTAGCTATGGATTAGTTGAGAATGCAAGCTTTGCATGTTAATGCTAAATGTGACGTTAAACGAAATGGATGTTATGATGGTTTTAAATAGGAAGAGTGATGCTAAAAACTTGACAACACAACATCAAGACAGTCATTTTTTTTTTTTAGATAATTTGCTAGTTTTACTAGTACTAGTTTGTGATATTCTAGCAGCCAAGTGTTCACCACAGAACATTGGCATAGTGCTACAAACTTTGAAAATCAACTCCTGCTCAATCTGAACAAGAGCTTTGCAGGTCTAATGCTGTAGCATCCATTGGGCCGAATAGTGTGTGGGACGTGGCACTTTTTTGTTTTCTTTTTTTTTTTTTATCAGTTTGCAATATTATGCAAAATTTCCAGTGTTCCGCTGTGTTCCAGTGATTTTGGTTTTATTTTCTTTACTTTGGTTGTAGTGTTGTGTGTTGGACCATATATGGACCATATGACCACCATGTATATACCTGTACATACATCCCTCCCAACAGATTGTAACTGGCCTGGTGTGTGTTGTGGAACACAGAACTAAGAGGACAATGTTACTGAGCTCAGTTATGAGCTGTGTGTTTGGATATGCACGTTAGAGTTTGATTAAAACAACTTGTGCTGGATTTGATTTATGACTCATCCTTTTTGCATCAAATAATTGAAAGTAACTAAGTAACTTTTACTCAAATTACATTTGAAATTAAGTAATTTTTTTACTTTTACTCCAGTACATTTTCAGATGGGTACTTCTACTTTTACTTGAGTAGGATTTAAGCAAAATAAAGATACTTTTACTTAATTACAATTTTTCTGTACTTTTTCCACCTCTGGTCAGACGGCAGGAGCCTTACTTAGTACATAAGAAATATATAAATGGACGATAATAATAATAATAATTAAAAAAAAATTCTTAATACTACTCCACTATCCCACTAAATCCTGTCTGCAGTGGTACAATGGGAAAGTACCCTTATTTCTCCCATCAACTGAAAACACACTATAAATTAATCCTCCTGACACAACCAGGATTAAGATAGATGGAGATGGTCTCCAGGTGCTGCACTGTGGCTGCTTACTAACCCCAACAATATTGAAGAATGTATCCATAGGATAGGATAGGACAATAAAGTACACCTTTCATTAGGATGTCAGCACATCAGGGTTGTCAAAAGTATCAAAAGTCAGATTCTAATTGATACTAAAACCAGTATTGAGAATAGATTTGATTTTAAAGTAATCTTGAATGTTATTAACACCAGCGTAGAACCACAGAAGTGGTTTTTTTTCTTCATCATTGGTATAAAGCATGGAACCTTTTCCCTAGTATCAAAATTGAGTTTGAAATTTTTGTACAACACTACAGCATGTGTGTAGAATCCCTCAGTCGTCCAGGTAGAAGCCAAAGCAAAAGGAGAAATTCAATTTGTCAACTGATTTGTCCATTTGACAAATTGAATTTCTCTTTTTGCCAACACTACAGCATATTGATAAGAGCTATTATGCTGTGATGTAGTTTGAAATCCAAGGATATTACCAGCCCATTTGGCACAGTAAATGTTCCCTCTTGTGTCAGAGATCAGCCACACTAATACTTGCTTGGTACATCTATAGAGCACAGAGTGACTCCTTGCCTCTCTCCAGCTGCGCCTGGGAGCTCTGAACGCTGAATCCTCATTGGAGCAAGAGGGTGTCATGGCCGCCATTGTGCCTGTAATCTCCGGCGACAGCTTGTTAGGCCCGATGCAAAGTCACCTGGGGTTGCCTCTGAATCCTCCTATTTATCAAAGCAGTGGTTCGCTGTTAGCTCCTTTCAGGCTCGACTCCCCGGCTGCACTTTCCAACACATTTAGACAAGCGGCGGGGCTACACAAGTGCGGCCTTGTGGAGCTATCGCGCCAGCTGTCCCACTCAAGGTTAGAGTGGAGCTAGACACATTCACAGAGTAGTTAGGAAGCAGAGAGAGTCCAATGTGCTCAGGCATTCAGTGGACCGTCCAGGAGAAGGTTTAGAGGAGTTCAATATTGACCTTGTGGATCCAGGATTTTGGCTAAGAGAGCAGAGCCAGAGAAGAGGTTGAGAAAGTACTTTGAAAATTGGATGGTTCAATGTTACGGTTTTGTTTTATTCTGTGGAAGCAGTATTTCTCATTAATATGTGAGACCATGGAGGCCCCCCTATAGCCACGTTCTCGCCAATAGTTTAAAAATAATCTGGACTGTAGATTAGCATCTCAAAAAGACTTGTTGCTCATTGTATCATCATAACCATACAGAAGTGACTAGTCAAACATGACTGCTTAAAAATGAAGTATAAGCAGTTCAGGGCGTTTATGGTTCAGAAATTCTATGAGATTAAAGATCCCATGACATGGTACTTCTTGATGCTTTTATATGGCGCCTTAATGGTTCCCTAATACTGTAAATGAATCCTTCTTCAAAATCAAGCCTCAGTGCATGAGATATGACTCTGACTGTCTTCATGAGGCTAAATATGTCTCTGAAACACTTTATTCTGGGCGTTGTTGTTTGATTGCAAATGAGGAGGACAGAGACAGGCCAGTGCAGCGGGTGGGTTGTGGCCAAATACTCCACTGTTTCCTGGATTAGCGGTGCGCTGTGCGCTGGCCCCACTTCCGTGTTTTAAGCGTGGAGGAAGATATGAGACACTTTCCATAAAAAAACAAACAAATTTCCCACAGAAAATAAAATTAAATCACTGCTGTTTCAGAGGTTCGGAGGCTCGGATAAAGGACATCCGAGCCTGGAAATACCCTCACGTGTCTCCAGGCAAATAGAAAAACGCATCTCGCATTTCGTAGCTCGTTTGCGGTCCAAACTCTCTGGGCGTGATTTCCAGAGTCGGTGCGTAGACATCCAGACGGTGGGTGGAAACCTTTCCGTGAGTGTGACGTCAGAAAGTTCCCTTGTTCAGAATCGCCTGTTTGGGCTGTCTTTTTTTCAAACGCGGAAAAGGATCGCAAATGCTCAGTTTACACATTTCGCAACTTTTAGCCATGGGGGGGGGGGGGGGGGGCATTAACGTTCAAGAACCTCAGAAAGTGAAAATTTCATGACATGGGACCTTTAATAATGAAGAAATAATAGTAGATATTTTATTGATCCCGAGGGAAACATTTATGGAGAATTTTTTTAGTGAAAAGGTTTTTAATAAAATGTACAAAATGCACTGAACCATTGTGAAAGACATTTGTCAAATTTTGGGAGGTATGACTCAAACTTACAACACTGTATATTGATCGAGCATTGTGACCTAACCCTAGGCCATGCTTTATTGTAAATTAAGAAATGTCGGTAATGTGGAGATCATGCTAAGATTTTGCAAAAGAACATCACAAGCTAAATGTATTTTGACTGAATTTTAATTAACAACTCCCACACATAAAGCCTAATAGAAATCAACCATGAATGTCCTGCTCTTGAGAAAGTTTTGCAATGCTCTGTTGCCACACCAAATCCTTTTCATGAATGAGTTGGCAGGGTTTGGCACCAGATGTTGCCCTTGATGTGTAAAGCTTAAACTTGCTATGGCACATTGGCATCAGAAGTTCATTGCCATAATCGAGAGGAAGAGAGTCATTCTGCATCCAATAGCAAACTCATTTTGAAAGACGCAGAGAGGCTACGCTGTTGTGAAATAGCATTTTTTTTTTTTTTTTTTTTTACAAGGGGGTTATTGAACTTAACACTTAAAGGGCCCATACTGCACACATTTCTAATCTGTATAAAGCTGTTGCTCCCATCACATACATGCCTATTTTGTTTCATTCACATGTTTAACACACAAACCTTGCATATTTAGGTGGCAGTCTTCATTCAAACAGAAAACACTTCCAACTTGTGATGTCATGTGGTAATACAGATCAGAGCATTTTGAGTTTTGGAGATGTAGACTAATAACAAAATGGTTACTCAAACATGTGAATGAAACACATACCTCAAGGTATGTTTCTGATGAGGAAGCAACATTATAACATAGAACAGAAAATAGCGAAATATGGGCAATTCAAACTTTGAAGAGAATCCTATTATGAAAACGTAATTTGAAAATCTAATTACAATCGCTACGCACGTATATTATAATGCTGTAAAACAGCCCATTCATGAACTCTCAAAGCTGTGAGAGCACTGCTTGAAACCGTTGAGCACAAACTGATATCTTCAGTTTGTCTGATATCTTCAGTTTGTCATGTATTACTGTTCTTCTGTTGTATTTAACGTTCAAAAGCCCAAACAGAACACAGCAGTGCAGACACTTTGCTGTTATTGTGAGCCAAAAAAGCGCTCTGGGACTGAATGAATCCACAATGATAAACACACACACACACGCACACAAGCACACACGCACGCACGCACGCATGCACGTACACACACATGCACACACACATGCACACACACACACCGATATGTTTATGGAGTGCAGAGGGGACGTGCAAACAATACATTTTGCACAGATTGCACCAATAATGCAGTGTACTCAAAATTATGGCACCCCTTTTAACATTATAAACAAAAAGTCTGCATCTTCAACAACAAGTTGGTTCGCGATAAATATTTTTATAACTATAATATTGGCTTTGCACTTTTGTTGGCGCACTGATAAGTGATGACGGCACCCTGGCATGAAAAGATAGGCAGGCAACAATTAATTTTTAATGGATGAAAGATATCGCGTACAATAAAGAAATGGAATTGTCAAGGAGTCCATGTCAGCTCAACAGATGACTTAAAGGGTTTTGGATGCTGTCAGTAAGAGGGCAAGTGATGCATCTGATTTTGAATGTCTTAAAAACTTGAATTCTGATTCTGAACATATTTAACCTAATTATTCACCGTGATGAGTTTACAAGTGCTTTTCACATAATAATGGTAAAGCTAACAATACATGCTAACGTGCACTTCCTGATTATCGGACAATCAAACCCACAGATAGCTACGTTTAGAAGCCAGGAGAAGCAATAACATCTCCATGTCGTCAAGCTGTTGTACCCCTCAGCAGTTACACAGTGCAACTCTTAAGATTTCTGCAGTAGAAATAATTGTGAATTGCTTATTTATCACTTGTCAGAGAAGCAAGTCCTTTCTCATCTTTATACTTTGTGTGACGAGCACAATAATCCAAGATTGAAGATTTTAGTGAACACACATTATGTACTGAAAAATCACTGGATACAGCATCTCCACTGCACCGTAACATGACAAAGTTCCTGCTCCAAATGCACAATAACACTACAACTCTGACAACAGGCTGGAGGGGGACCCGGTGAGTCAGACCAATGAGTGGACTAAAGAGTGTGGTTTATCTGGACCTGTGGGTTAGCCCTGACCTCTGCAGAGCTCACCGTGGCATCATTTATCACTGCCCCCCATGGGCGTATCAATAGCTGCGTTAGCTAATCAATTTAGCTAATGAGACTGAGTGGCAGAGAGCGCCCACATTGTCCATCTCCATTAGACCACCAACACCAGTGCTAAGGAACTCACAAGTTACTAAAAAATAGGGATGCAACGATAAAGTTTTCCCACAATTCAATAGATATCTCGGGTCACAATATCAATTTGATTTCGATACGTTTTAAGACGTAAAAAAAAATCTCATGTATTCTTTTTTCTGCTAATGAGTATAATATAATAACACTGATATTAATTAAACAATATATACATGACATACAATACATTACAGTACAACTACAGTAAAATTGTAGTTTATATATGAAGTGATTTAATTCATTTGGTTCAATGATTTACAGCATTTTTATTCAGTGAAAATAAAAACAATGCTTTCTCAGGCTATTTTATATTTTATAATATAAAATAGCCTTTTATAATATCACTCTACTCTTAATATAGACTGCTAGAGGAGCTACATTATCAGACTCTTCCCTTTTTGATGATGACTTGATGATTTTTTTTCTTTTCAACTGAGAAATGTCTCTCCTCTCACTGCATTCAGATAGGCTCCCTGTGTCCACACTGCTCTGCCTCATCTCCAGCAGCAGAGACAGATAGTAGGTCGTCCCACACTGCCCTGCTCTTCTTACACACAAAAGCTGTGTCCCAATTCGCAGTGTGCACAGTCCAGCATATGTCACTTCTGGCGCGACAACTGCTGTCCCATTTCGTTTTTGTCCCATGCGCATAGGGCTGGGCATCGAAATTCGGTTCCTTCATGGCACCGACCGAAATGCTTACGTTCTTCTGGGTATCGAAATATGCCTCGTCTTTCGGTTCCACGTTTCGATACCCAGAGGTTAATCACGTGTGGCTCAGATATGTGCCTGCGTGTTTATGGCCTGATTATGCCACCTGAGATTGGCTCAAACGTCCACGTGTATGAAAAACACAGCGTGGTCACGCCCCTTGTTCACAGGCAAGGCGAGATTCGCCTAACTTGTAAGTTAGCTAATCAATTAGCTTGGCTGCGGAGTCGTCAAACCGTACAAAAATGCCGAAGACGAAAGCGTGGTTATACTTTCGTAAGACCGACTCTAATACTGCGTGGTGCAGCATATGTGACAAGAGCTACAGGACGTTTTACGACCCACTCGGAAAGTACTGAGCACAGCGCTGTATCTGATATTTAATCGGGTAAGTTTGTTCCGCGAATTCCGTTGATCTGCTTGGTTTGTTAAGGTTCCTACCTTAACAAGCTAGGTTGTTGCAAGTTTACCTATGTATGTTAACGGTACTGTAGGATATTAGCGAGTAACTATTGTTTATGGCAGTGTTTCCCAACCTTTTTTGTCTTGTGTACCCCCTGAGCCCTTTTGTCATACCTCGAGTACCCCCTCACTCATACGTGTTGATAATTCTCCAAAAGTAGAATGTGACACAACGGATTTTTAAATGAAAATAATTTTATTTCATCTCCTTAATTTGAAAATTTAATTCTCATGCTTTTTCTCTTTTCTTTAACTCAAATTAGTTAAACATAAAAATAAAGAATGTTTCTTTGAAAATTATTTACCCAAATGAATACTAAATCAAAATAATCTTCCTTTGTTGTATCTAACTCTTGTGACACAACTGATTATTAAATGAAAATCTTTTTATTTCATATACAGTGGTACCTCACCTTACGAAATTAATTTGTTCCAGAAGTGGTTTCGTAACGTGAATTTTTCGTAAGTTGAGAAGCTATTTCAATGGAAAAGGCCTGATTCGTTCCGAGGCTCCGTTCTTTCCGTTCCAAGGTTTTTTTTTTATAGTGTAGCATTGTGTTCTGCATCCTGATTGGCTAAGAGACGAGACCAGGACTAAAAGTGGAATAAACCAAGTCTAAACCTGGACTGGACCTGGACTAAACCAGGACCGGACCAGGTCTAGACCCGGACCAAACCGGGACCAAACCGGGACCAGACCAGGATTAAATCACCCCGTGCGGCTTTTTGCTGGCCTCGCGCGGCTCCTGTGCTCGCCCGCGTGGAGGGGGAGGCGCCTGCAGCCCCTGCAGCCCCGGTGTACTTGCGGCCTCGCACTGTGTCGCGCACCTCTCCAGGGATAACTGGCTTGTGGCGGCCAAGCGTTCATAGCGACGTCGCTTTTTGATCCTTCGATGTCGGCTCTTCCTATCATTGTGAAGCAGAATTCACCAAGCGTTGGATTGTTCACTCACTAATAGGGAACGTGAGCGGGGTTTAGACCGTCGTGAGACAGGTTAGTTTTACCCTACTGATGATGTGTTGTTGATAGTAATCCTGTGTCTCAGCTCCCCTCGCGCGTTCGGCGTTGAGCCGTGCCCATACTTGCATACTTGCACAGTCCTGAGTGCAGTCTGAGTACCCTTAAAACCACACTCTGAACTGTGCACACTGCGAATTGAGACACGGCTAATGCTTTCAACCATCCTCTTTCTGAACACTTAAGTTATGAGATAGAGTCTAAGAAAAAGATTGCATATATTGCGAATTGCGTTGCGGGTTCGTATAGGAGCGCATTTGATTAAAGCCGATGTACTGTAAAAACCAAAAGTGATTCTTAAGTATTTAAAAGTTAATATCACTGTCGTTCCTAGGTCTAGCAACGTAAAATAAAAAGTGACTGAAAGATAAAACCCACCTCTATTAGAATATCTCAGCTGTGAGCCTGTATGGAGCGGTTTTCTTGCCACAATAACTGTTTTCTTTACGGACAAAAATAAATGACAACACAGCGCGCATTAAGGGACACGTGCATATTGACCGAACACGTGAATCAAATCGTGTCACCATTATCAAATGATTCTATATCAAACATCTTTGCATCCCTACTAAAAAACAACAACAACAAAAAATGTTTAAAGGTGATCAATGTAAATGTTTCTATTTTGGCTGTTAACAAATTGGCAAGATGGCCTACATAAAAAGTAATAAAGATAAACCAATATGGGTTCTTTTATGACCGATGCCGATATAGATTGTTTAGAATCCAGGGCAGCTGATGGCTGCCAGTATTATGGCCTGAAGGGCCAAATTAGATTATTTTCCTATATCATTTACATTTACTACAGACTTACCCACAGCACTTTATACCATAAACTTATGTGAGAGCTGCTGCGTAGTCACATTTTGTGCAGTGTCCTCTTTGTAGTAAAGTGGTCAAATAAGGCTTATTGCTTATGCATATTTTTAGGCATCAGGTTGACTTACACTAAAAATGCAAATATCGGCCCGATCAGTCTAGCTCTAAAAGTAAATGCTTGAGATGCTTAGCCTCATTAAAGATGCTGTACATGCAACTTTTCATGTTGATGGTTCACCACCTGCTTGTCTCTATGGAGATATGATATCTTTGCCTAGAAAGTTCCTCAGTATGGCATTAAACGTATCTATCATGCATTTAATCAATCAATTACAGGTGTCGCCTTTCCACAGATCTGACCTGTAACTTGCTTCGCCTTCTTGTCTTTAAGGAGATAGAAACGTTTAATGCCATATTGTGGAACATTTTTAAAAAAGGAAAACAGCTTTAAAAATGCTAAAATGTTTTTTCAAAGACTTTTGGCTAGTCTCCTGATTGTGCTAGAAGGCTATCTGTAAAGGTCATTTGCATGTCTCGACTCAACATGTTGACACTGTGGGCATGGATTAACCTACACCGGTTTCCAAGGGCGACGGGGGAACAGTGGGCCCCTTATGTGCCTCACGATCCGACAACACAACACGGTCTCCCAGACACAGTCATAAACATGTGCGGTTAGCATGCTCAAGGCAAGGGCTTGTTTAGGATGATGTATTGGGTGCTAAGTGAACCTTCGCAAGCAGCCTGTTTTTCATTAGGAGTCGCACCTGTAATGTGTTTATATTTAGAATGGGACATAATAACCACTGCATTGCCTTGTGAAATCGGACACTTAAAGGTGCAGCAGAAGTGATTATCTCTTGAAAAAGTCGCATTGCTTCTCACGATGGCCGTTGCAATAAAGTTGAATAATGATTTACATGCCTTTCACTTTACAATTATGTTTTATTTGAAAAACAGTATTTAATAAACTGTGTAATATGGACCCATGCACTTATTATTTTAAAGAAGGCTTATTGTGCATTTGTTATTGTGCTTGTGTCAGCGGTATAGCTAAAATGTATGACACCTGTGGATCATTATGTTATATTCTGCACATTGTAATTCACAATATTCATCTAAAAAGTGCAGCGAGTAACTGATTTTTTGTTTCATTTGTACCAAAATGAGTACATATCACTGCCGAATCCTATGCATATCAGTGATTAAGAAAATCAAATTGGAGAAAGACGTAACTACAGAGCAGTGGTTCTTTGCTAGTGGCAGTGAAAACGGAGATTGATCGTCAAGATGGTTTCTTGAAAATAAGCAATTAAAGATTACTCAAGCATGCACAAATCACTTCAAATTAGGGATGCAAATTATTGATTAATTCATTAATTGATAGTTGATTGACCTTATCGATCGATTAACGATTAACTGATAAGCGGCGTTTTTCACCTGAATTTTAGTGTTTCAATAGGGTCTTTAAGAATATAAGCTATAATATACATAACACTGAGTCAAAAATATATCATAGTATTATTATATTGTATATTCCTCAATTAATTATTCCTTAGTAAAAAGCAGACAAATGTATTGATGCTGAATAACAAAATACAGTAATCCCTCGCTCTATCGCGGTTCTTTTTTTTTATTTATTTTTTTTAATAGTGTAACTTTTTTATAGTGTAACATTGTGTTCTGTCCTGATTGGCTAAGAGACTAGACCAGGACTAAACGTGGACTGGACCAGGTCTAGACCAGAACTAAACCAGGTCTGGACCTGGACTGGACCGGGACTCGACCGGGTCTGGACCTGGACTGAACCAGAATTGGGCCGCTGCGTGCCGCTGCTGGTTTCGTGCGGCTGGTTTGTGGCTCGGGGTCCGGGCCGCAGGCCAGCCGCGTGGGACTCAGGGCCCAAGCTGCGGGCCAGTCGCGCAAAGCTCGGGGCCCAGGCCGCGGGCCGACCGCACGGGACCAGCAGCGGCACGTTGCGGCGCATTCCAGGGCGCCGCGGTTCGATCTCGCCTCGCGCGTACACCCGGGGCTGCTGAGCAGTGCCGTTGGTGCCTGCGGCTGGCTGTGAGTCGAGCTTGGCGCAGCGCGGTGCGCGGTTGCCTTGTTTCGTGACCAAGCGGGTGCGCGCGTCCGCGATTAGCAATTAATTACAATTAATGCATTTTGTTCGACTAACGTCTTAATCGACAATTAATCGTTAATCGATTAATTGTTGACATCCCTACTTCAAATACAACTTACACTACAACTGGGTGAGTAAATGCTGAGGGGAAACAACTGTAACATGGTTAAAAGCTCTAAAATGTTGATTTTGCATAATAGGTCTAGTTTAAGATTAAATAAAATTCAATCATCTAATTACAAATGAGTCAAAACTTTTTTCAAATACAATATATAAGGGGTTTAAGGGGGAAGGGACTTAATGCTTTCGTGCAGTACTTAATATATTATTTCTAAAATGTTCTATTGAAAGTATGTTCATCTTTGTAAGAGAGACAAGTGAAGCTTTTCCATTTGTTGAACTCTTATTTGGCCTACTGTTATTTGAGTACTGTTTTGAATCAACTTCCATTATAACGGAAATAAGAGTGTACTTTCAAATCCTTGTTTTAGTGTGTACTATTCTCGGATAGCCTCGTCATTATAATAAAATGTCAAACTTGATTTTGATATAAACAAAAAGGCTAACCCAAAACATGCTCCAGGTAAAATCCTCCAGCTTAGGTCCTGACCAAGCCGAGCAATAAGATCATGGAGATGGGTCCCCGGGCGCCTGAAAGACGAGCTGCCCACTGCTCCTGAAGGATGGGTCAAATGCAGAGAAATAATTTCCCTACGGGGATGAATAAAGTGTGTCGTCTTCTTCTTCTTCTTGACTTTCAATACTGATTTTAATAGACAATAAAACTCTTAAAAAATATAATTTTCAACACTAAATAAACTTTCTTTAAAATGACCATGCAGTATTGATAAAGATCAAGACTAAAAACTACTCAGAATAGGTCAATTTGTGTCCTGATTAACCAATTTGTTTTCAATATTAATACTTAAGATTAGCTTCTAGTTAGGACACTATTTGAGCATTTAAGCATTTGGGTTAGTGTCTGGGTTTTGATTATTTCTGACACTATACTCCAACTATTTTAATTTTATATTATCTTAAATCAATTCCACAATCCCTTTACCAAATCTACAATGTAAAATGAATTGCAGAATCTTTTATTCCAACTTGTACTTAGGACCCCATACTCCACCAAGCTATCTGGATTATATTATATTATAGCTTATACTCCCTGCAGTTATTGGACCCCCTGTGTCTTATCCACAGACAGAGGCAAACAGAAGCAGACCGGGGCTGTCTCTCCACACTCAAGGGCACTGCGCAAATGTCACAGTCCCTCCTGGGAGTGCATGCAGCCTCAGCGCTAAATCTATTAGCAACACGTAAACACAGAAACACACGCAGACAGGCTGTATGTGACAGGGGTGGAGGGGTATGTACATTGAATAATATAGTAATAATACTTGAATGGGTAATCTGCATATGACAGCATGACAGGTTAGACGTGATTTATTTTTCAGATTTTACTAATACTGCTTTGTATTTTCAGTCAGAAAAACAATTATCTCTGCATTTTGGATAGAATTGACAGTTGAAAAGATAGAGGCAAAGCAGTAGACAAAGAGGGCCATAAGAGGGCTCTAATAAATATATAAATATATATATGTAAACTTTGTAACCAGTACCGAGTGTTTTATAGTTGTAGTAGGGCAACAGTTTATGTTGAAAATGTGTCAATCAAGTGCCACTCCACCCAGTTAATACTACAGTTGGGTTTTTGGGAAAGGCACAACCACATTTGAAATGAGCAACAATGAAAGAATGGACAAGATTTGTTTGCATGCACCGACAGGCCATTCTCTACATCTTGAAACCATTTACAAATAAAGAGATTATAGCGGCCATATACTCCACAAACCCTTCCGCTCGTAGCTTTCTTGAAGTTATTACTATACCAATGCAGGCTAATCCAATTCTACCGGCATTCCAGATTACAAGATTACAGGATTAACAATGCACGATACAGCACTTAACAACAAAGCTCCCAGCAAGATTTTTTTTTCACAGTAGCTGTTGAGAAAGTGCCCTCAGTGAAACGCAATGCTAAAAATGACCTATATAAAATTTCTGGGGTCAAATTATGGATGTATACAAGTATGGATAAAAAACACCCAAGGTACTAGACAAAAAGTCATTGCCATTACTGCAGAAAATTTGACAAAAACAAATTTCTTAATTAATACAACACAATCAAATATGATTATTTAATTTATAAAGGTCCAATGCCTCAACACTGAGATATTACAATGACAATGGTGGTTTGAAAGGACTACAGTGGGTTCACTTATGCATTGTCAGTCATCAGCAATTTTAGCGATTCTTGGACCTCACCCTTGAGAAGTCTGACCAAGTTTGAATCTTGACCCTTGACCTTTGTTGCAGTTTCAAAGGAGGAAATGGTGTGAGTGTCGATGCTGGAATTTCAATTGTCTTATCTTGTTGAGAAAATAGAGAGATGACTGACAGAGATGTTCTGTGTGTAGATATGAGATACTTATTGATTCTTTTCTGTAGAGAATAACTGATATCATAAGCAACAATGCAGCTAAATTGTATTGGGATTTCTTCAATATAATATGTCATTGCTTTGGCACTATCCTAATGTTTAATCAAGGAATACATCAAACAAATTGCAATATATATATATATATATATATATATATATATTTAATATATATATATATATATTTAATATATATATATATATATATATATTTAATATATATATATATATATTTAATATATATATATATATATATTTAATATATATATATATATATTTAAATATATATATATATATTTAAATATATATATATATATTTAAATATATATATATATATATAAATATATATATATATATATATATAAATATATATATATATATATATATAAATATATATATATATATATATATATATATATATATATATATATATATATATATATATATATATATATATATATATATATATATATATATATATATATATATATATATATATATATATATATATATATATATATATAAATATATATATATATATATATATAAATATATATATATATATATATATATATATATATATATATATATATATATATGAGCTCTGATCTTCACCTAGTTGTGAATGTACTGTTCCTGCCTGCATGCACTTTTCCTTCTTGTTCAAATGTCCTGGAGCTACTGTGGCAAGTAAATTTCTCCTGTGTGAGATCAATAAAGTCTTATCTTATCTTACATTGAGTGATAGGGATTTTGAGTTGGGGAAGTATCAAATCGCAAAGGCTGCAATTATTTCAATAGTATAATAGTATAATCTTTTTACTTTCTATAAAAAGATTTAAAGTTTATTTAAACTTTTAAATAAACTTTAAATCTTTTTATAGAAAGATCTTGTTCAACCTGTAGTTTAGACATGTTCTGAAAATGCAGGGGATTCTTGTATTAGTTTTTCATATTTCAGTCTTCAGACACAAAGTCACAAAGACACAAATCACAGTACTCAGAAAAATCATAAACAGATTCTCCCCCAAAACTGTGTAGCCCTAGTGAGTATGTGATTGCTGGTCTTATAGTCTTTCAAAATGAATGAATGAACAGTGACATTTCTCACCAAATAATAATTTAACTATACTATAAAATAGTATAGTACTATAATTTAATTAAGATTCAAGTTTAATCACATTGAATCATTATTTTTCCTCCATCTTAACTTTTTATTCCCATGAATAAAATTTATATCTCAAAATGTCTAAAGACCAGTCAAACATCTTTCATCCACCAGACCTTGTTAGCGCATATCAAGTTTTCAAAGCTTCATCAGCGCGTGCACATGCGGCGATTCAATGTCAGCGTTGTGAATGGGGCACTCCTCAAGGACATGCCCCCAGAACGGACACATGAAAAGACTGGGAGAGGAGGTGACGGCCCGCAACCACGGAGATAAAAGCTCCATTGACTCCTTTGTTACATCGAGTTAAAAAGCCCCTAAATGTTGGCTTGCGCTTGGTTTCGTCCGTAGTCCACATGCTCCAGAGTGGCCATGTGCTGGTAGGTACGACGCCCTTTGACCTTTAAATCAGCTCAAAGCCAATTCACTTTTCTTTTGTCTTTTCCGGGGGTAACCTAGCAACGCTCCATCCCCGCTGTGACAAAGTGTGTGTGTGTGGTGTGTGTGTGTGCACCGCCAGACCGATTTCCATGGTAACGTTGTGTGTGTCCGACAAGCGCCGACAGCACTCGAGAAGACACTTATCTTAGAATAGTTTGGATGGAAGGTAAACAACAATAATAGGCCATCCAAAGTCACTTGAGAGCTTAATCGTGGACAAACGGAAGGAAGATTTCCAATTAGTCGGTAGCAGATTGTGAAATAGACTTGACTCTACTACAGTGCATACAGGGACAAGCAAACTATTCCGACCTGAGGGACATCAACTTCTACTGTGCCATTCAGTTATCTTTGTGGACAATGTCAGGAGAAATACAGATGTAACAACACAAATCTAACCACATATCAATGCTACAACACATTTGGATGGTGCCCATTATAGGTAAAAATATTTCAGATGGCCTTTCAAAAATACTTTTATTAACTAATTATTGTATTGTATTGTATATTGTATGTGCGCAGTCCTCGATGTCATCCAATCGAAACCATGACTGGATCTCGGATTACGTTTGACTCAAACAAAAGTGTAAACTAACATATTGAACTTTTGCCATTTGAAAAGTGATAAAATTTGTGTTATTTGATGACTGCAATAGTGTGCCCTGACCACTCATGTTAAACGGATATCGCCAAACTCCGAAATCTCCGGAAATACTCCAAATGACACAAAAGTACACAAAAAGTAGGGTGAGTAAATTACGATGTTTTATCACCGAAATAAGGTTCAGATTGTAAAAACGTTACTTGTCCTTTAACTATGCTCATTTACTGTAAAGCTTTCACTAAAAATCGATTTGCTTTGCATCACAATTCAATAGTCAACTTCCTCTATATTATGACACCTAATGATCTCACATCTAAAATGTGTGCTAATTGTCAGCCTTCAATTATCTTCAACTATTTGCAAGTCCCACTCCCAAAATACCCCCGCAATGAAAATAAACACATCCTACCTACTATGAATAGCCACCATAAGCATTTATCAGACATTTGCCTAGCCCTGTATTACTTTCACAGTTATGATTTGAGCTAATAATAGGTATAGCAGCGGTAGCATTTTGAATGGGCGACGGGAGGCAAATGTCTTTATGATAACCTTTAGCGGTGTAGTCGACATTAGTGGTCCCATTACGAGGCAAACGCTCTAATTCATTAACACACTGTACGGGCGCTAAGGAATATGGACCATAAAACAGCAGCGATGGGCAAAACGAGAAAATAAACAAGAGAGAAGGCTGTTTCATTTCACAAGACTCATGGGGCCAATGGTTACTAAATCTAATGTAAACAGACAAGCGACTATGCATGGCTGTCTTGTAATTGTTTTGGAAATATAACGTGAAGGTGAATTGTTAGCTAGATGAGCGCATCAGTGTGTTAGACAGTGTTGGTAAGTGTCATGATCAAGACTGTAACTTTATTGTGGTCGACTAGTCAATTACCATCATCAGTTGATACTCATATATTGCGAGTATTGTTTGTCGGATCACACTAAGTATGTTGTATATTAAGATAAGATAAGATAAGACTTTATTGATTTCACACAGGAGAAATTTACTTGCCACAGTAGCTCCAGGACAGTTTGAACAAGAAAGAAAAGTGCATGCAGGCAAGGATGGAATAAAGTAAGTAATAATAAAGTAATAATAAAGTAGTAATAATAATAATAATAATAATAATAATAATAATAATAATAATAATAATAATAATAATAATAATAATAATACAAGCATCAATAAGGAGAGCATGGAAAAGAGGATATTGCACGTCTGGCCTATATAGTAGAATTATACAGTCTGATGGCGGTGGGGATGAAGGATCTGTGGTAGCGCTCCTTCTTGCACTGGGGGTGCCTCAGTTGGCTGCTGAAGGAGCTGCTCAGCTCCTCTACAGTCCGGTGCAGAGGGTGAGAGGTGTCGTCCATGATGGACGTGAATTTGGCCAGCACCCTCCTCTCAGCCACCTCCTCTACAGAGTCCAGAGGACAGCCCAGGACAGAGCTGGCCCTCCTGACCAGCTTATTGAGTCCCTTTCTGTCCCGCTCTGTGCTGCTCGGGGCCCAGCAGACGACAGCGTAGAGGAGAGCAGAGGCCACCACAGTCATAAAAAGTCTTGAGCAGAGGCCTGCACACGCCAAAGGACCTCAGTCTCCTCAGGAGGTGGAGGCGACTTTGGCCCTTCTTGTACAGGGTGTCGGTGTTGTGGGACCAGTCCAGTTTATTGTTGAGGTGAACACCCAGGTACTTGAAACTGTCCACAGTCTCTATGTCCTGCCCCTGGATGTTCACCGGTGGGTAAGGTAGTGGTCTCCTCCTGAAGTCGATCACCAGCTCCTTCGTCTTACTGGTGTTCAGGCTCAGGTGGTTGCGCCCACACCAGTCCACAAAGTCTTTGATGACCGAGCGATACTCCAGCTCGTTCCCCTCAGACACACAGCCCACAATGGCCGAGTCGTCAGAGAACTTCTGGAGATGGCAGCATGTCCGTGTTGTATGTGAAGTCCGAGGTGTAGATGGTGAAGAATAAGGGTGAGAGGACAGTTCCCTGGGGGACCCCAGTGCTGCAGACTACCACCTCTGACTCACAGCCACGCAGCCGCACGTACTATGGACGGTCAGTGAGGTAGTCGATGGTCCAGGCAGCGAGATGTCCATCAACTCCCGCGTCCTCCAGCTTCCCCCGCAGCAGTGCCAACCTGATGGTGTTGAAGGCACTGGAGTAATCCAAGAAAGTGACTTTCACAGCACTCCCGGCGGTCTCTAGGTGGGTGAGCGCCCGCTGCAGCAAGTAGATGACGGCGTCCTCTACTCCTGCGTTTGGCTTGTAGGCAAACTGCAGCGGGTCCAAGGTGGGGCTCACCACAGAGCAGAGGTGACTGAGGATCACCCTCTCCATGGTCTTCATGAGTTGGGAGGTCAAGGCGACTGGTCTGTAGTGGGCCAGTTCCGTGGCGTTTGTTGTTTTGGAAACCGGGACCACACAGGAGGTCATGGCAATTTTAGTATTATCTTAATTGATTATTTCAATTACAGTGGTACCTCACCTTACGAATGACCCAACAAATGAAAATTTCAAGTTACGAAACGCCTTCACGGTAAATTTAGATACGAAAAGAAAATTCAAGTTACGAAACGCGAAATCTAAAAAATTCAAATAATGCGCGCTCAGCCACACACATACGCTTTTCTCAGACTGGATTTAAACTTTTCTCACATTTGTCTCTCGTTTAAACACTCAAACTTTCATAGATTTTCAACAAAATTATTAATAGTGAAGTGTCGGGGGAAGAGGGGGGCGGGGGGAAGACTGCACGGACACGTGTGATAGCGCAGCATGACCCGGCGCGGAGCTGACAGCAGGTCTAGACCAAGGTCTAAACCTGGACTGGACCAGGACTAAACCAGGACTAGACCAGGTGGATTAAAGCAGCGAGTAGGACAGCACGCAGTCTGAGCCCATGAGCGCATGAACGAGACCCATGCAAGAGGTGGTCTAGACCTCTTCTAGACCTGACCAGGTCTAGAGGAGGTCTAGAGGAGCCGCGGTGGTCTGGACTAAACCAGGACTAAACCTGGACTAAATCAGGAGGAGCCGCGGTGGTCTGGACTAAACCAGGACTAAACCTGGACTAAACCAGGAGGAGACCACCGCGGCTCTTGCATGGGTCTCGTTCATGCGTTCATGCACTCAGACTGCGTGCAGTCCCCTCCTCGCTGCTTTAATCCACCTGGTCTAGTCCTGGTCTAGTCCTGGTTTAGTCCAGGTTTAGTCCTGGTTTAGTCCTGGTTTAGTCCAAGTTTAGACCTGGTCCAGTCCAGGTTTAGACCTTGGTCTAGACCTGCTGTCAGCTCCGTGCTGGGTCATGCTGCGCTATCACACGTGTCCGCGCAGTTTTCTCCCCCCTCCCGCCCCCCCCCCCCCCCACACTTCACTGTTAACACATTTTGTTGAAAATCTATGAAAGTTTGAGTGTTTAAACGAGAGACAAATGTGAGAAACACGCAGAAAACAATGTTACACTATAAAAAAAGTTACACTATAACAAAAAAAAACTTGGAACGAATCAGGCTTTGTCCATTGAAATAGCTACTCAACTTACGAATTTTTCACGTTATGAAACCACTTCTGGAATGAATTAATTTCGTAAGGTGAGGTACCACTGTATATATTAGTCACAATTAAACAACTGTCCAATAATGTCCAATAATCTGGAAGTAGGTGTTAGCATGCTAGATGTTGTAAGTTTTACCGTCCTGGCAAAAATCACTCACAATCATACCGACCTGTCTAAAATAATGTGGCGATCGCTTAATATCATAATGTGTATAGTGAGTGCAAGCCTTATTACCATGTGGTAATAAAAATGAAATATTTTCCCAGATTCAAGCCAGATGCCCTTCCTGAAGCGACCCTCACTATTTATCCAAGCAAAGTAAACACTGGCTTATGGTGAATATTGCTGACACAACAGAGGTTGTGGTTCTTAATTTTCCAAACAACAGAGCGAGGCAAATATGAAGCCAATTCTATATTTCAGTTTTATTACGTTTGTCCTTTCAAAGTAAGCCACCAAAGCATCTGCACAATGAAGCAATGATGTGTGTATCTTTTGAAACCTAACAAAAGGAAATGGATTAGCTGCTATCCCGATTTCCACGGCACGGTTCTTGTAACAATGTGTGGCTGTATAAGACGCAAGACACATTTAGTGAGACCAGATGGTTTGGAATAATTTGACATTGACTAATTCAGTGGCACAATGCAATACTTATTACAGTCTGTACAGTGTTCGGCGCTAATGCTTTTGCTAACGTCAACAATCTTTAAAAATGACTTCCCTCTGCAAGAAATGTGTCCTACGAATGAGCACATGAGATCACATTCAAGCCTCTGTATCTAAATTGTATGCTGCACTTTTAGTTCCTTTGAGCTGTTTTGCATGTCATTTTGTCCTTTTGTCAAGATCACACTAAAACTGTTCAGGAAAGGTCAAATTTTGAGTGAACGTGTATCTGACTGTAATCTGTGAATGTGACATTTTTATTGTCGATACTTGCTCAAATTAGTATGTAGTTTTAATATTGATTTTGATATTAATTAGCATCTGATTTTCGAGACTTTTGATAACCCTACAATAGAGTGAAGAGTGATAAAATAGTAGTGCTGTCATGGTAAAATTTCAAACACAATTTCGATACTAAGGAACAATACTGATTACAATACATTAATTTTTAGTAATAGAATTTAATGTTTACGTACAAATTAATAGTGCTGTCTTTATCTTAGCATGAGGTCTTACATTCATTCTGATACAACTCAAGATCACACTAAAACTGTTCAGAACTGCTCAAATGTGATGTCATGTGAATATGACTTTTTTTTGTATCAATACTTGTACAAATAAGTATCTAGTTTCAATATTAGTCTTACAATCAATTAGTACCAGATTTTCAATACTTTTAAGAACCCTATAATACAGTGAAACTAAATATATAGCTTGCATTAAGCCAGATAACAAAAATGAATTCCCTTAGCAAGAAATGTCCTAAATCTCCTATGAGCATCACTTCCAAGCCTCTGTATCCAAATTATGTTGCGTTTTTACTTTCTTTAAGTTATTTTGTACCTGTCATGGTCGCTAAACGGGGCAGAGGTGAAAGAGACTCGTAAAATGTTGTCAGGAGGTTATTTTTTGAAGTTTCGGAGTGAGGCGTTTGTCATGCTGTGATGTAAGTGTCTGTCGTATGTGACATCTGTGCCGCAGAAGCTAGAGGAGACTGACAGTTCATGCGCCGCCAACAGACATAGCATCAATCACAGCCTCTCCTCAGACGTGCCATTATGATGGGATCAAGTACGGCTAAGGTACAGCTTCAAAAAGGGGGAGAGGCATCATTTCTTCAGCTGTATGCTTAAAGGTCCAGTACACGATTTTTGTCCATGTGACTGAACTAAATTTGTTTTGCCACAGTAGAGATATATTGTATTAGCAGCTCTTGAGGTCAAAATATGTCTACTGCATGCTTTCTAATTATGAAGCATTTTATTGTTCAGTAATCAGGAGTTGTGTGTTAGGATGCTAGTTGTTTGCTGCACAGTGATGGCAAAAGTCTACTCTGGTCTCTGAGAGTTGTGAAAAGTGCTCATAAACTAATAGCAGTGGGATAGGAAGAATGGTAGGATGCTTGGAAACCGTAAGGCAAGTGAGGAAAAACTTTGGACCACTGCAAGTCATCTGAAATTAACTAGTTCAGTTTTTCATGTTTATAAGACAGTAAAAATCATCAATCAATCAATCAACATTATTTATAAAGCGCTTTTCATACAAAAAATGTAACACAAAGTGCCTTACAGTGACTAAGGATTAGACTGACTTTTTATTGATCTCACACAGGAGAAATCATTTTCTGCATTTGACCCGGGTCTATCTCCATGATTTTGTTGTTTAGGCTTGGTCAAGACCCAAGCTGGAGGATTTTACCTATGGCGCATGTTTTGGGTTGATGGGGGAAACCGGAGTGCCTGGAGGAAACCCACCCAGACATGGGGAGAACATGCAAACTCCACACAGAAAGGCCCGGGCGACCTAACCCTTCTTGCTGTGAAGCATGAGTGCTAGCCACTCAGCCACCGTGCAGCCAACAATAAAAAAATAAAAAATGTAGAGTTCCTTTAAGTAACCAGTTAGTGGTACAATGTACAGTAGAGGAACACATCTTCACCAAGATCATGTTGTTTTGAATGCACCATTCATCTTCTAATATCTATAAAAATAAAAGATTTAAAATATAATAAGAGGAAATAAGAAACTTGACAAATCATTTTCCAAATAAGAGTACAAAAAGACATTTATGCATGTCTGATGGATCAGATCTGATACTTGTTATTGGGAGCCTGCAAAAATAACAACTTTGTTCATATTACCCATCCTTATTTTGTTCTGTCAACTAAAATTATATGAATAGTTAACTATTATAGTAAAAGTTAACATTCATTTTATTCATTTGTTTTTTACTTCTAAGCATTTTCTACCTCAAACAACCTTTTCTTTTACACTCCTATGAAGTACGCCTTTGAAAGTAAGTTTTAAGTATCATTGCACCGACATCCAGATCTAAAAATAATACAATGACCTCAAAGTGATTGCATAAGTACTTCACTGCACTTTTCATTCCTCGCTATAACTCCACTAATCTCCACCACCCCGTAGCTGAAATATGCCCTGACGCCTTGTAAGAGCCACTCCGGGTAGCCACTTACGATCGTACCAACCTGTCTAAAATAATGTGGCGATCGCTTAATATCATAATGCGTACATAGTGACTCCTAGCCTGCCTGTAAGCCCTGGCTATTCCATTACACATACAAGGTCGCAGAGACGTGCCGACTCAGCGTTGCCATTTTCAAAAGCTAGTGTCCTTTCTTCCTTGTTAGCGCTTTTCCTTTCATTGCGTCCCAGAGCTGTCGGGCCTTGAACACTTTTCACGGAAATGAGCGCTATATTAAATGGCGCTATTGAGAAAGTCGCTGTCAAAATTCCAACTTGGGTTACACAAAAGGGGTTTCTGAGACGGCGGGGAGAGGCTGACATGTTCATGCTAACTGAATGAAAATTGTCTGGTGTGCGTGTGTAGCCATGGCGTTCATCATGGCGTTCATCATGGCTACATTGATTAGCTTGCACTCACCTTATTGATTTTGCGTTGCGCATTCTATTGAGATGCATGCCCATAGACTGCAATCACTCAAAAGGCAGAAGCATTCAGTGTATCTGGAATTCACTCAATGATAGGGCCACGTATCTGCTTTGTGCTACACTGAATACATGTTTTCAGGGCACTCCACCACAAGTCGATTTTTGACTCCAATCAGTGTGTAACAAGGTTTTTTTTTTTACATCTGACAAATTGTGTAGATTTTGTGAAGGATGTTTACTTTTGACTCTTTTCTTGAAAAAAAATGCCAAGATGATAGTGTGTAACTTCCACAGATGTTTATAATGTACATAAAAACTAAAAATTCCATCTTCATCCATCATCTTCCATCTAGACTAGAGCCAAACTAAATGCTTTTGACAAAACAAGATGTAGACATTTTTATTATATTATCAGTAGTTTTTCAAGTGTTGCGATTAGGTTTTCATTTGTGTGGTTAAAAAGGGTTTCTGTTTCTGAATTCTGTTCAGAGTACATGTTGTAAACAAATCCAGGAGAATTAACATTTTAGACAACACTGAAATATGAACATATGAGCAAATACAAGAATCCCATGCATTTCAGAACATGCCTGTCGCGGTCTAAACTACAGGTACAAGGCAAGATTTTCTGATAAAAAGACTGTATATTTTACATTCTATTATCTCAATTGCCCTTTGTTTGATAATTTGATAACTGCCTCAACTCAAAATGCAGTTCTGTTTTCAATTTGATTCCTGTATATTGTGCAGCACTAGCAGGAAATTTCATCTTCAAGAATACAACTTGGAGACATGCATCATCATTCAGCCATCATAGCATCTAGAGTTTTGAGTCTTTTAAATGCCATTTGTGTCTGTGATGTGGTATCCTGGTTCTTTCCATGTCCTGGTGTAGCCCTGGTAGTGTGGCAGCTGCCGTGGATTCATCACCTGAGTGAAATCAAAGCCTGTAGGAAGCCGATCCTCTCTCTGTGTGCCACTCTGGCCATCCAACGCACCGCTCCCTGCCAAAGCCGTAACAGAATCTCACCGCGGCCCCAGACCATTTGTCCTGGTGCCAACCGGTTCCACTTTATCCACACATGAGCCGACATGAAGGGGAAGACGGGCACTGCTCGTCCAGGCAAGACCCCAGAGCAGGAATCGGTGGAGTAGCCAAGATTTGTGGGGTTATTTTATCACAGCCCTGTTCCAAATATGTTCAACTGGGCCAACAATACCAATAAATGCCTGTATTACATTAATTGATTAGTTGAACTGATATTCTAGAACCAACAGCCAATCCAGTATTTTTTGTGGGTCGATAACAAATATCAGCATTTTCTTCTTAAAGGTCCCATGGCATGAAATTTTCACTTTCTGAGGTTTCTGAACGTTAATGTGAGCTCCCCTACCCTGTTTAGCCCCCCCCCATGGTTAAAAGTTGTGAAATGTCTAAACTGAGCATTTACGATCCTTTTCTGCGTTACAAAAAATCGGAGCTCAAACGGGCGTTTTTGAACAAGGCACCTTATTGACGTCAGATCGAAAAAAGAAATGCAAATGCAGTTCCACCCCCGTCTGTCTGTACTCAGCGTCTCTGTAAATCACGCCCAGAGAGTTTGGACTGCGAATGCGCTAGGCAGTGCGAAATGCGTTTTTTTATTTGCCTGGAGGCACGTCCGAGTGTTTCTAGGCTCGGAAGTCCTTTATCTGAGCCTCTGGATCTTTGAACAGCAGTGGTTTAATTTTATTTTATGTGGAAATGTGTTTATTTTTCAATGGAACGCTTGAAATCTCTCCCCCCGTGCAAAAACAAGGAAATGGATCAGCTGAGGCTCAGAGCGAGAGCGAAGCGTTTGGCCACGCCCCCACCCTCTACTATTGGCCAGCTCTTTTCTCCTCATTTGCATTCAAGCAACAACGCCCATTATAGAGTGTTCAGTGTGAGAAAAATTACTCTTTCTCAGCTTATCTGTTTCTCATGCACTGAGTGTTGATTTCGAAGAAGGATTCATTTACAGTATTAGGGAACCATTAAGGAGCCATATAAAAGCAACAAGAAGTACCATGTCATGGGATCTTTAAACACTTGTTCAATTTGCCTCATACCTTAAAGAGCAAAGTCTTAAAAAGTCTTAAAATCTTAAAAAATGCAGAATCAACTTTTTGGAGCTTTCTTCCATGTTATAACATTGTTCTCTCATCCAAAACATTCCTGAAGAGATTTCCGTCACCCATGCATGTTTGAGTAATCTTGCAATCGCTACTATTTGAACCCTCCTAATAGTCAGCAGTAAGATCCTGTCTAAAACTGAGCCCACGAGCGTATTTTCCATAAGTATACAAATTAGGGCTGGGAATATTAACGCGTTAATCGCGAACGATTAATGATCGCGAACAATTTTTTTAATCGCGATCAGAGTTTGCCAGCATTTTTCGCAATTCTACCATCCATATGCAGCTCATTTGGTTGTATTAATTAAACTCATTGTCGGTTAAACGCGCTATTTTGAGTTTGCTAGTATTTTGTTCCTTCTACGCATCCGTAGGCAGCTCGAGCGGGCTTCAATCATTTATTTACAATTTCTCAAAGTAAGCACTATTACTGGTTCATTGTTACTTTTTCCTTTCTCTGCACTTTTTTGAAATAAAAAAAATGGTGAGAAATACTTTGCATTGTGAGTTTAACTTTAGATTCGAACGGTCTTACTGCAAGATATCAATTTTAAAAATGCAAAATAAATCACGATTAATCGCGATTAACTATGAAATTTCTGAGATTAGTTGCGATCAAGAAAATTAATCGTTTGACAGCCCTAATACAAATACATGATACAAAACAATACATTACAACTTCACAAACCTGATGCGATGTGCAGTACTTTCATTACCAGGATAATGCACGCAACACTGATTGTGTCACGATAGCACTTTGAAGGTGGAGTGAACAAGGGGAGGAGGGACTCTCGAGTGCGTCAAAAACGACATGGCAACTTATTTAACACATAGTTTTCTGCTTATTGCATTTTTAAAACATAAAAGGTAACATATTGATAGTAAAATCTAATAAACCCTCTTTAATCTAAACCTATTGCTAGTCTATTGGTATTATGCAACTTAAACTTATTAATAATGGGGGTAGCAAATAAAATAAATCAAGAGTGAAAGATTACTTATTATTATCTACTCTTACTCAGAAACAGAAAGCTCATAACTACCTTCTCTGCCCAGTACACAGCGCTAGCCTGATTTACGCTTAGCCATTAGCCGCTCTTAAAACAGCATTAGAGCCTTTTCCCCCTGCCGCACGGCCTTGAAAGTAAAAGAGGAGACACCCCCTATTAAGAAGAAAGTGATAGCTGTTGAAAGGCGACCACAAAAGGGCGCATTAAGTATTCAGCAGCCACATCAGCCGGAAAAACCAACTGAGCCATGGATGAAGATAATTAACCGGAGATTTACCATCTTGGAGCTATGCGTCTCATCCACATATGAATTCCGAGGGTCGGGGTGATTAATGGCGGCGTGGGGCTTGGCTGGAGCAGGGGATGGTGGGAGGAGAGTCAAGGCCAGTGGTAGGAATGGTTCCCCCAGGTGCCATGGTACATCTGGTGGACAGGTGACCTACACGGGGGTTTGTTCAGGACAATACCGTACAGTCCGAGCTAAGAGTTGAATGGATAATTAATCTTATCAAGGGCAGAAGGGAGCAAGCAGGAAAAGTTAAGTGAATGAGGATATAATAGTGCATATTGAACCTTTAAAATCCTATGGATCAGAATGTTATAAATTCTGGCAAGGTGAGGCAAAGTGAAAACCATAATATATTTTAAATTATTAACTGATGAACAGATCTAAATGCAAATCGTTTTACAACATTAGAACAAAAAATAAAGTTGAATTTCCAATGTACATATATGAACGTAATTTGCTTCTCTATTAAGATGGATGGAAAAATACAATTTTCTAAAAAAGTATAATTTATGATGAAATGTGTAATGTATCTGTAGCTGAAGTGGCAAAAATGCATAATCTTTTAATTTTTCAACTTATTTATCATGTCTGGTCTTGTTATAGTATGTCAAATCTGGTTTGTACCAGGTTCTCATTAAACTCTGTAGACAAGTAAACAAAACAAAATTAGAAAATGTTTGATAGTCTTGTATAAATTAAACAGTTCAATTTTCAGTCATATCGTAATTTGTCAGTGCTTCTTGGATTTTTAAACATAAATTGTAAATCTAATCACAATTCAAACCTTTTCCAAAATTGTTAAAAAACAAAAACGAAAAACAATTCAATTCAATTCAAAATAGTTTTGGTCAATATGTGTTATAAAGATATATGGGGTGATTTCATAGATGTCAGCCAATCACATCCTTCCATCCACAACCCTTCTCTCTGCAGCAGCAAGACATCAGCCACCTCAACCTCTCATCTCCTCTTCACCACCATCACTTGTATCAATGTCAGAAATGTTCAAATCCTGGTCAGATGCAGTATATTTTGAAAAGTCTTTTTATTTTTTTCTTCTCTCTCTTTCTCCTTCCAGTTGATTTTCCATCCATCATACCTCGCTGATGTGTCTCTTAGCGGCAGCCGATGGATCAATAGAGCAGGCTGCTGTAGACTTCACGTTAGCCTCGTAATGGCCTCACTCACCAACTGCGTGGGAATGCTATTTTTCCTTTACTATTTGGAGTTAAGGGTCTTTGAAGTTGCTCCAAGTACACTGATATCCAAACTATTTTTTCCTGAATTGATTCATGTAAATAATTCTCCCATGTCAACTGGCCAGTAATGACATTAAAGACAGCATTTTTTTTTTCCTTTTTTCTGAAATGCGTGAAAGCAGTGGGGTGTCGGAAAATGTTATAAGACAATTTTCTGAGCTAGAAATTTCACATCTGTTTACTGTTTAAGATTCAACACTATGTTTTTTTCTGTAAGATTTGAAATATCAAATCTGTTCCTATTGATGGAAAATATCAGATTTTCATTACACTTTCAAAACTGTGTGACAAAAAAGTACAAAATTATGCTAATCTCTTCCAAAAACGATCTTTGATTCTACATAACAGCATACATTGCAGCACTTCTCTACCACAGCAGCATAACAGCCACCTCAGCCTCTCCCTCATCACTTATTCACCAGCATTATGACACCAAAAATTATTCCTGATCACTACCTGTGATGATTTTGGTGATTGGACTGACATTTTTCTCTACCCACTCCTCATCATGCTTTAAGAGGGTGACAGGTGGAGTTAACTAGGGATTGGTCCTATATTATTGCTAATATCAGTATCAGGGGATGGATTTATATATCAGTACAAGTAAATCTCCCGAGATATTAGGTTTATAGATTTTCTACAGATTTTTGGGATGGGATGAAGCTAAAAGTTTACACAATTATCATAAAAAATGCAACAATGTGTAATGAACCAGGGGGAAAAGCAATAAAAAAAAGAAAATATAACAAAAGGGAAAAGCTACTGTGTAAACGTCAATGTTTTTATTAATAGCCACTACAGCAAATAGTAATATCAGCTGAAAAATATCTATATCGAACCATCACTACATTTAACCAGCTACAGTGAAGTGTGACCTCTCCGAAGATGCAGATGACTCAATAGTTACCATGAATTGTTAAATTGAAATTGCAATATGAATCTTGAAATATCCCCCATCACTAACCATTCAAGAAACTATTCTCTCATTTGTCTGTTCATCTTAGGTAAAAACTTTTACCAAGTTACCTTAAGACTACTTATTTACCCAACAATCCGTGCTACATTCCTCTGGGGTCTGGACGTTTCACAGGCTCCTCACTTAGGCAGCAGAAGTGGTTGACCTTTGACCTCATTAGGCATTAGTGTGTACAGTTGTGTGTTTACCGTTGGGAGCCCCCGGTATGCATGATTAGCCCTGTCACCTTATCTGGATGTCGCGCCGCAGCTGGGTTCACTTTAGCCTCTACAACAAGGACAGATAATGCAGGGGACAGGAGGCTGCAGTGTCTCCGTGAGCTGTGGACTTTATCAAGGACGCGACAGGCTAAAGCTAGCACACAAATCTGACACCAAGATGTAAATTACTGATAACAGAAGAGAAAGTTAGACATTGAGTTTATGCTAGCATACATAGTAAACAGCTGATAAGATTAAAGAGCCACTAAACACCAAAACCACTTTTTCTTTACTGATTAACTGTGTAAATGGGTCTAAAATAGAAGTGTAAACCTATCCCTGGCCTTATTTTGCCATTTTAGTGCATGTTTGTAAAAAATTGGACTTTTGGTTCAAAAGCCGTGTCTGTACTGGCCTCTTTTAGGATCAACTATGGCCACTACATTTGAATTTCCGGGTTGGACAAATGGCCGCCAATAAGTCAGATGCAGGTTATTATGTGACAAGCACAACCGCTCACGGTCTATGGGTGCTCTGTCGCCAAACACGCATCGCTGTCACTCTCCACTGACAGTATGCTATTGCTAGCTCTCACTGACTGGTGCTGTTACCCGGCTGTCACTCATAGGTCAAGCCCCTCCCTACACATCACCCCACCCGTGCTCCCCAACCCGCCAAGTACCGCCCACTTTGTTAGAATTTTCAGATTTTGACTGTGGGTGGAGTTAACACTAGCACAGGCGTTTAGCGGCTCTTTAAAGCAACGCAACTCTATATGATAAGAATAACTTATTGTTATCTTCCAAACAGGGGTATAAGGTGATATCTTGGTACTTTACAGTTTCATTTTCAGTTAGAAGTTTAATTTTATGCAACACCGGATTGGAAGACATTTAGCGCATAATTTGCACATTTATGATGATTGCACAAGATATATAAACATGTGTGAAGTATACTGTACTACTAAGTACAGTATAGTAAATGCTGATACAAAAAGCGAATTTTTCAATTGATCTATTTCATTTATTTGGAGATTTAGAATCATTGTACCTGCAGGTCTTAATAAAATAGAGTTAGGCATTGTGTCAGACTGGTAACAATACGCTATGCTGAAATTACAGAGTGAAAAGCATTTTGAGGCTAAATTAATCTGTCTGTCAGAGAGTTAAATGCTTTGTCATTTTAGAGACAACTCTTTGGCAAATTACACATTTGGAATTGATTTATGCTGGATGCCCTTCCTGACACAACCCAGTCATTTTATTATCTCTTGGAACCAATACTGTATACAATAAAGTAAAATGTGTCTTAACCCAGTACAAATATTGTAAAATCAGCTCTTAGGGTCAAAATGTGTGCGTTCTGCATAGAATTCTAAAGCATTTTTATCATCAGCAACCCAAGAAGTAATGTTGGTGTGCAGCTAGCATGCTAGTTGTTGTTAGCATTACTGTGATGACAAACCTCTGCTTTGAATGAATGAAGTTCTGTTTTTCCCATTTTTAGGCTGCAAAGGTCCAATGCCTTTAATGGTGTTTATGTATTTTAACATGAATGTTCCCCAAACTGCACACATTACACAATCCTTGTTTGTACTGCAGTGCAAGATATGCCAAGTTGAACTACTCTATTATAGAAGTGAGTAACAGCTATAACTGCCTGCAAAATCTAATTAGTGTCAGGCTTCCACTGCACCGAGGTTTAACAAATACCATTAGGGGAATCCACATTATTTTTATTAACGACAATGGCAGCGACATGCTTCACACCGCTGTAATAGAAGTGGTCACAGGTGTAATAGGGTCTGACAGAATCTTCTTAAAGATGTCCTCCACTGGTCTGAGAGCACCACATTTGAATACTTCATTAACCACTGCTGCTGATACATGGGTGCATGAATCCTTTGGTTGCTACAGTGACACAGAGTAGACCATCATGTACTCACAAGACAAAACATTTTAAGTGTATTTAGAGCAAAGGCAATTCAATGTTTGACTTGCTAAATATACAGAATACATTAGATGGATCGAGTGTAAGTTTTAATATACTAGATATGGGTAAAGTATAAGTAAAAGTGTTCTGTGAGGAAACAGGCACGTTACTGTACAAAAAAATGCACAATAGGCTAATCTTAGACTGCAGTCGCCCACATGCCCTAACATCAGACACACTTGATTTATTCATTGGGCCTGACAATTATTTTAGTAGTCAATTAGCAATTTGCTGTTTTTTATTAGTTCATTAGTCCAATGATTGGCCTATTTGTATTGTGGAATATGATTTACAGGGATGAAAGTGAACAGTAATGAAAAAAGCTGAAAGTCACTGAAAAGCTAGGGGGGTCCGGGGGCATGCCCCCCTGTAAAATTTGAACTCTAGATGCTCTGAGATGCAATCTGGGGTCATTCCAGCCAATAAAAACTAAGACGTCAACCACCCATTTTGGGGGGGGAAATTCCCTTTCCTCTTGATGATCCCACTTTGCACTATCGTCTCACAAAATTTTACAAATATATATGTTTGCAATAAAGTAAAACTGTAAATCAAAGCACAAACCACATTTTATTCACAGGTACTAGTGGTGACATACACATAAATAAGTTTTCATAAATCTATCTCCATTTTATCGGATACATGTTTATTTTAATCTAAAATAAGCCAAGCAAATTAAAAACTCGTTTTTGGACCGTCACCCACAGTTTGAGGACCCCTTGTTTGATTTTTTTTTTTTTAAACCTGTTTTTTCAGTCACATTCTCTTACTGATTTTGCAGTGGTATTTACCTCTGCACATTTACCAAATGCATGTTGTGACAAACAGATGCCTTTGTGCACTTCTATTAGGCAAAATTCAACCACATGTCGTGGTAGACCTGCTCTGTGCTGTAGGCCTGCTCTGTGCCAACAGTGTAACATAAATTTAGATTAGTTTTTGCTTTGCACTTAGTCTTGCACTTCTAATCCGAGCACATTGAGGAGGAGCCTGTGTGCGCTATGAGCAGGAGGAGAGAGCGCGTGAAAAGGAGCAGCGCGCTGACGTGAGGCGGACGGACAGGTAGGATGTTTTATAAAGTTTAACCTGCATTGTGATACATGCTAGGACACAAGGGTACACGCTGTAGCGGACAAGCTGTGCGCGCTGGTGGCGCTTGTGGTGCCACAGTGTCCGCGGGCTCGAGCGCACAGGCTGCAGTGAGAAGCACTGCAAGGTCCTGCACACCGGTAAAGGTTTATTGCTAACGGCAGCGGCCGTAATGAAATAAGATTGCACTCATCTTGAGACCAAGACCGGTATTGAGTACTACTACCCACACTACCTTGGCGATCGAGTGGTAGATCGTGATCGATGTATTGGGCACCCCTGTTTTAGACACTATTGATTCACACGGTAATAGAGGACAAAGTGCATCCTTATTCAGCTCAATACGGGACGTGTACTTTTGTTTCTGAATACGGGACGATTCCGTTTTTCAAGGGACGGTTGGCAACCGGACACAAAAAATTGCTTATTGTGTCATTATAGGTGTTAACCTTGAAAAACATGCATGGTACTGCAAGCAGGCCCACCTCTCCACACCTGTACCTGTAAAATGGCATTATGCTTGTCTCCATGGAAATAAATACATTTAATATCATGAAAAACTGAAAAACTGTGAAACTGAAAAATTCCAGGCAAAGCAACATGGTGGCAGACCATGTTACACAGTGCATCTTTAAATACAGTGATGGAAGGCTTCTCGATAGAGAATTACAAATTAAGTGTAGGCTATTATTGATATTATTCATAATTGTAGCCCTAAAATAAGGTGAATAATTAATTTTCTCAGTTTAGCAGGTTAAGTGAATGTTGACTCTATCTCTCATCTGCCACCATATGTTGCTAATTCATTTTATTTCAGCCCTATCTGCAAATGTTTATGATTTGTCTGTTATCAATGCTGAACAAGCTATCTTTAACTGAATGCAACTGTATCCTTAAAGTCCAAATGAATAACAGTGGATGTGAGAGCATCTGTTTATCTGATAGGACTGGAGCTTCCTCTTTCGGCGCGCACAGGAAGTATGCTTGTGTGCGTGCGAGTGAGTGTGTGTGGGTGTGTGAGAGAGAGAGACTGAGTGTGTGTGTGTGTGTGTGTGTGTGTGTGTGTGTGTGCGCGTGTGTGCATGTGTGTCCTGCTATAGGCGACCACTGCACTACCCACTCTATACAGGACAGCATGTAATGAGGGATAATTATACACCAGACATACACTGTAAAAATCTGTCTGGAAACTTAAGAATTTAATGTAAAAATCTACAATTTAGGGTTATTGTATATTTAAAAGTAGCCAATTAAATTACATCTGAAGACAGGTCTATGCTTTTACACTGATGATGTTGGTCCCACTGGCTTTGTAACATCTACGGTAAAAACCTGGTCTATTACTGATAGTATATTCACAGTAGTTTGCAGTAAATATTGACATAAAACTGAGCTATTAGACAATTAGAGACATCAACAAAGATCTTTTATTTTGTTCAGATATTTACTGTACTGTGATAGTACATTAACATAAAAGGTTACTTTTACTAGTACAGAAATATTGTACAAACAGCTCTTGAAGTCAAAATAAATCAGCTGTGCACTGTCTGCATCTAATTATAAAGCGTTTTATTGTTCGATGACCAGGAAGTGCATTGCGTATTAGCATGCTAGTTGTTAGTATTATGGTGATGGCAAACTCACCACTGGCCAAAGAAAGTTGTGAAAAGTTCATATAAATTCATGATGGTCAATAATACATAGGGTAAGTGAGGAATAACTTTTGACCACTGCAAACAGTTTACAATGAGCTAGTTCTGTTTTTCACATATTTAAAAATCAGGTACAGTACCTTTAACACTGTAGTAAGCAGTGGTAGCTTGTGGGGTAGGCAAAAATTAAATTAAATTTATATATTTATATATTTATATATATATATATATATATATATATATATATATATATCAGAGCACAACACACAGCCAAGCGCAAAGTTTACGCAGCAGCACAGCCAAATCCACTGCTCACACCCAGCCCCAACAACACAATGTAACACACCGCTCACAACCAGCCCTGTGGCTGTAGTGATGGGGCAGTGAATGTGATGGAGAAATGGTCTGAAATTGTTGTTTTTGATTTCCAGATCGTGAGGAGTGAAACTAGAGGTGCAGACCATGTCGAGAGTATGACCTTTTGTATGGGCTGGACTATAAAGTTGTTGAAGGTTAGTTCCTCTAGGAGAGAGTTGAATTCAACAGTAAATGGGCAGGTGGGTGAGTCTACATGAATGTTAAAATCCCCTAATAGTAAAACAGAAAAAGCAGTGGTGCAGTAAGTGGACATAAGTGGACATTAGAAAATTCAGAAAAGAATGAATAAGAGGTTTTGGGAGGGTGATAAACAAGAATGACCAATAGAGGGGAGCATCCGATAATTCTGAAAGCCAAATATTAGAACGATGAAACAGGGTGAACAGAGAGTAATTTAACTGTAAAACTTATTTTGAAGATTACTGCAAGTCCACCACCATGACCAGTACTGTAGCCTAAAGTAATAACATGCCGCCAGTGGAGAGTTGGGGCTAGGCTGAAGAGAGTGAGCAGCTAAATCACAACAGATCAGGTGTGTGATAAATGTTTATAAAGACCAATCACTTGGTTTGAGTTTGCCTCAAACTACGCCCCCAAGATATACTTCAAGGCTGCAATGTAAAGTAATAGGCAGAAGACATCAAGTTTTCTGAAAACTTCAGGTTCTCCCAATGAACTCCATTGAGTTGCTCTGGTCCAGCGAACTCAAAGGGCATTAACCAAATAAAGTGATATGACCACATTTAGCATGAAAAAATATGCCTATGCAGACACACATTCAATTTTAAAGCCCCAGTGTGTAGGATTCGTGGCGCATAGGTGGATAGTCGCTATTGCACTTTCTGTTTTAGCTACGGCAGACCTCGAGGGACCCGCGCGCCCCCGTTTTTTTTTTTTTTCTTTTCTCATGAAAACACACATTCCCGATCATGTACCATGACACTCTACACATCAAATGAAACCTTACAGTCTCCTCTTTTTGACTATGCAATTCATTTCCCTGCAAAACAAACACTCCCCGAGCACATGGGGCTTTTATACGGAAAAGCACAAAACAAGGTTAGCTTACCTTAGAATGCTTTCCACAGGTCAAACTCTGTATTTCACCATAGACCAGCGAATAAAATCCAGTAAAACAATTTAGTCCAAAACACGTGTTAGATCCATTACGAGTCTGATCCGGCAGCATGCTTGTGCTGTTTACCCAAAACCACGAGCCTTGCCGAAGGCGAAGGCGGAGCCCAAATGTCCTTCTGCGGCTCTCGTATTCAAAATGGCTGCCTCTATATGGGGACGATCCCCCTTTTATGTGACTATATCTAAGTCCAAAAGAATACTTTGATTTCATGATGGAAGTGAAAAGGCTTGGAAAACAATGTATTTTTGAATGGGTATCTTCAATTTCAGTAATTAACGGGTAAAAATCTTACACACTGTCCCTTTAAACAAAATATGAATATGGCCTAATACAAAATAACGACTTCATACATTTTTATTACGTCGAGTGTGACGCACTTGCACCCTCTACTGACCAGCCACCACTGGTAGTAATTATAACATACACCAACCATACAATTCTTTACATGTTTGACTTTTTGATGTACAGTATTTTGCCATAGATATTTTTAACAGTGCAGACATGGCTGTTACAATAATGAAATGGCACTGTGCAGACAGGCCTAGTCATCTGTGACAAACTAATGATAGAGGGGGAAATGAAAAATGAATAACCATAGAGTCCATGCACTCATTAGCTACCATCGCTCTCATTGTCAAAGCTGAAAGATTATTATTGTTATTATTATTATAGGCCACATTAACTTTTGACACCTGTGAGTGTAAACTTTCAGATGACATTTATAAAGCCACTTATGGTTTGTCAGCTCTTGCAGAAGTTTGCTGTCAGCGTTTATTAGTTACTAGATTGGGAATTACCTTCTTAGTTTGTTCACAGTGCTAGGCCTGTCACGATAACAAGTTTTGAAGCATGATACAGAGAAATGCTGCGATAAATGATGAAATATTGGACCTTCATGTTACTGACACAATAAAAATAATGCAAAATCACAGTAAACACATCTTAATTATAATGTGAATGCACACCAGAATGAACTAATAATTATACACAGAAGTTATTTATTTGACCATCTACTGCTTAAATCTGACCTCAGTACATAAAAATCTCCCAACCTGCAAAGAAATTGTACACACAATAAATATTGAGACCCAAAATATACTGTTCCAACTTACATATATTGCCGATAAGTAGATATAGTTATTATTTTGACAGCCCTACACAGTGGATAATGAATCTGTTTAATTATATGGCTAGAGGTGGTGGTTTGTAGCTTATTTTAAGTGGCCTACCATAAGTCTGAATGAAGGCAAATAGGTCTTATGTACTAAAAATGCAATAATATGAGCATAAAAGAATATCTAGCCTGAATGTCAATTAGAATAGTATCTTTAGCCCTATCTTGCCAATCCAACACAGAATGGTTCACAAATGATGCCAATAGTAGTTATAGGGACACAATCAACTCTCTCTATGAATTCAGAAATATCACAAGAACTACTTAAAACTTAAACTTAGACAAACTTTATTGACCCACAAGGGAAATTATTTAGACACAAAATGTACTGCTCCAATAGGCTATTTACAAAGATGTGTGTCTGGTCACAGTTGAACGGTTGATTGAATAGTGGATTAGCCAATCAGGGACAAGCATGGTCTAGCCATTTCACCTGCGTCACTGAAAAAATAAATCTGATTGTATGCCAGTGTTTGAGCTAGGGGTGCACCGATCAACATTTTTTCACTTCCGATCCGATCCCGATCCCGACCTGAATTTGGATACTATTCCGATACCAAAACTGTTTGTGTTCAATATTATCATCATTGTTTAACTACAAATAACACCTGCAATTCAACATAATAAAGAAAATACTTAAATAAACCCCCATATGGTATGATTTAATTAACTAAGAGACTTAACCCCTTACAGTGGAGGGCCTTTTTTGAGCAATTGTCCCTAAAAAGACCTCTCCAAATTAAAATCATACCTGTTATTGAAGTATATGGATTATATACAAATGTTTGGTCTCTGTGTAAAGGTAACATTCTCTAGTTTTACCCTCAGCATTTACATTTACAAAAAAGTTACACACCTTGGAACACCAAATAAAGTGTTTTTTTTTTATCCTCGCCTAATTTTTTTGTAAATATAAAAGGTGTCTATAGCTGTACGCACAGTTTGCGCATGGACGCTTCGCGTTACACAGCTGCTTCACGTGGAACTTGTTGTGAAAGGCCTAACAAACTATATGTGTCCCTGTTCAGCTCCTCATTGGCTGTTCGCCTGAACTGTAAATCATCCTGTGTAACCTAACTTGTTGACTCAGCAAGGGCGGAACTCTTAGTTGATATTTAGCGGTGCGCCACACTTGATTGGACTATTACAGCTCTACAGCAGCCAAGACCTCTCCTTTATGGCCAATCTAACTGTCAATCTGAAGTTTACCCTTGTGTTTAGCGGCTGCAAGCGCGGATGTAGTGAGGAAAGATATATTTTGCTTGATTTAGGCTAAAGAAGTGGAAAAAAAACACTGGCGCTTATGTAAGTTGGGAAGACTTTCGCGATCGTATTGGATCTAACACGTGTTTTGGACTAAATTGTTTTACTGGATTTTATTCGCTGGATCCTTACGGACAGATTGAGACCAAGCTTATCGTGAAATACCGATGTTTGACCTGTCCAGAGCCTTCAAAGGTAAGCGAAGTAACAAACCTCGTTTTGTGCTTTTCCGTATAAAAGCCCCATGTGCTCGGGGAGTGTTTGTTGTGCCGGGAAATGAATTGCATAGTCAAAAAGAGGAGACTGTAAGGTTTCATTTGATGTGTAGATTGTTATGGTACACGTTCGGGAATGTGTGCTCTTATATGGAAAGAAAAAAAAAACTGAACGGGACCATGCACGGGCCGTCCACAGCGTAAGAGGTTAAGAAAACAAAATAAACCCACAAATTAACATTAGTGGTTCAGTCCGGGTCATGTGGCCCCCTTTAGCGCACCACTATGCGCTATTTATCATATGACCAGGAAGTGCCCCTGAACCAGAGAGCAGCGCGGGGAGAGAGGAAGGTAGGGAGAGCATGTGGGTCCGTGCACCCTCGCACGCACTAGGGAGGGGAACAGAGTCCAGATAGCGGGGAAACAGTTTGTAAGTAGCAGTAGCAGCGAACAGTTTGCACCAGAGCCTGGCTCCGCAAACCAGGGAGAGCGCTCCGCGTGCGCTCTTGGGTCAGAGAGAGAGAGGAAAATTTTCACAGGTTGGATTGGAATTTCCGATCCTTGAATTACGTTGCTATCGGAACCCGATACTGATACTGGATCGGATCGGCCCCATCCCTAGTTTGAGCCTGGCTGGAGACATAGAGAAGTGGGTGGTTACCAGACTGATATTCATATATAAAAATACATAGAGACTCTGAACTTGCTAGGCAAATCTTGAACTTATTAGCATTTTAAAATGTCAGCACTGTCCACATTGCCCTCAAAAAGTGTGAAGAAAGATTAAAATATTTTACATTAAAAAGTTTTCAGAAGAAGTCAGAAGGTGAAAGGGCTGATTCCAAACACGGGGAGTATAGTATTGACTCAGTGGAGAAAGGCGGCAGCAGAAATCTCTTAAAACCTTTCTGCCTGTAGCTTTTCAGTGGTATTTCTGTCCTCTTCACACTTCACCTCAAATGTACTCTCACAGAATAGTAATCTTCTCTCACCTTTACAGCAAAGTGGCAGTGGCAGAAGTAAGGCAAACGTATCAGCTATTTAAAAGAAAGTGAAAAGAAACACATTTGTAGGAGGGATATTACAGCAAGTTACAACAAACGGTCCATCTTGAAAATATCATGTAATGACAGGATTACAATGTGCTATGATACAATTAACTATCAATGATATATTGATGCAGTGGAAAAGGCCTGATCCAATAATGATTTAGTCTGTTTTTTTTTTTTTTTTTAAACCATACAAAACAAAATAGATTTGATTTAGATACATTCAGGCTCTGTTTTTGAATCACGCCTTGCAGTTGAAATCCAATCTTTGATACAAATAGATTTCTAACCCTATTGCATTACATACAATAAATAAGCACCACGATAATGTTGCAGATTCAATAATACAAGGTTACATTGTTATATCTGTTAATGTTTTGTCTAGGTATTTATATATAAAAAGGCAGATTAAACTCATGATTTTTAAGTTTTTTTTCCTGCATAAATAGTTGTTTTTGCATGAACTCCCGTGCAGGTGCACTCCTGTTTGGGTCAGATACACAGAGATACATAAATGTTTTGAGAGTTTTCGTCACTCCCCCTTTTTATTCAACTAATCGATCATGTCTTTAATCAACCAAGCATTTCTTTAGTCTACTTGAGCCCAATTGGTGTCATGTATTTTATAAAGTATAACTGTGTGTGAAAAGCATGTTATTGTATAAGGTCACCTGAATCTGTGCAGTAACACGCAGGCTGTGTACCATGTCCTTGAGAGGATCAGTGACACCGCAGGGCACAGTGGGCAGACGTGAGCATTCATTTCATCGACTCAACGCGGATTATGAGTGTGTCTAATGGAACGTTTACTGCAGTGTGGGGCTCTACAAGTCCTTATCTGTCAAATCAGGGCCCATCTGTGCAGCCAGGCCTAAAACATTCTCCAAATCCCCAGGGATCTGTCCAACAAAAGGCCTTTGAGCAGTCATTTTCCTTTTTACTGCACGTTGTTTGAAAAAGATGGAATGGTTTGGTTGGTTTGAGGGTTAAATTGTGTATACTGAAAAGCTGTTAAAAGGTCTGATGTAGTTTGCAACAGGCAATCTTTTATTGATAGGGGCAGTGTCCAATATATTTCAAAATTGAGTTTTTGTGGTTAAAAAACATGGTTGAACTGTGTATTTTAAAGCCACTGTAACTGATTATTTCCCATGTATTTCAGCAGAAATGGTCTTGTACACAGCTCTTGAGAATATGTCTTGAAAATATGACAGCTGCATGTTTTCTGCATCTAATTAGAAAACATTTTACTGTCAGATAATCAGGAAGTATGTGTCAGCATGCTAGCTGTTATCATTAACATGACGGAAAACTCTGCTCTGGCTTCTGCAGGTTATAAAAAGCACTTAAAAACTCACTGTGGTAAATAATTAGGATGGACCACTGCAAACTGTTTAAAATGAACGAGTTCTGTTTTTTTTTTAGTTTTTGAGACCATCAACTGTGCTTTGATTGCAAGATCACATGCTTCCATTTTATGATCTGATAATCATTCAAAATGTGGACACACGTGTCGCTCCTTTAATATCACTGATTGGATGTTCATGTAACAAGCTACCACCCTCTACATCATACTGTATTTACATTCATAACCATATTTATGCGGTTGTCATAGAGACCAGCGTCTGGAGCTTCATCTGTTATTAGCTCCGAAACAGTCATCAGCACAAATTAACCACCTGCTATTCCAAATCTGTCGCTTAGCAGAATTTCTATTATTAGTCCCATCCCTGCATATTATTTCAGTAATATTGTGATTTCTGCATCTTACGCATCACAGGTGTTATAAAGATTCTTTGTGCTCGGCGGGAGAATACATTAAGCTGTTTTTTGAGAACATGAGATGAATTGATAATGAAAGTAATCAGCAGAAAACCTGTAGGTGCAACAGAAAGACAAATTAGATCAAGTGTGGAATGTACAGCTTCAAAGTGTCAGTATGTGCCTGAGCAAAAGTGTTACTTGAGAAGAGAGACTTTTTGAATCAAGTCAAAGTTGTGTTTTGTTTAAAGAGTCCCTATTAAGCTGTTTTATTGTTGTTGTACAGTAATGTTGTTTCCTCATCATAAACATACCCAGAGGTGTGCTTTGTTTCATTCACACATGAGTAACACACAAACATTGCATATTTAGGCTGAGTTCTTCCCTCAACTAGAAAACACAGTTCTACCTTGTGATGTCATGTAGTGGTAGTTTTCAAGTTAAATGCAACTTTTATCTTTAGTCCAGTAGAGATTGGCAATTTCAAAGCTGAAACTATCCAAAGATAATAGGAGCTGTTAACTTGAAAAAATACTGCTTTGACATCACAAGGTGGAAAAGAGCACTTTGAACTTTGGCGATGCAGACAGACTAATATTGCAGGATTACTCAAACATGTGTGAATGAAACAATGAAAACAATGAAACACACATGTGTGAAAAACACAACTCCCGATACAGTATGTTTCTGATGAGGTAACAGCATTATAACACAGCTTAAAGCTCACATGAGTCAATTTTGTGTAATACAGAACTTTAAAGAGGGGGTATTATTAAACAAGCTTTCTACCTTCTTATAACATTCCCTCATCAAAAACATGCCTGCAGAGGTTTTAAATGTAATCCTTGCATGTTTCAGTATTTTAGCAATCTCTCCTATTCGAACCCTCCTTAGCTGTAGCGCATAGAGAATGCAGCTGGGAGGATCATTGGTGCCTCTCTCCCCTCCTCCCTCCTGGACATTTTTGACACCCGCCTCACCCGCAAAGCGTCCAGCATTGTGGGTGACCCGAGCCACCCCTCACACAGCCTCTTCAGCCTCCTGCCCTCAGGGAGAAGGTACCGGAGTCTCCGGGCCCACTCCACCAGACTGTCAAACAGCTTCATCCACCAGGCTGTCAGGAAGCTGAACTCTCACTTTACAAGACTGTCAGGAAGCTGAACTGAAACTCTACCCGCCCACCCCCATAAGAGACATAATCACTCTAGACACTTTAAATACTGCTGCTAAGGACTACTGTTGCACATGTATTTTATCTGTATTTTCAATGCACATCCTATTGCAAATTTTTTACTGTACATTTTCATTGCTGCATCTTCCACTGCACATTTTGATGCACACTGCACATTTTGGACATCTGTAAATAGGTATTTATTTATTCTTTGCAATGCTTTAGATTTTAGATTTTTGTCTTAGACAGTTTTTCCTTTGTCTTTATATTGTATTTTGTACACTGTCTTTTTGCACTACTTGGCCAGAGAGAAACAACATTTCGATTCACTGTATGTTGAACACATATGGCAGAATTGACAATAAAGCTGACTTTGATCTTTTGATCTTGATCTTGTAAGATTCTGTTATGTGTTGGCAGTAAATGTCCCATAGAAGTAAAATACCCCCTCTTTAATTTGCCTGTGATTACCAAAATCATAACAGTCTTTCCCAGGACTCATTCTGATCATTTGGGGCTCAACTGGCTTCACACATCTCAACTATTATTTTAGTCTGATTTGAACTGCTATACTCCCTGCAACAGCTGAGGTCCTTTTGGCATCAGCAGAAGTGCAATTACTCTCAAACCATGATATTATCTCTGTTGTAGGTCAATTATTTTAACAAAATTTAATGATTTCTCAATATAATTAACACATGAATCCTAACCCTAAACAACAGTTAAATCCTTAATTGACTTTCATTGACATTGTCTAAATTCCTCTTGTAAGTGACTCCTAATGGTCATTTTTTTTTGTTCTTATAATGATAGTTTAACCAAATAAACTTGACATCCCTGTGTATAAATGAATAGTGTAGTACTCATAAATATATATGAAGTGTCTTATCTTACCAAAGAGATCAGAACATCAGTTCGTTGAGTGATTATGCATTACCTGTTTATCATTTGGCAATGCTGCAGTGGCTTCAGTCTGACAGGCTCTGACAGCAGCAGATCACATAACATGCCCTGAGTTTAATGTGTGGTTTCAAAGTAAACAGTAATGCTAACCACAGTGCAAAAGGCTGCTAATGTTACACAGGTGAAGGATGGACTGTCTTTAACCATTACAATGAAGGCATCACACAGCAATAGGATTTCACTCACACTCGAGTTCGGGAAAGTCTTGTAATTTAGTATCAGCATAAAAACTTTGCAGCTAGAATACATTGCCCATTTCATTTTCTGCGTTACTCACAAGTTCAAATAAACACACTGAAGTGCCAGGAGTCTTCACTGTCACTATAACATAGCAGATCAAAACAATAAAGAAACACATGTTAGTTCACTATGGAGGGACTGTAGTGTGCCAGTGATGCTGATCTAAAACAAGCAAGCACACAAATAATATTTTTCTGAATGCTTCTTACCCCATGCAGCTGAACCACTTCTAATATAAATCGGACTGCACTGTTACATGCAGCAGGAATCCTACAGATTATTCAGATGTGTGATTGGGATCTGGGAGATTCAATTGTATTTTGAAAAATCTGTTTAAATTGGACTCAGCCAGTAATTTTGTTTTCCTGGTGTGCATGTAATGACTCATTCATCAGGATGTTTTTATGCTAATTTGGCGTTGTAATCTTTCTATTGTACTGTGAAATGCATTGCAGCTACTTACATTGTTGTCATATTGTATGAGTTAGCATGAGTTTATGAGACCGTTTAGTCTCCATTGCCTTCATAATTTCAATTCCAAGACCATGTGTCAACCATCCACTGTAAATATTATAAATACATATTGAGATAAAATCTTAATAATATAC